>CM070626.1:11200000-11800000 GCA_036346255.1 Ampelocalamus luodianensis
TACTTAATTTCAGCAATTGATTTGAGAGAGAATAATTTTGTACTATATCTCCTTAGTTCTCTAACAATTCGTGTTTCAGATCGCTAGAATCTATATGAATGGAAATTCTTATTGTCATGCAATCATCAAAAGCAGACTTTTACAATTGAAACAAGGTCAAGATTCGATACTACAACAAATCATCTTTCACTCAAAACGTGGAAAAAGTGGATCCTGTAAATCCATAGTTCTTACTTTCTTGATTTCTTGCTGCTTCAGTTACGATTCTAAAATACATTAGTAGAGCTCCTACATTAATTTGTTTCCCCCATTCGGATAGCCAACCAAACTACATTACAGAGGTGGAAGGATATGGCAATTTGTTATGTAGAGCCTGTTTAGCCTGTTTGCCAAATGGATAAAGAAGTCGAAAATATATGCATTCTTATGAGCATAATGCTTCACAGTACAACGGTTTCAAACTAATGCAATCGTCCCACCTTTAATTTAAAGATTTTCATTGTTGGTTTAGCTTTCATGCTACATCACACACTCTTTGCCTCTAAAAAGACTTAATTGCTTCCTGATTTAGTACTTATTTGGGTAACTTCAACACTGCAATTTTATTTTGTGAAGTTCTTTATGCGGATAGAGGATATAACACAAAAATACAAGCTACCGAGTTTGAAGCAGAGATCCTCCTGATTTTACTATCCTGTGACCAAAGTCACAGCAGCCTTTGCCAAAGCAATCTAGAGTAGAAAGACCAACATGTGTTGATTATGCAAACTTAATTGAGAAGACCTTACAAAATCTACCTTCTCTAAAAAGACACCCCGTTGAATGGACAAACTCATTAGGGAAATTAAGTATGTTCCTTCGCCATTAACAAAGGTAATATTTTTCAAACTATCAAAGATGGAGGTTTTCAAACGCATTCTTGCTGTAATGATAGTGGACAAAAATTCACTATGCTTGATCAGCTTACATAGAGAAAGATGGAGATATATTACTTCATTTACTTAAAAAAATATTTGCGGTTGTTTGATGTAGATATCGCCTCTCAAAATCGAGATTGTCTTGATCCGTAGATCTGGTCTAAGATCGATTGTGTACAAAATTCAGATGGGAATCAATGAAAGATTGCAAATGCACGGACAGAATCCATATACTTAGAGGCCTTCAAGCAATGCACAGAGCCTCCAAGATGCCTAATCTTCCCACTTACCTTATTCTTAAGTGTAGGTTTCAATTTTTCCTTCTCTATTTTCCACACAAAATAGCATGCGGTTTTTACCAAATGTTTCAGTTAAATACATGTACTGTAATGGTACCCTTACCATAGTTGTCTACGTATTAATTATGCTTGGTTCATATTTATCATATGCATCTTTTATTTTGTAGTATTTGTCCTATGTCCTATACCATATCGAATCCTATTGGTTAAAAAGTATGAAATTCGCATAGAGCATTACAACACGCATACATCCACGCCATTGCATTCCGTTTCTGAACTGACAATAATTTTAATACAGTTTTTGCAGAGCTTTGAGAAATCTTCCCCTACATTAAGATTTCCACCATTACCAGAGAAGGAAGATTTTGATCTGAAAGATATTCTTGAGGCTCCATATTTCTTCAACTAGCTCACATACGGTAAGCATATTGTTCTATTCTTTGCTACTCAGCTATGACCTTGCACCTATCCTGGGTTCTGTTGATCCTCATGAACACCGACTCATATAATGAGGCTAGAATTAAATCTTTTGCAGCCTACCATACCAGCTTATGGACAGCTTTACATGAAGATACTAATGAATGAATTTACAGAGCGATAGCAAAGGTGCTCTTACACGCTGCTTTGGCCTGCGTTTTTAGCATTGTTAGGCATAACCAAGATGCATTATTATTGCCTACAAATTGGCAATAAGCAGAACTGGCTAGCGAAGAGATTAAGAGATATCTGCAAGCAACAAAGACAGATGAGTGGAAACCATAAACAAGAAGCTCAATGAGGCTGTTTCACTGCGTTTAGGCTGCAATGTGATTTTGATCTATGCCTCATTTTCCCTCTAGGCTCATGCATAGCATGGCCACATCTCTAGAGATCTTCGATCCTCAGTAAATGTAGTTTCGTAGTTTTTGGGCCTCTTCTCTAACTGTCGGTTTTAGTTGCGCTTGGTTCTTTATTTTATAGAGAAGGAGCGATAAATCCGGCGGGTGGATCACGATTGCTTCGTGATGCCGAAAGATTAGTTCATAATCATCATTGTGGTTATAAGATGATATCCATAATAATAAAGTGGTATGCATAGATTCCAGCTTGATTTTAACTGTAAATATAGTCAACTCTCGAGATTAGTTGCACATGCCATGCTATTGAGATTGTATTAAAATTCAAATTTCTGATATACCCAAAACTAGAATGCTTCTGCTATATAATGGATGATGAATCTCTTTATAATTGTTCTTAGTCCTATTGATGCAATTTCTACACTATTGGCTGCAAAAGTTTTTTTTTTGGGTTATTCAGTTACATTTTACTTGTGAGATTTAACTTTGTTGTCTCTAAAATGACAAAATGAGAGACATACTGCTCAAGCATGTCACTATATCTTATATTACTTTATTAATTGTGCTCTGTTAATATTTGTTACATGCATCTTTTGTTGTTTCAAGATTTCCCTTATACTATCTGATCCTAATGTTCTATGAAAAATAAGTTTAGCTAGAACTTTCCCACCCGTGTGCAATAGCCACAACCGCGTCATCTGACGCGGGTTACTTTCTAGTAGATATAAAACCTGAACCAGTAGAGGTCTTGTGTCACTGACCCGGGTGGTTGGACCGGTGGGTTAATGATTGGACCATGTGTTTTATATATATATATATATATATATATATATATATATATATTCAATTTAACTAGTTTGAGCTAGTTTCATTGTATATAATCACTCCAGTTGTACTAAATTCAAAAGTAGTTCAAACTAGTTTGAACTGAGTTCAAAACTCACTTGTCATAAATACATCACGGGTATAAAACATTTTCATACACAAACTCCAAAATTTGCATCAATCATACACATGTATCAAACGGTGCATGATGCGGGTGCCTTATGTAATTTTCACACACACACACACACACTAACAATTAAATAATATGAATTCTGATCAACAAATCAAGTCAGTCAAAGAGGGATATCATAGACTCACACAATAACGAGATCATTAGTTGATGCTCTAGTATATTTTTCTTCTTTGAATGAGTATTAGTTGATGCTCTAGTATATTTTCTTCTTTGAATGAGTATGTTTTAATATGCTTCGATTCCTCTCCTATCCAGATGCACTATATGTTTGGGTTAATACATGAATTGCCAATTTACATCTTACTATATATGTTTTAGATCTAACTATATATTACTCTGATTAGGAAATAGAACGGTAAAAATCTAACGCTTACATCTTAACAAAAACTAGAGAGTAGAGACAAGCAAAGCAAGCAAGTAGAGAAATGCATTATATCTTGCTGATGGAGGTGAAGCTGAGCAGAGAAAGGAGAAGATCTGCCGACCAAAGTGAGAGAATGAGAAAGATGGAAATTATTTATGTGTAGCCGCCAATTTTATAAGGGGGTTCCTACTAAAACCTAAAAGCATCCAAAGTATGAACATGTCCTTCAGCTTTATCTTAAAAAAAACTCTTTTATTTGAGGGGTTTCTTAAAAATTAGCCTCATGAGCAAAACCCGGTCAGGTCGCCCAGTCGATGAAAACCCGACCAGGTTAACTGGGTTTTTTTCATGTCAATTGCATCTCGATCTTGTGAGTGTGTCTAGCCCGGCAAAACCTCTGAGTCCATATTTTTTCGGTTCGACCACCGGTCAAGTCCAGGTTTTATAACTATGCTTGATGGTGGCTCACCGTTGATGGATACACCGCGGACAGGTGCACGTCTTGACTAAGAGGAGCATATTCTGTAGACTGGAAATCTGTAGAGTGTGATTGAGGAGCACCACACCGATCTTCTCAGAATCTGCAGAGGAATTATCTCGAAGTTTAAGTGACAATGGTAGGTACGCTTTGGTACCCAGAGTTAGGCGTACATACTTGGGTAGCTGGGTATTTATAAACGGTATGTTTCCTTAGAATCATTTTCTGGGAACGAGTTTATACTTTGTATGTAACACCCCAAAAATTCTAGATAATAAAAATATGAGATTTTTAAAACTTTTTACGTGTTATTCGTTATTGCCTTAATTGCACACTTTTGGGAGTTATTTTAGCTGCGTTTTCTTCTTTTAGTCGGTGGTGACGAACAGAAACCCTAATAATCGAAATTCTAAAAGCAAAAGTATCGGATGCAAGAAAATCATCTTAGCAAAGTTAAAATTAAAGATTCCTAAGAAAGTTCGCATCCTAAAGAAACCTAGCCATAGAATTATTACTTCTCATTTGTTCTCTTTTCTTTCCCCCTCCTTTCTTTTCCTTCCCACTGTTCCTCTGGCTAAGCCATCTTGTGCCATGCATTGCAACCTAGTCCTTCGGTCAACTTGGCTCACCATCATGTTTTTTTCTCCCTCCCGAGCTAGCTCTCGCGTTTCTTCCTCTCTTTCTCGGGCGATGCGCTCCCATGCAACCCCCTGCTCTCTCCCTCCCAACGTCATGCTATGGCGATGGTGCCACGTCACGGCCATGCAAGTGCCAAGTTGCTCGCCTGTCGCTCAACCGTCACCCTGCCATCCCGGCATCGCGTCCTAGTTCACTGTGCTGCCAACCAATGTTGCGTCCATCGCCTCATGCGCCGCACCGAATGCATCGCCTCGCACGCCGCCTCTTCGCCTATAAATGGTTGCCCTAAGCTCCCCTATCCTCTCGCCCAGCCATTCTCCTCCTTCCCTCTCCTTCTCACCAAGAGAACCAGCAAGGAAGTGTGAGCTCCCGTTTCGACTACGGCGTTGTTGTCACCTCCTCGCCGCTCCGGTGAAATCTACACCTCACCAACCGTGTCAGCACGTGTTCTGAAGCACAAGCAATTTTTCCCCTCAACTAATTTTGCTTTTCGTTTGCAGGAGCTCGCCAAAGCCTCTTTCTACTCTGCTTTCGGCCAAGAGCACCGATTTCACCGCCGAGTCGTTTCCGGTGAACTTCCCCCAAATCCCTCCCTCTCTAACCACCACCACACCCACTTAAGCTTCCTCGGGGGTTGATTGTTTTCCCTTTCTCGTAGGTCACGCCACCGCGTAAAAACCACCGCGTCGCCCTAGGTCCCCGTCGCCAAACCTTCTCTAGTCAACCCCATAGTTCCTCTCGGCACCGGTGAGTTGCTAGAGCCCTGTAAATGCTCATGCGTGCACTAGATAGGTGAATGCGTCGCCGAAACAGCGTCGCCGCCGTAGCCCCAAAAACCGCCACCGCCACTCATCGTTGTGCCGCCGCTAGGGACAACCCCAGTCCTCACCGCCGGCACCAATGGGTTCGCAATCTTGCGAGGAACCCATTTTGGGCTTTACCCAGCGCCGCCGTGCCCCCTCTGTAAGATCAAGAAGGGCGACTGGAGGAGGGTGAATAGGCGGTTTTTAAAAACTTCTTTGACTAAAACCGAGTTTTAATGCGGAAGCTAATAACAATATGGTTTTGCACAATTTAAAACCTATATCAATCAGTTTCAACTAAGTGCACCAACAACATAAGCCTATAGATAATGAAAGTAATCATACAAAGATATATAAACAATTTGATACAAGGAATGTATAGTAAAGCACAAGAGATCAAACCACAATGACGCAATGATGTTTTACCGTGGTGTTCGGAGACTTGCCGATCTCTCCTAATCCACGTTGAGGTAAGCCCAAACTAATTGGACCGGCTCCACAAATTAAGCCAACACTTCCGAGGTAAGTCCAACCACTTGGACCAGCTCTAAAACGAACCAACACCTCGATCCACTCGGGGTTTCTCTTCCTCCACTCCGGAGATGACGAGCACCAAACCACTCACAAACCGTCCAGGTCTTATCACAGCCTTCTTTGAGAAAAATCACCAGCGCAACTCCTCCAAACCGTCTAGGTGTCGACAAACACCAAGAGTAACAAGTCGGAGACGCTCACTTGAACGAATCAAGTGTCTAAGCTCAAGTGGATACTCAATCCACTACCTAACACAATACATGCACTAGGATTTACCTCTCAAAGCTCACTAAGTGCAACACATACACAAAAGAGTGTAGAGGGCTTGCTCTTTACTCAAGGGAATGTATATGGCACCAGCAACCTTCCCTTCAACCGGCCAAGGTAGGTATATATAGCCCACACACAAAAACAAGCGGTCAAGGAAAAGTTACAGGAAAAAATTAGCACGAACGGTAGTACCGCCGTTCATCGGCCGGTACTACCGCACGTCCGCACCCAGCTCAACGGTCGGAACAGCAGCAAAAGGCACTTTGAACTAGCTATTGCAAAAGCGGCGCGGTACTACCGCCAAGTAACATGTGGTAGTTCCGCTCTCTGGTAGTTCCGCAAAGACAACACGATACTGCCTCACTTCCAAGAGAGCAAAAATTGTCTCTCTGGAAAATACGTATCGCACAAAGATTCGGAACTTCCGGGTTGTGGTCGTACCTCTCAAGGAACTCCGGTACTACCGTGACGCGGTAGTTCCGCCACAAAGTTCCGGTACTATCGCACTTCTAAGAGAGCAAATAAACACCAAAATGCGTCTCTTTGGAAAAATACGTACCGCACAGCGTTCGGACGAACCGAGTTGCGGTAGTTTCGCGAGGAACACTCCGATCATACCGCAGCGCGGTAGTACCGCCTAACACATGTCGGTACTACTGACTTTTCTGAGAAAAGTCGAAAACAGATTATGCACATTGCTACAACTCAATTTGCAAAACACATTTGCCAATTGATGCAAGATACACACAAGGGTTGAAGGCGAGATTCTCAACAAGTTGCAAAACACATTTGCCAACTTTTAGAATCACACCATAAGGGATAAGGTACATGGACTTAAACTATTTGCAAAACACATTCACAAACTAAAGTCACATGCTACAAGGATTATGCATGAGCTTTAACTTTTTGTAAAACACATTCGCAAATATAGGCAACGTGCTAACGAGAGCTAGACCAAGCACAACGAGCTATCAACACATGACTAACTCAAGCTACTAGTCAAGACCCCTCTTAATAGTACGAAAACATATACTATCAATCCGGTTTCCAACCAAACACCAAGATCGGTAAAAGACTAGAAACACATCCTTAGCCCTAGCTAGTCATACCTTTGCCTTGCACACCTTCTTGAAGCTTGATGACGCACATCTTCACTTCAAGTCCGGGTCATTGACTTGGTAATCATCAACACATGATGATTTCCTTAACTTCAAGTTCTTGACTTGAATATGCACCAACCCATGATGCACTCTTTCACTTGACCTCTATCAACACATGATGGGTCTTCTTTTAACTTGATGATCAACTCATGATCATCTCCTCTTCTTGAACATCATCAACATATGATGACCTTCTTCACTTCGAGATCTTGTCTTGAATATTATCAACACATGATGATTTCATTTATCCCGACTCTTGACTTGATGACGATCAACTCATGATGTCATCCAAAGACTACATCATCATAGAACATAACCTATTCAACCAACTCATAGAAAATATTAGTTCCACAATATAATTGTTATTAATTACCACAACATATCATTAACTCATAATGGTGGGACAAGATACTCCAATCTTTCCCTCTTTGGTAATTCATAACAACCATCACAATTGCAAATAATGGAATGTAAAGACATATGAGTATATATGAACTATACAAGTCTTATATACTCATTTGATATGTTTCAAAGTAAAGATTCTTAATTTATGTGAAAAAAGGAATATGAATCAATACTAATAAAACCATAAAATATAGAGTGAATTCCCCCTAAATGTGTGCATACACAAATGTGTAATAAAAACATATGCATATATTCAAGTTGGACTTTTGGTATAATTCAACCTATATTTTGGATCCGAGGAAAGCAACAAGATATATTAATATGATGTCGAATGCATACCTCTATGATTTTCACCTTTTCATCCAAATAAAACTAAACAATAGGTATATCAAATAAAAGAGTTAGTCTCACATTTAGATTTATCATTAGTAACCAAAATACTCTATTAACCCATAATAGTGGGTCTAGATTCTTCACCCTCTTGTCGGCGACGAGCGCGGCCGAGAAGCTCCCTGGAGCTCCCCTGCTTGTATGAAGCGGACAGCTACTAATGCCGCGTATTTAAGGTGCAATCTCGGTCGGTTAGGGCCAAGTGTTAATTAATTGTCGGTTAATTAATTGTTCCGATTAGACTAGCAAGTAGGTCTGATGAATAGTTAATGAGGAGTTTTAACTCAGGGTTTTAATTGAACTCAATGACAAGCGAGCCCAGTGCTTTAAATGCACAGTTAACCACCCGGTGGACTGTGTACACTGCGTATGGACTCTAGTCCATACACTATTCCTGCGAACCCAGTCTATGACAATTGGGGCCCATTTGTTAGTAATGGATTTATTTAGGAAAAATAAATGAAAAAGAAAAGAAAACAGTCAGGTCCCACCTGTCATACACTTGGGTATTTCCACTGAAGAATAAAACAAAAAAGAAAAGAAAAGGGTCGTGGGCCCCACCTGTCAGAGAGAGGATTCTCCCCTTTTCTTTTTCCAGGAATTAAACTAGGGTTGAACTTCAGAGAGCCCGTTCCCACTCGTTTCAACTCCAAATCAAATGATTTTTGTTTCTAAATTTGTCTAAATTCAAACCCTACCTAACCAAACTGAAAGGGGAAATTGACTACAGGGCACTCAAATTTTGCGTATTTGGCTATTGGACATCCAAAAAATGTGGTGCGACCAAAACGCACTAACAATTTGTGATTATTTGCTGTAGAAAACTGACATCATTAAAATAATATATTTGAGTGATTTGGAGAGACAAACTTTGTAAAATATCTTCAATACCCTCAATGCATAGTGACTCGGACACGAGTCCGCTCGCCGCGTCATTGTTCGACTTCGCACCTGACGCGCCGCTTTTGCTTCCACCGCTGACGGGCGGGTCCCCTTTGTCAGCACCCTTCATCATCTTCCTCCTCGCCATGCCGCTCGACCTGCGCGCACTGGCGTTGGGCATGCGTGCCACGAAGCCCCCCAATTGCCACCTCATGCTCTCTTGTCGATCTCTTAGGCATCACCTGGCTTCCCTGATCCCTCCAAGCTCATCCATTCTCTCCCTTGTGCTTCCTTTCGCCCTCTTTGAGCTCTTTTCTTTTTCGGCCGAGGAAGAAGACGGGTGGAGCGCAGCCATTGTGCTACCTCCCGCGAGTCCGTGTCACCACCGTTGGACTCCACTCTCCACGCCGCACCCATTTTTGCCAGTCCGAGTCTCTCTCGTGCTCTAAATCGACGAGAGCTTTGTCTTCGTCCTCACGGCCGGTAGCCATGGCCGCGATGCTCTCGGTCACTCCGGTGAGTGTTTCTCTGCGCCTTCGTGTCCGTTGAGTTCGCATAATCACATGGAGTTTAGTGCCGAGGTTAATTTGGATTTGGTGGCTTGTTGAGGGAATGCCACTCGTTCTTCTCCAGCGTCGGTGAATCGCCGCCGCCTCCCTTCCGGTCGACTTTGACTTCCATCGTCATTGTCGCCTTGGGCGCTGTGTTCCTAGTATCCTGGCGATCCCGATACGCGCCTTCCCGAAGCTCCTCGACGCCCGGCGTGTCTCCTCCTCGTGAGCTACCCCTTCGGCTCCGCCTCCGACCATCAGGAGCTCGCCGCTGTCAACCTCTGGGCTCCACGCCACTTCGATCAAGCTCGCGAGGACTTTCCGCATATGGTGAAGCCAACCTCGAGCCCGGAGATCTCCTGCCGCGTCGAATCGCCATACATGGCCGCGCCACCGCGCATGAGCACAGGTGGCACTGGGCCGAGGGGAGAGGCGGCAGCACGGGCGGGTCGTAGAGCCGGCGGCGGCAGGCAAGAGGTGCAGCGAGCCGGGAGGAGTAGGCCAGAGGCACAAGCACAGGCGGTCGGGCGTGATCGGTCGGAAGCGGCGTAGGTGGCGCCGTGCGCAAGAACTCTCGGTGGGAGCAAGAGAAGAGGAAGAAGGAGACCGAAGGGCAAAAGGGACATTTCACATGCTTTCTCTCTCCTCTCCTACCCGAAAATAATATAATAATCGGCTTAGGCCCTGTTTGGTACAGCTTCTACTCCCAGATTCTCAATCGATTCTCGTGGAGCTATACCAAACACTCTGATTCTCAAACCCACTCAATTCTGATTCTCGCGTGAAGCTGTCTTAAAAATACACTAGCGAGGAGAAGCAGCCTTTCCTTGGATTCTCGTGAGAATCCAACTTGATAAAAGAAAAATACCCATTGAAGTTAAAGTTATTTACCCGCAATTGCCATCCACTTACCCCCAATTCCCTGCGCGAGACCCCGACGCCGGCTTTCTTCGTCTTCGTTCTTTCTCCTCTCTCTCACAACCGAGGCGACATCGGTGTCGGGCCGAGCGCGCATCCAACCCCGAGCGCCGCCTCGCCCCCTTGTGCACCCGCCGGTCCTCCGTTGCGCCACCGCTGCACTGGAGTCCACCGCCGAGAAGACGTCGACCGCCGACCGAGGAAACCCTAGAGGCCGCCGCCCCACCTTCTTCGCCGCGCAGTTCCCAAGCACCACCGGCGACTCCTTTGAAGGTAGAGCTCTAGATCCGCCGCCCCTTGCCCTCCCTACTCCTCCCTTCGTCTCCTTCTTGTTCGCCGGCCGACATGAGTTTTCTCTGTGTATGCGAATGTACTTTGATCAAATCGTGATTGATGATTTTTGTCTTTGATCTGTGATCGTGAAGCTACAACCCACTCGTGAACCAAGCATCGTGAAGTAATGCATGTATGAATCAATCATATGCGAAGTAATGGTTATGTCAACCAAATTTCTCAGTCGAATGTAGTTTCAAGAAATCATGATTGATGATTTTTGTTTTGCATGTGTGAATGATTTGTCATGTATCGAGTAGTAGGCACAAATGAATCTGTGAATGGGATTTTTTTCTCAGTGAATCATGATTTCGCCATGCATCTTTGTAGTGTAAATGCACATGTGAAGAAAACTTGACATCGATGAATCGTGAAGCTGGAATGTAATCACCGATATAATCCATTGGAGATGAATGGTTGGATGGCTTGTGTGTGCCTTGGATGATGGTAGTTCATTTGAATTGAGAGCGTGATCAACTTGCCCTTTCTATCCACTCGTATGTACTTGTTGATTCCAGCTTTCTCATGTCAAATTTTGATTTAATCAGTCAAATGTAATTAAGTGCAAAATGATTATTACTTGCTATTGTTGATATGATCAGTCTCATTTGAATTGGAGCTGAGAGCTACTTGCCCTTTCTGTCCACTCTGTGTAATATGCTCAATTTTTTAATGTCAGTATTGAACTTTAAGTGCAAAATGATTATTACTTGCTATTTTTTATATGATCAGTCAAATGTTATCTTCTTACATCAACATATCATGTAGATTCATATCTCAGACTAATGCACTTGCTTTTATTTTGTAGTTCTCAAAGGCTGTAGGGAAGATCAAAGATGCCATCTCACCACTGCGGTGCATAAAGTGGATGATGATAACGATGAAGCAGCAGCACTTGCAGTTGCTGAAAGCAAATCTGGCACCACAGAGAATAAAGCAGATGATAACGGGCAAACCTCCAACTCAAGAGAAGAATCCTCTGATCCTTTTGGTTTAGATGAGGAGGAATCAAAGAGATTTCTGAGTCACAGCGAGAGGCCCTTCTGAAATGTCTAGAAATAGCTGCTCGGCGCTATAGGATACCATGGTGAGTTATCTGACAAAATGCCATGTGTTGCTAACCATATACTGCAGTTCGTTGTGCTAAATTCTCTCTTGCTTGTCAGGGCGCAGACTGCCATTGACATTTTTGCCAAGCATGCTTACGACAACGTGAACCGGTTCACGAAGCAGCAGAGGGACGCCATCAAGAAGCTGTGGAATTCGATCAAAGAGCAACAGACCCGACGCAAGCAGGGCAAGTCAGTTAGCGGGAAGCTTGATGTGAACGCCTTTGAGTACCTCCAGGAGAAGTACTCCCACGAGAAGATCAGCATTCGGCACGCTGTAGGCGGTGCGAACGGCGTGCCACACAGTGGCTCGGTTAAGTCGGCAAGCTTCTGCGTAAACCGTCTCTCCCTGGTGTAGTCTGATGATGCGCGATCGTTCACCTGGAAAAACTGCAATGTGTGGGCGATTGATTCCACAACGACGGCGTTCATCTGAGGTGTTGGGGTCCATGGACTTCTGTGTAGGGTGTGACCAACACGGATGATGCAATGCTTCGATGGCAAGCGTGCGATTTCTACTTTGATATTCCTGTATGAGTGTTTACCATCTCCATTCTTATGATCTCATCTGGGTTGTGATCCCGTCACAGAATGTAGAACCTCCCATTTGGATGGATGCACCTCTATGATTCACTGCTTGTTTTTTTTTTTTTGATAAAAGGCTTGCACCCTATTTCCATTAAAGGAAACAAATTACATAATTCAACCTGGTCTAAACAAATCAAAACCAGAGAGAAACGAAAGATGAGCAATCTCATTCACATGGTCTAAACAAATTTAGGAAAAAATCTATAATTTGTGTACAAATACATAGGAGAAAGACACAAATATAATTGAATTATTACAACTAGGGGTAACATGGTCTATTTACCTCTAATCCTCCTCATATGGTTTTGGGAGCCAACCTACCAGCCAAACGCTTTTAACAGGCAGCTCCAGATTCTCAGAGAAGTGGATTCTCAGAGAATCAGGAGCAGAATCTGGAAAATGAGAATCTGAAGCTCTACCAAACAGGGCCTTAGTGTCTTACAGCAAAATTACACCTTTTGTCAATGTGTTTTGGCAAAACCATGATTTTTGGATGTCCAATAGCAAAAGGTGACAAATTGTAGTGTCATGTAGCCAATTTACACCCATTTTGGAGTTCATTTGAATTTTTTAATGCAATTTGAATCCTTATGTGCTTTGGTTATTTTTGCGTGTATAGACGACGAAGCTTCCAGAACCTCGGGACAACCAAGACCAAGAGCAGCAATACCTAGAATAAGGTGAGTCAACACTTTGATCATATTGAACCTACTTTTAAAATACAATTATATTATTTTAAATTATGAAATTGCATTTGCTTTGATTTATACAACTATGTTGGTCTAGCTCATAGTTAATACCCTGATGATAATTGAATATAACCTTTCCACCCTTGAACTTGGATATTATTCTTTGTCACCTTAGAACTAATAGTATATATACTAGTTAATAAATCGTATCTAAGTGTCATGCTTAGCCTTACTTAGATACATTGTCATGTGGGCAGTAAATTGCCCGACATCATTTAAACATTTGAAAATGACATTGGGCAATCGAGGCTGGAGTCTAGTTGGTACGTGCACTAGAAAAGTATTTCAAAACAAAAAGAAACCAAAAACAGATTTCAACCTAGGCGGGTGGAAAGTGTGATGGGTGCTGGTAAGAGCACGACGGGATATGGGAAGTACAGTCCAAGTCAATAAAGGACCGAGTTCTTGTGATGACCTCTCGTGTAAAAATAGTGCAACCACAAGTCTATAATGGGTACAACCGGGCTAACTAATTTGTTCGCCTCGGCATGACTTTGCCATTGGTGGGTGTGTGGCGTGGGTATGGGTAGAAGCCATAGGAAAACCACACGACGCAAGAGGGGGCCTCCTAGGAGCGCGGCTTAGGGAGGTGGAAACCTTAGCGAGCAAGTTGTATTGAGGTGGGACATTGTAAAGGCTTTGTGATAATCAACTTAGTCGCACACCTATGGAAGTGTGTCAGGGACATTATAAGTGGATTGTCTCTTGTGGGTAAAGTGTACGAACTCACAGAGTAAGAAAACTATCTGGATAGTCATGCTCATGGCCATGAGCGATGCTGGGAACTTACTTGAATTAGCTTTTAGTTTTATAAAAATAATTTGTGGGTGGAATAAAAAGGTGGGTTGAAGTCCAGAAATTTGAGATGGCTTGGTCGAAGGCTAGTGAGAAGTATGGGATGTGACCCGAGAAAGAATATGAGATGGTATAGGAGGTTAGAACCTCCACTGTACTTTACAACAAAACTCAGTTTATGAAAACTTGTGTTAGTTAAAATGCTAAGTCGCAGAATTGCTACTACGTAATCTAATTCAAATTTAGCTTTGTGCAAATAAAAGAACCATGAACCTCCCTCGATTAGCTTTGCATATATAATAATTGCATTGTGTGTTGACTTACGAGTATGGTTGTGTACTCAGACTCGCTTAATATTATCTTTCAGAACCGTTTGATTAAGACTCGTATACCTACCACATGACATTCGGATGGTGAAGAAGATGGAGAAGCTTAGGCCGGAACCCCCAGTCGCTTACCTGTGGACAGAGTGAATAGATCCACCTCTTTTTCTTTTGCTTCTGCTCTTATCCTTTCATTCTGTATTATAGAACTATGTGTACTGTGGTGGCCTGCTTGGCCCTTTTGTAAGATAGTTGGCCGTACGGCATGTATATGTAATATAGTATGTTATTGTAATATGAATGCGGTGTATATGAATGATCCAATGATATATCTGTGTGTGTTATCTATTAATTCAGGAATAGCATAAATTTATACCGTGAAACTCAAGTTACAAATTTAGAGTCCGACATTATACACGGCCCAATTGGGCACGGAAGTGACGCGCTATGCTGTAACATTTGACGAGCAAGGCTTTTTTCCTCCCTGTTTTTATGGGTCTTTTGGTGGATGTGGTATCAAAATGATTTTATGAAACAAGTTGATCTTCATGTACTTGCATGCTGTCCAGGAATAGTGTGTCAGCCTAGGCCTTGAGCATGGAAACAATTTACTAGTACTAAGCACTAACAATTTGTGATTTCTATATATTCATGTTCCCCAATCAGAATCAGAGCAATAGCTGGGATGACGCCATTTAACGTCTTAACGGAAATGCTCTGACTATGACTAAAAATCATCTTACACGCGTACGACGTCCCGACGAGCCCGGCCGTGCCGCCCCCGGCCGTCCGTCCCTGGTCGCCTCCGTGTGCCTATTGCCAATCTCCTCCTCCGATAGGCCCCACGTGCCCCCTCCCTCCACCATGGAGGCCACCCGCCTCCGCGGCTCCGCCGCTCAACGCCCACGCACCACACCTACACCGCATGCGACGAAAAAACATTGTCTCTAGCAGCGTCGTAACATCTAGTATTCTGGGTAGTTACATCTTGTAATCTGAGCAGTTATCAAGGAATAGTACATTGTACCGCACTAAAAGCATGTAAAATGTAAGTGCTTAGAGAGGTGTTTAATAAAAAAGCTTTTTTTGCCACGTAGAACAGATAAGGTGTTTATTTTGTAGCATCAATGCTTCATTAGACACCGGTGTTTAAGAGGTGCTTATGTATATACTATATATAATTAATAGGTAATACAACTATCTAAGCATTTACAAAGAGATGTTTGCATTAGAGAAAATAACGTTTACATAAATGCTTGATGACGTGGTTATATTCTTTCTTTAAGCACTCGTATATAAACATATTGTATTGTATATGTTTCAACAGTAATCCCTATTCTTTTTAGACGTCATTTTAAGACGCTGGTTTTGTTCTTGAATAGATGTCCTTTCCTAAGTAGTTTTTTTCCCTAAGCTACTCCTATTAAAAGCTGTCTGCATACATATCATCACCCTAACTGTTTCATGTGCATTTGCTGCATGTTTCCAAAGATCATTTATCACAATTTTTCCTCCATCTAAAAATTCAGATTTGCTGCATGTTTCCAAAGATCATTTACACAAATTTACCTCCATCTAAACATTCAGATTTCTCACTCTCTTCTACAAACTGCTGGACTAATAATACTAGTATATGCTTGCATTTGGATTTTGATGTCACAGGGTGACAGAGAGTTTGAGCGAAGCAAAGAGCACAAAATAAGACAAATAATGTATGGAGCAAGAAGATAGAGTGACGAAGTCGGAAGCGAAGCTAACACGCGGATGTTTAATTTTTTTCGTATGTGACCCGTTTACCCCTCATTAATGCTCTTATCAGTAAATTACATTAACCTAATTTCTTCACCAGTCCAACCTCTCACAATCCCAATCCCAACTCCCAACAACCCAGCAACAGCAGTGGCGCCGGCGAGAGGAAGAGGGTCGTGGATGTGCTCGGCCTCGGCGCGAGCGGCTCGTGTGCGTCCTCAAGCTCAAGGACCGCCTCGAGCTCCACTAGTGCTACTGTTTCCTCAGCTTCTACGACTGAGCGAAGTGGCCTGCACCAGCACGGCTTGAGCGCAGCGTGGGCATCGCAGCTTAGTGACGCGCCGCGGCGTGGCCAAGCGAGGCGGTGTGCGCATACGCCGACGGCAACCGCGTGTTCATCTCTTCTAGTTTGACATTAAGATTGAGCACTTGCTTCGCTTCGGACTTCATCTCTCCAGTTTCGTGCTCCATACATTCTGTCTTGTTTGATGTTCTTTGCTTCACTCAAACTCCCTGTCACCCCGTGACATCAAAAATCCTAATGCAGGCATATAGCAGTACTGCTAGTCCAGCAGTTTGTAGAAAGGGTGAGAAATCTGAATTTTTAGATGGAGGAAAATTTGTGACAAATGATATTTGGAAACATGCAGCAAATGCACGGGAAACAGTTGGGTTAATTAGGGTGATGGTATTATGCCAAACAGCTTTTAATAGAGGTATCTTGGGGAAAAAAACTACCTAGTAAACCTAAAACGACATCTATTTGAGAACAAAACCAACATCCCAAAACAACGTATAAAAAAGTATAAAAAAGAACGGAGGGACTAGGGAGTAAAAGGAACAGTCAAATTGTTACCCAGTTGTGTTTTGATAGGGTGTGGGCCGTGTGGCCCTCCAAATACTGCAGCAAGAGGAACAACACAAATGTCATGTTGCAGCTTTACTCAATAAAACTGAAAATGTGGTAGATAAATGAATAATATGGACATGCTGGATTTCACCGTATACAAATAATGGCTCAGAATAAGGTAACAGGTCTGGATGAGTAGTACATTATTTTGCAGGTTGTAGTTCAAGATACAAATGGATCTCCAATCCTTACCGTCTTTGGAGTGGTAGAGAGTGATCCAATCCATCAAGTGGATAATTATTTTATTCTGTAGCACACCATCTTACTAAATCTAAAACAGCATCATACAGTTATTTTATTTTATGTTGAAGGTAAATGTAAACTATTTAGTATTTACCAACTAATAAGATTCACAACATGCAACTCCAGTTCATTCAAAGCATACTAGTTTTGGCGCATCGTTTTTTTCTTTCAAATTTGTCTCAGCATCATTTTGCACAGAGATCCAAAGGGAATAAGAAAATAAATTTTGATGAACTGCAACTAGTGTTTTATTCAGCTCTAAGGAACATGACACTTGGACAATGCACACAACTGTGTCCATAATCCATACAATCTGACCTATCCACACCATGTAGAACTTTCCAATATTATTCACAAATATGCAACAGTACCTCAGATCCCTCCATTTGGTTTCCAGTCACCCCAGTTTTCCATACCCTTTTGCAGAAGCCAGTTCCGATTGTGATCACCAATGCTCCAGATCATTGACAACGCTGGTACCAAAACAAAAGACTTCCTGGAAAATCCCAAGGTACAAACTGTAACATAATTCCAAAAGGCAGTGTACAGAATGGCAATTTACTAAACAAGGTGATCCAGACATACCTGAAATCTACTGGAAGAAACTGTAACTGAGTAACACCCATAAGCTTAAAAATATGATGAAAGCCAAATAGAAGCAAAGTTCTTTTGAGATTTTTTTTTGGGAGAATGAGTATTCTCCTCAACATTGACAATATCTCTGTTTGTACATCACTTCTTAAATAATGAAGAATAGACTGAATAGCAGGACTAAATATTCAAGTGCTATGTACAACAATCTATGTAGACCCTCTTTATCTTTTACAACAGCACCTACAAGCTGGACTTTGGTCAACCAAATTTTTAGACAAGTGTGCCCTCGATATCATTTAGCTAGCCGGAAATCAATGAATCAAGTATCTATAGTTGATTGATACCATACCACGTCCTTATAGTTCTACCATATTTAACTTCACATGGGGACCATCTACTGTATACTTCCAGTACCAGGTTCCGCTGTCCATCATTTCCTTGCTTATAGGATCTAACTCAACAACGAAACCTGATGGACAAAGAGAAATTCGCCAAGAAACATCAGCCGCATGACATAGGCTATAATGGGAACAAAAGATAATTATATAAGAAAAAAAATTAGGTTTTCAGCTCAACTAGTTTATTGCATTATGAACCTCAAGAAAACATTCTGATGTGTTATGCACATGAATTTTTTTATCAGTGCAAGTAATCTTAATGAGAAGAAAATTAGATTAAGGTATCCCCCTCACATGATGGAATCACACACACACACACACACACATGAAAGTAGGGCACAGATAACTAACAAACCTGCTCTGTCCTTAATGATGCGCATTCTATGACCATCAGGAACTTCAAACATATGGTTACCCTGATAGAATAAGGAAATCAGATAATAAGACAAAGGGAAGGACGGGAAGAAAGCCTCACACTGTTTCTTAATAATTGCACCTTCAAGACAACATCTTTTGCCTCAAATTCTGCATTTCCATGAAGAATAATCTTTAAAGATTCTGATCTCTCAACACCATGCTTCCAATAGACATTACTGGGAGAACCCCAGTTGATCCCTTCATTCACAATTTTAACACCTTGCAGTTTGCATCTCCCACACCTTTGAAGAAACGTGGGATTTAGAGTTTCACCTCTATAGGATAAATGTAAAAGTTTAAAGAGAACATGCGCTTAGAGTAGATGATACCTGGCACCGTAATGTAGTATTTGTTCACCATCGGTGTTCCTCTTGGTTGAACCCATAATGTTATCAGCTAGAATAATAAGGCTTCCATCCAGCTAAAACAAAAACAAATAAACTTAGTTTGGCATATAAGGGAGGAAATACACACAAAATCATCTGTTTTGATGGTTACCTTGACATCTTCCCATAGAAATTCTGCCACCTCTATTTGCAATTCTGAACCTTCAGATATAGAGCCACCTACGACCTGCATGTGTGGAATTTAGGTGACCAACCGACCACCAAAAGTAACTATAACTAGAGAAAGTACATATAGACAAGAGTTTCAGACTTCTCAACTGTGCTTTGCCAGTTGCATCAAGACATATATCATGTAGAGTAACTAATCTATTAGAGAAGAGAAGAAAGCTACGGATATCATGTTTTACCCATTTACTTTCACATTAACATACCTTTTGCTTTATGATATCCCAAAATGGACCTAACGAAGGATGAAGAAATATGAGAAATGGTGGTCCAGAATGGAAGTACTCACTATTGTCTTTGACCTGACAATTGAAAAAGATTTAAATAAGTTATAGGAAATGTAGTCCAGAACACAAGTACCAAGTCACTATCATTTTAGACCAGACAACTGAAAATAAGAATTCAAGAAATTATAGCATCTAAAAGTACATAGGAAGTTAGACCGCAATTAAATGTCATATATTGCATGCATTTAAGTTCCAGCAAAACACCTCATGAGATCAAAAGTGTTCTCTTCTCTTTTTCTCTCTTTCTGGTAACAGAGAGACATTTAAAACAATACATCTGAAATGGCGTATCGAAAATGTGATGTCCAAACTATTAGGCTCTTTTACTCCCAGAGAGTACGAGTAGCTAACTTGCTATGTTGTATCTTAACTAACCATCAAAATAACATCACCTCAAGATGAGAAAATGGTCCAGGAGTTCAGGTATTTAAAAGGGAAAAAAATTTGTATGCCACTGCAAATGTTCCTACGCCATCGTTGACAAGTGAAGCTGTGAAGTGGTTGTGCAAATACCATTTTGCCCCTGTCGTTGTCTTCTTCTCAATCAGGACAGGGGGTGGGGGAGAAACAGAGAGAGTGAGAGATGGGAGGCGCGGTTGCAGCGGTGGAACGGAGACGACACGGAGCGCCTGGTGTGTTCCCGGGCGACGTGAACACAAGGGAGGTGTTTGGAAGTGCAGAGGTGGACGAGGACGACAGGAACGGGGGCAGAGATGAGGCGGCCAACGCGGAGAGTGAGAAAAAGAGCGACAGTGGATCCGGGCAGAATCAACGGGAATAGTGCAAGCATGGAATGTTCCCAGATGAGGGATTTCGTTTTTGTGGATGAGCGTGGCGAAGGAGATGCTAGGGAGGTTAGCGGCCGTGGCAGCGAGGAGGAGGACGGCAGTGGAGGTCCACGGTGGAGGGGAGGGCTGAAGGTGGTGGGGATCGACTTCAGCACGACGAGGATCATGTCGTGACGCGGATGTCTTGGCAAGAGGACGTCGGAGGCGACGCATCGACAGATGTAGGGAGAAGGGCGGCGACGGCTCTCCGGTGGGTTTCAGAGATGGGGAAGGGAGGGAGGCGGTCGGGGGAGGGGCACGGCGAGCGGAGGGGGAAGAGGCGGCCGGGGGAGGGGCGTGGCGGGCGGAGGGGGAGGGGGGGCAGCTGGGGAGGGAGGCGGTTGGGGGAGGAGGGAGAGAAATGGGCGGGAGGAGGAGGAAGACGAGGGTAATTTGGGCATTTCGAAAAAATTGACGGAAAAAATATAACAGAGTTGACGATAGTAGCAAAAAAGGGTAACATTTGTGAAATATAATGGCATGGAAGGGAGATGTCGTTTTGCAATTGCAGACCAGGGATCCGGAACATTTGCAGTGGCATATGTTTTTTTCCCTATTTAAAACTACATGGGTATATTCTTTATACTTTCATTGGTCTATCTTGCAACAGAAGTAAAACAGATAACCATATCTAATACACAAATTTGGGACTGTTCTCCTGTGAATGCAATATTGTTTCAGTTGAATAAGATTAATATGACTAGCACCAGTGTGGACATGATTGGACACATTCAAGTTGATATCCAAAATCTTCAGATTTATTGGATGATAATTGTTTTCAAAGATGAACCCAGGAAGTAAAGTTTCAAAATATCAACGAAAATACAACTGCCAGGCGGAAGCATAACCAATGCTAACCAACCACAGCTAATACCAACAGGTCCTTTGTTACAAAAGTGAGATAATACCACATGGAATGCCAGCTCATGTTACACGTGAAAATAAGATCAGAAAAACAAAGCACAGAAGTACATTTACCTTGGGAACCTCTATGCTGCAGCTTGAAAGGAGATCATGAGCATTACGCATAATGTCGAGGAGTGCACCTTCTGGAGTCTGTAGAGCAAGCAAAGTGTGAAACACAAGTCAGGGAACTTTTCAGCTGTTTAAGTTATTATGACAAGCTTTAGAGTGTAGGACGAATTCAACAACCCACGACATAAGAAATGTAAAAGTGCCAGAAGCATCTTACATAAAGTTACTATGACAAGCTTTGGAACAAAGTACGAATTCAACAACCTACGACATAAAAATGTAGAAGTGCCAGAAGCATCTTACATTGATGTTGCCATGCTATTATGAACACAATTTGGGCCAAGAAGAAATCAGAATGAGTCAGCAGTTTTATGTTTTTGCAAATAAGAAAATGGGCCCAACCAACTAGGGTACAGAATTGATATTATTCCGATAAAAACAAGACTGACGCAAGAGATGAGGTCAGTCAACTCAATCATGTTATCATCTACCACACTGCTTGCTTGGCAGTTGGCAGTGGCACTACACATTGGTAAACGCTGACCTACTGAACACAAAGCTCAGTAACACTAACATGACAACTGTCAAACTTTACTTTCACAATCAGTATAAAAAGCAAATTTGGGTCTTCAGTCTGTCGAGATATTAGTTCCAGAGGTACAGGCTAGTAAGAAGGCTAGAATCTCTAATTTGAATGCAGTGGCATATACAAACCTGATGCAGTGATCTGTCTTCTGATTTCAGCTTCCTTTTAGCTGATGAAGTGACTCTTTTCCTTTCATTGTATACAATGAACGTGTCGAGCTCACCTGTTAAATATGAGATTGCTAACCCGACACACAAATGGAAAAAGTAGTCCAATAAAGAAATTAATACATATGTAGCAAATATGTAACTACTTACATACTTTCTATTCCTTTACTGCACCTGTACTTATACGTGTTCATAAAATTATCTGCTATATTTTGCATCGTGCACTCTAGCCTGCCACCAGCAGCACTGTCACAGAGAAAAAGTTAAGTAACAGAAATAAGCAACAGAATAATTTAAAAACTTAATTGAACAGGACATGGGTATATCTTCCAATTGGTCCCCAGTCCGCACCTTATACTAGCAATGGAGCAATCAATAGTTTAATACTCAGAAAAGTGATATAAAAAATA
The DNA here is from genome assembly GCA_036346255.1 of Ampelocalamus luodianensis. Classification (NCBI taxonomy): domain Eukaryota; kingdom Viridiplantae; phylum Streptophyta; class Magnoliopsida; order Poales; family Poaceae; genus Ampelocalamus; species Ampelocalamus luodianensis. Next base: position 11,222,497 of record CM070626.1, read on the forward strand.
AAGTCTACAACACTGAACTCATCAATCAGAAGCATGCTCGGAATAGTTCATTCTGTTGCATTGCGTATCTACAGTTAAAGAATCAAAGCAAAACAATATGGATTCCCTAATTATCCAACAAGTTGAAGCATGCTCGGAATAGTTCATTCTGTTGCATTGCATATCTACAACACTGAACTTTTGTCAAAATGTGTCTTTGCATCTGCTCATACTAACAGTAGTTCTACATGCCATGACACAGACACATGGACATATCCTTGCTGACACCTTTTGAGACACTGTGCAAGAAGACCATATTCCCTAACTAACAGAACGGAATAAACTTGATAAAAATAATAAATTTTGAGGTACGATTCAATAATTTTGAAGTTTAGGAAAATGATTATAAACTCCAATAAAAAGTAAGTGCATATATCCGAAGTAAAAGAGGAGTTAAGTGGTCGATCTGCACAAAACAATTATTAACCAAGAATGATTTAACATGATAAGATCTGCGCAGTTTTCTTTTAGCGTAGAACCACACGGCCTGACAGCCAAATTCAACTTTATCGCATATTTAGGGGTCCTTCCTATAATTTGCCAGAAATTAACCATAGCTAACTTAGCTGCACTCATTAAACTATTGCAGATTTTCTTGCCCTTTTTACGTCAACCGCCAAGTAATATGCAATGAGTTTATGCCAACATAAACAGACAAGCCTTCATTACATAAACAATACAGCAAACATATTAAGAACTAAAATTGCTGTCCACTGAAATCTTTGTGTGATTAATATATGGGAATTATACTTAAGAAAGAATCATAAGCCTAAGTGACAAGTGTGCAAGTACAGCAAAGTAGCAAACTCAACACTGGTAATATAGAAAGGTCAGAAGTCTAAAGTGAATAACGGGAAAGCAAGTACCTACACTCAAAGCCCAGATGATCCACATACGATACTGTCTTTTTCAAATTTAGTACCATTCCTGGTAAGCAACTAGCATTTTTGCGCGATCCAACTTCCTCCACTGCTTGCAGATCAACGTATAAAATGTTTGTATTTGCTGGATAGTTAGCCTGCAAACTAAATTAACAAAAGGCACAGTTGATTAAACAACTGATAAAATATTGATACCAACAAAACGAAAGAATCTCAATGGTAAATCTGCATCCAACCAAACTGATAGAACAGAGGCAGATATTCTTCACTAAAAAATGAAGCAGAGAATACCCAGATAACTTTCCACTATCCAAAATGGGGCAAAATGAGTAAAAAAACATTTTTGGGGGGGGGGGGGGGTGGGGGATCAAAATTATACGCATGTATTCGCTAGATGTAAACGCCTGTAATAGTAAGCAAATACTTGCATTTAGCCATTTATATTTTCAAATGTCAAGGTAGCAGAACCTATTTGGCTATTTCTATGATTCTGGATCTCTTTTTTCAACATCAAGTGTCACTCTAAAAAGTTTTAGGTTTACAATCAAGTTCCTTTTGACTCAGATGAACATTCCAACATGATCAACATCTTGATAAACAAAAACGGGAGGGAAGGGATAAAGCATCAACCATCAAGAGGAGAACAAAAAGTGTGCAGTTGGGGGTGATCATAAGAAATATTCTGTGCATTACCTGCCATTAATTGCTGTAGGTTCTGGGATGCCGTATTTTTCAAATTCAGTGTACTCAATGCAAGTGATACCATATGTCCATAGTCCATCCAGATTTTCTTTTTCAGTAAGAACATTCACCCCTTCAGTAGCACCTGGTCTTCGCTCACAAGATGCAAAACCTAATTTCTGAAGTATGATATGTCAGAGTATGTAAAGATTAAAGAATCCATAATACAAGAATCCGAAGGTGCAACATAGACATAATCATGATATATATTAGTAACCAGTGTGGACAAACACTCCAAAAGGAAAATACTTTTACATTGTCCATTGAATTTTCTTTTACCTTATTACGACGCAGGCCTATTCCTGCCAATGCCATCAGTGTCAAATCAGTTGCAGCGACAACATTGCTGACAAACACAAAACAGATCCACAGTTATGTCCCTTCCCAAATAATTCGTTTTGACAATAGAGAAAAACTATTCCATTCATAAGATAACCTGACTTGACGTACAGTAGCACCTTTTCTGCCATGACGATAAAGCCATTGGAATATACCTCTATCGCATGCAAGTTTCCAAATAGCACCATGACCACCAGGTTTACCCACAGGGAAATGTGATTTGCTGATTAGCCATTTACCATCCTTAGCATTTACTACAGGTACCAAAGGCTAGAAAAGCCATGATGAAGTTTAGTTAGAACTCTCTGTAAGTTCTGGGCAGAATGAGTAAATGGTGATTGTACAAAAATTAGCAGAAGTCTCCGGTTATATACCTGTTCAAACAAGCGGAAATTCTCACGGCCTCTACCAAACCATTCAAGTCTTTCACAGATTGCAATCATATGCTCATGGTTATTCTTCACAGAGCTTGTCATGATTGCAACAGGGGTTACACATTGTTTCCCAAAGATCTTGAAATGGAGAAACTCTCTAGCCTGTCAAACAAAGGATCGCTTCAGATAATTATATTACTGGCCACAGACACTATGTATCTTTTTACGTCCTTGTGAACAGAACACTACAAAATGTCATATTATAGGCTATGGTATATATCAAAGTAACTTTCACATAGGTACATATGAACCTACATATGAACTTGCTTCACAGAACACTACAAAATGTCGTATTATTACGTCCTTGTGAACAGAACACTACATTGTACGCTGGTAGGCTGTAAAAGGAGCAGACCAGGTGGTTTCTACATTTCTTAAGGTAAGTAAGTGAGTCAATTCGCATGTTTCATCTTGGATCAATGAAAGTTGTATGACATATTAACTGTGTACAAAATCAACATGGTACTTTCATGAACAGAAAAGCAATTGAAAAACTGGTTGATACAGTTCTCCTCTAATTAAAAAGGACAGGATCAAAAATCCATGAAGCAAGTTTCTATGAATCGAAAAACAGTATAAGAGGCATACAGTTGCCCTTGTAGGCTTGTACCATAAGTTGTTATTTTGTTTCAAGCAATCCCTTCGGTAAAAAAATTATACACAGTTACACACAGAAAAGTTTCATATGCAAAACAGAAGTACCTGCAGATCCCGTATCAGGCCTTCCAATAGAGATCTCCCACAGTAAGAAAGCAATGCAGCGGGAAGGGATTCACCAGTATTTGAGTCCACTAAACCAAGACGATCACCAGCACCACCAATCGGATAAATTTCACCCAGTTCTGGCAAACCCTAGAAATGGTCATACTTCAGTTCGTACCCTTATAAGACAAGATAAATGTCTTTGAAAAAATAAGCATCATTTTGCAAAGCAATTTGCACTTCAAAGCGCATCACAGGTCACACAAACAATGCTACTCATCTCTTTTTCATCAATCTTAGTGAATGTGGCATACGAAATAACCTCGATTCCCCACAGAGCAGCTTGGGATGCATATTCTGTATCCTCCAATAGATTAAGCCCACTGGGAACATGGAAGTCAACAAACTTGTCTTTTCTAGGCCGGTGCTTGCTGTCCTTTGAGGCTGAAAGCAGCTCCAATGCCATAATTTGGTAGCTGAAGTAAAGGAATATCAATAATATTCCAAATTTCAAGGTCAAAGCTAAATGAAATGGTTCGAACAGAATTTTTAAAGAGTACACCATAGTAGTACAAACAAATTATGCAATCAGGCAATCAGCTTACTTCTTCGTATGACTGTACCATAGAATACAGATCTGATGTCGTATCTGTTGGAACTACTTGCCGGATACCAACTTCCAACTTCAGCGAGGACCACATTTGGCAATTTTGCTACTTTTTTTTTACTAAGTCTCCAACTCTAGCAATGCAGACAAACAAGCAATGCTCACCCGATGATGCCTCCAATACAGTCATAGAATTCCTCGATGTCGCCGAGGAACTTGAGCAGCCGCCGGAGCAGCTCCATCTCCCCGTTCCCCACCTCGTCCGCCACCACTCCTTCCGAGCTCCACTTCCCGACCAAACTGGCCAAGCTGTACAGCGCCTCCCGCAGCGCTCTCCCACCACCGGTCCCGTTGCGGTGGTGCTCGTGGCCTCCGCTGGCCCAGTCAAGCTCCGCGCCGAGCACGTGCTCCTGGCCGGCCGCGACGAGGCATTTGAGCAGGAACAACTCGCGGGGCTCGAGTGCACCCAAAACCCCACCGCTCGATGCCTCGCCGAAGAAGTCCGCCACGCGGGGCTCGGCGTCGAGCGCACGGAGCTTGTCGTCGAGGGAGCGTGCCGCGCGGAGGCGCGCGAGAGCGGCGGAGAGGCGCGCGACCTCCGCCGCGAGCGCAGGGTCGCGGCGCAGCTGCTCGTGGGAGGTGGCGGGGCCGGGGCTGGGCCCGGGCCCGGGCTCGAGTGGCGCGGTGGAAACGCACTGCCAACGCGAGGGCGGGGAGGGGGCCGGGGACGGGGAGGGGAGCGCGGAGAGGAGGCGTCTCCGGCCGCGGCGGCATCGGGAGGCGCCGAGAGGCGGGAGGCGCGGGGGGAAGAGGGAGGAGGGGTGGAGGTGGAGGTGGAGGTGGAGGTGGAGGTGGGGAGGAGGCGGTGGGCGAGAGGCCATGAGAGGACTGGAGAAGCGGGGAGTGGTGGACTGGTGGGGAGAGCCAGAGGTGAGAGCGAGAGGGGGAGGGGATAAGAGGAGCACGGTGAGAGCGAGAGGGGAGGGGGATATGCCCTCGGGCGATACGGTACCATCTCTCGGGTGCCCCTCGCCACGCGCCGAGAGGGGAAGGGGATATGCCGTCGGGCGATACGGTACCATCTCTCGGATGCCCCTCGCCACGCGCGGGTCGCGGAGCCGAGACGATTATCAGACGACAGAGGATTGATCATTCGCTCGGCGCGTCGGGTGATTTTTTGCTGTTTTGATGGGGCTGTGGGCTGAATTTCTATATATTTGGGCTCGGTGAGACAAGATTTGTTGGTTTGGATATTGGACGGTTAGATGGGTTAGGCATTTTCTCTTTTTTTTTTCTGTCCAAATGTCGAGTTGGACAAAGAAGAAATAAGGACCAACTATTGGATTAGAATTTAAAATTAGAACCATATAATGATGTAAATACTTTCTGGAGTGCAATCAAGCAACCTTACAAAATTGGAGGTGTCTAGGGAGCACTAAGTACTCCCTTGATCAAAAGTTTTTTTCAAATTACATGAAAGTTTGTTTGAATCAATCGAAAGTTTTATGACTCAGTTTAGAGTTTTTGAACTAGAAGTTTTTTTTCAACCAGTTCAAAGTTTTCGAATCGAAAAGTTTCCTAACCAGTTGAATTTTTTAAATCATTTGAAAGTTTTTTGAACCACTTTAAGCGCGCATCTTGATGAAGATCCAAATGTTAAAAAATTGTGTACTCTCAACCCAAGAAAACACTTGAGTATTCCTTAGCAATTTCATACAAAATCATATGAAAGCGAGCAGATAAAGCATAGTTTTGTCTAAACAAACCCAAGATTTGGTGGTTGTGGTAAGAGCGTGGGTCAATCATTGTAAAAACATTGGGCATATCAAAAGAGTTGAGTTTATCTGCAACTAGCAGGTGACCCACGCATTTACACTGCTAGATTTCTTTCAAAGTTTATAGTATCAAATAATATAACTTAAATACTTGAGAATATATTTGCGTATCTTGAAGGCTATATAAATTTTTAAGACACCATAAACATTGAAAACGACAATAGAAACTTGAAAAAATACAACTTGGGAAACATGATTGAAGTATAAGCGTCGATGGAAGAAAATCATTGACTATAACAAATTGTTGTAGTTCTTACATACATAACCACTCTCTATCATGTATAGGTTATGTAGCTGCATGCCTATATTCGTACTCAATTAGTTACCTTTTTCAAATTGTAGGCAAGTATATGTATCTCTATTTAATCTCAAGTAATATGTTTATTATGTGTGTGGCAAATTATCTTATTACTTTACATGGTATTAGAGTACCTTCCTCACGCATACATCGATGTGCCATGTGCGACATACCTAGAACTTATCTTTCCTCACACGTCGGCTTCTCTACTAAGTCGTGTGTCTTCCATCTCTTATCGTCATCAAAGCTTTTTTTTGCTTTAACCTCCAACAACAAGCCCAAATCTTGATCATCCCCTCAGTTGCTACCTCTTCCAATGCAAATACTTAATCACATAGTTATCTTCTACTTCTCTTCAATTATTACTTAATGTTAATTGTTGCGACATCAACACGCATATACATGCAACCGTCGTCGATCCCTATCGGGGACACCTGTCATGCTCTCTTCGGTGGCCCTGAGTCTATTCCTTACAACTGCGCTATCTCTACTCTAAGCTTTTCACTCATCTGCTTTGGATGTTCGTGCTTTCTATTCATACGGATGTATGCATGTATATACACATGCATAATGTTATACATGCTCGATGTCATTTTCTCTCGTGTCTGTCGTTCCTCTTTTTCGATGTTGGCCAACTCAACGTTGTGACTTCCTCACTAGCCATAACGACCTCCCATCTTCACTGATGCCGACTTGTTTGCTTTAATCATTGTCTAACGATATGGAGAATCTTCTTGCCATCGCTAGTGACGTCGTGCCCCTCACATGTGATGGCATGCTCCTAGTTACCCGATGGTCTCATATCGTCCATAGCTCGTCTTCAATGCTAAGGTTCATCTCCTCTCTACCAGGGCCTCCATATCATCGAGTTTCTTTGGCTACCAACTTCAACAACATCGACACTCACCATTTGTCATCGCGACCCTTGGCTTCTTCAACTCTAGATTTTCTCCTTAATGGCTCCGACGGATAGCACGACATTGTCCTTGTTGAATGGCTAAGGTGAGCAGCACACCATTGTCATCATCTTCGTTGTCGCTATATTGGTTCTTCGCTTTCCTGTGGGTCAATATCTTCTTGCACGACATATCAATGCTATTGCACTCTTTCGTGGTCTCCTCCCACACCATTCGTGTTATCCTCGTTGTAACATTTATTTTATTCAAATTTTAGTTATTTTTTATTGGAGTTCGTATACAAATCAAATTGTTAATTTTATTTAATTTACCCTGAATATTATTTACTTTGGGATTTTATTTTGGAAATCATATGGAAATCAAATTGCAAAATTTCATTTTTTTAATTCCAAATTCCAATTATTTCTTCTTGAAATTCATATATAAATCGAATTGTTAATTTTTCTTTAATTTTTATTTTGAATTGCATTTATTTAGGGATTTTACCTTGGAATTTGTATCAAAACAAATTGCTAATTTTATTTTATCTTTTATTTTGAATTTATGTTTTATTGTACATAACACAAACTCCTTTTAATATAGACCATTTTAATCTGGACCCATCATAATCAATGATGTAGATCTTTCTCATTTTTCTACCATTAACGTGAGAATTTTCAGCCATTAGAGCGAACGTGGTGGCTTTTTTGTGTCTCTTCCGACAACATTCATGCTATCCTTATTATAGCTTTTATTTTTATTCAATAATTCAGTTATTTTTTATTGTAGTTCTTATACAAATTAAATTGCTAAACTTATTTAATTTATTCTAAATTTTAGTTATTTAGGAATTTTACTTTGGAGTTCTTACGAAAATCAAACTGCAAATTTTCGTTTCTTTTTTATTCCGAATTTTAGTTATTTTTTATTGCAATTCATATACAAATCCAATAGTATTTTTTTTCTTTAATTTTTATTCTGAATTACAATTATTTATGGATTTTACTTTGGAATTCATACTGAAATCAAATTATTAATTTTATTTTATTCCGAATTTTAATTATTTTTTGGTTGGATTTCGTGTGCAAATCTAATTGCCAAATATTATTTAATTTTTATTCTGAATTATAACTATTGGAACTCGTATCGAAATCAAATTACTATTTTTTTTATTTCGAATTCCAATTATTTTTTATTTGATTTCATATACAAATCTAATGAAATCGATTAAGCCAGTCTTTCCTTTCCTTGTCTTTCCCGCGCGACCAATCTTGCTTGGGCGTAGGGCACCCGGAGATCGATCGATTCCATTTCATTGTCTAAAGCTACAGATAAAGCTAACGCTTAGCTATCCCGTAATTTCCGAAGTTATAACAAACGGGAAATAGAGATAGAACTAACATTTACCTTTCCTTGTACTATGGTCTTCGTCAACCTTCACTTCAAAACTAACAGAGAGTTCGATTGAAAGGAGACAGGAAATCAAGAACGTGTATTCGAGCTGAATCATCTCGCGCGCTTTCGCTGTTTCAGATAAGGTGGAGAAGGTCACAAGGACAATCCAACGTCCTAACGTAGAATGACACCGTCGTTTAAATCTCTTACACATGTCTAATCTCTGACCGCCCCGCCACTATATAAAGCTCCCCATAGGTTGCCCATGAGCGCACCACGGAGGCACGGATACAATCAACGTACGTTCAAGCACACATCAGCTTAGCCTGCACGTAGCATAGCAATGGCGTCAACCTTAGCCACCGTCGCGTACTTCCTCGCCGCCCTCCTCCTCTCCTCCCCTTGGGCTGCGACCGCGGCGGCGTCGGGCGCCACGCACGACATCCCGGCCGTGTTCGCGTTCGGCGACTCCACGCTGGACCCGGGCAACAACAACCGCCTCGCCACGCTGGTGCGCGCCGACCACGCGCCCTACGGCCGGGACTTCCCCGGGGGCGCGGCCACGGGCCGGTTCACGGACGGCAAGCTCATCACCGACTACATCGTCGCGTCGCTCGGCATCAAGGACCTCCTCCCGGCGTACCACGCCAACGGGCTCACCAACGCCGACGCCGCCACCGGCGTCAGCTTCGCGTCGGGGGGCTCCGGCATCGACGACATGACCGCGCACAACGCTATGGTGTCCACGTTCGCCTCGCAGATCAGCGACTTCCAGGAGCTCCTCGGCCGGATCGGCGCGCCCAAGGCCGCCGAGATCGCCAACAAGTCCCTGTTCGTGCTCTCCGCCGGCACCAACGACGTCGTCATGAACTACTACCTCATGCCGTTCCGGGCGGTGAACTTCCCCACGATCGATCAGTACAATGACTACCTCATCGGCAGGCTCCAGTCCTACATGCAGGTCAGAATCAGATAGACGACTCTCTTCCTCGTCTCGATCGATCAGTTTATGCTATACATACTAACAATATGCTTTCTACATGCTAACAATGCAGAGCCTGTACAACCTGGGCGCCAGGAGATTCATGGTGGCCGGCATGCCTCCGGTGGGTTGCCTCCCGGTACAGAAAAGCCTCAGGGGGATGCAGCGGCCGCTGGGGTCGGGCGGCTGCATCGCGGGGCAGAACGAGGCAGCGGAGAGGTACAACGCCGCGCTCCAGCAGATGCTGACCAAGCTGGAGGCCGCCTCCCCAGGCGCCAAGATCGCCTACGTCGACATCTACAGCCCGCTCAAGGACATGGCCACGCAGCCCCAGAAATACGGTGAGCAACAGAAGATGCACGCAGAAACCATCTAATCGTGGGATAAACTGCATTGCATGCATGGAAGCATCAAGCATCTACTGAATTCTTGAATTCTTTGTATGTATCTTGCAGGTTTCACCCAGGCAAGCCTCGGCTGCTGCGGAACCGGCTTGATGGAGATGGGGGCTCTGTGCACCAGCCTGCTGCCGCAGTGCTCGTCGCCGTCGCAGTTCATGTTCTTCGACTCGGTGCATCCGACGCAGGCCACCTACAAGGCTCTCGCCGACCAGCTCGTCAAGTCGCATATCCTGCAGTTCATTCACTGATTAGATCGTCCGGAGCATAGTTATACGGTAGTTTAGAGAGTCCAAAGGTTCACAATTGTAAGGGCTAAGGACTGGCGCAATATGAATTAAGCTGGTTCAGTGCTTAACTGCTTATGGGATAGATGTTACATAGGTTAAAAGGTCCGTATATATAGGATTGTCCAACGTGCATTTGCATTGGAAGTAATCAGTGTGATTTATGCAAAGGAATTCTGAGACATATTCTAGTTACAAACAGCAGATTGAGTTTTTCTACATTGCCTACTGATAGTAATTAATTAATTGGCAAGCAGGCATGGAGATCATATTTGTTCTTTCATCATCAGCCAGCATACAAGGATCCGCTCAAACAATCCAATCACAGCTATCTGTTACTGCAGAGGACGAGTAAGCTGTCCCTAATAAGATTTCTCATGAGTTCCAGAACTAAACTTGTAATGTCTTGCAAGTAAACATAGCATGTATGCTGCTCTATAATGGTGTTTACATGCTGATTGAATTAAGCCATTCTACTGAAACGTTCAAGAAGTGTGCAAGCAAAGGCCAAAAAGACTGAAATCAAACAACTCCCAGAATTTTCCCGAAATGAGAGACAATAAGTTTACCAGCAAAGCCCAACAAACCAAACTTTTCCAGTTTTCCCCCAAAACGAGAGTTCGGCAAACCACCACCATCAGATTCCTAATCATCAGAACACCTGTATCTGTTAAATTTAAGAAACCTGAAAAGCAAATAGGAAACATTTGGGACGTCTAAATAATCATATGAAGCGAATGAGTGAGATGCAAAAATGATATTTTTTTAGAGTAAACAGTAACACTATGTGGCATTACCCAAAGGGTAATCACACTTAGGCATACAGATTACTATTTATCTGCCCGATAGAACACCGTTCCGACGAATAGTAAGCCTTACCAAAGTCAACACAGAAGAACAATAAGATAGAAATTGTACTCTTTATTACAGTAGTTAGCCATGCAAGACTATAGTCTTTGTTACAAGTAGTAATTTATAACTACAAAATGAGACTAAGTCCCCTCGCTTGTTTACTCGTCCCACACGCCGAATAGGGTGTCCATCTCTCCTTGCTCCTCGTAGTTAGTGCCCTTGTCTCCTGTGATCTCATCAGTACCTGCATGTCCTTCATCCTACTCGGGATAGCTCACGGTCGGACTAGGATCTAACAAAGGAGAAAAGACTACTAGTCACTCGGAGAGAAGATAGACCCCCCAGTGGTTCCCGTAGACTCCAATCTAGGAGACAGGTATGAATTCATGATTTTATTTAGTACTGTGCATGGTTGCACCACTTTACCCATAGCTACTCTGAGCTCTCTTTGAACTAGGTCCCCTGCATTTCCCTTAATGCGGGTTCGAGATCAGAATACAGAACGTTTCTAAGTTACGTGATTAAGTCTCCACCCATTACTTTCCATCGGTGCTGACCCCATCATCCACCGAGTTTCTGTAATGTTGGTTGGGCCGGATTCCCCACCACCCAACACTCCACCGTGCGCTACTATAACGCCTTGGATCCCTCACTTTCGGACTTTTTCTACCGGTCCTAGGTTCCTCCCTTCATCATATACTCACACTATAATACTTACCCGATGTGGAGAGTATAGTCATGTAACAATGTAGCATTTTCTGCCCACCAAAACGAAAAAATAGTTAGCACTTAAATACAGCTCCTTATCTGAGTTTTGTTGGTCCTTATATATTGACCATATGTAAAGGATCCTTCCTCTTCTCTTTTCCTGCCAAGGGCCCCCTTTACCATCATAATAATTCTATGTTCATATCTCATTTCTCATCTTTTTTCTCATTTCTCTTTATCTCATTTATTCGATTTGATTTTGAGACATAGTTTTTATACATGTATATATATGATACAACAGTATACAGTTACATTTAATATAACTATGTTGATGTTCAAGAAATAAGCTTGCCTTTGTAGTCGTAGAAAAGATCTGTGTCGACGTGTAACAGATCAGGTACTCCTGCCTGCGTCGTTTCGATTTCTGCAATTTATACGGCAGACGCGAATAATACGTAAATAAATACTTAGTTGTTTTTGGATGATATTATGCGTACATAAATTATTTGATTTTCTTTGTTAGCATATTTTGGCTTAATAACATTTTTTGGACCATCCGTCAGGTTAACACTCCCTAACTGTGGTTGTTCTATGATCTACTAGCTCTGGAATTGAGGTCGCCTAGACTTGCGTTTTATTGCTCGAAAACAAAACACTACATGTACCCACATGCAACTAGGTTTATTTAATCTTTAGGCATGCAAATATGCATGATCGATTTTATGCCGGTGTTGCTTAATTTAATTGCTTTATCTTGCTTAAATTATTTTGTAGCGTTTCAGATAATTAGTCTGATTTAATGAGTTCCATCAGCGATTAATTTCTCTAAACAATCTCGGATTAATTTTACATATTTTCCACTATTATTTTCTGTCGGTCTGGTCTACGGTTATTTATTCGTACGCGGTTTATTTAAATGCGTTTGGTCCAAAATTACACGCTGCCAATATTTAATTTTACTAGTGTTCATCTAAATCTATTATTATTAATCCTCCCTAAAAATTTACTATTCTACCCTTATCCATCCATTCGGCCCAATAGTTCTTGGTTCCCAGGTTCCTCTTCTTCCCCATTCTTATTTCCTTCTTCCATTCTTTCTCTCCCCAGGAGCTTCTTGCTTTGGCCCAAAATCTTCCCACGGCGCCTCCTCCCTCTGGCCTCTCTCTCTCCCCAGGCTGCCTCCCCCTGCCACCACCGCGGCTCGACCCCGCACCTGGCCCCTTGCGCATCGCTCGGCTCCCTCTGTCTTTAGCCTACACGGTTCGTCCCTAGCTCAGCCCCGGCCCGCTACGCCTCTGGCCCGTCCTCGCGCACCCCAGCACTCACCCGCAGCTCCCCTTGGGCTCGGCCCGCTCCCTTCTAGCGCCGCGCCCAGCCAGCTCGGCCTCCGGCCGCCTCTGTTGTGGCTTGCCCCTTCCTCGCGCCTTTGGCCCTCAGTTTGGCCATGGTGCTAGGTCACCAGTTCTGTGGCTTGATACTAGTGGTTTCCTTCCCCCACCTTTTTCCTTTTCTACGATTTTGTCTTCTTGCTTGAACTTGATTATTTTCTGATGTATGGTTATTATGTGCTCATGCATGATGAGGGTACTGATGGGTGTGGTTCTGGACACGCTTTCAGTGGAGGTCTTGTGATGGTTTGATGAAGGTGGGTTCCTACCGAGGTATACTACTACTCCATTCTACCCCTCTCTCTACTCCCCCCTTGCTCTGTGATGGTTTTGATGATGAGATGGTGTGAGGACATCAACTCTAAGGATGCAACCACTGCTTCGACCCGCTGCACGACATCTTCTACTTCCACCACATCCTCTCCAATGGGACTTTCGGCTACCGCACTGCCATATTCCCCAGTTGGACTAAGCCACGTCTACTCATACGAGCCGAGCATCGTCCATATGCCATGGTGCTACGTCTACATGCCATGGTGCAACGTCTACATACCATGGTGCTGCGTCACCAATTATTGGCCCAAAAGCTATGTAATATATTGGCCGACAACTTGGCCCATCTGTTAGACGACTTGGCCCATCTCACGGCCGGCCTTCCCTAGGCTCATGATTGTTCATGTGGGCACTATTCACATGTGAACGATCACAGTGAATGCACCTTGGCCTAGGGTTCCCACCTCCCGACCGCCTCCTCATATAGGAGTCGTCGCCCTTTAGTTTTGCTCGGGTTTTTCTTAGATAATATTCTGCTCTGCAGCTTTCGCCGTTCATCTGTTTGAGGAACCCCAACTTGTGTGCTTTAATTATTATTCGCAATACAGATTGCATCTTCTACTCTCTTGCTTGTGTTCTCGATTCGCTTACAGGAGATAGCCTTCTTGGCGAGGTCAACCGCGTTCAGCACGGTTAGTGATTGCAAGGGGATCGATCTATTCGGGTCGGAGCCTTTGGATCATCAACGTCGTGTTCTCCACAATCGACGTATCAGTACCTATCGGAAGATCGGGCCACACTCACATCAGATGGTGTGGCTGTGGTGTGTGCCCTCTGTGCATGGTTCGGCTTGGGCTAAAATAATGGGCGTGAATGGGGTTACCTTGTTTGGGTTGGGTTGCAAATTGAATGGCAGTGCCGGTTTGGTGATGCTGGTTGTATTGCGGGTCGTCGTGCTTCCCGGTGCTTCCTTCGGTTCCTATGGTCCTTACTGGCCTGGCTTGGTCCTAGTGGTCATTGTCGGTGCTTGTCACTGCTTGTCGTTCCCACTTCGTCGTCTTCCTCAACTAATCTTTACTAAGCGCACCAACAATATAAGACTATGGAATGATAGCAATCGTACAAAGATGAATAAGCACTTTAATTTTATGAATGTAAATTGCAGAAAAGTAAAGCACAAGAGATCAAACCACAATGACACGATGATGTTTTTCCGTGGTGTTCGGAGACTTGCCGGTCTCCCCTAATCCACGTTGAGGTAAGCCCAACCACGTTGAACCGTCTTCACAACTTGAGTCAACACCTCCGAGGTAAGTCCAACCACTTGGACCGGTTCCAAACGTAACCAACACCTCAATCGACTCGGGGTTACTCTTCCTCCACTTCGGAGATGGCGAACACTAAACCACTCACAAACCGCCAGGCCTTCTCACAAGCTTCTTGAGAAGATCACCGGACCACGACGCCTCCACGCTATCTAGGTGTCGGCAAACACCAAAAGTAATAAGTCTAAGACGCTCACTTGAACGAATCAAGTGTCTAAGCTCAATGGATATACAATCCACTATCTAATGCAACACATGCACTTAGAATTTTCCTCTCAAAGCTCACTAAGTACAACACATGCACAAAAGAGAGGAAAGAGCTTGCTCTTAGCTCAAGGAAATGAATATGGCACCAACAACCTTCCCCTCAACCTGCCAAAGTGGGTATATATAACCCACACACAAAAACTAGCCGTTGGGGAGAAAGCTGCTGAAAAAACAGCACGAGCGGTAGTACCGCCGTGCAACGGCCGATACTACCGACCTGCTCCAATGGCTATAAAACTAGCCGTTGGACATACAATTGGCTGTCCGCCAACCAAAGATTGGTACTACCACCATGCGGTAATACCACGTAACAAATGCAGTCGTACCACTCCACAAAGGAGCAAGCCAATCCAGAAAAACACATTCTCTGGGAAAAAAAATATATCGCCAAGAAAAACTCGGTATTACCGCCATACGGTAGTACCGTTGAATAGATGTGGTCATACCACAGACCAAGTTTACGACCACGCAAGTCTACGGCCACGACCAGGTCCATGACCACGCAGGTCTACGACCACTGTTCTACGGCCAGTATCTACGACCACGCAGGTCTACGACCATTGTTCACAAACAGGTCTTCGACCACTGTTCTACGATCAGTGTCTACGACCACTGTTCACGAATAGGTCTTTGACCACTGTTCTACAACCAGTGTCTATGACCACTGTCTTTGACCAGTGTCTACGACCACTATTCTACAACCACTGTCTTCGACCAGTGTCTTCGACCACAGTCTACGACCAGTGTATACGACCACTGTTTTCGACCAGTGTCTATGACCACTGTTCTACGACCACTGTTTTCGACCAGTGTCTATGACCACTGTTCTACGACCAGTGTCTTCGATTACTATTCACGATAAGGTCTTTGACCACTGTTCACGACAAGATCTTCGACCAGGTCTACGACCAGTTGTGGTAATACCGCCAATAGCTTGCGGTCATACCGCCAGAGACTGGAAAACAAGGATTTTGCATTCCGTTTCAACTCAATTTGTAAAACATATTTGCCAATTGATGCGCGATGCAAACAAGGGTTAAAGGCGAGATTCTCAACAAGTTGCAAAACACATTTGTCAACTTTTAGAATCATACCACAAGGAATATGGTACATGGACTAAGACCATTTGCAAACTAAAGTCACATGCTACGAAGATTAAACATGAGCCTCAACTATTTGCAAAACACATTCGCAAATATTAACAACAAGCTAACGAGAGCTAGAGCAAGCACAACGAGCTATCAACACATGACAAACTTAAGCTATTAGTCAAGACCCCTCTTAATAGTATGGTAACCTATACTAGCAATCCAGTCTTTCAACCAAACACCGAGACCGGTAAAAGACTAGAAACACATCCTTAGTCCTAGCTAGTCATACATTTCCAAATCAAGTTGTGCAAGAACAACTCACATATTGACTTGCCATAGAGAAAACCTCGTGTTTCGATCCAGCAGTAGAAGATCATACTTCATTGTTACCATGGAGAATTTGCTGGTACAATTTTGTGTGTATGTAGCAAGATAGTACAAACTCCTGACAGCCTTCCTTGTGTGGACGTAGCAAGGCTCGTTGGAATCTCTGGTATGATGGTTGGGTGCACCAAGTAATGCAAAGCCATTTGTCTTCTATGCGGATGAGATCACCAACATGTTGCTCCTCGTTTTTGACACCTCTGAACGATTGCTCTGGAGACGTGTAGCACCTTGGGATCACGCGACTTTTGTAGAGTGCTTGCCTTTGATTCTAATGACGAGACGATCTCTCTATATAAAAGGAGGTTGAAAACGATCCGTGCGTGTTTTCGTTCATCACGCCCCTCTATTCGCTCGCCCGTTGGATGGCTTTGGTTCGAGCGCTTTCGTTCTGCCTCTACACGTGTGTGTTCCACCCTTTCGTCGCCTAGGACGCTGCAGCCTCGGCTCGCCACGTGCTCACGGTCCTCTGCCTTCGAATGTGATGCTGCACTGCTTTAGCTCTTCCGTCGCTCGGTGTCCTGTCATTTGTCCTCGACTATACTGTGCCTTTCGCTTCGTCGTCCTTCTTCTCGCCTCATGTTTGTTTTTGCTGTATGAGTCGCTCCAGGCGTTGGTTTGCTCCGCCCTTCTCTCGCTCGATCTCTCTTCTTTGTCTTCCTTTCTTCCTTCTGCCGTGCCTCTATTTCTCTTCATGAGTCCTCCCCTTTGCGTCTATTGTTCTTAGCTTTGCGAGTGTCTTTTTGTGTTTCCGTTGTTCCCCCTTTTTACTTTTCCTACGAAGTGTTTTTCCTTAGTTCGATTGTTTCCTCTTTTTACTTCTCTTGCGGATATTGATGCTTTATTTTCCCGTTAGCTTTTTTGTTTTTCGCGTCTGGGCTTTCCTATGTTTTGGCCCCCGTTTGTTCGTCTGCCTGTTCTGGCCCTTTTATTCAGCTCTCTCTATTTTACTTTTTGCAGGGCGTTTTCCTTTCTGGATATGGACGATTCCTCTTGCCATGGGGCCTTTTCTTTCCCCGCTTCCTTGCCTTTGGGTTTATACAACAGCCTTTCCTATCGTTGATTTCTCTTGCCTGCTGTTGCAGATGTTACCCCCCCTGAATTTGCCTGTATGTTCTTGCGTTGTTACATATGGCAGCCGCTTTTCAATCTGCTGAAGAGTGGAGCTGTCCGAATATGCCGCCTGCCAGTTCCTTGGTGTATGGCGCCCCTGTTGAAATATACAGCTCAAAGATGCATTCCTATGGGTTCTGTTGGATTTGCTCGCCCGCCTGTTTCTTTTGGTATTTATAGGGTTCTTCGTACTGTACAGGTTCTTGGGTGTTTTTGCTTGATCTTTAATTTCTGAGCCACAGATCTGCATCTAATTCATTCTTTTACGGGTTGTATTGCGCCCCTGCTGCAGTCTACAGCTCAGAGATGCATTCCTAGAGGTTTGGTCGTATTTGGTCTTTCGCTTTTTTTTTTGTCCCCTTGTATTTACAGGGTTATGCTTCCTATACATGTTTCTGTGTATTTTCCCTTTGTCTTTCATTTTGGGGATGTCGCTCTGCATTTAGTTCTTTCTTTACAGATTACAATCCTCTTTGTTGGCTGCTCCTTTGATTTTGTTTGCTGTTATTTTTAGCCCTTTCTGTTCTTGTGGCTGCTTTTTCCGTTTTGCCTTTGGGTTTGTTCCAGGTTTCTTCGTGCTTAGTCGTCCGTGCTAATATCTTACTCCTTTACAGAACGTTCTACCTGTGTTTATTTATGTCCCATTCCTATTTCACGTGCTTCTCTTCGCTAGATTTCTATGCGATTATTGTGCCTTACTGCGCCAAACAGGAGCAACTAAACTTGAATAGCATTTAGAAAGCTCATCCCAACACGCCTAATAGGAGCAAGTAAAAAAGGGAAGATATACTAAATTGCTTAGGAGAAAATAACTCTGCTTCAGATTGTAGATGCTACCATATTCATATTTCAGACCTTTCCAATGTAGCATCTTCTATTTGTTTAGAATGCATTCAAGTTTTATATTTCTAACTAAATCTATTTGTTGTTTTTTATTTCTGTAATCGGATTTTGCCCACCATTGATGTAATAGGCAAGAGTGCTATTGTGGGGGTAAGTCTACATCTCATCCTTTGAAAGACATACACTAGATTGGCAAATCTTGTTTAATTCCTTACTGATGTACATTATTTTTGCATTTCCATCTGGCAGATATTGTACTTTGTTGGATTTGGAATGTTCTGCTGAGCATTGGTGTCATTCAGGTGGGTATTGTTCCCTTCTCGTTTTCTTGATTGTTGGATGTTCAACCTTTTCTATTTGAAAACCTTAACCTGCGTATAGCCTATTACGTATTACTAACTGTTTTATCTGTCTTCCAATCATAACTATGGGTTAAGCACCTGACTAATAGCCAAAAACCACATGTATGTTTTGGTTCTCTTTCCATTAGGAATTTATGACTATGGACTGTTGATCCTCTTGTTACTTATGTTCATATGGAATGCATTGGTACCAATGGGCATAGATATTACGGGATGAAATATTGTGATATTTGCATTAGAGAGATTTTACCTAGACCAGAGATCTTTCCTTTGCAATCATTTCTCAATCTATTTGTATTTTACATTGAAAGGAAAATAATCATGTTTATCCTATCTCTTGATCACTAAACTCTTTCACTCAAACTGCAGCAAGTATACATGTACTTTCGTGGAAGTGGAAAAGCCGCAGAGATGAAATGTGAGGCAGCACGTAGTGCTCTGAGTTCTACGTTCTGATGAAAAGACGAGCTGCAAAGTTATAGCTAGATGATGAGTGGAAGGAAGCAGGATGTGCCAATCGGTCATGGCGTCTTCTACATCCCTGCAGCATGCCGATTTGGATCATCGAAAGCATACATCTAAATACCATTGTGCTCTTCTATAATATAAGAAGCCTTGTCGTTTGTAATCTTGTTGCCTACTATACATTCCAGCTTTGCTTATGTATAGTTACAAATCAGCTGTTACACTGCGAGGGTGAACCTCTTGTTTTATTAGCTAACATAAGATAACCAGCTTTAATGCTATATTCAACCACCACAAATGTGTGATGGTCCTACATGCTTGCGCTTGTCTCAGCAGAACAGACAACCGTACACCTAGCATACTCAGCGCCTTTGCATTCCCGACGTGCCAAGGCGCGCGAGGGTTACTAGTTTCGTATCAGAAACGAACGCGACCGCCTTTTCCGCTTTGGACCTGTGGACGTAGTCGACTTGGCTTCATACTTCACGCGAGCCGAGTCAACAACTCGACGGAATAGTAGTCGCCATATTTTTTCCCCTTTGATGAGATCTTGCCGGCTGCTCTGATACCACTTGCTGCACATAATAATGCACATAAAAATAGGAACATGAGATATTAATTTTACGTGAAAAACTATTTTGGTAAAAATACGGGCACACGAAGACAATATCATTATATGACTGTGAAGCTCTTGCCTTTTCCTATATACTGTAAGAATATATTTATAGTGGTACATAAAAAAAACTCCATATAAAAATAGAATTATGAGTTAGAGCAGACAATTCAATTCATATCACACTCAAACTTAACTCACACCCGCCTCAAACTGAATGCATCAAGGTCAATGGAAATGGATGCACTAAGGCCTGACAGTGGGTTGGTGTTTCTGTGATGGACTGGTGGGCCTTCAACAATCATTGCAAAAGGACCCTCTACTGTAGTGCTATTGAAAATAATTCCAAGACTAGCCCATTGCAGTACGTGTTCTGTACACAATGGAAGTTCGGCCTTCATGGGCTCTTGAACCCACAAGCCCAAGTACCATTCTCGCAAATGACCCGGCCCGTCCGTACGATCCAAAACGAATCATCGCGGGCACAGCGAGAGTGGCTTTCGCCATCTGACTATCTGAGCCCGACCCTCCACCACCAAGATTCCCCCAGCTTCCCCACGATGCTCGAACCCCGCTGACACATTGGGCCCACTTCGCCGGTTGTATTCGGGCAGCCCATCTGCCAGCGTGACGAAAGAAGCTTACTTCACTCCCGCTGTGCGTGCCTCCTCCACCTTCCTCCCTTCCGCGTCCCAAAAAGGACGGAGGAGAGCGGTGACGCGAAGGCAGTAGTACTGTGGTAGCCATGGACCGCGTGCAGCTCCTCCTCGTCGGCCTCCCCGCCCTCCTCTTCTTCTCCGACCTCTCCCACATCTTCGCGCCGCCACCACCCCACCTCCGCCACCCCCACCACCACCACCCCCCTCACCACCACCCCCACCCGCCGCATCACCCCAATCCCCCGCACCACCCTCACCCGCCGCACCATCCCCATCCCCATCCCCCGCACCACCCCCACCCGCCGCACCACCCCCACCCCCCGCACCACCCTCACCCGCCGCATCACCACCACCCGGACCCCGCCGCCGCGGCCATACAGGTGGATCGTAAACCCTAGCCCGAGCCTCTGTTGCTCCGATCTAAACGGCAAACTGATGTGTTATTTTGGTGCAATTGCAGGAAACGCATGTGGATGGAGCTGGATTGGGCACCACCGTCGAGCTGCAATTCTGTGCCTCCTGTTCGTACAGGTGAGCCCGTCTCCATCAGCACAGTGTCTTCCGTGTTTCTGCGGACTGGTGGTTGCTTGCTTGCTCAATTGGTACGGTTGTTTGTTGTTTGCGGATCAAATGAACATATGCGTAATGTAGCGTATACTGAGCGTTTGGAAGTGTGTGCTTGCCGCAGTTGACCATACCCAGACCAATTTATCCTGCACAATGATTTACGAGGTGGATTATTTGGTACTCCAGGTCACTACTGGCACTCGTGAGTCGTGATTTATGAATACCATACCGTTGTGCCTTCATATGTGTACTTGCTAACGTGGAATGCTCAATGGTCGGTAGCTTTTCTACAAGTTGATTCTTAAACTTACTATTATGTTACAGTAGTAATGGTGAACCGGGGAAGGGATAGGGTCGCGCTTGTACAGATATTATTCATGGCAGTGTGAATGGTCTGTTAAACACATTAAAGAGAACAAGAAAGAAGCTCATGTAATAACAGTGACAGTCTCTTATTTTTTGGATTTCTCCTCTGGTCCTCTGAGTTTAAACTATTAGTGATGATATCATTGCATATGTGCTGTCCCTTACCTTCGGCTGATTTGCACATATATGCCCCTAGCTTGAGTTCAGCTATTAGCTATGAGAGGATGTATAATTCATTCAGTATGATATGAAAATAGTTGTGCATTCACTGACTTAAAAGATTTCTAGCTTGAGGTCAGTTGATTTTTTACTTGCATTCATTTGTGGATTAGTATGTATTTATCAATTTAACAATGAGACTTGCTGCATTATTCTTACCCTTTGACCTTGGTGGCTTGGTGTAAAACACATTTTATGTAAACTACATGATACATCCTAATGAAGTAATGATTCCCGTGGAAGCATGGTCTATCCACTTGAGGATACTTCCAAGTTCCAACAACCTTGCTGATCTTATTTGCATCCACTTATAATGTTTAGGCCAATATACAGTTTGAAAGGTATGCAGATCACATTGAGTTGAAAGGAAAATTGGCCCCATACTGCTGCAATGTTTGATAATTAAACAAATACCAAGTTTCACTCTAAGGTCATGGTATGACAAAATAAAAGTAGTAACTAGTAAGACATTCTAAAAATGTCATTATAGTCTACAGTTATTTTCTGGGACATATATGACCAATGTTTATGGAATGTGTAATAAAGTAGTAAGCACGAACATTTTAAAAACTTAGAATGGGTTTACCAGGTCTAAGAAAACACTGTCATGAGAACTGCTCCCCCCCCCCCTCTGGTTCCCTTTACTATTTTCGTTTTCATATTTCTTTATTTGGGTCCCTTCGTGCCAGGGTCACAACAAGCCACCCTTCACAAGTTATAGGTATCACCACCTTTTTCCTCATCTTGTTACAATGGTTTTCCTTGACTCCCTTGGCCACCCACACCAGTGCCAGCTGTACGAGGCAATAGCAAGAACAAGGAGACACATATTGGACCCTGATGCAACTTGTAACTATGGTAAGTGGTCACTCACTTGTACTTACGATTGACGTGTGGGCACTGGGCACCAGATGAAACCTATCACACCTAGAAGTTTCATGGAGGGTCTGAGATGACCCCCTTGGTGAATTCCCTGACTACACGAGCAAGCATGATATGCATGAACTTTCATCAGAGAAAGTGCCTATTCAGCTAGCAGTCAGTACCTGGTATGGATGGGTGGACTGTAGAGCGAATTTGCTCACATTTGAAGAAAGGTGTCTACCACAACCATCTCTAAAGTACGATGTGGCTACTGGTGTCTCCCTTGACTTCTGCCAGAACTGAGCAACCACACCTGTTAGTCAGAGTGTCAGACACTCAGACCGTGCATTGCTGCTGCCTTCATTATATAACCTACTGTCATGAGTGCCTTCGTGGTTTGAGGAGTATAAAAAGGGAAATAATCAAATAAGTTTCTTTTCTTTTTCTTTCTTTTCTTTTTTTTAAGTAGGGGAAAAATCCAATAGGCAGTAAAGGAGCTCTTAATTATCCTGTATTCCTGAACAAAATAGCATTTTATGCATGTGTCGTTATATGGCAGGTTAAAGCGAAATGTTGAACACTTGGAAGTTACAATCCTCTAATTACTAAATCGTGGTATGTATCTAGGACTCCTAAACTATTTAGTTAGCATAGAACAGAAAGAAGCAGCAGCAACTCTAATTTGTAAAACATTCTCTGTTACTAGACCCCCCCCCCCCCCTAATGTCCTGACTCCTGATAACACGTCATCCATCAAAAGGATACTCAATAAATTATATGCTTTGCATCTGCCGGTTTAGACTGACAATTTGGAGTTCCATTTTGTAGGGGAAATGCAGTGACCATGAAGCGCATGCTGGAAACGTCATTTCCTGGCATACATGTTATCTTGCATAATTATCCTCCACCCTTTCCCAAACGTGTGCTCAGCAAAGTTGTGCCAATTCTTCAAGTTGGAGCCATTGCAACAATAATGGCTGGTGACCAGATTTTCCCCAGACTTGGAATGGCCCCACCTCCATGGTACTACTCGCTGCATGCTAATAAATTTGGAACCATGGTGACAATCTGGCTACTTGGCAATTTTGCTCAGTCTTTCCTACAAAGTTCCGGTGCCTTTGAAGTTTACTGCAATGGAGATTTGGTACGTGCCCTATATCAGATACACCCTTCTGTTTTTCTTTTTTTTTAGTTAATGAAAGTACAACTCTCGACCTTTACACTAACTAGAAATACACACAGCCATTACACCACCCTTTAGTTTTTCTTTTTTTTGACACATAAATTGCTTTGCTGCATGCGTGCATCATAAATTATCAAATTAGGACTCACGAGTACCCTCTGTTTTGAATTATGAGTTAGTTATACTTCTAGGATTACTTCCATCTAAAATCACTTTTTACCCTGTTGAGCAAGTGTAGAGATGAGAATACCTAAGTTCTAGTCAGATGGCTTGATTTGCCACCATGACTTGAGCAGTAAAACTTTTCGTTTCTTCCTTACTGAAAATTACTCCCACTTTCCAGGTATTCTCAAAATTAGCTGAGCAGAGGTTCCCAAGTGAGTTTCAGCTGCGGGATCTCATTGGCAGCAGATTGCCAGAGTCTCCATTCGGGGAAAATATTGGAAAAGCCTTGTCTTAGATGGCGATGATGATATCAGAATACCACACTTTCGTCTATGTATTGCTATTAAGGTGCTAAATGCTTAGCTCTCTGATGTTGAGTTGTTTGGAAGCTACGCAGCTTGTCTACAACACAGCTTATTTCCGGATGTGTATGGCTTGTAAAGGATAATAACTTGGCACGACTGCACGAGGCAGTGACATCTGTATGACCTTATGACGTTAGTAAATCGTGATTGCCTGATTACCACTAGGAGATTTGTAAAAGTTCGTAGTGCTCGAGCCTCGAAACTTTTGGTGTGATCCTCGCATGTTGCGTTGTGTATACTCACTCTGGTCGCTTGGGAAACGTACTATTTGCATTGTATCATCAGGAGGCTGGAGCTGCATGCCTGCATCTCTCTTCTCGGGTCAGGACCAGGAGGAGCGGAGCCTTCAAGAGGCTGCTTGTGGCCGTACCTTTTGGTTGCCCTGAGGCTGGCCGTTAGTTGCTGTATGCCATGGTGGTTAGCGACTGTATGGCCCATATCCCATGGGCCATGGTTAAGGACCCAAGGCTAGTAGTGAGTGTGGCCCATGGTCACTTCTGGCCTATGGCTCCTAAGCAGGCCAACGCCAGAATATTTTGGCGGGAAAGTAGACGTCATAGTAATACTCACTCCGTTCTTGAAATATTTTTGACTTTTCACATGTGAACTTTTTGTGATTTTATAGTATTATATACTAATAAAATTATAATATTATGAAAATATTTTAATGACAAATCTAATAATATGTTTTACATGTAGTCAATCTAAATATTTTAAAATATATCAGCTATCAAACTTTAGAAAGTTTGGCATCACAGATTCTCAGGTCACTTAAAAAAGAACGGAGGGAGTAATAGAGTAGCTCGGGTAGGGGATCTAAGAAGGGAAGACTTGTGTTCTCCTACATTGCAGCTAGGGATGGCAATTGAGCGCAGCAGACACGAGGAATGCTCGCCCATATCCATACCCGTGAGAATATCCCCCCCACGAACATGCCTGCCAAGGGCAGCAGGAAAAAAACATCGTCTATGCCCGTCGCACGCAGGCATACCTGTTTGTCCACCAAAATGCCATACATCACCCGTCACAGGAAGCATGCCAAGAAGAAGACAGTAGCACTACTTACACAAGACGGACTCAATCTCAACTTATAAATCTGAAAATAAACAAGATACGGTTCAAGATTCAAATTCAACCATTCTAACACACATGGTAAATCACCAACCAACAAGGCAACAATTAAAACCGAAAATAGCTCTTGCTCGGGGTTGAGGCCTGGCTTTAGATCGGACTTAGTTCAGGATTTGCTCGGCCATCAAAGATCTGAGCTGCAAGAAAACTAACAAATCGTAAAAAAAAATTAAATAATATTATTTTAAAAAATATTTACAAAAATAAATAGTCACCCCCAAAAATTACAAAAATATATCCCTGTCGACAGGAACCTATCGCCAGTTGAACCGGCGACAGGGACCCTATCGCCACCCTGTAGCCGGTTCAACTAGCTATCGCCAGTTGAACTCGCGACAGAAGTTAAGCGAGTTCTGCCGCCATTCAATCTGGCGGCGAGGACCCGGCTATAAAAATTCCAAAAAATCAGTGCGTAATTCATTTTTATTCCAGAAAATTACAAGAGAGAGCTCGAGAGGGAGAGAAGAAATAGTAGCGAAGCTCTGCTAGGTTAAATCGCGGAGAGAGAGATTGATGAGCATCGATTTGAGCGATCATCTTGCAGTAAATTTTTTCAAAGCGTATGCGTTACGTCCAAACCTTGTAGGTTAGCAAACAAAAATAGCGACATAGAATTCAGTAGATTAGATAAATGTAGTCAAACTGTGTAGTACATATTTTGAGTTGTGTAGCAACATAGAATAGCGACAATAGCGACATAGAACTGAGTAGGTTAGATAAATGTAGTCGAAATGTGTACTACATATTTTGAGTTGTGTAACGACATAGAATAGCGACAATAGCAACATAGAATTGAGTAGGTTAGATAAATGTAGTCGAAATGTGTAGTACATATTTTGAGTTGTGTAGCGACATAGAATTGCGACAATAGCGATATAGAATTGAGTAGGTTAGATAAATGTAGTCGAACTGTGTAGTACACATTTTGAGTTGTGTAGCGACATAGAATTGCGACAATAGCGACATAGAATTGAGTATGGTACATTGTGAGATAAACACGGAGTAGCTGATTAGGTCGAAAGAGCAATGAGAATATGTGTGTGCGGTTATTATTTTGTTAGTGCGCTGTTATTATTGTGTTATTGCGCGGTCAATATCTTGTTAGTGCGGAAAATACCATTTAAAATAGAAAAATAGAATGACATGTATTAAATTTGTAAAGAAAATTCGTAGTTGCTACATAGGCAATGTAAAGATGCATGAAAAAAAAATATGAATTTTACTTTTTGTTGCATTTTCAGGTATGGCAGACGCGAGTCAGTACGAGTTGCTTGACCCGGTGATTGACACGCGTCACCGTAGCCGCCTTAGTACCGTTCTCCCCCCGGAGGGCGAGGCGCCAATAGAGCTTGGGGTGTTTCGCCACGCACTTCATCGAGGCATGGAGGTCGCAGGAGACCGGATTCCGAGGTACGTGAAGTTGTGTCCTTCATGCACTCAATCGCGGTCTGATTATTTTGCGTTGACTCCTGTTTGTTCTTAATCGTTTGGACGCAGGTTGAGAGCGGCATGACTCCTTCCACTAGCGAGGATGGTGGAGGCGACGGTGGAGGACGATCAGGACCAGCGTCTTTGATCGTGCGTCCAGGCGTTTTAAATGCGGCCGGGCTCTGCTGACGACACTAGTTGACCGCTGGAGGCCAGAGACCCACACGTTCCACCTCCCGTGCGGGGAGATGACGCCGACGCTGCAGGACGTAAGCTACCTGACCGGGTTGCCCTGCGCAGGCGCTCCGATGGCGGCGCACGACGTCCCGGCCACGTGGCGCACGGACCTCCTAGCCAGGTTCCACGATGTGCTGCCGCTAGGCAGCGGCTACGTGGAGTTCAGCAGCCCGCACGGGCCCACGCTGAAGTGGATCTGCCAATTCTACGTAAGTGTTCGTAACTATTGTTCTCTCGCAACAATTCGTATGTGAACCTTGCTGACGTGTACGTGTCTTCTTGCAGCCCGAGCGTATGGCGTAGAACCCAGGGGACGTCGCTATTAGGAGGCACTTTGAGGCATACCTGTTGTGGTTGTTCGGGTGGGTCATGTTCCTGGGCTCCCACGGCGACAGCGTCGACAAGCACTACATTCGGTACGCGCGTGAGGTGGCAGACTCACCGGTCGACCGAGATCCGCGATGACGCGTGGGGTCGGCCGTCTTTGTCGCGCGACGTCTTGTGCTTTGTGGCGACACGCGTGCGGCGGCGCACGACGGCTCCATCCTCTCAGGATGCCCGCTTCTACTGCAACTGTGGTCGTTGGAGCATTTCCAGATCGGACGGCCACACCTGGACTTGGGAGCGTACGAGGATAGCTTGTACATCCCGCAGGACGACCTGGACCGACCGACCATGGGCACTGTGTGGTGCCGCCGACGGATTAGTTTCATAGTCATTTATTGTTTTCGTATTGCAATCACTATTTCGTGTGCTTAGTTTGCAGTGTTCTATTGCATAGATCACCTTCACGCCGATCACATCGCAGGGCTCTTACCTGAGTACGTTGCGATGTTCGATCAGCTGACCGATGACCGCGTCATCTGGACACCGTACAGTGACGCTAGGGTGATCGTGCGCGCCCCCAATGGATTGTCGGTGCTGTGCACGCGAGACTACCTGTACTGGTACACGTGGAGTGCCTTAGTGCATGATATCTTCGTGGAGGAGTACCAGGTACAGCGTGTCATGCGCCAGTTCGGTCTGCGACAGGAGGTCCCAGCCCCTTGGGGGGGAGGCGGGTGCCGGCGCACGTACACGCGTAAGTTCACTCTTTACTTTATTCATACAATATGTGTTACATCTACACCAAATATTTTTCTTGTCGTCCACAGGTACACTAGGAAGGGAGTTCGTGGCACGACGTCCTGGTCGGACAGGATGGCCCCTTGGGTTGAGGGTTGGAGTAGCGCGCACGAGGACCTCGTCCAGTGTGGGCAAGATTAGTACGACCCCGAGACGAGCTAGCTTTTCAAGACGATGCGACCAGACGAGGCAGCTTTTCAGGATGATGTGACCAGACGAGCGGCTTTTCGGGGCGATGTGACGGGCGAGCGGCTTTTCAGACAATGTGACGGACGAGTCGACTTTTGGGGCGATGTGACCGAGCGAGCGGCTTTTAGGGCGATATGACGGACGAGCGACTTTTCGGGGCGATTTGAGCCGACGAGGCAACTTTTACCAAGACGAGAGCCCCAGCTACAGCTCCGTCCGCTCTAGCTATAAATACAACGCAACTCGTCCAACAAGTCCACAAATCCCTCAATCGTCCTCGAAAAAATCTTGCAACAATGCACGACATATTTTAAAAAGATATTTACAACAAGGAATACCCGCCGCAATAAGTTACAAAAATGAATCCCTGTTGCCAGTTGAACCGCTTGTCGCCGGTTCATCTACGTATCGCCAGTTCAACTGGCGACAGGAAGCTATCGCCGTTTAAACTGGCGATAGGAAGCTATCGCCGTTTAAACTGGCGACAAGCCCTGACCTGTATATAACCCTCTTGGAACCCTCGAAATTCCACACAGGACTCAGTCTTACTCAGAAAAAAGAGAAGGAGAGAACAGAGAGGAGGAGAAAAGCTAGCGGAAGCGCCGTCGATTGCTGCCTCTCGGGTAATTTTCTTAACAGAACGGATTACATGATTTTTGATGTACTGTTATGTAGTGAAGTCCGTTTTACATACTTTTCTGTGGGCTATTTAGTTGCACATATGTAGTTCATCGTATAAATGTTTTTCACACCGCAGTGCGTCAAATATGTCTGACGTCGTCAATTTCAAAATTTATTACGGCCGAGAGACTATTATGGAGGGTCTCAAGGGAATTAATTTGAGTTATTTTCAGTCAGCAGACGTGCCCCTACCAAGACCTGAGCAACGTACATTCGGCGTTGTGATGCGGTGGTTGTTCCACACGTTCCAAGTGGATCGTGATGTGTACGATCTGATATTGAGTTGCCTTGCCCTCCGGGCAGGACAGCCCACGTATTGGGAGTTAGTGCAACTAAAGGGAACAAATTCATGGCGGTCGTATGTACGCATGACGAGGGAGAGGGGATGGAAATTGGTCCTTCTGGTCCAAGCGTTTGTAAAACCCACTCCTGCATCTGCGTCAGAACAAGTAGGAGTTGCTGACACCGAGGAAGAAATAGGTGACTCCAGCGCGGCGCACACAATGACAGAAGGGCAAGAGGTTGCTGATGTCGTCGATGAAGGCTATGCCGAATTACCTCATTCAGTGAGACAAGCTAGTGGCCTTGCTGATGAGGGGGAGGAGTTTGAAGACCTGGTGCAAATGATGGATCTCGAAGACCAGGACTACATGGCATTATCCGAAGATGAAGGTTCTGATGACGATGATGATGCAGACCAGCAGGCGGTTCCATCCGAGTGGAACACATACCAGTTCGAGAACCTCGTCGTCAAGGAAGTGATACGGGGTGGCCCGATCTTCTCGAGTAGAACCGTAGATAAATAGCGCTTGACGACGAACACCGCTCAGCTGTACACCACGCGCCAGTGCACGGACTTGCAACTCTATGGATATTTGCCAACACGCACTGGGATGATCACCGCGGGACCACGAGCGGAGATCGCCAAGCCCTCAATTCCCAGCGGAAAAACAAACTTGACCTTAAAATGCATAACAAACAATGGATCGCCTAATTCTTTCTCAGAAGTCCTCGCATGAACTCTGGTTTAGAAAGAACAAGCAATAACTATGTTTCAATTCTTATGCATAAACTGGTCTGATTTACAATGGGGGTCTTGTTGGAGATATGCCCTAGAGGCAATCATTTTGATGATGATATTTCGTTGTATCCATGATTTAATAAATGTTCCTTGAATATTGCCTTTGTGTTGATTAACAAGTATGTGACTTGTTTGTGAAACTCTTTACTTGTATGGTTATTCTAAAGTTGTCCCTAGTCGGAGTTCATGTGAGGACACACGTGAATGATGGATTAGCACATGTATCGGTTGATGACCATGTTTCACAGGTCATAGACATGGAGATGTCAAACCAATAATGTGGACACATGTTTAGAACATGGGGTTGGACCGACCCAACATGAGACATAGCTTTTATACTTATGGTTCTTTCTACACAATGTGTACGCCTTGTCCTTAGACCTGAGATTGTCGCATGTACTTGAGATGTGAATAGACCTACTTAGGGGCTATCAAACGCTACTCGTGAATCGGGTAGTTATAAAGGTAGCTTTCGGGTTTGTCATGAAGCATGCTGCGAGGCATGGTCGGTCGAGATGGGATTTGCCCTCTCACGAGAGAGATATCTCGGGCCTCGAGTGATCGGATCCGAAATGCATGGCCATGCTACTTAAGGTTAAGAGTTAACCTAGTAAGGGATTCGGATCACGGGATCGAGAAAGAGTGGTCGACTTGGAGCTCGACCGAATATCGTGAGGCAAAGGGATTGGCATGTACATAACGTTGTGATGGTTCATCCGATATGATCTTTACGTGCGTTTAGGAGTTGGCACGCCTTGCTAGAGGTCGCTACCAACTATTGACCAAGTATGTGTACTTGCGTCATGTCTAAACATACGTGAACCTATAGGTCACACACTTATGGGTGAAGCCTAATTCGGATTGGATCCGAATTAGATGAGCATTGAGTCCTAATGGGCCTCTATTCGTAGAAGCCCATTATAAGGACGTCTATAAAAGGAGGCAGGGCGCACGGTTAAGGGTTGAGTTTTTCGTGACATCCCCAAACCCCGGCCGCCACCCTCCCATGCCCTAGTCGCCGCGCGGATCTAGTAGTCCGCGGCGTCGCTTCCTCCCGCACGTGTGGATACCTTTGAAGGCGCCGCATCCGTGGCGTTGGGACGAACCGCAAGAAAGGAGTCAGACGTGGGACGCCACGACGAGGACGCAGGAAGTAGTACGACTACTCTGCCCCGACGTACTGCATCAACTTAGTACGACTACACTGCCGCGACGCGCTGCATCAACTTCCGCACCTGCGCGTCTAGTGGTAAGACCGTGATCTATAACTGCAGTGATCTTGGTTTACGGGTAGAATTTTTTTAATTTGCGCTAGTGTAGCCTACCCGTTTCCCTACAGGTCTACCCCTCAATATATAGTCTTGGGCTAAGAACTATTCAGTACTAATTTTCCATGTGGTACTATTCACGTGGCGCACTATAGTGTGGGTACTGTTCATGGGCCGGCACTGTTTGCGTGCGGATTATTGTTCATGGAGATCACTGTTCATGTGCGGATTACTATTCATGCCGGTTACTGTTCACATCGCGGACTTGGGCTTCCTTCCTGTTTTCCTCCGCATGGGCTTTGTGCTCAACCGCTTGGATCTTGATCTCTCGCTTGGCCGTATGGACCTTGGCCCTCTCCTCCTGACCGAATGGACCATGGGCAGCGCCTTGACCTCTTCATTTGATGGCCTTTCTTGGATGAGGGTCGCATCTCTTTGATCTCCATCTATCGCTAAAGCTTTGAACCTGAGCACAAGCAAAACACTGTTTTTAGGTAGTATAAAATTCTCATTAACATCAATGACATGTTCATTAAGGAGTAAGTTCACCTGATTTTGTAGTTTCTTAGCACATGCTCTTGTTATTAGTCCTGTCGGCAACTCGAGACATATATAATGAGCATTAGGTGGAGAAGAAGAAGGTGTCGTAGGGATGCCCTCATCAGGAAGGCTCCCATGTACCGTGGGAGTACGACCAGAGCGAGGTCAGACTAGGAGCTACGTACAAATGCAAGGAGGCCGTGCAGGATGCGGTCAAATTCTGGGCATTGTCGGTGCGTCGCACATTCACCGTCGTCAAGTCTACCCCAAGATGCTACGACATGAAGTGCGGCATAGAGGGATGCCCTTGGCGCGTGCACGCATTTCAGCCCAAGTGGGACACCTACTGGAAGTGCTCCATAGTGGTCCCTCACACATGCGCGTCGTCTGAAGTCCGCAGCCCCACGGAACCTATCATCAGGCTTCATCGCCAATCTCATGTATGGTGAGACTGTGGATAACCTAGATTTTGAGCCACGATCCATCATTCGGGCCATTGAGGCAAGGTTCCAGTACACTATCAGCTATGCCAAGGCTTTAAGGGCAAAACAGAAGGCATTGGAATCAAGGTTCGGCACGTTTGAGGATTCCTACCACAACCTCCCTGGGCAACTCCGAGTCATACAAGACAGGAATCCCGACACTCATGTCGACATTCAAGACGCCACGCATCCGAAGTGGCCTAATAAGAGGGTACTACAACGAGCATTCTTCGCCTTTTGTCCATGCATCAATGCATTCTGGCACTGTCGTCCAATCTTGTGCATCGATGGCACGTTCCTGACTGGGAGGTACAAGGGCCAGATACTGACTGCAATAGCGACGGACGGAAACAATCAAGTTCTTCCCGTGGCATTTGCTTTCGTTGAAAGCGAGAATACGGATAGCTGGCTGTGGTTCCTGAAGAATGTGAGGATTTCTGTTGTGCAGGACCGTCCCAACGTATGCCTCATACATGACCGGCACGCAGGCCTGCTGCGTGCAATAACTCAGCTGCAACGAGGAGAGAACGTACCACTTCCATGGTCGGATCTACAGAGCAGGTGGTGCATGAGGCACTTGGGTGCGAACTTCTATAAGCAATTTCGCAATAAGGACTTGATGAACCTATTCAAGCGCCTGTGCAACCAGAACCAGCAGCGTAAGTTCGAAACACTCTGGAAGATTCTAGATGACCGGACCCAAACCCACAGAAGGGAGGCAACGAGAAGGGCCGACCCAAGCGCTGAACAGGGCCCCGAAGCATTGCCACAGCTGCCCACAGATGCTCCTAGTGTCACGAGGAAGACAGGGGCATAGGTCAAATGCTTCTCAGACTGGATTGAGCACGAGCCTAAGGAGAAGTGGTCGCTGCTACATGGCAGGGGTGGTGCTCGATATGGTATCATGACAACCAACCTAGCTGAAGTCTACAACTGGGTCATGCACGACGCCAGGTGCCTCCCTTTGGTTGGTATTGTGGAGGCAATTCTCCGCGGTACCACAAACTACTTTGTTAACAGATGCAGCAATGCGTCGCTCGCCATGGCAAATGACAGAGTACTCTACTTCGCCATGATCACCGCATACATGGAGGAGAAGAGCAAGAAGGGTGAGATGCATCGGGCATTCAAGATGGACACGAGGGAGCTTCGCTTCGAGAAAATGTGCAGGGATAAAGGACGTCGCGGGACTAACCGCGAGAGGATCACCCATGAGTGCACGCTACGCCGCGATAGTTGCGTATGCACTTGTAACAAGCCCCTTCTTCTGCATAGGCCCTGCTCCCATGTTATGGCTGCTTGTTCGACGGTGGCGCAGCATCCCGGGCAGTACCTCTCTCACTATTTCACCAAGGAGGCGGTGATGCAAATATGGAGTGGAGAGATGTATGGTTACGCCGTTGTTGGCTATTTCACTAGCCATCCAACCTGGGAGCAACTAATCTAGGCCGCGGACATTGCTAGGCTCAAGGGAAAGGTTGGCCGGCGACAAGTACGGTGCATCAGGAACGATATGGACGAGGCAGAAGCCGGACGTCGCACGAAGAAGTGCTCCATTTGCAGGGAGTCTGGGCACACCTTCAAGACATGCCCCACGCGAAATACTCAGGACCAAGGAGACATCGGCATTCCGGACGTCGCCGCGGGGACCTTATCCGGTGCCCCGACTAGAGGCAGTCCACATGGGAGACGTTGACATCGCGACCGCGAGAAAAATATTATTATCAATGTTCTGAATTATCATTTCAATTAAGTGTTATGATGTTCGCACGCAAGTTACGTAATATCAGTGTGTATGAATTCCCGAGAGAATCGCAATATCACTTACCTTCCTCTTTACGAATCGTTCATACCTCAAACATCCTCGCTAAATTCTCCAAAAATTTATCGTAGTAGAACAACATACAACGATGATAAAATGTTATCTCGAGTCTAACAGATTTCGTACCGTTTAAAATTTACGAAAATCACAAACTTCCTAAGTGGATTAGGCAAAATCAAATATTGGCTAGGGTGAGGTATATATCGCGATTCATCGCTATAGGTTCTGCCGCGATTCAAGCGGCGATTGATTCTGTCTTGATTCAGCGGCAATAGGTTCTCGAATAGCGCACGAGGACATATTTTTGTAATTTTTTGGGGCGACTATTTATTTTTGTAAATATTTTTTAAAATAATATTTTTTTAAAAAAATTCACAAATCGTAGATCCAAGAGTAGCAAGAAAACTTACAAATCACAGATCCAAGTGGGAGATGGATTGAAGTGCGGGGGCATGTACCTCTTCCGGTGGTGACGAGCTGGATCTCTAAAGGTGACCTTTTTCCGATGGCGGTGGCCTCTGTAGGGACGTGCAGGCATCCTCTCAGCATGGAGTGGAGGGGGAAATTGAGGAGTTGGGGATGTATTTACCGTAGGGCGATGCTGGCCGCATGGATCTAACAGCGACGACTGCGCTGAGGATTGGCGACAACGTGGAGGATTGGCAGTGGGAGTGGGATTGTGTGGCTTGTGCGAGATGAGGGAAGAGGAGGTATGTGGCAGGCGGCGGCTTGGTGGGAGGGAGTGACTAGACCTGTTCAAATGTTGGGCTAGGCCGAGCTTCGGACCAGGCTTGAAAAAGCTCGGCCATGAACGGACAGGCCCGAGCCCAGCCCGAAATTGCTATTTTTGGGGAAAACTGCTATTTTAATGCTTTTTTGGAATAAAAAATAATTTTTAATTCGTTTTATGAATAAAAAAAGGTTTTTTATTGTTTTTTGTTGGACCTGCGGGCTTTCGGGCTGGACCTTCGGGCCGAAAATGGAGTCCCAGGCCCGCCCCGGACTGGGCCAGGCTCGGGCCAGGCTGCGGGGTCGGGCCACCCATAAACACCTCTAGGAGTGACTAAGGGAAGGGGAGGGAGCCCTAGGGTTTTGCTTGGTGTTGTTGCTGGGTTGGGATGATGGATTGCTGGGCTGGGTGGCTTGGGCGCTTAGCAGTTGGTGGAAGCGTTAATGGGCTAGCCCCACATGTCAGCTTTGTAGGTGGGTAAATGGGCAGAGCGGGCACAGGTGGGGGGTCGCCCATGCCCATGCCCATTTACCCATTGGGTAAGACTTTGCTCCCATGAACGTACATATGGGCACACAAGGAAGAACATACACACCTCTATTAGGATAATACCTACGGGTAAACAGACAAACGGTCGAGATTGCTACCCCTAATTGCAGTCGAGGTATTTTCTCTCCGTGGAGCAATCCCATGGAGGCATGGACTATTCAAACTGACAAGGGGCTCGCTCAGTAGCATGTTCTCTTGAGAGCACTCTGCGCTCGGTGGAACAAGCTTGTCGTTCGAAGGATACCAAGCTCCCCTTTGTTCATCAGAGACACTACAAGCGCAAGGAGCAAAAGGCGCGTAAAATTTGGGGCATTAATTTTCCATGTTTGCTCTCTATCATACATTCCTACTGCACTT
Organism: Ampelocalamus luodianensis; assembly: GCA_036346255.1. NCBI lineage: Eukaryota > Viridiplantae > Streptophyta > Magnoliopsida > Poales > Poaceae > Ampelocalamus > Ampelocalamus luodianensis. Next base: position 11,258,023 of record CM070626.1, read on the forward strand.
ATCTATGAGTTTTGCTCAGACTTAGTTGGTACCATTCAGTAATCATATGAATGTTCGACGTACAAGGTGTTCATGCTAATATGTTTTAAGGAGATCACATTTTGTTTTGGTTATAGAAGGAATTCGTTTCAATGTGGAGATTGTTGAATTTGATAGTGATACGAATGGAATTTGAGAGTGATACGAATTTCATTTCCTACTCCCTGTAATCCATAGGGAAGAGCAAGAGCTTTATTGTAAACATCTCCTCATATAGTGACATTACCTTCGTGTGTCCGTGATGTTTTTCGAAAAAGTTTTTCACGTAAAATTTGTGTCTCTCGTTTCTGTTTTTTATGTGTATTATTTGCAATAGGATGCAAGAAATGTGAATGAAAATCAGCAAGCTAGGTATTCTTATTTACACCTACCGTTCTGCAATCCCTGATAAGTTCACCTCTTCTGTCCGGTAAAAATCTGGTGGTGTAAAGTGAAACATGAAAACAAAAGGTACAATTATTTGGGCCCATTTCCACCACAATTAAGGGCCCTAGTCTGGAACTGCATTGTGCACTCCACTCGAAATCGTCTCGACTTGTATGGTCCGACAAGTTGGCACCACTTAAACAATAGTAATAGCTTACTTAAAAAGAAAAGGAAATCTCAGGCATATGAACAAAGACATGAGCCCCCTTACGAGTCCATCCATGATGAAGCGACTCCCTCCTAATTACTCAGTTTCGTTGGTATCTATTCTTTTTCTTTACTTAATTACTCTTAACTCTTGTTTTTGCTGATGTTGTACAGTGATTATCAATGAAATTTAGCTTAGTTCTTTAGCCACATTGTATTTTGGGGAAATTGGCTACAGGGCACTGCAAATTCGCCTCATTTGCCAACAGACATCTAAAAAACGTGATGCAGCCAAAAGACACTGTAAAAACGTGTAATTTTGCTATTAGACACTAAGACGATTATTATATTATTTTTTAGTGAAAGAGGTGAGAGAAAGCATGTGAAATGTCTCTTTTACCCTTCCTCTTCTCTTCTCTTCACTTCACTCTCTCTCTCTCTCTCTCTGCCTCACGGCGCCGCTGCCTCTGGCGCCTTCTTCCTCTTCCACCTCTAGCTTCCTTCGCGCCACCTCTCCCTCACGACGCCCCCGCCACCAGGCCTTCTTCCTTCTGGCGTCGCTGCCTCCAGCTGCTGATCCACCGCGACGCCCCTGCCTCCTCTTTGCGCCAGCTCCCCCTCGCCACGACGGCCACCTCCTCTTCTTCGTGCCGCCTCCCACTTGCCACGGCCGCCGCCGCCTCCTCTTCCCGCGGCCTCCCCCTCGGCACGGCCGCCGCCGCCTCCTCTTCGTGTCGCCTCCCACTCGCCACGGCCGTCGCCTCCTATTCTTCGCGCTACCTCCCCCTCGCCATGGCAGCCACCTCCTCCTCTTCGCACCGCCTCCTACTCACCACGGCCGCCGCCTCCTCCTCTTCGCGCGGCCACCTCCCCTTCGCGGCTTCTGCTGCTGATGCAACGCGTTCTGTGGCTTCGTCGCCAGTGTCGACATCCGCAGCGAGTAGAATGGTTGCGTGTCCACATCGAGGATGTTGGGCTGCTACAGCGCGGGCGTGGCCACCTTCTTGTTCACGCCGATGTTCTCATCGGTGAAGTGGTCCCGCGGCAGCGGGGGCAGCAAGTAATCGATGCATGGTTGCGGCTGCCAGATGCTTGAGGACGAGCCCAGCAGCAGCACGTCGAAGAGCCAGCTCTTGTCGAACTGGTCACCAGCGCGTGAGCGGCCGACGAGCTTGGCCTCGAGGTCCCGAAGCATCTCCTGTGCGCGCTCATAGGCCTTGAGGTGTGAGTCCGCGGTGTGCGTGCCGCCGGCGGCCGTCGGGACGCACTCGCTGAGCACGCCCTGGCCTCCAAGACGCGTGCTCGGTCGAGCAGCGTCGACACGGCGACTTGATGGCCTCGATGGCCTCCTCGGCGCAATTCTGCCGCTTCATCACGATGGCTATGTCCTTGAGCGCGCTCCAGTTTTCCTACAGCGGTAGCGGGATAGGACATTGAGGGCATTGAGAGCATTTTACTCCATTTCTATCTCATAATCACTCGGATATATTATTCTAATGGGAAGAGTGTCTAACAACAAAATTATATGTTTTTACAATGTCTTTTGGTTGCATCACGTTTTTTGGATGTTCATTAGCAAATGAGACGAATTTGTAGTACCCTGTAGCCAATTTTCTCTATTTATATTTTCCCCGCTACTCAGTTCCCTAATAAGTGGCCCACTATCAGCGAATCTCTCCCTAATCTAAACGCCCAAGGAATGGCGTCCTCAGGAGCAATCCATACGTTTAGTCCTCCAATAGCCTACTGTCGCGCGCCGATCAGCGCTGCCTATGTACGCCGGTAGCGGCTCGCTGTTCGGTTCATCGTATTAGTCCTGATCCCCTCGTATAAGCCGCTCCTTCCTCTCCGATCCCCATCGTCTCTTGCTCTTGCTCCGGTCGCTCCCACGCCGCCCCGCTTGCCATCGCACGCCACCGCCGCCATCCTCCTTTCCTCCTCACCGTCCCCGCCGATCATCCCTGCCACTCCCGTCGGTCCGATTAGCCCCTGCGTCGCGGTTCGGCTTCCCCATCTCCATTGCTGCACTCGCCGTCGCTCCTCCTCTTTCCTTCACCTACTCTGGTCACCCCCTTTTCTCCCCCCGGATCAACGTGGCGATGTCGGCTCTGCTCAGTCAGTGCGCAAGTTGTGCCGCTTGTGAGTGGAGGCATGAGCGGCGCCTTCCGTAGCCGGCGGTGGGTGGAGACTTGCGGCGGGCCTAGTCAGTTGCGTTACGGCAGGGCGTCCGCACGACCGCGCGTGCCATATGTGTGGTACCGCAATGGGTGGCCGTAGGAGTCGAGGCACGATGTAGTGGGAGGGCTGCAGCAGTACTGGGAGCTCGGTGTGGGCGGCAGCGGCCGCCGCCACCGAGGAGCCCTGTGATTAGTTTCGTGATTCCTCCATGCGGCTCTTCTTGTAGTCAATTAAAAACACTCTATTGACCGATTTTGCTTATTTGGCCTCACATGGATTTTTTTTTTCCTTGCACAATTTAGCTTCCTATTCGCCGGTGGCGCTGGGGCTGGAGGCAGCTTGGCGGTTGACCTCCTGTCGCTGCATCCGTGGCTCCTCTTACTGGTAGGTAAAGGTCCTCGAATTACCCAATTATATTTGTAGATCCTTCGTCTCATTGCTTTCTTTGGTTGCCGTTGGCAGAACCAGTGCCAAGGCATTCCACATTGCTACCGTGAAATGTCGGGTGAAGGTTGAGAATATTGAGTTACACATGTTTACCTACATTAGTAGTTTGTTGCTTCTGAGATCTGAGTGTGAAAATTTAACTGCGTGCTTTGGATGACTAAAATGTCTTGTTGATTGGGAAGCTATCTATCTTTGTCTTTACAGCTCCATGGAAGCGCAAACACAAGAGTTAATGTCGGACCCGGATTTCGTAATCCGTAATCCTCTCAGAAAAGTCGCGCTATTCCTGGATCGATGAGATAGCGCCCACGTACACATTGTTTGAATCATTTCATACATCGCGAGACCAATTCATGCATTAATACAAGCATTAGAGTTCAAATAGACCACGTCGGTCGAAGTTTACAATAGGGCCGATCGGGCCAAATGAGTTCATTACAAAATCTCGAGCACGTTAGCGGAAGCAAAGGGTAGAGCAAGTCTCTCCACAGTAAGCGATCGGGTACTAGGTGTGTACGACCGATATTAGCCAAGGGCTTGATAATATAGGAGGTACACAAGTACCAACGGAGCCAACCAGACTGAGGCGAGACCTAGACTACAAGAACTATACTACTCATCTTCATTTCCTTGCTCTCCGGCGTCCAGGTCCTCGTAGTAGGTGTAGTCTCCATGATCTGCGGGTTCTGGGGGTTGGGGGAAAAGAGCGAGGATGAGCACAACTACCGTGCTCGCGAGCCAACACACAGTATGCAATATTATACATGCAAGGTTTAACAAGGATGGCTCGGGTTCATTTATTTGCACAAAGCAATATTTTGAGTACCAATATTAGAAAGTCCTATCACTTAGCATTTTAACCAAATTGCATTTGTTAAAGAGATTACTTGTGCAATATTTAAAACAGTAGAGGTTACCTCCACCTCATGCTTATTTTTGATAGCGGTTACATCCACCACTTAACATCACTGGGGTACATCCTCCCAGGGAAAACCAAAACCAGGGTCACAGCGACCCAACACATTTTATCCCGCCCACAAGGTTTTTATAAACAGAACTAACTCTTGTAAGTTCCCATGTCCGCCCTTGACTGTGGGCACGGCTATTCGAACAGTTTATTACACTCTGCAGAGGTTGTACACTTTACCCACAAGAGACAATCATCTTGACATGTACACATATTTCCGTAGACATGTGAGTCAAGGGGAGATCGTCACAAAGCCTTTACAATGCATCCACCAGTATTTGTTACACCCGCTAAGGTTTCACCTGAGAAGAGTTACGCTCACATAGACCCGTCAACTCTTTCCTGCACTCTCTTGCGCCACACGACTTACGCTCACATAGACCAGAAGTCGCACACCCCAACCCATAGCCACATAGGCTTATGGCGAGCGGGTCATCCGCTCGTGCAACTCATACTAACGGATACAAATTATTTAGCCAGTCGACACCATTATAGACATGTGGTCGCATTGTTTTACATTGGGAGATCATCACAGATTAAGTCCTTAGGGACCATTTGGGCGTTCATACCACATACCATCCACAAACCAACATTCCTTGGGTGCATTAGCACCCACCAACATACCATCCATCATACCATCCGCCTGGATGTGATAAGCAATTTCTTTAGGGTTTTTAAGAGGTAGGAAAATACAACACCATAACCATCTCGATCATTTACACCCAATGACCGCCCAAAATTATGTTCATTTCAAAAGATGATGAATGGGGTAGATGATACCCGATACTTAAGCAAGACTAGCATGGCGCTTAAGTATAGCCTATACTAGTATAGTTTCCAAATATTTACTAGAGTGACAAGGGTGTATGGCAATTCAATTATCAAGGGATGGTGTATTAATAATAAAGCATCAACATGGCATTTAACTACCTTAGGTATTTAACATACATTTGCATAAGGGAAATAAAGCATGCAATTTGATATTTAAAAGAACATAATTTGCATAAAATGTAGGTTCAATATGATCAAAGTGTCGATCACCTGGTCTACGGCTAGATGATCTTGATATTCTTGAGCTTGATCGAAGTGGGGTCTCCGCTTCTCCGAACTCTACGCGATCGATCGCATCAGGAAAAGAAATAAACGAGCAAATAAATTAAATAAATAACAATCCTCATCAAATGAACTCCAAAATAAACCAAACTAGCACCAAAAGAAAGGGCTTGATTTAGAAATTTTTAGAAACAAACTTCACAATTTTTGGAGCTAAAAGAGGAGAAATGAACATTTGAAACCTCTCTTTGAATTAAAAAGAAAAGGGCAAAGAAAATCAGCCGAAAAGAAAAAGCAAAGCGCCCGAGGCTAGCTTTTCGGCCCGCTAGTTGGGCCCGAGGAGCGCGTCATGGCCCACTTAGCGCGACGGCTCGGCGCAAGCAGCCAGCGCGTGCGCAGCTATGCTGGCCTACCGAAAGAAAGAGGGAGGCGAGGGGAAAGCTAGGCAGAGGAGATGGGAGCGAGGCGCGCCGCACGGTGAAGAAGGAGCTCGGGAGGCGCGGCGGCGACGGCAAACGACGGCAAGCGCATCATGGGAGGCGAGGCGCGCACGGACGGCGGCGACGACCGAGGAGACGGCGACGCGGGACCACGGCGTCGGCGGCTTCCGAAGGTAAGTCCTTCGGATTCTTCCTCTTTTCTTCTCGGTCTTCTTCTTCTTGCTCGGTTTTCTTGATTGGGGAAGAATGGGGAGAAAGAGGGAGCGGGGGCGCCGGGTTTTAAAGGTCGGGGGAAGAGCCGATGACCTAGGGCGGCGCAAGAGTCGAGGGCGGCTCTGGGCAGCGGCGAAGAAGGGATGGGACGGGACGAGGGAGGGGCACGACGGCCGGAGCGTTGACGTGGCGGCGCGGCCGAGGCGGAGCAGGGCATGGCGGAGCCGAGCTAGGGAGGGGCTAGGGTTAGGGTTAGGGAGAAACGGGGAAGAAGCTCGGTGCAATTTTGGGGGGAATCCGAATCCTTGAGCAATTTGGGAAATTTTCGAAGTTTGAGTTCTTGAAGTTGAAGATTTTGCAAATCCATGATTTTGGATGTTACAAAACCTACCCACCTTAAAAGAATCTCGACCGAGATTCGAGCTCCTGAGAAGCGTAGGGGTAATCCAACTTCACCGATCTTCACGCTCCCACGTGGCTTCCTCCGAGTGGTTGCTCCATTGCACTTTGCATAAGCGGATGATCTGACGTCTTGTCTGCTTCTCCACGACGTCAAGAATCTTGATTGGATGCTCTGGATACGACAAGTCTTTCTGGAGTGCAATGGTTTCAATTGGAGCTTGCTCTTCTGGTACTCTGAGGCATTTCTTGAGCTGAGAAACATGGAACACATTGTGGACATCCGACAAATTTCCGTAATTCCAGCTGATATGCTACCTCTCCACGCAGCGGTGATTGGGAACGGCCTATGTATCTTGGCGCAAGCTTGCCTTTCACTTTAAACCTCCGCATTCCGCGAAGGGGTGACACTTTGAGATACACATGATCTCCAACTTCGAAAGTTAACTCTCTACGACGATTGTCGGCATAACTTTTCTGTCTGGACTGAGCAGCTTGTAGACGATCTCTGATCAATCTGACTTTCTCTTCTGCTTGCTTGAGCGTATCTGGTCCGAAGATATAACCTTCTCCTGATTCTGACCAATGCAAGGGTGTTCTGCATTTCCTCCCATAAAGTGCTTCAAACGGGACATCTTCAAACCGGATTGGTAATCGTTGTTGTAGGCGAATTCTCGCATACTGATGAGACATCTCTCCCGCCTACGGTAAACTCTAAAGCACAAGCCCAAGCATGTCTTCAAGAATCTGATTACCCTTTCTGCTCATCCATCACCGAGGATGATATGTTTGTGCTAAAGTTCAAGTGAGTTCCAAGTGCATCATGGAGACTAGCCTGTAAATGCGAGGTAAACCGAGAACCTCGATCCGAGACTATCCTCTTGGGTACCCATGCGGACATACAATACGAGCCATGTATAACTCGGCTAATTTATCTCCCTTGTAGGTGGTCTTCAGGGGATGAAATGGGCAACTTTGGTTAATCTGTCGATTATGACCCATACGGAATCATATCCGGTCTTGGTTCTCGGCAAACCCGTAATGAAATCCATTCCAATTTCTTCCCACTTCCACTGAGGGATTTGCAGTGGTTGCAGCAATCCTGCGGGTCTCTGATGTTCTGCTTTGATCCGCTGGCACACATCGCAACAAGCTACGAACTCGGCGATGTCTCTTTTCATTCGCGGCCACCAATATAGAATCTTCATATCTTGATACATCTTGGTGCTGCCCGGGTGTATGGTGTATGCTGAGCTATGGGCTTCTTTTAGAATCAATTCTTTGAGCTCCTTTTGGTGGGGAACAAAGAGACGTTTCCCATACCATAGGATACCTTGTTGGTCTTCAACCATCTTTGAGGCCTTTCCTTTGGCCATGAGATGTTTAAATTTATGAACTCCGGGGTGTCCTTTCTGAGCGGTCTTGACTTGTTCTTCTAAGGTTGGTTGAACTTCCATAGCTGCTAAGGTGCCTTGTTCTACTAACTCGAGGTTAAGTGCCTCTAATTCCTTGCAAAGCTCAAAGTTGATACTCTTGAACCACAACATTATTGCAGAGGACTTACGGCTTAATGCATCGGCCACTACATTAGCCTTCCCAGGATGGTAATGAACATCCAAGTCGTAATCCTTAATTAGTTCTAACCATCTCCTTTGTCGGAGATTGAGGTCTGTCTGGGTGAAAATATACTTAAGACTCTTGTGGTCCGTATAGATATTACAATGATTTCCAATCAAGTAATGCCGCCAAATCTTTAGGGCATGCACTACTGCGGCTAACTCCAAATCATGAGTTGGATAGTTGTCTTCATGTGGACGGAGTTGTCTGGATGCATATGCCACGACTTTTCCTCCTTGCATAAGTACGCAACCAAGACCTTGGCGCGAAGCATCACAATAGACTTCAAAGTCCTTGTGTATGTCTGGCAAGACTAACACCGTGCGATGGTTAACTTCTTCTTCAACTCTTGGAAACTCTTTTCACAAGCTTCATCCATTCGCATTTCTTTTCCTTCTTGAGCGGTGGGTCATTGGTCCGATAGTTTGGAGAATCCTTCAATGAAGCGCCTGTAGTATCCACCATTCCAGAAAACTCGCGACTTCGGTCATCGAGGTTGGTTGTTTCATCCCAACACCGCTTCTACTTTGATGGGTCAATCGCGACTCTCCAACGGATACGATATGTCCGAGGAAATCGATCTCTTGAAGCCAAAATTCACACTTGCCGTACTTGGCATACAACCGATGTTCTTTAAGCTTCTCCAGACCAAATGCGATGTTCAAAGATGTTCCTCATTAGTCTTGAGTAGATTAAGATGTCGTCTATGAACACGACAACAAACTTATCCAGTATTCCATGAACACTTTGTTCATAAGGTTCATGAAGTAGGTGGCGATTTGTCAAGCCAAACGACATAACCGTGAACTCATACAAGCCATACCGGTGGTAAAAGTCGTTTTAGGGATGTCTTCACCTAATCTTAACTCGATGATATCCTCGACCTTAGGTCTATCTTGGAGAACACCGTTGTTCTCGACAGTTGGTCGAATAGATCATCAATGCGGGCAAGGGATACTTGTTCTTGATGGTCACCTCATTGAGGGCTCTGTAATCCACGCACATCTGGCGGTGCCATCCTTTTCTTTACAAAAGTATCGCGAACCCTGTGGGGATGAGCTAGGTCTAATAAATCCTTTTTCCTGTAATTCTTCCATTTGTACCTTAAGCTCTTCAAGCTCATCAACCGCCATCCTATATGGCCTCTGGCAATTGGGGCTGTTCTGGCTTTAGGTTGATCACAAATTCTATGTCTCGATGCCCGTGGCATGCCAGCAATTCTTCCGAAAACTTCCGTAATCTTGAACTACTGTGTGTTGTTTCGTGGTCACCTTCTCGAGGTTATGGATTGTACGATCCAAACCTCGAGGAGCGGTCTCACATTAACCTTTATTGTGGTGCCGGTTTTTGGTGAGTACCACCTTCTGTTGGCACATCTATCATACCTTGGTATCGGCCAACCAATCCATCCCTAGGATGATATCCGAGTTTGGGATCAAGCACTAAGAGGTTTGCTAGGAATCCTAATTTTCCATAGCAATCTCTATTCGGGACTTACTAAGGTAGTAGTCAAGGGTCCCGGGTGAACTAAGTACCACGGGTTTCTTTAGCTTAAAGGTTGGCAACTTAAGCCTTTCAACAAATTTTCTTGATATGAAAGAATGCGAAGCCCGTAATCAAACAAAACTTCAGCCGGGTATCGATTTAACAGAGAACGCACTCCATTAGAACTCCTGTAGCTTCTCGAGCCTCCTACCGTGACATGGTTCACATGGCCGCGGTTTGTGTCGAGGTAGATCTAGGTGCTTGCGGGGCCGATGGTTCCCGCTGAGCCGATGTTTGACCTTGAGCCGGTGTGGCTCCCGAGTTGAACTTCGCGGAGTGTTCGACGCTGAGGGCATCGATTGGCGAAGTGCCCTCTCACTCCACAATGGAAACAATGGAGATGAGCTGGGTTGCTTGTTGCAGTCGTCCGCGGGGACGAAGGATGCGAAACCATTCCCATTGGTACGCGAGGCGGGGCTTGAGTTCCTTGTGGAGAAACTACACCGCTTAAAAGATGAGTTGCCGTGAATGTTGACTTATGAGGAAAGCCACCTTGCGGCTTCGAATACCATCTTTCTCTTGCGCTAACTTCCGCAATCTTCTTCTCGTTTTCCAAAGACGAGGGCTTTGTTGATCAAGTGGTGGAAGCTAGGGAAATCATGGAGGATAAGTCGCTTCTCATGTCTCCACGCATTCCTTCCACAAAGCGGTCTACCTTCTCTTCTTCATCGCCTACGCCACCGGGAGCGAGCGAGCAAGTCAAGTTAAACTTGGTTAGATATTCATTGACCGTCATTTGACCTTGCTTGAGAGTTCTAAACTCATTCTTCTTAGCCTCATTGTACCAAAGAGTACAAAGTTAGTCCAAGGCGCCTTGAACTCGCTTCAGAGATTGGTCGCCATGCGGTGCGGCTCGTCCACTGCATTTCCAAGAATTGCTTCAACAAAGGGCAGATCCTGCTGATCTCCGATCGCGGATGCGATCGCTTCGTTTCTTCTTCTCTTGCCACTGGCTTTCACCACCTTGAGCAATGAGGTAGTTTTCCCAGCAAGCGGCGGCTCCTTTCAACCGGTGAGTGGCAAAGTCCACCTTGTCTTCCTCAGCCGCATCGGGCTAGGCGGAGCTTCTTCTCGCATCCCCGAGCCAATCTTCGCCTGTGGGTTCATCTCGCCGAGGCAAAGGTAAGAGGTCTTGTCTCGAGGAAATCGCCACTTAGAGTGGCGATCGTCGCTCCTCGCTTGTTGATTAGCGAGCAAGGCTTGAAGGATTTGGGCTTGTTGTCGCATAACTTGTGCCATTGTTGGATGCTCGCGGTGGGGAGGTAGGTCTTGTCCACGACCACGGCCATAGCCACGCCTCTTCCACGGCCGCCGCGTAAAGCACCACTGATCGGGCAGCAGCCTCCTTGGTGCCATCTCAAGAAACACTAAGGCTTAGAACTAGAGAGGGGGTATATGAGGGTTCACCGGCCTCTAAGGCACACACGTAAGAAAGAAATCAAATTGAACGAACAACACAATTATGATACAAAGCCCGAATGGCTACAAATCATTAATATTAGGGGATAAGTGTTACATGACTCCTAGGACACAAAGATATAGGCCATGCAAAGCCATGACACGCGATACAAACACAACGCCTACAAAGGTGGATAAAGAAAGTGCTTGCAACCCGTAAGACTACCTAGCAAGCAATCGCTAGTTAACCTAGCTATCTCGACTACTCCTCCATCGGTGCTTACCACCACGGTGGTACGATTATTCGGATCGAACGGCCGCGATCGATGGTCGGCGAGCGAGCGATCGAGGTGGCGCCGCGGTCGAACTCGCCGAATCCAGCGGCGATCGGGCCGCGCCCACTACCGACTCTCCAAGGCGATGCGGTCGGTCGGCGGTGGACGACTTTCTTGCGCCGTGAGCAGGTGCGGGTCCTCCAGTGGAAAACGCCGACCGCACCGGTTGCCGCACGACGACGTGAGCAGCAGGAGCTAGGGTAGAAGCGTGAGCCGGGTGGCGGCTCTAAGGCGGGCCAACTCGCGCAGCGCTAGCGCTCTCTCCCGCTCTACTCGCGGTGGCTTCATCATCTCTCGAACATGTTGCCACGGAGGGTGTCGAGTGCTCGTAGGCTGGTGAGGAGAAATCGGCGCCCCGATCTCGCCAACGGCGTTGGCGAGGGCAATGGCTGCGCCCGCGTGAGCCGATGATGATGTGCGGGTCATCCGCCTGACGTGGCGGATCATCGTAAAGCTCTCCTTCCGAGAGTCGGATGGAAGCGTATGGGCGAGCTCGCAGAAGGTCTCCATGCATCGCACAAGCGAGACGCGCAAGTCGTGCCACATCCGGGACAAAGATCCAAAGCACGGCTCTCGGGTGCTCGGCCTTGAAGGTGTGAGTATTGAACTCACCCTCCTAGCATAGAGGAAAACCTCCATGCTCCAAGTCTCTGGCCCAGAACTCGAGTCATCCGGCCCATGAAGATAGGCGGATGGTAGTAACCAGACATCGCATCACCGCGAAAAATCCCCACGAAGCCTCCGAGGTCTTCTCCGTGAGAGAAAAGTCCCAAGAGCCGCCGAGCGACTGAGCGACCATCTAAAATTTTGAAAACAAGAGGACGTCAAGAATGTAATAAATCAAAGTGAAGTAGGATAAGCATGTAACTAGGAATGACAAGTAAGAGCAAGAATACACTATATTTTGCCAAAGCTTTTCTTAGGTTTTGAAAATAAGACTCAAGACCTTAGGCAACGATCAAACTAACTAAGGCTCCTACAATGTATGCTCGATACCAACTCTGCTCGGACCGGATTTCGTAATCCGTAATCCTCGTGAAAAAGTCGCGCTATTCCTCGGATCGAGATAGCGCCCACAGACACATTGCTGAATCATTTCATACATCGCGTAGACCAATTCATGCATTAATACAAGCATTAGAGTTCAAATAGACCACGTCGGTCGAAGTTTACAATAGGGCCGATCAGCCAAATGAGTTCATTACAAAATCTCGAGCACGTTAGCGGAAGCAAAGGGGTAGAGCAAGTCTCTCCACAGTAAGCGATCGGGTACTAGGTGTACGACCGATATTAGCCAAGGGCTTGATAATATAGGAGGTACACAAGTACCAACTGAGCCAACCAGATCGAGGCGAGACCTAGACTACAAGAACTATACTACTCATCTTCATTTCCTTGCTCTCCCGCCCGTGTCCTCGTAGTAGGTGTAGTCTCCATGATCTGCGGGTTCTGGGGTTGGGGAAAAGAGCGAGGATGAGCACAACTACCGTGCTCATGAGCCAACACACAAGATGCAATATTATACATGCAAGGTTTAACAAGGATGGCTCGGTTCATTTATTTGCACAAAGCAATATTTTGAGTACCAATATTAGAAAGTCCTATCACTTAGCATTTTAACCAAATTGCATTTGTTAAAGAGATTACTTGTGCAATATTTAAAACAAAGAGAGGTTACCTCCACCTCATGCTTATTTTTGATAGCTGTTACATCCACCACTTAACATCACTGGTACATCCTCCTGTGGAAAACCAAAACCAGTGGTCACAATGACCCAACACATTTTATCCCGCCCACAAGGTTTTTATAAATGAACTAACTCTTGTAAGTTCCCATGTCCGCCCTTGACTGTGGGCACGGCTATTCGAACAGCTTTATTACACTCGCAGAGGTTGTACACTTTACCCACAAGAGACAATCATCTTGACATGTACACATATTTCCGTAGACATGTGAGTCAAGGGAGATCGCCACAAAGCCTTTACAATGCATCCACCAAGATTTGTTACACCCGCTAAGGTTTCACCCGAGAAGAGTTACGCCACATAGACCCACAACTCTTTCCTGCACTTCTCTTGCGCCACACGGCTTACGCTCACATAGACCCGTAAGTCGACACCCCAACCCATAGCCACATAGGCTTATGGCGAGCGGGTCATCCGCACGGTGCAACTCATACTAACGGATACAAATTATTTAGCCAGTCGACACCATTATAGACATGTGGTCGCACTGCTTTACATTGGGAGATCATCACGAGATTAAGTCCTTAGGGACCATCTGGGCGGTTCATACCACATACCATCCACAAACCAACATTCCTTGGGCCGCATTAGCACCCACCAACATACCATCCATCATACCATCCGCCGGATGTGATAAGCAATTTCTTTAGGGTTTTTAAGAGGTAGGAAAATACAACACCATAACCATCTCACTCATTTACACCCAATGACTGCCCAAAATTATGTTCATTTCAAAAGATGATGAATGGGGTAGATGATACCCCGATACTTAAGCAAGACTAGCATGGCGCTTAAGTATAGCCTATACTAGTATAGTTTCCAAATATTTACTAGAGTGACAAGGGTGTATGGCAATTCAATTATCAAGGGATGGTGTATTAATAATAAAGCATCAACATGGCATTTAACTACCTTAGGGTATTTAACATACATTTGCATAAGGGAAATAAAGCATGCAATTTGATATTTAAAAGAACATAATTTGCATAAAATGTAGGTTCAATATGATCAAAGTGTCGACTCGCCTGGGTCTACGGCTAGATGATCTTGATATTCTTGAGCTTGATCGAAGTGGGGGTCTCCGGCTTCTCCGAACTCTACGCGATCGATCGTACCGGAAAAGAAATAAACGAGCAAATAAATAAAATAAATAACAATCCTCATCAAATGAACTCCAAAATAAACCAAACTAGCACCAAAAGAAAGGGCTTGATTTTAGAAATTTTTAGAAACAAACTTCACAATTTTTGGAGCTAAAAAGAGGGAGAAATGAACATTTGAAACCTCTCTTTTGAATTAAAAAGAAAAAGGGCAAAGAAAATCAGCCGGAAAAAGAAAAAGCAAAGCGGCCCGAGGCTAGCTTTTCGGCCCGGCGCTAGTTGGGCCCGAGGAGCGCGTGCGGCCCACGAGCGGCGACCGGCTCGGGCAGCGAGGCAAGGCATGCGGCATGCTGGGCCCACAAAGAAAGAGGGAGGCGAGGAAAGCTAGGCGAGAGGAGATGGGAGCGGGAGGGCGGCGCCGCACGGTGAAGAAGGAGCTCGGGAGGGGGCGCGGCGGTGACGGCGGCAAACGACGGCAAGCGGCGACCTCGGGGGAGGCGAGGCGCGGCACGGACGGCGGCGACGACCGAGGAGACGAAGCGACGCGGGGACCACGGCGTCGGCGGCTTCCGAAGGTAAGTCCTTCGGATTCTTCCTCTTTTCTTCTCGGTCTTCTTCTTCTTGCTCGGTTTTCTTGATTGGGAAGAATGGGAGAAAGAGGAGCGGGGCGCGGGTTTTAAAGGTCGGGAGGAGCCGATGACCTAGGGCGGCGCAAGAGTCGAGGCGGCTCGCGGGCGCGAAGAAGGGATGGGACGGACGAGGAGGCACGCGCCGAGCGTTGACGCGGCGCGCGCGAGGCGAGCGGGGCATGGCGGAGCCGAGCTAGGGAGGGCTAGGGTTAGGTTAGGAGAAACGGGAAGAAGCTCGGTGCAATTTTGGGGAATCCATCCTTGAGCAATTTGGGAAATTTTCAAGTTTGAGTTCTTGGAAGTTGAAGATTTTGCAAATCCATGATTTTGGATGTTACAGTTAATATGCATGTTCTACTATAAGATAATCTTTTCCGGCACGCTGTCCACATAGAATGCAGTTGTACCTTTTTATTTTCCATTACATGCTATAAGTTTTTAGCTAACAATGGTCGAGTTTATGTTTAGTGCAGTTATTGGCATCGATCATGTGACTACAGGTACAAATTCGGTAATGATTTGTCTTTGTACAAAGTTCAGCTTTTTATGCCTTATGCGTCGATGTTATTTTCCACGTCATGGTATGATTGTAAATAAATGTTTGCATGATGAAGGCGGCGAGTAAAAGGTACATGGTCAAGGATGGCACATTTTTTATGTGGAGAAATTTATCAGATGCATACCAATATTCTCAATAACAGCAGATAGCTAACATCTAAAAGAAAGGTTGTTTCCTTTCCCTGTTATTAGCTACTGAACAGGTATCTGTCATTGCAGTTGTAATATATATATTCCAATTGCAGCCGTTGTGGCTGCAATCTCCAATCTCCATGCAGAGTATGGCTATTATCATGGCATTAGCGATGTCAGAGCTAATGTTTTTTCTTGGGTGCTGCATAGGATTGGTGTTAACAAAGTTATCTAAGATATTGTGTATCTCCTTCACCGTTTATACATTTCTATATTAGAATTGCTCCCGTATTAGCAGCCAATTTCTAATTTATCATTTTAACTCCAACCTGATTAGTTATCAGTCTTCATGTAAGCGATTGATTTAGACAAAAAGCTGATTGCACCTTTGGATGTTCCTATCATATGTAGATTGCTTACTGTTGAGTCATAAAAAAAAAACTTTGCGTTTTCCTGAAAAAGCACGATCAGGGCTGAATGGACGCTGCATGGATTTAAGATCAACTTTTTCATCAATTTCTTCATCAGCTACCTGAACAGTTGTCCTTGTGATAAAATTTATCATCATGAACTATTCTACTCTAGGGCGGTGCTTCAGCTGCTCAGGATTTACAGTCAATTCTTACTGAACTTCAGAACCCCACGTTAGGGATGACATATTATTGCAAAGTTAATATATTCTATAGCTGGATTTCATAGTTTCGTTCTTCATCTTCGTCGCCCTAGGATTGGAATGGCCGCCGCCGGCGGCTACCCTCACGGTCGCCTATTGGGGAGCCCTCCACATTCCAAAATACACCTAAATGTTTTGTCCCAAGAAACCCAAACGCAAGAGGGAGCTCAAGAACATCCTGGAGATGGCCACGGTGCACCAAAAAGATTCAAGCTTTGCAACAGAACAAGGCTAGGAATAGCTCACCTTTGGATACCAGCAAGATGTTCGGAGCGGCCGTTCTTTCTTGGGCTCTGCCTCCTCTTTCCAGCACAGAAGATTTAAATAGAGGGGTAGAACTGAGATTGGTCAAAAATCAAGATGCTCGTTCACCTAAATCCTCTCCCCGACTAGTTTTATCTAAAATGTCGTGCATTTCATCCGCGCGGTTGTGTGTATCAGCAGGAAGCTCACGTACGTGCATGAGAGTATGAGAGGACACTTTGACGTGTCGTCTCAGTTTGCACCCGTGACTAATCAATCGTTCATTAGAGACCAGAGTAGCCTAGGGCCTCTTAGGCGTGGCAGCAGATTTTCTATATAAAAAAAATTTGTTTTCGTCTTGGCTGCTGAAGGATTGAACGGTTGAGCCGAAGACATTTGATGTTTGACGGTCTGACTAGCTATTCAGAGTTGAAAAATATCTGAAATACCCCTGAGACAAATAATAGCTTATTTGATGCCATTTAAAATGATTTGATTTTTTGCATGTTCGCATAGAAATGTAAATTTAAGCATTAAATGGACTACATTTTCTATTTCCAAGCATGAAATACAAAACATTACATATATGAGATCCTTTTTATGAACTTTCACTATCCATTCATATGAGATCTACCAAAATTTTATTTCAACAATAATCAAATTTACACACAAATAAATCTTAACGACAATTAAAGACAATCATCAGATCACATGATTACACAAGTAATCAATTACGTAATTATATAAGTAATTCATCTATATCAGAAAAAAGAAAAGAAAAACTAGATCTACACGGGTGGAGGCGGCCGGGCGGAATCAAGGGAGAAGGGGCGGTGGCAGGCGGCATCGAGCGGCGACGGCCGGAGGCGAAGCAGGGGGCGGCATCGAGCAGCGGCGGCGGCTGGAGGAGGTGGAGGCTGAGGCGGTGGTGCTTCGAGAGGAGGTAAGGGTGACAGCACCGAGGGAGGAGGCAGAGGCCGCAACGGTGCTTCGGGAGGGGGCGCCATCAAGTGGAAGAAGTGCAGAGCAGCGCCGGAGCCCGCCATGGGCGAGCAGAGGTGGCATGCGGTGCTAACCCTGACGCCACTGCTCCGTCCGGGTGTGAGGGGTGCGGGTAGGGACTCGGGTGAGAAGGGTGGGATTTGGGATTTTATAGAGGGTTAATTTTCTCAACTCTAGTGGCAGAGTAGATTTTCGACTTCTCTACATTAGGGATGGCTGTAGATTTTCGATTTCTCCCCTACAAAAAAGTCTGTTGTTTGGAACAGCTTCCAACTTCCATGACACGTCCCAAACATGTCCTTAAGCCCCCCACAGCACAAATGATTAAGAGGGCCCCTTGTTTTTTTCGGGGAAAGCGGGAACGGGACACAAGGAACACGGGCTAATGATGGCGTCCAACGTAAAAAGGAGGCGTAAAGCTAGCGGAACCGGCAGCCCCATTTTTCTAAAACCGAGTTTGGTACACGCACCCATGCCTCATGGAGTCATGGCTAGCTTCTCTTCTTCCACGGTTGCACCAAGGGCAGAGAAGAGAATTCCATCGCAAGTTAGTTAGCATAATGGCGTCGTTAGCTGCCTCTCTGCGCGCGGAATTCGGCTGCTTCACGTACGGTACGGTTCATGCCGACCAGTTGATACTGGAAGAGATAGTGAGGTCTTCAGCTCGTATTGTTTTTGCGTTCGTGCGCTGCTATGTCTTCAGCTTTGTTTGGAAATTTCAACAAGAAGAGTACGTAAGTACGTTGATACTGATAAGATCGTCTCTTGATGCACGCAGCCGTGAGGGGCCTGTCTCGGTAATCTTGTCACGGTTTTGATGGGGAATTCATAATGTTTCATGATTTTCTTTTGGTTGATTTGTTCTCGAAGACGAAGTATAAAGGACCTACCTGCTCGTTGGAAGAGCCGTCTGAACATTTGGACATTTAGGTTTCAGCCAGAGCCAGCATAGAATCGTCCGTTTTCTGCAGGAACGTAGGTGCGGCCAAACCCGGCCGTGACCTGTATTGTAAAGTTTGGCGTTGGTCTTGGCATCTTAGGAGGGCATGAATGCGTTTTGTGATTCCATCTCCTCGTTAATCCTACATGTAATGAGACTTGTAGTAGGTATACGTATACCATATCTACCTGTAAACGGCTTGAGCCGATTAGAGATTATGGACGTGGAAACGACAGCAAAATTGTGCAGATTTTTCACATTTAAGTTAAGATGCATAGTTTTGAAGGAGGGAAAAAAACACAGAGAAGGATATCCGGAGGAATTCTCCAGTCTTTACTCTCACCTAGCCCTTTGAAATGACAAATATACACAATAATAAAAGAAGGCAGAAAGACATACGTCTGGGATTTCAGAAAGGGAACAAGTGCCTCTTTCGTGGTTAGGCGAAACCAACGAAACGAAAGTCTGGTTTATGATTTGACAAATCCTGACAGCGGGGATAGGCATTGAAAATCAAGATTGAAAGTGTAGCTAAGACCGTGATTCGAATCCTACTCGCTGTATAACAACGTTATAATCATGCCCCAATGGATCAAGTCATGGATCAACTCCAAATTCCTAACATGGACAAGCCTTTGATACCTTACATATTAATCATGCAATCATAAATTTCTGTCAGAATCTTTCGGATCAAACAATCGTGGAGCATATACAATGCTCGTACTTAGAGAGAAGCTTAGAAAATAAAAATTATTTTTTCTTGTCACGTAGGATAGATAAATTGTTTATTTTCTAGCATTGATGCTTAATTAGACATCGGTATTTAACATATATTTATGTATATAAATATATTTAATAAAAAAATAATATAATCATCTAAACACTTACAAATGATATACTTGTATTGAAAAAAATAATTTTTACATAAGCACTCGATGATATGATTATATTCTCTCTTTTTAAGCCTATATGTATTAACGTTTTGCATTGCATTGTACCAGCAGATTATCCGATTCCTCCGTCCACTCCACGGCCGTCGAAAACCCCGGTCTCCGAAGCCAGTCAAACTGGCCGACGACCACGGGTCCCACCACCCCGAACTCCCCGCAAAACCCACGCCCCACTTCGCGGGCCCACGCGCCAGCGACCCGTCGGGCTCCCGGGGCAACGCCACGTGGGAATGTTCCCCACCCTCGTCGCCCCCCGCACCCCGCCGCTACGCGTCCCCCAAAACCCATCCCCCACGCTTCTTCCATACCGTTATACCCGACACAGATCTCGTCTAGTCGTCTCTGCTCTCTCTCTCCCTCTCTCTAGTTTCTCACTCTAGCGCCCCCCTCTCTCCCCTCTCCTCTCCTCACTCGCACAGTGCCCAATGTCGCACAAACCCTAGTGCCCCCACCCTGATCTCGCGCGGCCATGGGCAACTGCTGCCGCTCGCCGGCCGCCGCGGCGCGGGAGGACGTCAAGTCGTCGCACTTCCCCGCCTCCGCCGGAAGAAGAAGCCCCATCAGGCGCGGAACGGCGGCGGCGCGGGGGGAGGGGGAGGCGGCGGTGGCGGGGAGAAGAAGCGGCTTTCGGTGCTCGGGGAGGAGGG
The DNA here is from genome assembly GCA_036346255.1 of Ampelocalamus luodianensis. Taxonomy (NCBI): domain Eukaryota; kingdom Viridiplantae; phylum Streptophyta; class Magnoliopsida; order Poales; family Poaceae; genus Ampelocalamus; species Ampelocalamus luodianensis. The sequence goes on from CM070626.1 coordinate 11,277,847, forward strand.
GTGCGAGGTGGGCGGCGGGATCGAAGATAAGTACGCGCTGGACCGGGAGCTGGGGCGCGGCGAGTTCGGGGTGACGTACCTGTGCATGGATCGGGGTACGCGGGAGCTGCTCGCGTGCAAGTCGATCTCGAAGCGGAAGCTGCGGACGCCGGTGGACGTGGAGGACGTCCGGCGGGAGGTGGCAATCATGCGGCACCTGCCAAAGAGCCCCAGCATCGTGACGCTGCGGGAGGCGTGCGAGGACGACGGCGCCGTGCACCTCGTCATGGAGCTCTGCGAGGGTGGGGAGCTGTTCGACCGCATCGTCGCGCGGGGGCACTACACGGAGCGCGCGGCGGCCGCGGTCACGCGCACCATCGTCGAGGTCGTGCAGCTCTGCCACCGCCACGGCGTGATCCACCGCGACCTCAAGCCCGAGAACTTCCTCTTCGCGAACAAGAAGGAGAACTCCCCGCTCAAGGCCATCGACTTCGGCCTCTCCATCTTCTTCAAGCCCGGTGAGTTCCCGGCACCGAGATCCGTCTGTGATTCGGACGAACTGTTTGCCGCACTTTTGTTTTTGTTTTTTTTTTTTTTTTTGTTTGGGGGCTCTCGCAGGATCCGTGGGTTGGTGACCATTTCTGGGTGGAATTCTCGGTAGTGGTCGTTGCTGTAGCTGAGTGCTATTTTCATGCTTGCGTATTCTGACGAGAATTTGGTGGTTCTCTTTTGGTAGGACTTCTTAGATGTAATTTTTGGAACAAATTGGTGGCGTTAGACATGACAGTACTCAGTAGTTCAATGTAGCTTCGTTCTTTTGCTTCTGCAGGGAGTCTTGAATCTCTTGATAGTTAGGTAAATTAGGTTTGTTGCTGATTGTGCTGCGAATTCAGATATTGGAATCTTAGGAGCTAGGTTGACTCGTTGGGTCATGGGTGACTGCTATTTTTAGGATTTGGAAATTATTAGTGGGAGCAGACGTCACTAGCTATTGCCAAATATAGTCTCTTAGTGTTGCCCTTGGTCATGCTGATCCCATTTGCAACTTGAGCTCAGTTATTTTGGGAAATAAGATTCAGCACAACAATTATTGAGGGTTAGGTCATTCGGTATATGATTCAACATTCAAGCAACTGTTATTAGACTTAGCAGTATTTATAAGCAGCTTCTTTGGCAGCAATGGTCTTGGTTATTTATAAGCAGTCATACCAATCATGAAGAATATGCCACTGGAGACTTTAAGCAATGCTGACGCGAGTTTCGCACAGTTGTGCGCCTTTGTGTTACTTTTCTCAATAGGCATAATTCATCCATTTCAATTTCGTGCCACTTGTACAACAATAACAACAAAACTTTTGGTCCCAAACAAGTTGGGGTAGGCTAGGAATGAAACATCCTTAAGATCAAAAAGACGAGAGCCTTGCAAATAAAATAAAATAATAATGATAAAAAACCTACAAGGCTAAAACCCTAAGCCGTACATCCTAGCATCTGAGCCGAGAGCCTAAAACACCGCCCCTAAACTTTCTTATAGTTCCGGTACGTGGATCGCTAACTTCCATGCGCTCCTATCTAAAGCTAATTCTTTAGCTACATTCCAATCCCTCAAATCTCTTTTAACTGCTTCCTCCCACATTAGTCTTGGTCGACCTCTGCCTCTTCTTACATTTTTAGTACATCTTAAAATTCCACTACGTACCGGTGCCTCATAAGGCCTTCGTTGGAGATGTCTAAACCATCTCAAGTGATGTTGGACAAGCTTCTCTTCAATTGGTGCTACCCTCACCCTATCACGTATATCCTTATTGTGGATTCGATCTCGCCTTGTGTGGCCACATATCCACCGTAGCATCCTCATCTCCGCTACACTCATCTTCTGTATATGTTGTTTTTTAGTCGCCCAACATTCTGTTCCATATAGCATTGCAGGTCTGATCGTCGTTCTATAAAACTTACCCTTTAACTTTTGAGGGACTTTTTTGTCACACAGGACATCTGATGCTTGGTGCCATTTCACCCACCCCGCTCTAATCCTGTGACTCGCGTCTTCATCAATCTCTTCGTCTCGCTATAGCATCGATCCCAAATATCGAAACGTGTCCTTCCTAGGCACTACTTGTCCGTCCAACCTAACATTTCCATCATCTGCCCCGGCACCACTGAAATCACACTTCATATACTCAGTTTTAGTTCTACTAAGTCTAAAGTCCTTCGATTCTAATGTCTTCCTCCACATCTCCAGATTCCTATTGACACATATCCTATTCTCATCAACTAACAATGCATCATTAGCGAAAAGCATACACCAAGGGATATCTCCTTGTATGTCTCGCGTGACCTTGTTCATTACTAGGGCAAAAATGTATGGGCTCAACGCTGACTCTTGGTGTAGTCCTATCTTAATAGGGAAATCACTAGTATCATCATCACATGTTCTGACATTAGTCACAACTTGGTACATATCCTTAATTAGGGTAACATACTTTGTTAGAACTTTTTTCTTTTGAAGCGCCCACCACATGATCCTTATTGGCATTTTGTCATAGGCTTTCTCTAAGTCGATAAACACCATGTGCAGATCCATATTTTGCTCCCTATACCTCTCTATCAACTGTCGTGTCAAGAAAATCGCCTCCGTGGTCAACCTTCTAGCCATAAAACCAAATTGGTTTGTCGTCACGCTAGTCACTCTTCTTAAACGGTGCTCAATCACTTGCTCCCAAAGCTTCATTGTGTGGCTCATGAGCTTAATTCCTCTATAATTAGTACAACTTTGAATGTCTCCTTCATTTTTGAAAATTGGTACTAATGTGCTCCTCTGCTACTCGTTAGGCATCTTGTTCGACCTAAAATGCTATTGAACAAATTAGTTAGCCAAACAATCGCCACTTCTCCCAGGTATTTCTACACCTCGATTGGAATGTTATCAGGCTCTAACGGCTTACCCACTTTCATCATTTTTAAGGTCTCTCTTATTTCCGACTTCTGGATTCTTCGAACAAACCGCCTATCGGTGTCATCAAAAGCATCATCCAATTCAATCATACTATCGTCATTGCCATGATTGAACAACTCATCAAAGTAATCTATCCACCTATCCTTGATATCATCGTCTTTCACCAAAAGTCTATTAGTGTCGTCTTTGATGCATTTAACTTGGTTGAAATCTCGTCTTTCTTTCTCGAAGTTTAGCCATCTTGTAGACATCCTTCTTGCCCTCCTTTGTACTTAGCTTCTGGTAAATTTCCTCATAGGCCTTGCCTCGTGCCTCACTCACCGCTTTCTTTGCCTTCTTTTTTACTGTTTTGTATTTTTGTACGTTGTCGTCGTTCTTATCATGATGCATATGCTTATAGCATGTCTTGTTCTCCTCGATAGCCTTTTGCACTTCCTCGTGCCACTTGTCCTCTTGTTAAAATTTAATAAATCTTGAACTACTTGAATCACAAATTCCAGTGGATCTATGTTCACTTCTATGCCATCTTTCTCTTCCTGTTATGCAACATTTCACATTACATAACATGAGCCTTATTGAGTTCTCTGATGGCAATCTCACCATTGCTCTTGTATCGTGGCTTTCATGCTATCAATACAGGCACCTAGTTTACCTTGCCATACTGTTGCTTACTTGGTAGGTTAGTTTCTTATTTCTTTTCATCACAAAGAAGTGGTTGCCTAGAAATTTTAGATTTTATGTGTGGAAAAATCAAATAAGTGTAAATTGTGGACTCACCAACTTGCCATAGCTTGATGCATTTAACATATTTTACAAAAAGGTATAATCTTCAGTTTTTTTGTTGTTTTGTTTGCTGTTGATTATAGCATCACATATGCTTTTAGGTGACATCTTTACAGCCAAATTTGGCCTTTGGTCTAAAAACAAGGTGACATATTTATAGGATTGAAAACAGGTGTACCTTGCAGTAATGTACTTGTACAGTTGTACGTAGAACGGAATAGATCAGCTTTCTCAAATCTCAAGATATAACATCCTTTTTTCTCATACAATGTTGTTGTATTTGTAATGCCTCTATGTAGAAATAACCGGATTGCCTACAAACATGGATCTATTCTCATTTTGGTACAGTGCATTATTAGAGTCATTTGGAATTTAGATGGTTTGATGATCTACTTTGCTTTCTGTCACGTGTCCTCAATTTTTCCTTGTGAAATGTATGTATGATATATATTAAAGTATGTACCGTACATAATCTGATGCCTCTATGTGATTGTTTAGGCGAAAAGTTTTCTGAAATTGTGGGAAGTCCCTACTACATGGCTCCTGAAGTGCTGAAGAGAAACTATGGACCTGAAATAGACATATGGAGTGCTGGTGTTATCTTGTATATCTTGTTATGTGGTGTTCCTCCATTTTGGGCTGGTACTTTGCCTTTTCTTTATGAGAACCTTTTGTCCTTTAGCTTTGCTCTCGTGCAAATGGTCTTACCAGGCAATATTGCAGAGACTGAACAAGGAGTGGCACAAGCTATCCTTCGTGGAAATATAGATTTTAAGCGAGAACCCTGGCCCAATGTTTCTGATAACGCTAAAGATCTAGTTCGACAGATGCTTCAGCCTGATCTGAAACTCAGGCTAACAGCAAAGCAAGTTCTTGGTAAGTTGTACACAGGGCTTCTAAATCCGGCAAAGTATTATGCTACTTTCAATATTCTTGAGTTCACAAAGCATCACCCTTAGTAGTTCTTACTTGTTAGTTCTTACATAGTGCTTTTAAAGCCAGCACAGTGTTACACTACTTTCTTTTCCATTCATGAAATGCTGCATTGTATAATCTGGTAGCTTGAGGACCACCAGATCAGTCTGCCTTGTTTTGAATGGTTTTCCATTTACATAAGTACCTATCAACCCTTTCCGGCGCGAGTTCCTGTCTGTTAGCGAAGTATATTATGTAGTTTGTTTTGTCTATGAGGTAAATCTGTTCACATTGGGTCAAATCAATTAAAGAACCCACTACTCGTAGTAAAAGTTCTGTAGGATCCATTTTGAATCCTTGTTCTAGTAGTTGGTCTATCTATACTTTCTGGCATTTTTGTGGCATACTAGTGTGTTGACTTCTGGAAACCTGCTGGAATCCGGTAAAGTACAGTTATGTAATACCGTGATTGGGAATCCAATAGTGAGAATAAGTACAAATTTGATGGGTGAAGGCGATGAATGTTGAGAGTAAAACGAGGAAGTAGATGTTTAAGTGTTGCTGAAAAATCAAGGTACATCTTTGAGGTCTGGCATGAGATATGCATGCATAGTAGCTACTAGCAAGTGCCAGGTGGCAATTACTTGGAGGATGTGTTAATCCTCGAAAGAAAAGCAGGTAAAAAGAAGCTTGTTGATTATCCAAGACATGGACGGTATTGGTATTATTTTTAATTTTTTACTAACATTTTAGCAAATTAGATACAACCAAGATTTTTCATTTTGCTGCTTCATGCTTCAAATATTTAAGCTACATACATTCTTTCTTACTATCTTGGGATGTGAGATGCCTATCGGTTATGGACTAAGATCCCAGCGAGGCACTGTAGCAGGAACTGAACCAAGGGGAAAAAACCCGGCCGGTAACCGCTTACCGGCAGGGGTCCGGGATTTTGGATCCCGGCCGATTTTTCCGGGTTTTGCAAGTTCAAATTCTAAATTTTGAATGATTTTTAATCAAATTCAAGTGATTTTCATCCGGTTTTTTTCCCGGGAAATCCGGTAACCGACCGTTTTTTTTTCTGGCCGACAATCGGGATTTACCCCGGAGACGGGTTTTTATCCTTGGACCGAACAATAGTGTTTTACTGTAGCACCTTGTGAACAGTAATGCCCGCAAGTATTAGGGAGGATTTATTATTTAGGAATCTATCTATTAGGTGTTTGGTATTATCTATTAGTTAAACAAATTATTATTATATTGGATTGTTAAAGATAAGTCTTCTTATAGATTATTTCGTAGGGGTCAAATCTCACTCTTGTAAAAGGGATAGTATGTATCTACTATCAATCAAGTAAGAAATAAATAAAGTTAGTCCCTAACCGGTTGACTAAAGATCAGAGCATGCTTGTTTGTCAGGAAGAGTCCCGGTCGAGCTTGGACAGGTCTCAGAGCCTTACTATCTCGACAGAGAAGAGCTCTATCGGCGGTTAAATGAGGGCGAGTGTTTACCCTCGGTCCTTGGACCCATACCCAACCAAAAACCACAACACTATCAGACTGAATTATCAAAGTTAATCACACTGTCCACATGCTAGATAATATGCAAATTTAATCAGCCATGTGTTACTGTGCGTCACATTTTTCTTAGTTCTGTGTTCAGACAGTTTTTAATACTTTTATATTCATTCATGATACTCAAGCACCATTCTTGATTTCTGTTGTCACAGAGCATCCCTGGCTTCAAAATGCTAAGAAGGCTCCAAATGTTCCTCTTGGAGACATTGTAAAGTCAAGGCTGAAACAATTTTCAAGGATGAACAGATTCAAACGAAGAGCTCTAAGGGTTTGAATCTTTTTTTCTCATGAAACTGATTTAGTCTGCTTTGATGCTAATCTTTTTTCTCAAGTCTACCTTGCAAATATATGTTTCACTGACCAAAATTGGTACTTGACTAGGTTATTGCTGATCACTTGTCGGCCGAAGAGGTTGAGGACATAAAGGACATGTTCAAGGTGATGGATACCAATAACGACGGTATAGTCTCTTATGAAGAATTGAAGAGCGGGATTGCAAAATTTGGTTCTCATCTAGCAGAATCTGAAGTGCAAATGCTAATTGAAGCTGTAAGTAATCTGAAGCATTTCGCCTGCTTGTTAGAATGTTCAATCAGAGTAAATGAGTCACCATCTTTGGTCACAGTTCATACTGAATCAGATGGCTTCTGCTAACTTTTATATGTGATGCATGGTACTTTTGGTGTTCCATGAAACAGCAAGTTAGTAAAAATGTCTGTCGTTTTATACCAGATGGTGGAAATGCTGTAACTCATTGGGCTTTTTTTTGCATTAGCTTGGTTCTTGGGACCTAGGAAAGTAACAATAAGGGATCAAGGAAATAATCAAACTTTTACTTCCATTTCCACTAAGGACCTGTCTATTCTAGTATTCTTCTCACTTTCTTCTCACTTTATATGTTGCTTGAGGTAAATTAGATCTAGGGCACCATGGCTCACATTTCTCTGAACTTGTTTATTTATACAGGTTGAATATACATAGATCAGTAAGGTTGCTGAATTATTCATCATTAACCTTCATTTTTTGGGTCACTTAGGTCCGTAATAAGACTACTGTATGCGATGTGAGAGTCAATTTGGGAATTAAGTGGTCCAAATGGCTTGATTAGTGTAATGTCCTCTAGTATTAACAAGAACAAGATGTTGAAGATTTGCAATTTTGCATATCTGATCTTTTGTGGTTGGAAATTAGGTGGATACGAATGGTAGGGGAGCACTTGATTATGGTGAATTTTTGGCCGTCTCACTTCATTTACAAAGGATGGCGAATGATGAGCACCTTCGGCGGGCCTTCCTATTTTTCGACAAGGATGGCAATGGTTATATTGAGCCCGTGGAGCTTCAGGAGGCCCTGGTGGAGGATGGGGCAGCTGATAGCATGGAAGTGGTGAATGACATATTGCAAGAAGTTGACACTGACAAGGTTACGGTTCACTTATACTGATACCAATGATAGCTACAACCTTCAGATCTTATTCCTTTCCTTAATAAGCATCTACTTTGATTGTTTCTGTAGGATGGCAAAATTAGCTACGAAGAATTCGTAGCAATGATGAAGACCGGCACAGACTGGAGAAAGGCTTCACGGCATTATTCGAGAGGACGTTTCAATAGCCTTAGCATAAGGCTTATCAAGGATGGATCTCTAAAACTGGGTAATGAGTGAAGTTGCAGACTTGCAGCTGGTGCTCTTACTCCTCTCATGTAAGTCCGGCCCTCGGGCCCACTAAGCAGAGACCCTCTTCCTTTTTCTAATGATTATTTTGGCGGAAATTTAGATAGGTGGAGCCCTCCCTGATTGGCTTACTCGTGTAAGTAGCTTTCCCGGTATAGCTGAGGAGCACGCACTGAATGATGCACCAACCGCTGTGCACCTGCTTGCTTGCCCCCCGTTTGATATCTCCTTCACTGTACCTGATCCTAAGTGTTGTACAATATTTTGTTGTTTCCCTCAAATGCACTTTGTTGGTTTGGTGGATTCGTTTTCATTGGTAAAGAACTAGTAGCACGCAGTGACCGGTAGTGCAGCTTCTACTATACCGAAACAGCATACTATCAGAAGTAAAGAACAGGAACACCATTTTAAGTGCTATAGTATGGATGCCATTCCATTTGCAGTCTTGCACTAGATTGTCTGACCGGACGCTGTTGTATTCCAGTAGTCTGATACTGATGCTGCCAGTACTAAACCGCATGACAAAACTGGATCAGGATTCCCTGCAGTTTGTCACAGTGGAATTCTGAGGGGTTTGTCCGGTCTCATTTGCTTGTTTGCAATCCAGTGTTTGTGGGCTGTAAACCCCTCTGCTCGTCGGGCCATAGATTCGGAAATCATGGGAGATTGCCTCTCTTTTCCCCCACGTTTCTCTGTGACTAATCATGTAGTACTTTACAACTAATCTTCGTCTACCACTGTTTTGAAGCGAAAAAGAAAGCCGTTTGTTTAGCCTTTCTTTTGGCTTTATTCTAAAATTAACAAAGATAAAGGAGAAGATCAAGAACGGGCTGGTGGAGATGCAACAGGTGTTAGGTTCGGTGTAATTCTAATTTATTCCGTTGTACTGGATGGAGGCTGGAGTTGAGCGCAAGAGCGACCAAGCCATGCAATTGCAATCTGATGGTTACAGGCTCCAACTTTGCAGATTCTGACTGTCTAAACCCTGCCTTGAACACTGCTAGAACTTGGTTTGTTTGCTGGCTAAATTTGTTCGTCTGTAATATCAGTATTAGGCTGATCAAGGCATTCAAAAGGTAAATCCCTCAAAAGGAATGATCAAGTTAAACAGAAGACTCGATCACAGTAAAATTTTTGCCAACCACACTTTAGAAGAATCAATGCTCTCCTTTTAAAAGTTTCTTTTTTAACATTATTTTCTGAAGCATTGGTAGCGTGGAGATCAGAGTGTTCCAAGTCACGGAAAGATAGTCAAATAAACGCACCAAGCTTTCTCCCAATTTTTTTTAAAGAAAGCACAAAGGATCCCATCACCAAACCTGGGCCGAAGATGAACTGTTTGCCGGTACGTATGGTCATCTTTTCTTGATCGCTTTTCGGTACAGCTATCTCCACCGTCAACTAAGATCCATCAGCTCGCAGTAAGTAATCTTTCAGTACTATAGTAACACGAACGTAAGCTTCCTTCTAGCAACTATGAGGCACTTTACCCCGTAGCCCAACCACCATGACAAGGAAACGAAATCTCCAGTCCGACGTCCTTTTCCAGGAAGGTGCGCCTAACCAGGGCGCTATAATCCCTCGCAGAATTTGACCCATTATGCTTGTGTCTGTTTTACATCTCATTTGTCGTTGTTATGCGTACGAGATTGACGGAGTTAACATCATGACACCCAGACATTGTGTAAACCAAACAAATGTGTAGACTCCACCGAAATGACAGATCGATGTCAGTATGTACTCACACAGATTGTAGTGGAGATACGTTGGCGCCAATAAAATCTAAGGCCAGCTCTATAAAAGCGCATCCAACCAACTGAACTCAATGCCCTTCTCTTCCCATCTACTTGCACTTGTTCCACCACTCTAATCAGCGCCATGTCTCGTTTGTCGAGTTCGATAAGCCGAAGAGTTGTGGCACTAGCGAATGCAAGGCGCGTCAATTGCTCAAACTGCGAGGTCCAAGTAAATATCCTGTACTCCAACACCGAAATGAATAGGGGGTGTGTTCTACAAGTGTTGGTATTTCTTGGTGAGTTTGATTTCTGCAAATGTTGGTATTTGGATTTTTGGTTTGTTTTGTCACTTCTTTTTTACTATTCGGTGTGGACTTTAGACCAGCATGTGTCAGTACTTTCAATGGGCAGACTCTATTGGTGTTGTGGTGGAAAGAGCATTTGAATGACTACCAGTAGCTCCATCTAATCCAATAGTGAACATGTCACCCGTAGACAAGCACTTGGACATGATTATTGACCACCTGAAGTGGCTCAAGAAGCTTGTGTGCGTGTGTATCCTTCTGATAGTATATGCAAAAATTCCAGCTCCTATTGTCATTTGGTTTGACGACATGAATGTGTCGTCATATCAAATGACGACTTATGTCTTTGTCGTCGTTACAATTGGCTACATAGAGTTAACATTGTTCGGTTGGCGACATGGATATTATCGTCAATTGAAATGACGACAACGGTATTTCTCTATTTGAAACCATGATGAAAGTCTATTTTTGTAATTTTATTAAACGGATATTTATTTATGTAATTCTATTAAAAATATATTATGTTTTTTTTTTAAAAAAAAAAACTTAGTTGGAATGGGGTAGGGTACGAAAGGTGCGAGGACTGCCTCAGCAGATCTGGCGTCGCCGTTGGGATCCGACGCCAACGCGAACGCCCTCATCCGGTCGTCACGAGCACAGAGAATCCCGTGCAGGGCAGGGCGAGAAGGACAATGTCCAGATGGGGAGCGGTCCAGCGCGACAGCGACTGACAATAATGGCAACTCTCCGCATCGGATCGGGCTTCCCCGCCCCGCCTCCCCGAGCAACCACCACGTCGCCCAACGACAGCAACGTCCGGGTCCAACGCCGACGCTGGCGGTGGGCCCCGCTGACGTGGGCCCGGACGTCAGAGGGACACCGCCGTGAAAAGAGAGGGTTTGTTGCGCGGGCGCGGTGGCATCTGTTGGATCCCGTGCGGCCGCTTCTTCTTCGCTTCTACTACTCGGTGTCTTCTCCGACTTCTCTTCGTTGCCGCCTCGGCTCTTTTCCCACACTCACTCTCGCCGTTGCTGCGTCGTTGCGTCCCCCGCTCGCTTCGCTTCAAAAGGCGGCGGTGCAGGGTGAGCGGCCGCGGGCTACGTGAGTGGCGCGCGCGTGAGCTCCCTGGCTATGTCGGCGCCCGGCGCGAAGGGGGGCGTCATGAGCTTCCCCGCCGAGCACGGCTTCGCGCGCGCCGCCTCCGCGCTCCGGGATAACGTCCTCGCGGCGCGCTCCGCCGCCGCCGGGCACGGTGACGGCTCTGCCTCCTCCGATGATCCCCAGCTCCCGCCGCTGCGGCTGCCCGGCTCCTATGGCGCCTTCGGCGGCGGGCTAGCGAGCCCTGGCTCCAGCTCCTCCTCCGACGCCTTCGTCAGCATGCGCTCCACGCCCTCAGGTACTACCGCGTGCTTTCCCAATGTGTACAACCCTCTTAGGCGCGGCTCCCCGAGAGCGGAGGTCGGGAGGTGTGTCACTGACACTAAAAATCTCGATCTCCGCGCGTGATTGGGAGACGCGTGCTTCCAGTTTGTATGTGCGTGTGTGTTTTTGCTCGAATTCTGATCCAAGTTTCGGTGGGTTTGTTTGGTTCGGTTGTTTTGCGTTGAGATCAGGGCTGCAGAATCCGTACGGGCTGTGGTCGCCGCCGCGCGCGCCGTCGGAGGCGTCGTCCTCGGAGATGGAGTTCGGCACGGCGCGCGAGTACGACACCACCGACCTCTTCGTCGAGAATTGGCTCTACGACGACCACCTGTTCCACGGCAAGCCGGAGAGTGACAAGAGCAACGACGGCGATGGGGAGGACAAGTTTATTGTTGTTGGCCCTGACGTCAGCTCGCGGCGGAGTGAAATGTGCGTGCCTGGCGATGGCGGCGACCGCCGGCACGTGCATAGCAAGGGCAATGCCCACTCTGAAGTGTGCGCAGAGGTGTATTCTTCGCCGCCTTGCGGTCGCTGCTACGGGGGAAGGAAGAATGATGAGGAACTGGTGAGAGATTCTTGCTCTGCTGTGTATGGGAGGTATCAGATCATGGACGACCAGACGGAGGTGCTGGATGAGTGCGGTGCAGATGCGTTTCGGTTCAGGCGGAACGCGAATGGCGATGCCATGCTCAAGGGCGAACTATTAATGGATTCCAAGAGAGGAGACGACGAGGGGCTGGATCTGAGTGTGGTGGAGAAGGAGCTTCAGATGCTCAGTCCGTACTTGGCTGACGCAGATGCTCTTGAGAGTAAGTAGTTCTGACCTCTTTGCTTTTATTCAGGCTCATTTCTCGCATTTCGCAAAAATCCTTGAACAAGTTCAAAAGGAATTCACTTCGTGACGTTGTAATTGAATTATTTCTTAAGAGATTTGATTTTGTACTAGTGCCTGGCTGCCTGTAGTTCTAGAATATTGTTATATAGGCTAGCTATGAGACTTAGCCTCACACACATGCCTTTTGTCAGAAACCTTAAACCAACTGTAGTCCATGTGGCATTTAGTTTTGGGTTGATCATGTTGAATTGAATCTATACTTTGGAGCAAAATTTATATAAAGGCGTCTGCAACCTAGTTCCACTTAAATTATGAAGTAATTTTGCTGGTTGATCCAGATTTGGATGTGTTTGTAATCCCAAATTCATTGCTCCCTTATCCAGTCCAAAATTTCTTTTTTGATTGCGGACTAGTTGGTTTTATTCTAACTGTATTTATCTCTTGCAGACCCTGGGCTTGAACATGATTTCAGGGGCAACGATGAACTAGATATTAACATTGTAACGAATGAGAAATTTGCCGATGACAAAGAATTTTTTAAAAATAGTTACAGTATACATCCTTTTCCTGAGATTGGTGATCCTGAAGATGTTTATGAGACGGAGGGCTTTGGGCCAGCAGACACAGATGTTCAAAATTCTTCTGATAAAATTGAGGAAGATCCAAAATCAAATATTGATCTTGCACTCTCTAATTTTCATCAAGAATATGAGGTATTTGAACTGAGAATTTTCCACCGGAAAAACAGGTTCACCATCAGATACTTATTTTATTTTCTTCTGCTGCCAAATAATTCCGTGAATATACTCGTATGCTCATGTGATGGGTATCCACTGCAGGACTGGCTTTGAGGAAAACAAAGATTTTCCTATTGTCATGAATTCAGTTATAGCCGGAAGATATCGTGTCACTGAGTATCTTGGCTCAGCTGCATTTAGCAAGGTTGTACAGGCACATGATCTTTGCACGGGAATGGATGTCTGCCTTAAAATAATAAAAAATAACAAGGATTTCTTTGATCAAAGCTTGGATGAGATAAAGCTGCTTAAGTTTGTAAATAAATACGATCCAGCAGATGAGCATCATATATTACGCCTCTATGATTTTTTCTACTATCAGGTATGTGATATAGAGATACAATGAACTAAATATTTCGGTTTGCTTTTACACCGTACCATGCAATGAACAGTCATACTACTTTCAAAAGAAAAAAAATGGTCATATTCATTCAAGTCCTGAGGAAGTAAGGATCCATTTAATATATCAGCTGTTTTTTATTCAAGATGTATACTTCAATTATTGCCCAGTTTGGTACTTATCCCAGTAAATTTCTCACTTTTAACCTTGCATAATGCTGACAACTGAAAAAATCAACAGGAACATCTTTTCATTGTTACTGAATTACTACGGGCGAATCTATATGAATTTCAGAAATATAACCACGAGTCTGGTGATGAGGTGTACTTTTCATTGCCCAGAATACAGGTATACTTAACTGTTCTCTCCTTTTTTTCCTGAGAGAATTTCTGACTGTTCTGTTACCAAAGCACTCTTGTTGTAACTGTCATGTATATCTGTTGATTTAATAAATTCTCTCATCACTTAAAATTCTATGGCACCATACAAAAACATTTAAAGCTGACTGTGTATTACATTGTAGTTGTAAAAGAAATATTTCTTTATGTTCTGGTCCTTCTTGACCATTTTTCTCCTTGAGTGATTTTTTTTTTTACAAAGGTTGAAATAAATACATCAAGCATGATTAAATTTATTGAAGTGAAAACGTAAAAAGACCTACTGAAATGTGAGACCTTTTCTGTTGTTTTTCAGGCTATAGCTCGACAATGCTTAGAAGCTTTGGTGTATTTGCATCATTTAAATATAGTTCACTGTGACCTGAAACCAGAGAATATCCTCATGAAGAGCTACAGAAGATGTGAAATTAAGGTTATTGATCTTGGAAGCAGTTGCTTCTTGACAGACAACTTAAGCTTATATGTACAGTCACGTTCTTACAGAGCTCCTGAGGTCATTCTGGGTCTTCCATATGATCAGAAGATTGACATTTGGTCTCTTGGCTGCATCTTGGCTGAACTGTACACAGGTGAAGTAAGTTTTAGTCTTGACTTACTAATCTCCATTTTGTTTGGTATTATATTTCATTCTTTATACACATTGACATCTTATCTATGGATAAAGCCGACCAAAAGCAAAGACAGACCAGGATTTAGCTACAGTTAAATGCCTCGTGTGCCTTTTAAAGTTATCCCAGAGTTGCTGACAGTAAAAATTCTGATTGTGGCTAATGTTTTATCTTGTTTAATCACTCACTTCATCCCAAGACTGTAACATACTTGAATGCCATAGGCTCTTGACATCTTGGGTGGAACCTTCCTTTTTATCACAAGGCTGTTATTAACTCTAAAGAAACTGTATACAGAAACTAGAAGAGTGGATTCAAAAGCTTATGACTAAATATCGCAAAATACTTGCAATTTTAGGCAAGAAAGGACCATCTAGTAACAGTGCATATACTGGGGAACCATCTGATCTTCATTCTGTTCATTGAGTCTAGTACCTTTGTTGAAAATACTTGAAACATAATATTTGTTCAAAATACTCGAACCATAATATCAGTAGCACTAGTGTACCTTCCAGAATAACAGTTGGGGTGTAATGTGATTTTTGGTACTGGTAGCACTACATCCATCTGTATCAAATAAGCCAATATTACATGTTCCCCTGTTTCGACAGAAGTAAATTCCTAGTTGTGATCGAGTCCCCTTTTTTACATGTCACAGATGCTCTTTCCTAATGAATCAGTACCAATGATTCTTGCTCGGATGATTGGGACAATTGGTCCAATTGACATGGAAATGCTTGCATTGGGACAGGAGACCCCAAAGTATTTTACAGAAGACTATGACCTTTTCCACAAGAACGAGGTACAGCTTCTTTCAGTTTGTGCTGAACCTGTTGTCAAAACTCACAAGTTCCCCTAATCTGAACAAAATTTAGAAAATCAAATTAAGAAAACCAATATTATTTTGTTACTTTCTTATTCTATCTTTATTCAAACCAATAATTAGTGGATGATATGCAAGATGTGATCGAAGCAAAATCATGTGATGTTTTCCGTTTTGTTTTTTGCATTGTCATCTGAAAAAACTAGTCTTGGTTTTGTTTTAGGCACCTCTTTATGTGCCACATGCTTGGCATGGTAAATGCCACTAACAATATTTTTTTCAATTATTTGTCATGTAGGATTATTTACAGACTTAAAGTAAACCTTTTATTCTAAATTTTGTTATGCCGTATACAACATCCTGAGTTGTGAAGAAATGAAAGATGACAACTGAAATTCTCTCTCTAAGTAACATTACCAATAGCAACAAGATATTCGTTGGAAGAAGTGTTAAATCAGAGCCTTCTGTTCCTCAAGGAGTTGTGTTGATAGTGATTTGGTAGTTGCCTAAGGTGTCCATTGTTAGGGATTTGGTCTAAAGGTGTATATCAATTCTGTGATTTATTCTTTAGCTCTTTGGGATCCGGTTCCCTTCTCAGGTGTCTGTGTATGGCATCTAGGGCCTAGGTGAACTTGAAAAACAAAAGTAGCACAAGTCTAGTGATTGCGAGTCTACAACAGCATGCTGCATGCCCAATCCTTCACCGCACAATTGTCATTTCGAACATGACATTTATTTTTCCTATTCCGTTTCTGTTCCCATTTTAGGAGACGGATCAGTTGGAGTATTTGATCCCGGAGAAATCATCCTTGCGGCGCCACTTGCAATGTCCCGACTCCAAGTTCGTTGATTTCCTCTCTTACCTGCTGCAAATCAACCCCGGAAAGAGACCAACAGCCAGCGAAGCATTGCAGCATCGATGGCTTTCGTACGTATATCGTTGAGCTGCAAACCAAGATCGTTCATCACACGGAGGGGAGCATTTTCCGAAGTTCCTCGGCTCGGCTCATGAAACAACACATTTCCCCTTTTGCAGCAGGATTTGGCTTTGCACGCCGCCGCCCCCCCCCCCCCCCAATGGCCATCCTTGGCCTGTTTTGCTAGGTGAATACATACTTGTTCATGCATGTAAATATGAGAAAATTTCCCTGTTGTATCTGTACAGTTGGCATTTACTCTGATGTACTTCATCTAATCCATCATATAGCAAATCAAGTGTGTGATACAGTCTTGGGTTTTTCTTTGACATTTTACTCTGATGCACTTCACCAAATTCATCAAGTGGTCAACCGATTGCTTGCGTTCAAGTTTTGGCAGTCCAGGTTTCATCTTTGCCATGTTATTGGGTCTTTGATGGGGTGCTGCTACCAAATAATTCATTAACAGAAATGTAAAAACTACATTGAAATCCAGCATGTGAAGGGCGGCTCGGGGACTCTATCCCAAGCTCCTGGAAGGCTGGAAAGCAGGATCCAAGAAACTGAAATCAAGCATACGGATAAAGCATCTACAAAGATAGGCCTGCCATGAAAATTACCCCACACAAGATGATGAACGTGTAAAAATTAAGAACAAGACGCGATGTAGCTTCAGCAAGTCATTCTAACGTCACAAATGTGTGTAATGTGCACAGATGCTAGTAAATCACTGGTGTAGAACCTTGATCAAAATTTACAGACCTTTACGGCCACATAGACTCAGTACAACAGTCAGTCAGATTATCTGAATAGTCAACGATAAAAAGTACTATACAACGACAAATTATAGTTCACAACACAAATACTGATCTGCCATACTAAATTACAATTCTTTTCTCTCTATTCGGAGATGGTTATTCTGTGTTGAACAATGGCTTCATTGTATCCAAGGGCCTAAATGAATACATGATGTACAAGAATCCCAAGGAGTGGAGCGGGCTTTTGAGCCTTCACCTAATAATCCAATACAGTGTCTGCAAAACTTACACTGCCTGATCAATGTGTGGGATCCCATGTCTTTGGAACCACTCTGGCATATGAAACGTTTCGTGTAATGCTGGTCTAACATCTTTTTGCAGAGAAAGGTGCTTGAGAAGTGGAAATATCACTTCCATAAGCTAAAATGTTAAGAGAACATCAACAAATCAATAACAGTAGAAATTATAAGTTCAGAACCAAATAATGATTTATCTACAGTGTCAGTTTACCTGATCATCAACAGGTTGTCCAGCTGAAAATGTAAGACAAGGTATTCCATTCAATGGCTGCAGCAGGAAACTATATGGATTGTTATCAACAATGACGATTCTGCGGAAATCTTTGGACAAACAAGAAAGATCTTTTACATGCTCTCTATGTTCCCTGAAATTGAGAACATCACAGCATCAGAAAACCGAACCAAATCAACCAATACAGCAGACAGTTTAATTTCAAAGTGAACAAGTACACTGTGCCATCAGGCCGGTACAAAAACCAGGAGTACATCCGCTCAAAGAAAAAAAAGGGTTCAGTACAAGAACCAGCTCCACACAAAGTGGATATAAATAAGTACGACAACGGAGTGGATATAAATAAGTAAGACAACGGCAGGCAGAGGTAATAGAAAATGAAGTTTAATATCATGAATGCTTATGTTGACAAACAGTACAGTGCAAATGTGTCCCATAGGTTTTTATGTGCAAGTATTGGTGTTGTATCTCAAATGTGCAAGCCATAACCCCCCCAAAAAAAAGATAAACAGGAAGTAGTGAAGTTGGCAACCGAAATTCCATGAGCATGAATGAAGTGCCATCAAGTTATGGTGTATAAGCACTCATATTTTAAGTTTCTACTTGCAAAAGGCCTCCACTAAAATCAGAAAAGATGACATTTCACTATTTCAGCGTGTAAGACAATAATTCATTCGTTATAAACTTATAATATTAAAGTCAGGAACAAAACAGTCCATTATTTACAGCTTACAGAAATGTTAATGACAACTTACGTAGTGACAGTTGATGGCCGATAGAGACGGCGACAGAATCTGTTGTGAGCATCTATCCTGTCAACTAAAGGTTTTGCATATCCTGGGTAAAAGCAGAGATCAGTGAGATGAGATTAAAGTAACCAGGCTCTTGGTGTAGAGCAATATGAATAGTTCAGGAGAACAAACCTTCCAAACCAGCGGTGAAGAGAATGAGATCGGCAAATTCACTAGTTCGCTGCAAAAACTCATGCAAACCAGGACGCTCAAAGACAGTTACCTGATTCACCCTCTGTCTTCCTTCAGCATCCTATACACCAAGAAATAATACTACTCCCCTTAAGTAACTTCCTGAGAAGTAAACTAAAACAGCACTAGAATAGCAAAAAGCACAAGATGGTTGCCTACTTGCCTTATCAGCGGATATGCACTCCATGTCAAAGCAATGCAATCCTGCTGCAATTGCCTGGGTCCGCAAAGTAGCAGGAAGGCTCAAGGACTCATATGCGCAAACTAAAGTCTCATCCAAGTCAAGCACTACCTGAAGAGAGAGAGAGCCCAAAATACTTATAGATTATGTGCAAGCAACGAAGGAAGTCCATTTGAGAAGGCTTGGTACTTTCTACTTTGGTAACTAAACGAATAAACATATACAGAGAATTATAACCGGCAATGCTGTATATGACAATAAATAGTACTACTAATCTGTTATTCGTGCTTAACAAATCATATTTATACGGATATACCACCCACTTCATCTCAAAACTGACCTCACTCCAGTTATGTGCTATGATCACAACTTTTTGGAGTGCATCCCAGAACTACAAGAAACTGCTGCCCTGCACACACTAATCCTGTTCTAGAACCACACCTAATTAATCCGCGATGAATTACTAACCCCATAAACCCAAGTGATTCCTAACCTCCCCAAACTCCCAAAGGCATCCCCTCCTTTCGCGCCCAACAGGTCAACACACCGGTCGCACCAGGACGCAAAAACCAACAACGAATCTTGTCCGTACCGTGAGCCGTCCGAGAGGCGGGGACGGGGGCAGCGGCGCGTCGGCGGGGGCCTCGGATGGGAGCTGCACGAAGGCCACCGCGTGCGAGGGCTGCGCAGGGGAGGCGGCGGAGAGGAGCGGGTGGCGGAGGCCGAGGAAGGAAAGGAGCTGGGCCCAGGAGGAGGGCGTGCCGCGGATGATCTGGAGCAGGATCTGGAGGAGGAACCCGAGCCACCCCACCACCAACCGCCACGCCGCCTGCCCCCTGTGCTGCACCGGCGACACCTCCGCCGCCGGCGAGTAGATCTCCACCGCGGCCATCTTCCTCGGCGCCTGCGACGGGCTCCGAGGCTACGAGGAGACTAGCCGGGAGGAGGGAAAGCAATCATAGAGGTGGGAAGGCAGGTGGTGGTCGGTCTTTCTTCCTTTGTGTGGGGGACGGGGAGGGGAGCTTCCCTTCCCTTCCCACGGCGGAACGGTCAAATCTGTGACAGCTCTGCTCAGCCCAGGTAATAACCAGCTCTTCTCTGCTCTGCTAGTATTGCAACTTGCAAGAGGATGTTAACCCTGTAACCCGGAATAGAACCGCCCCCGCCCCCGCCCCCGGGCGCGTATGCTCCGTTTGAAAGGTATAAATTTTATAAGAGTTTTATGGGAAATAATGCCTTACATAAAACAAATACTCCATCCTGTTAAAAAAAACTAGTTTTTGGCTTAAATAGTTTACACGCGAAATAGAAAATTTAGCCATCTCCGAATAACAAAACCAAAAATGACACTGCCGACATGTATCCTCGTCCGCGTCACGGGTGTCCGGACCCCCTCGTCCCCTCTCCTAGAGAGGGGACTTTCGACATGTGTTCCCTCGTCCACGCGCCAAGCAATGAAACTCCACTCATACTGCTAATTAATTATGATTAAATTGATTATGACTAAATAATTAGGAACTAATTAATAATGACTAACTAACTACGACTAATTAACTAGAATAATTAGTTATGACTAAATTAATTACGATTAATTAACCATGACTAAATTGATTATTACTAAATTAATTTTGACTAATTAATTACAACTAAATAGTTACAGATAATTAATTACGATCAAATAGTTACAACTAAATAATTACACTAGTTAATTAATTAGCATCCACTGTGTAATTATTTAGTTGTAATTAATTAACCCATCGTGTAATTATTTAGTCATGTAATTAACCCATCATGTAATTAATTACACGAGTTTAATTAATTAATCCTCATCCGCGCCACGGTGGAGACTTCCCTCGTACTGCTAGTTAATTAATTAAGTATACGGGTTTAATTAATCATTTGTTTAATTACGACTAGAAAGGATTAATTAATCGTGGTTTAATTAATCCTTGCTAATTGTAATTAAACCAATGATTACTTAAACCTGTGTAACTAATTAATTAATTAGCTAATTAAGTCCCGATTAAATTGATTATAATTAAATAATTATGACGACGAGGTTGATTAATTAAATTTGTGTAATTAATTACGCAGTGGGGTTAATTACACAACTAAATAATTACACGGTGGAGGTTAATTAATTACGACTAAATAATTACATGATGAGGTTAATTAATTAACTCGTGTAATTAATTAGTTGTAATTAATTAGTCATAATTATCTAGTTGTAATTAATTGTTAGTAACTATTTAGTTGTAATTAATTAGTCAAAATTAGTTTAGTCGTAATTTATTAGTCATAATCAATTTAGTCGTGGTTAATTAGTTGTAATTAATTTAGTCATAACTAATTATTCATAATTAATTAGTCGTAGTTAGTTAGTTGTTATTAATTAGTTAGTCATAATTATTTAGTTATAATCAATTTAATCGTAATTAATTAGCAATATGAAGAAAAGCCCCTCGTGTGGTGCGTGGATGAGAGAAGTCCCCTCCCCCAAGAGTGCGGACGAGGCAAATCCCCTCTCCAAGAGAGGAGACGAAGACACATGTCAGAAGTCCCCTCTCCAGGAGAGAGGACGAGGGGGTCCGGGCACCCGTGGCGTGGATGATGATACATTTCATCTGTCAACGAGTTTATGGTGCTATTTTTGTCTTTGATCTCTAGAAGGGGCTAGATTTGCTCTTTCGCGTGCAAACAGTGTCATTTAAACAAAAAAATACTCTACAAAAACGAGTCATTTTGGAATACATATAGTCAAACTTTGAAAACTTTCGCTATTGGTATCTTTTTAAATATTTAGATTAGATACATGAAAATCATATTTGTAGATTTATCTCGAAAAGTACTTTCGTACTATTATAATTTTGTTGGGTTTTATAAATATATTATAATAATTAGTGGTCAAGTTTGTATTTTGAAAACCGTGTCGATGTTCAAAATGACTCATTTTTATAAACCGGAGGGAGTAGTGTTTTGCCTAGATTCCTTTTATCTAAATAGATTTTTCATTTCTAGTGGAAACTAATTCTACATTTTTTTTAGAATAACTGAGCGTACATATCTTTATATATAAAAGGAGGCTAACTTCGAGCTCAGGGAGGGTGGCCACGTTGGTTTTTTTATATGGTCCGTTCGATTGGCTGCGTTTCTGATTCTCGTCATTCGATCTCGCCTGCTGTTCTCGTCTTTACGGTCGTCGGTTGCCCTCCTTCTTCTGTGGCATTTAATGGCCAGTCATTCGACTTTATCTTTCCTCTGCGCGCACGCCGTCCGCCTTCGGTCTTTTGTTCTACGCGCCTTCTGTTTTACTCTCTCCTCCAAGACCGCAGCTCCATTAGACCATTGCTCCTCCCCAGTGTTTTTCCCTTCCCCCATTTCTTCTGGCGCCGCCCCTCCCCACTCCCTAGCCTGGCCTCCGGTCGCATCCTCTTGGCCCCTGCGCCCCTCGCTGGCCCGTCGTCTCCTCTTGGTCGCGCCTCCCCTAACCCAGCGCCGCCGGCGTCTTGCTCCCGGCCCCGCGCCGCGCCCGTGGTGGCTCGGCCGCCCGAGCTCGCCCTCCTACCTCTGGCCCGTTCGCCTGCTGCGCACCGCCGGCACCAGCCCGACCGGCTCGGCCTCCGGCCTCTCGGTTGCTATCTACGATCCCTTTTCCCCCGATGTCTTCGTGCCGCGCCGCCGCCGGTCGGCCCTGCCTACCGCGTGGTCGGGCCGCGCCTCCCTACAGCTTTGCCTTCGTCTGTTTTTCTCTCTCCAATCCCTTTTCTCCCGACTTCTCCTGGCCACAAGGCTCTGCGCCCGTGCTCTTCTCCCCTTTTTATTGATTTGATTGCTTTTTATTGATTTGATTGTTAAGGTTTGGAGCTTAATGCATTTACTGATGTGGTTTATTTGTTGATTTTTACATGGAGAATGAAAATGGATGTGGATTGAGGCAGAGTGGAGGTGCTAGCAGTAGATTGCTATTGTGGTCGCTGTGGCTTCTCTCAGGTAACATCTGCCCTTCCTCGCTACTCTCTGCTCTGTGCTATCTGTGCATTGCCTTACCATGCCTGCGTTGGTTGAGATGGATGCATACGGTTGAGGTTTGTCTTTGTTTACGTCATTTGCTATGCTCCGTATATAGCTTACATTTTTTCGCGCTCCATCCATGCGCCATTGTGCTCTGATTTTCTAGCTGCTTGCGGTGCCTCCTTGTTTTACTTGTTTAGGCGTTTCGAGCGTCTCTATTCGTCGGTTTCGTCTATGTTTGCTCTCTTTTCGTTTCTGTGTTTATATTCTTCCGTCGATTCTTGTTTTCTCGCCTATCCACGTTTGTTCGTTTGATTCTTTTTTTTTACTTGGCTCGATTTGTTGACCATGACTTAGGGTCCGTGTAGCTTTATTTCGGCCTTAGCGTTTGTCGATACTGTCTATGCTGTGTGGCTGGTTGCTTTATTTCGGCCTTAGTGTTTGTCGATACTGTCTATGCTGTGCGGCTGGTTGTACTTTGTTGTTGCTGTATTACTCTGCCGTTTCTTCGATTGATGTAATTTTTCGGACCTGCATACATGTTTTCGGCTTATCCGCTCGTCGTCGTCTGCTGATTGTCCACCTTCTGCACTCTTTGTCCTGCCTTCGACCAGTTAAGGTTCGTCCATGTCCTTTACAACGGTTTTACATTGTTGTATACTTTGTGACAGGTCCTTATCAACCCCACGTTTCAGTACATCTTTCTTACTAAAATTCTTAACACTTCTCTGATGTGCACACATAGCGGGATGGCCTCAGATGCACTGTCACTATTAGTAGGCTTGCCCCTGGTCAAAGTTGGTGGTTCTTCTAATGTAACAAATGCAGCAAAAAATCAAATCCAGATGGTAGCTCCTATAGATGCTCATATTGTCTTTGTAGAGCCGCTAAACCAAGGTAACTAACATGTTACTATTATATGCCAATCTCAATCTCTGTCAATGTCTTACGTACCTTGTATTTAATCGCTGTATGCACAGATACAAGCTATGTGTAATCGGTACTAACGGAATAGCAAGTGCAGAATTTATGTTATTCGGGGACATTGGCCAACAGGTAGTTGGGAAACAGGTCGGCACAGTGCTTAGATCGAACCATAGAGGAGATGATATTCCCCCAGATATAGCACAGATTGTAAGCAAGAAATTCACATGGCATATTAGCATTACTGAAAAAAGCTTCCAAGGCCCTAGAAAATCTTATCAAGTGAACCATATTATAGTCTCGTTAGGTAGACAGTCTGCGATTCCACGCATTTCTACTCTATTAGACCCTATATCATCTTCGTCTCACACTGCCGCTTCTATGTGCAATCAAGTTATTCTACAGAGGTATCAAAATACTCCTACTGCTTTTATTCTTACAACAATTTTATAATACCTCATATGCACTGCTTTAAATTTACACGCTTGCCTTTAGTCTATTCATAATACATTGATAGCCTAAAGATCAGATGATCTACTATAGTTTCCTACTGTTACTGCTCATTCTAGACGTATCCTTCGTCAGCAGACTGCAGGTTCAGGTAGCATCATGCTAGATAATCAGCTTGCAGTCTACAAACAGATACAGATACTGAGCATAATAATTTTCAATTGGTAAGCATATAACACCTGTTAGTCGTAACAGATTTTGTGTCCTGTTAATAGACTACTACTCTTGCCCCCCCCCCCCCCTTGTTCTATGCCTCTTACAGCCTGACCTTTATTATGTATTTAGGGACTGCAGCACACACCGCCTCATTCGCAGCTGATACATTACACTGAAATAGAAAGACAGCAGGGGTATACCTCCTACAGTGCTCTCTTTATGTAACTGCTGCAATAGTTGACATCCATACCCCTATGTCTAGCCTGATACAGCTGATGTGTTTTGTTCGCAGCACAAAAGATGTAGGTGCCACACCTACTTTCACTCGCAAAAGACTTTTCGATACAGCATCTGGTTCTACTGAGGTAAACAATAACCCCGTGTTTTCCTCTCAGGCTTGATTACTGATAGTACAGCAGTTCCATGCACATGTACCGTATCCATATAAAAGAATATTTCTTCTATTAAGCTACCGCACACCAAAAAAATATGTATTTTTTTTTCATTACCAAGTTCTACGTATGCCTGCAGTTAAAAAAACAGAGCTCAGATTATTTGATGTCTAACTATCCCTCTCTTATAAAACATCCAGCGTGATGCCCCCTCGAAAAAAAGGACTTCATCAGAAGACAAAGAGAGCCCACTTGACACTCTTCGGAACAGGTAACAGCCCACAAACAACACTATTCATACTAACTTACAGTTTATTATTTCTATCTATTATCGTTTTCTTTTGTCTCACTTAGAATCCATTAAAATAATTCTCTTGCCAGTTACAAATTGTATCATTTAAAATCCACCATCCAGTCAAATCTACAGGATTGTCCATCTACAAGAGCTTCCCTTTTACATTACTTTCCTGTATATGATTATTATGAAATTAGTCTATACACACTGCTGTATAACCAATACTATAACCACTGTCAACCATCGGACTTTTTAGAGCACAATAACAAAACATCAATATGTCCTGTAAACCGACTCTTTATCACGCACTCTATAACAATAGTCCTATCTCAATAGATTGTGTTATCCATAAACTGCAAATAGACACTTTCTTTACAGACTATTTGTAGCCAACAATTATATTGCCCCATAGCTATCTCATAATAATGCTATCAACTAATTCAATACAAAAAATTATGACTTTCTACCATACTGCTGGCCCTGTACACATTGCTTCCTTACATACCGCATCTGCTTTCCAGACCACAAGGCCCACTGCCTGATGACTTACCACCCTACGTGGATACAGCCGAAAAAGACCTTGTCAATAAAGGGGAAAAAACAGGTATATAATATTTAGCATTTTTTGAGCGAAGATAATATCTAGCATTACATTGCAGTTCTAATATTTTTTCCAGTGCAAATTATTCAGTGCCCCATCTATACACGCGTTTTTCCAGCTTATCAATATTTTGTTTTCCTAACAGGTCATCATATGAAACAGATATTTTGCTTGTCGCATGAAGCACATATGTTTTGCTTGTCGCGTGAAGCACGTATGTTTTGCTTGTCATCTACCCGCCCAGATCAAAGCATATCGTTTGCTTTGCTTAATATCATGTAATCTTAATATGTATATTTCCTATCCTATCAACTCTACAACAGCATCAACATATTGCCCTTTTGAAACCTTCGACAAACAATGCTTAAGTATGCTCATGTTAATATAGAGCATCTGCTCTACCTGCTTCGGTATATTTTGTTCATTCAACTACCATAGTTTATCTTAGATTGAATCAGATTTACTATAACTGTACATTCTGTCCATAACAATTTCTAACCATACTGCTGTCTTGCCTAGACCAGGTTTCACAACCTAATGAAACAAGTGATAACCAACGACATACTATAGACAAACAAATTTTGTTATAGTTGCATAACCATAATTATCTACATAAAAACAATTGTTATAATTAGCACAACCAGGCCACCATCTAGGTAATCCCAGTCATACTCATCCAGCTTCGATTCGGCGCGCCAACGCGCGCGAGGGTTTCTAGTAACTTACTCAACTAGGCTTAATACCTAGAGAAAGGATAGGTATACTAATTTAATTGCTTTTTCTTAGGGAATGTCAAGGTGTACTTATGGAAGCGTAGTTTTACACCCAAATTCTTCCATCAGGTGCAAAATTTCACAGAAAGGTAATTATCTATGAAGAAAAAAACATGTGTCAAATTGTGAGTACCAAATTTCAAAACTGAAGTGGGGTGAAGTTGACAACATATTTTATGTTTCTTTTATTGGAATTAGGCAGCTCTAGTTGAGCTTCTGGTTAGCACAAATACGATTGTTCCCCAAGATGCAATCCCCAATACCAGAGACCTAATCCTCATGTTGTCCATTTTACTAAAGTTATCGTATCGCTCGTGACACTGCCTACCATCACGTCATGGAAGGAACAACCAAATCAAGTGGGGAACTTTTTTTATTATTTAATTTTTTTAAATTTTTTTTAAAAAGTTAATCTCTCGCAAACTTTATTTCCAATTCTGATCTCTTTGGTCACGTCACCACCTATGGTGTGACAAAATAACACTGTCACGCCACAGGATAAGTCTCTAAAATCGCACTTTTTGTCACGCTACTGGTGATGGCGTGACAAAACAACATTATCGGCGTGATAAGACTTTGACCAGAAATGGGCTGGCGTAACAGTGTTGTTTTGTCACGCTACGGGTGGTGGCGTGACCAAAGGGGTCAGAATTGAAAATAAATTCGCGATGGATTAACTTTAAAATAAAATTTTAAAAAAAATTAAATAATAATAAAAATTCTCAAGTGGCCCATTGCTTCATGAACATTTTCTCATGGAGGGATACAGAGTTTTTAAATATATATATATATATATATATATATATATATATATATATATATATATATATATATAAAAGAATTATATAAATAAATAGTAAAAAAATTACAAAACTAGAATTGACGACAAGGAGTTGTCGTCATTTCAATTGTTGGAACAGGGCCCTATCGCCAATTCAGCTCCTTATCGCAAAATTCAATTGGTGGCAGGGAGCTAAGTACCTGAATTACTCTTGTCTAAAGGGGCATATGTCACTGGAGAAGTCCATGTCGCCAATTGAATTGGCGCCAATTGTCAGTTCAATTGGCGATGGGGTCGACACGATCCCTATCGCTAATTGAAATGGCGACACTCCTGTTTTCAATTGGTGACATGGGTCTAGTTTTGTATTTCTAGCCAATTATTTATTTCTGTAATTCTTTTTTTTTAAATTATTATTAAAAAAATTCGAGAGACACGTGATATAACCAAGCCGGCCCACAGGAAGAAACAGCGCATTCCTTATCTAGCCGGGCTCTGGTGACGGTACACCTGACCTTAAACACTAAATTGCATAATTACTCCCCATACTATCAACAAATGATGACTAGGCCTGAACTGGAAATAAAACGTACCCAGTTCTTTTTTTACAGGTAAAGAATTGTGTTTGGGTTGAATTTGCATGCATTCTTGCCTAATTACAACCGATTTTTGGTTGATGTGTGGTTGGTGTTTGGATCCTAGGCTAGGTGTTTGGTACTGGCAAAATATTCTAGCTTTTGGATGCTAGTTAGCCTAGAGGTGGCCAAATGAGCGACCTAATATGGTCCGTTGTCCCGACTAACTAAATTGGTTTTGCTGTGTCAATTCGGGTATGATTAGCCCGACAGGTCGGGTGGCCCGTGTAACTCATCTAGATAAAAAGTTGCCTTTGTCGTCGCGCCTCCACCGCCTCCTGGCGCGGCGCTGTGCACCCAGAGGTGGATATCGAGCTAGGTACTCGTCTTATCGAGTTTTTTTCTTCAAAATTGACACATGTTGATTTAATATAATTTTATTTATAGTTTAAAAATATTTTTATAACCATGCGTCGGTCATGCCAGTCACGGTACTGTGGATATCAAACCAGACCAACCCGCTTGACTCCAGACCTAAACAAGACGCGTCGGGTCGGGTCATATCTGACCGGACCAATAACACCGTGCCTTGAGCCGGACACAGGCACCTCTAAGTTAGCATTCGTGGGCCAGAAAAGCTCGCTTCTCAGGGAGAGCCGAATCTAGCCTTCGACGGCAAGACTCGGTCGCGCAAGAAAAGGGCAAGGACGAAACGAAGTCCTCCCGTAACGACTAACGAGCTCCATCACCTGGAACAACTTGCCTTTTTCTCGCTCTGCTCACCGCCCTTCACCGATCTCTTCCTCCCAAAATCGATCAAAGCACCACTCGCATGTACCACCACGCCGTTCAAATCGATCGAGATGCATCACCATACCACCAGGCCGGCCGTTTTTCCTCTCCCAAGATCTGATTGCCGCGGAGGCCGGCGAGGTCGGGTGCTCCCACCGTTCTTCCTCACCGGATCTGACACATGCGGCAAAGCAATCACCCCATCTTCCTTTCTCGTGTCTGTTTTTCACCTTGCGAAGTTGTTGTTCCTTGTCACTTCTTCCTGTTTACTTTTTTCTGTCGATAAGTTCTCGGCAGCATGCATCTACATGCAGATATTTGTTCTTGTACCCTCTCGCGCGTATTTGATGCTTCCTTCTGTGTTTGTTTGTTTGTTTCCTGAAATTAATACTCTACATCTGAACACTAGTTTGAGATCCGAAAAAATTTAGTAATAATGTAACAGAGATACACCAAGATGATTTCATTCTTTTTCCGAGGATACCAAACAGTAAGCCAGACTTTCTTGCCCCCGAAAGTTAGTTTCGCTCGCATCAAATAACTAGCCCATAAAACGTGTCATCAGAAGTAAAACAACCAAACAACGGAATTTTGGACGTAATTGGCCCCCTAGAGCACGGTAATTCCAAATCTAGCCTTTTTACCTTCAAAATTCCGTTATTAGCCCCCTGAATCCACATGCTACTGGCACTGGATCGCAGGATCGCTTTCTTGCCGTCGGCGACGCATCAGACAAGTTCTCGCTGTCCCCTACCGCAGCAAGTTGGTTACTGTAGCACAGTAGCAGTTTTCCCAAAAATCTATTTAAATATATTTTTGCAGGAATTTCTAAATATAGAAAATGAGCTCAAAAATTATGAAATTTTTGGAGCCTCTGAGACAGTGTACTTGATTGTGTAATTTTTCAAAATTTTATCGGTTATGATTTTTCTCTAAAATTCATTTAAATATATTGTTTGTAGAAATTTTCTAATATAGAAAATGAGGTCCAAAAATTATGAAAAAATTTTCCGGGCTCCTTATACGATGTACTTGATTGTGTAATTTTTCTATAATTTATATGTTCCAAATTATCTCGACAAATTAAGGGTTTAGGTCTCAAAATTAGGACAAAGGTTTGAAAATTAGGGTTTCATGATTTCATGTGACTTGGAGCGGTATGCCATTGGGTCAACCTTGTTTAGTGGTGGCTAATAAGGAATTACTTGTTATCAAGCCAACACAAAGGATGTCAAAATGGGTAAAAAGATAGGTATATGAAGCAAACCGGATATATAAAATGTCTATTTGACATTAAAGAACTACCGCTCCATGTTAACCTACCAATGGTATTCCTCCTCTTGAATGGAGGAATCGCAGACACCACCGTGGGAAGTGTTTGATAACATAAGAACGCAGCAGTTGCGTGATTTAACAGTGGGTACTTAAGTGTCGACCCCGATTCGGGGTCTATTTATTCATTGTATCTAGCACTGTTAAGTTCCCATGACGTAAACAATTTTGATGTTTCCAAGTTACATGAAATCATGAAACCCTAATTTTCGAAACCTTTGGTCCTAATTTTTTAGACCTAAACCCTTAATTTGTCGAGGTAATTTCGGAACATATAAAATTATGGAAAAATTACACAATCAAGTACACTGTATAAGGAGCCTGGAAAAAAAATTCATAATTTTTGGACCTCATTTTCTATATTAGAAAATTTCTACAAACAATATAATTAAATGAATTTTAGAGAAAAAATAATAACTGATAAAATTTTGAAAAAATTACACAATCAAGTACACTATCCCAGGAGGCTCCAAAAAAAATTTCATAGTTTTTTGAGCTGATTTTCTATATTTATAAATTCCTGCAAAAAATATATTTAAATAGATTTTTGGGAAAACTGCATCTTGTGCTACAAGAACCAACTTCTTGCTGATCGCGGCGGCGGCAGAAAGTGCGATCCTATGTCCGGTGTCGCAGCACGTGGATCCAAGGGGCTAAAAATGGAATTTTGAAAGTAAAAAGGCTAGATTTGGAATTACCGTGCTCTAGGGGGCCAATTATGTCAAGCCAAGTGAAACAACCAAGCAACAGGCAAGGCAAGGGTAGCATAGCTGAAAATGAGCTAGCTGCCTGGCTGAGCTATAGCTCGCTTCAACTAGACAGCCAAACGTGTAGCTAAGGAGGGTTATCGATTGCAAAATGCACTAATGACTTGTGAGTTTTTCCTGAATAATCTAGTGGTTGACTTAAATTTGGATTCATTTCTTGCTAATACCTAAAATGGCTATTTTCTAACATTTTTTTCTCGAAACTCGGCTTATCTGCTATTTACAATTTGAAGTAAGACCTCATTTGGAACCGGGGAATTTTTCAGATCATGTGTGAATTGAATTGTTCCTTAAAGCATCTGCAATAGTCTATATCATTTATTACTAAGGGATGAATACATTAGCATTTAGGTGATGTGAAGGAGAAAAGATGAGCTTGTTTCTAGATGAAGAATCAAGTAAGTTGTTGATACTAAGACACAAGAAACAACAAAATAGCTATTGAAAACTTGCTTGTTACCTAAAAACATATATTGTGTATAGCAATTAAAATAGGAATTAAAGTCTTAAATACAAGCTCAAGAAATAATCTATTAGAAAGCCTATTTTTTATTAGATTGAGTATTCTTTCTCTTCTTAGTAACAAACTAAGCTAAGAAACAAACTATTATAAATATTTTTATGAGTTTTATGCGTTCCAACCGGGCCTACATGAGATATGTTAATGCTTAAATACGCTGATCTTTCTGTGCTAATTTGCAATTCACTCCAACATCGACAAGCACAGCCTTGCAACAAGTACAATGAACGAGGCGGCCCCAATCACATCGCAGATGCATCGGCAATCACGGAACGATGGCACGATGGTCAATGCGAAAGCAACGACCCGATCAGGCCATGAGGGCGCGGGCCGTACCCGACTGATTAGGCAGCTCACCCCGGGTTTTTGGATGATTTGACTTTTTTTTCCAATTAGCAAATCTGGTCTTCTCACGTTCAACTGATAAAACAAAGTAGCGCGATAGGCTAGACAAACGACATGTATCCTATTTCGCGTATCAGACAGTATCAACTACCTGTTGTGCATCGCACCGGCCTCAGCCCCTGTCGCGCGTGCCACACGTCCAATCACACGTTTTTATTCAGTTTGTATCACTCCGTATGTACTCATATTGTATCCAATATTTTGGTTGCATGTTGTCTTAAGCACTATGTATGCACTTTTCATCTTTTGCATGTTCTCCCAACCTTCTTAGACTGAAAAAATCACAACTTATGTCACCTTTTCATACTGAAATGATCACCCCATGTCATCCCACCAGAGCCACTAAAATAATCACACAATATTATGCCACCTTTTCAACTAAAATGACAACTCACGCCAGGTTTTCTAAGTAAATAGACATCACTCACCAGTCATTCCACCTTTGCTGACAGAAATGACCACACCAACTCACCAAGTCATGCAACCTTTTTAGACTGAAATAACAATCCACGCTAGCTTATCTTAGTGAGTAGACATCACTCACCAGTCATCCTACCTTTTTGACCGAAATAACCATGTTATGCCACCTTTTCAGACCGAAATGACAACTCGTGTCAGCTTTTGTCAGTGAATAGACAACACTCACCAGTCATCTCACTCATGTTGATAGAAATGACCACATCATGCCATGCCATCTTTTCAGACTAAAATGATAACCCGCGTCAGATTTTCTCAGCGAATAGACATTACTCACCAGTCATCCCACCTATGCTGACAGAAATGATCATACCATGACATGTCACCTTTTCAAACTAAAATGGCAATTCACACCAGCTTTTCTCCGTAAATAGATATCACTTGCCAGTCATTCACCTTTTTAGACCTAAATGATCACATCATGTCATGCTACCTTTCCAGACTGAAAAGGCAACCCGCACCAGCTTTTCTCAGTGAATGGACGTCACTCGCCAGCTTTTAGCAGCGAATTGGTACCTCCTAGAGCTTTCCTGTGCAAAAAGATTCCCTCGCGAATGTGAGTACACCACCATTCGCCATAATTTACCCCATCAACACTACACCCTAGCCGCTGATAAAATCGGGATACAATCCATCACCATGGTCAACACTCCACTCGAACTAATTTCACAAAACAGGGAGAAAGGAGGGAGATGAGAGGTATAGGAGATTAGTCCGTCGGGTTTGGAGATGTCAAGACTATGGGGAGATTATGCGGAAGAGAAAGTGGGTTGCCAGGAAGACTAGAACCTACTCGGATCGTTCTTGCAAGGATGCACATGTATCACTGAAGTTTCCACCCCAGCAGTGCAACTGCGGTAACCCAGCAAATATCATTCAGTCCACTCACCCAGAGACTACCGTACGGACATACTACACATGCGAGGATATCCGCGTAAGAGAATCTTACACATATCGATTTTTCACATTGCACGTTGTATTTCACATATCGCTAACTTTATATGTGCATAATGGCAGGCAGCGGAGCGTTGCTACTTCTTCCAATAGATCGACGGTCCGGAGAAGTACGATAGGATATTAATTCAGCAAAAGTGCATGCTGAACTACACAGTGGTGCACGAGAATTTTACATGTTGTAAACCTTACTCAACCGAGGGCGGGGAAGACAAGACACGATGGTCCCTCCGCAACCGAAGTGGTGGTGGAAGCCCAAAAGTGTCATTGTGGCTGAATATGAGGAGGCCAGGACGAAAGCCCGAGCTGAGCGCGGGGGAGATAAGGGAAAGACAACGATAGTCTTCGATGCTTCTGCTAAGTGGGCGGTTACTTCTGACTAGAATATGCCCACGGAGGTTTTTGAAGCCAAGAACCAGGCTGCCATCGCAAAAATGTATCTTACGTGTAATTCAGGATGATGGTTCTTGCATATTGTCATTTGTACTGTACGAGTAGCGAGACAAACATATGCACATAACCAAACCCTACACACCATGTAATTTGCATGAAATCTCATCTTTATAATTTAATTCTATGATTATTATCTATTTAAAATTTCATTCTCTATTTTTTTAAATCGGTCCAATGATTTAACCCCAGGCAGAAAGCGACTTGCCAGCAATTCCAGTGATTTGAACCCACCATGGAGAGACACTCGGCGCACGGCAAAGAGGGTGCAGCCCCGTGGCAGGAGGGTGCAGCACCGTGCGCGGCAGAGGCATGTTGCGGTTCAGGAGCGCGACAAAAAGTGGTTGCGGTCTTGATATGCAGAATAGAACACGTGTCCTCTAGCTAGCCTATCGTGTGCCATTTTATCCATTTCGATTACGAGGAGTGATTCGCTAATTCGTAAAAAGAAACGGCCTAAAACTCGCTCACCCTCTCTTCTTTTTCACCGCGCAAAACGCAAGAACGAAGGGAATAAAGAACGTGAGCCGAGCCAGCGCGGCGCGGACGCCCAGTCTTCCTTGACCGTTGGCTCGCTTCCCCTGCCTCTCTCTGCAACCTCAACCCAACCAGCCAAGCCAAACCAAATCAAACCCCTTCTTCTCTCCATCCCCCTCCTCGCCCAAGTCCCAAATCGATCAAGATTTGATGCCCGAGGAAGCATGGTGAGGACCCTCGACAGCTACTCCTCCGCCAAAGACGTCGCCTACAGGTTCGCTTCCTGCTACTTCTCTTTGGGCTGCTGGGATCAAGAACCGAACCCTAGGAATAGCTGCGGGGGGAGGCAAGGATTCGGTTTGATCGTTGTCCTGTATTAGTACTTGGAGGACCCCTTCATGCTGTGTTTTCCCGTGAATTTCGGTCCAAAAGTTAGTTACTGTCCGCCCCAAAATTGAGGTGTTTTTTTTTGGGGGGGGGGGATGGGATTTGAGAATTTGGTTGCTGGGTTCAGAGCTAACGGATGGATCTTGAATCTTTTGGTTTTAGTTAGTTTTGGCTGATAGCGATGCCCTTCTGAGGACACGAACTAGATTGATCAGTGAGACCAATTCCGTTCCGGTCAACTGGAGTGCATCATTGGCCCTTCTTTTCTTGCAAGAGATCATGATTTGTGAGAATACCAGTACTCAAGAAAAAAATGAATGTGACATTGAGAGTGGAAGCTAGCGTGGGCTGCTGAAAGTTACATCCTGATACCTGATTAGACACAACAAATACTATAGAACATAACATAAGTTAGGCTTATGAAGGCATATAGAACACGGAATTGTCGTTTTTGTGAATATGACATTTCTTGTGGAAATGGTAGGATGGTAGTTTCAAATGTGAAAGTGTCTACAGTCCAATTTGATGATGTATGTTATTTGTTTGTTACTGGCAGCTGTGGATATTGTGGCTATGCATTAAACTTGAGCTCCTCGACACGGAACACAGCGAACATTGGATCAAAGTATGGCAAACAGATCAGGAAAGGTGTTGTCTCATTCTTTACAATTGATGAGAACCGGTTTACACAAACTGATGAAGTGAGCTGCATGCCATACTTTCACTCAAGGCGTTCCTGGGGTTTCTTCAGAAAGAGGACACGTTTGATCTGCCGCAAGTGTGGTGGCCATATCGGTAATGCTTATGAGGACGAGGATTCCACCTTGTATGATGTCTCAGATGACATGCACATGAGCTCCGAGGGCAGCAGCACGTCAAGTCGAAAGAAATATGTTATCAAGATTAATGCACTACAGCCCACATCGGATGACTCTGGGGGTTCCCTTCACCCTGTGACAGCAATCTGAACAGCTGCAATGTGTACCTTTTAAAACCTGGTTGCTCTACTCCATACTGGTCTGTGAATCGAGTTAATGCAGCACCAAGAAGAGCTTGATATTGCTGAGAGATATCCGGATAAATTTCCCATCTCTGTGCCGTTTGAGTCATCCTGCTGCCCATACGTTTTAACATTTTTTATTTCCTTTCTGCACTGGTGTAAGTGTATATTTTTGACAGGATTACTAAATGTTGCTTGTGTTAATATTATGAAGTGAGAGGGTTTGTTGTGTACTCATGGGTATCTTACCTTGAGAGTGTTTGCACCATGTTTGTGGTTTTGAGTCATCTCCTTGTATCAAAGTGTTTAGTTTCATATATCGGCGTGTCTGAGGATGTTCATGTGTGAGGGTGTCCACATTTGTAGGTATCAAAGGAATGTATTGAAATACTTTAATCCGTCTATTGAATTTTGTCTATCAAAATGATAAAGGTTCACTTCAGTTATTCCAAGGAGCAGATGTTTTGTTTATATTTCAAAACCATGCCAGTAAGCAGATCAATCTAACTTGATATGCTTGTTTCATTGCTATCCAGGTGAGTTATTCGTTTGTTTGATCTGTTCTAGAGAACTGGAGACAATCAGACAATAGACAAGCAACTTGATCCAGTGCATCATTACTCTACTTCCTTTTTTT
Organism: Ampelocalamus luodianensis; assembly: GCA_036346255.1. Classification (NCBI taxonomy): domain Eukaryota; kingdom Viridiplantae; phylum Streptophyta; class Magnoliopsida; order Poales; family Poaceae; genus Ampelocalamus; species Ampelocalamus luodianensis. The sequence continues at coordinate 11,313,582 of CM070626.1, forward strand.
TGTTGCTTAGTGGAGTACATTTGTATTTCACTTGCTTGTATGATTTGCAAGTGATTACTCGCTACATCTTTTCATTGACATCTCATAGATGAAAAAGAATTTGTATACACACTACACAGGAATATGACACCTACTAATACAGCCTTTCCAGGATCTAGCTCTAACCCACTGTGGTAAGCACATCAGGTAAGTAGGTAACTGATGTTGCCAGGATTCCAATTTCCAAGTGAATTCTTGCGAGCAATGGCTGCAGTTAACAAGGTATGTTCAGTAGTTTGAGATTGTGATTATATACTCCTCTAGTCCAGAGCTTTATGAGGCTAACAAGATTAACAATTCTGCTGATAAGCTAGCTGATTAAAACTGAAGGATGAAGCTGCTGCTGCTGCTGCCAAAGCATCGCACCATTGTACAAAAAGTTCCTCCTATTCTACAATCTACAAAATATTTCCTCTATTCACTTTTCAGACAAATACATTCACATGAAATAATTGGAAAAAAAACTAGTACGTATTGCAAATCCTGCAGATGGAAGTACTGCTCAGGCAAAAAAGGTAATTGTAGTAACAGAAATCAGTCCAAAGAGAGCAAAGGGTGTTCCTGCTTAAATTGAAGAGGCTAGTTGAGACGAAACATACGAAGCATGATTTGGCGATTGTTTGGTCCTTCCCTGCAAATTCGTCCTTCTGAAGTTCCTGGTCAAGGATGGTACAGATCAATTATGGAACTCAAGTTAAGAAATGCAAAATTTTAACCTCCTCCAACCAAATCCTGAACCAGCAGTCTCTGCCACTACAATCACATTCGAACCAACGAGAACGCAAAACCAATTGCATGAAAGAATCCCACAGTGCAAAGATTGCACGAAAGAATCCCACAGTGCAAAGATTACACGAAAGAATCCCACAGTGCAAAGATTGCACGAAAGAATCCCACAGTGCAAAGATTGCACGAAAGAATCCCAGTGCAAAGATCTAAGGAACGATCCTACACAAAGAAAGCAAGAGCGCTAATGGGACATCTACAACAGAATCACAGTACTTGCACGGAAAACACATTTGAATTCGACTTCCAGATACAAACAACTTTGTTTCACTGTCTCGAGTCACGAGACAGATAAATCTAGTACAGCCAACAGCGAACTAAACAAAGGTGGGTTTCTTTCATCTAACTTTCTTGACCGCAAGACTTGTGAGCACGGCCAGACTAACATCGGAAGCTGCGGGGACGAAGGGGATCCGGCTTAGCCGCCGAAGCCGTAAAGGGTGCGGCCCTGGCGCTTGAGCGCGTAGACGACGTCCATGGCGGTGACGGTCTTGCGGCGGGCGTGCTCGGTGTAGGTGACGGCGTCGCGGATGACGTTCTCGAGGAAGATCTTGAGCACACCGCGGGTCTCCTCGTAGATGAGACCGGAGATGCGCTTCACGCCGCCCCTCCTCGCCAGGCGCCGGATCGCCGGCTTGGTGATGCCCTGGATGTTGTCGCGCAGGACCTTCCGGTGGCGCTTCGCGCCGCCCTTGCCGAGCCCCTTCCCGCCCTTGCCGCGCCCAGACATGGCTACCTTCGGATCCCTTCTTCGAGCTACACGAGAGGAGCGAATGGAATTCGAGAAGTTGTGGTGGTGCTTGGAGTGGGATTTGGGGGAAGACGGGAGGGGGTTTAAAAAGGGGCGAGAGGTGGGGGCAGGGCGGTGCCTGCCGTTCGATACGGAGGGAATGGACGGGTGAGATCGGGATCGTGGGAGAGATGCCGCGGATCCGTGACGTGGCGGGAGGCCCGGATCGGTGAATTGGCGGGACGGATCTGAAATTTCGTGCCGTGAGGCGCCAGCTCGAAATTTTGGGCCATGGTCGCGGCTTTTTTTTGCTTCCCATGATTTTGCTAATTCAGTTTGGCTCCGTGTCGTGTTCGTGTACGGGATGGCGCGAACAAGCAGTGACATTGTATAAACAGTCGCTCTTACCAGAGGATTATTCCTCAAACTTTCACTGAACAAAGGTACAATTTAATTCTAAAAAAACAAATGGAACTTTAAAGGAAATGAAAAGTTCATCCTCACTACAAATTTTCCTTTTATACAAAACTCTTGTGAAATTCAAATAGGCTTCTTATAGGTTAGAAAGTATCAAAATACAGGAGAAAAACTCCATAGGCACGTGACATGTTCAAAATAACTCCATCCTTTGATTTTTTTTTTATAAGATATACACATGCTTCGAGATATAAGTTTTGGCCGGCAATCAGGGCATCTCTAATAGTGTATTTATTATCGTCTCTTAACTATATCACATCAACAAAATTTACGTGAATAAGAGAGGGGGAGGAGAGAGAGCATAGGTTGTCTCTTTCTGAAGAGACTGTTGTGCACGTGAAACAAGACATGATACATTAATCTACTCTAGTTGACATGTAAACTCGTTTCAAAGAAAAATTATAAAATATAAATATTAGAGAGTATACTATAGACTATCTATTAGAGATGTTATCTCTAAAGATGATGTAGTATATATTAGAGACAAAGTTATCTCTAACTATTGGAGATGCCCTTAGTCCAACATATAAGTTTTGCCACATGAAATGTGATATCAGTGGATTCGTATTAGGAAATACTTTTTTATGATCATAATTTCGTAGCTATGTACAATATGTTGTCAAATAAATTAGCAGACAAAATTCCTTTTAAAAGAGTGTACCAAGTCAAATGGCGTCTTATCTTATCTTAATTAATAACAGAAGGGGTTTACCCCGCGCAACAATATGATCCACACATCGAGAGCGAGCTTTGTCCGCGTTGTTGCTCCTGTTCTCCTTTGCATGGTGATAGGTGGGTTCACATCTCCCTCCCTGAACTGTTCGCTCACTTCCCCCAACCGCTCCCCACGACGCTCTTCTTCTCCTGCACACACCGCAACAACACTTCCGGTGTATGTCTCTATCTCACCTCCACATCCATCTCCACGCCCTCGTCGTGCCCACACCACCCCTATCCTCTCGACTACCATGCCCTCCAATCTCTAGTGTCGTCCTCTCGATGACAGCTCCGCCCACTCCTAGCACGGCTAATCGGATGGGATTTCGACAGGAAGGGAGGCTGCTAGGTCTCCGATCGGACTTCTCGAGGATAGCACAGATATGAGCGACATGGACTCAAGGGACCGGATCGTCTTCTAATTGCCTTCGATGAGGGTGGTGACGGACAGCAGAGTACTACCACGCTAAATGTTAAGGCGGGATGGCGGAGCACGGCTGGTGTGGTGGCAGCGGCTCCCACATCTCTGCTTCTCTGTGCAGCAGTGGTGCAGGCCAAAACGGCGCAACAAGGCCACTCAAACGTGGCAACCTCTGCCCGAGCACGTTGTTGCTTCCGCTGTCCTCCCCTCCACTTCTCTTCCCACTTTTTTTTGTCCATGCCTTTGAATAAATCCACTCCCCCCTGTTTTTATTATTGGTATTCAACACAAATCAATTCGTTGTTTCCCATGATTAGTAGACGGTAGTAGTGATGACAACAACTTTCTGATTGGAGATAGCAGTAAGGATGAGGATACTTCGATATGGGGAATTCACTAACAAGCCTAATAAAAAAAATTGACGTGTGGCAAACAAAGTATGTAGGTGTTAAGTTATTGTTTCATTTTCCTTCTTGATGTAGAATTTAGATCTGGAAAGGTCAGCTTTGTTCTGTAACTTGGTCTGAAACAATAATAGTTGTTGTAGTTTAAACAATATAGTACTAGCTGGTGCTCAAAAGTTTGAGAACTATTTTGTAGAATTCAGTATAAGGCAATGAAACACTTCCATTTACTGGGATATATATCTTTACCTATTCGTAAGCACTTTCAGGTTGTTTAGCTAGTGTGTGTGTGTGTGTGTGTGTGTGTGTGTGTGTAATATTGCAATGTTATGTCTTGAGCATGCTGGAGCCACAAGTTATAATGGGGTGATCCATGCATCTTATTTGCTGGTTTGATGCTCAATAATTTAGTTTGGTATGGTGTGGGGTTGCAACAACTTGCTTGCATTAGGAGAGGGATCAAGATGGAATTTGGGAGCATTGGGCTGATTGCTAGGAACAAGGGGATGCCCATTGTTCATTGCAAAACTATGTCATGCTCATCATTCTCCTCCTTTTCCTTTTTGCGCTAACAGATTTGTACTTTTAATTTGGATAGACAAAACAAAGATCAGACCGCAGTTTGAATTAGGAGTTGTATGCAAGAATTATATCTTGTTGATTTTGAGTACAATCATTGGATCTTTCTGACAAATCTATATCTTTTTGTTAAGAGGTTGTCTTATTTATGCACCAGTTCTTAAGGAGAACTGACCTTGTTTATGTTGTTAATGGGGCTATTGGTTTTTGTGGTGCTCCTTTATCAATTTTAGATACTCAAAAGGAGAATTGGTTGATATAAATAGTTCATGTCGCACTTCATGACATTAATGCATACATCCTTTACCACTGTCTTGTTGATTCATGAAGTTCATTTGTAGAAGGTATATGAGGTTCATGTTACCAAACCTGGTCAAATTATACCAGAACAATCTTTCTTTAGAGCTAACATTGTATAAATCTTAGAAGTAATATATCATAAGAGGAAGAGTTAGTATCCTTATAGCTACCAGGTTCATATTGTAGCTAATAGGGTTCATAATCTGAGAATGAGGAGGATTTATTTTTAGAATGCTCTTTTTCTCAAGATGTTTATTTTCAGTTCTAACTCCTACGGTCCAACTTTGGGTTGAAGACACACAATCAACAATTCCAATGGAAGTACATTACACACGCACTCAAAATGTTTATTATTTAGCTTCTTGAATATATATTTTGCCTTCTTTGGATTCTTTGGAAATCCAGAGATGACCGCTTTTGCAAAAAGTTGATGGTATGTGCATTCTCATCCCATTAGACAAAAGCACACTAGCTAGGTTACTCAATGTGAACTCACGCAAGAGATGTGTCGACGATTGAGTCGATGTTCTTACGAAATAAATAGAGAAGAAATGGCAAAGAGTTCTTGGGAGAGAATGGAATTACTCTTTATTGTGATGAATTGAATCTTTACAATTGGTGTAATGCTATACTAATGTTGCAGATGTCTTCGGATCACTGAGTCTTGTGTCCTTCGATGATCTGTTGATTCTGGAAGCGATCGGGGCTCCCTTCTTGCCATTTGTATTCTCCTTTAAATAACTGATGAAGTGGTGGCAGTTAATTCTTGAAGAGGCGCCCTTTGGAAGTGTCGCGTCTGGTTGGAGAAACAGTGACAATTGGTAAAAAGCCATCTGACAGCGATTTGATGTCAGTGGAAGATAATAACCATATAGTGATTATTGTCAGTGATTTAGGGCTCTAAACATCATGTGGCTTAGAACAAATAAGGCACATGTTCCATTCATCACACGGAAAAATATACTTGGAACAGATCCAAGTATCAGTTCATTACTTCTACGAGCAGTTATCTAGTCAGGGATAAGGTACAAGTCCTTGTCCGACCAGGGTACTGTAACATCCCTAGTTTGCAAAGTTTTTGAAAATTTTTAAAATATAAATAACCAGTTAATTTTATTGAGTTGTAAAAGCTTAAATTGAAATTCAGAAATCAAAAAATATTTAAATTGAGTTAATCCAACTTCAATTAAATCAAAAAGTTGGTTTATTTGAGTGCTCTGGATTTTAAGTCTTTTATTGTATTTTTTGGATTTTAATTTGGTTTTTCCTTTTGTCCTAAAGCCAAAATCTATTTTGTTTGCAAAATTAAAAACTAAAGTATAGCTAAAAGTATTTTTATTAAGTTCTAAATAATTCTTGGGATTTATGTGAATTTTCCTAGAATTTTTTTCACCTTAGTAGCTATTTTCTAAAAAGGCTTTTGCTTTTTCGGTATTTTCTAAAATAAAAAATGAATTGAAAATCCCCTTAACCTCTTTGGGTCGAATTCTTCTCCGGCCCATCTTCCCCTCTCCCTCGCGCAGCCTGCGCCTTCCTCCCTCGGGCACCATCCGATCAAAATCGGACGGATCCCAAACCTCCCGCGCGCGCCCGCGCCTCCCCTCCTGGTGAGCCGTCCGATCAAGATCGGACGATCACAATTGCTTCAAACGTTCGGAAGTCTGATCGCCCCCCTGTTATGGATCGTTCGATCGTAATCAAACGGCTCCCCTTCGTTGCTACCTCACGTGCGTCTCTTTCTCTCACTCGCTGACCGGTGGGGCCCGCCTGTCAACCACCACCGCCGCTCGCGTCGTCTTCTTCCTCAGCGCCGTGCGCGCGTGCGCACGTTTTGCGCCGGCCGCCTTCGTCCCATCCCGGCCACCCCGACACGCGCAATGAGTGTGGCGTGCGCCGCTGCCACCACCCGCTCTCGCTTCCGTGCCTTGTCACCTCCGTGCCATGTCCCGTCCTCGTCGGTCCTCACCGCCAGAGCACGCCACCGCCCATCTCCTCTCGGGCCCCGAGCCGCCTGGATGCCCCGCTCTCCTCTCTCTTTTCCTCTTCTCGCGCTCCCGCCTCAATTTTGAGCTCCTCGTCGCGGGCCACCGTGCGATGCCGCCGCCATTTGCGCCGCCGTCGAGCATCCCGGCCGCCCTCGACGTTCGCATCGCCTCGCGCGAGCTTCATCGCACGCACCTCCCTTGAAGTGAGCCCTCCGCGCTTAGGCGTCGCGCGCGCCGCTCTCTTCTCGCGAAGCCGCCGAGCCTCGCCGCGGCCGAGCAACGAGCTCACCGTGACGCCCTCTTTGCGTGAGTGACCTCGCCGCTGGCTGGGGCGCCACCGATCGCTGACGAGCCATTGGGCTCCGGGCGCCGCCGCTCGGGTGCTCGCGTGGGCGCCAGTGGCGCCACCTCGCCGCTGCGTGGCGATCGTGTCGACCTCCGCGAGGTGGTCGCCGATCGGCACCACATGGCTTTTCCCGGTTTTTCTTCAGAAAAATAATTCAATCGGAAATTAAATCCCACCGCTGACGTCAGCTGGTGCAATAAATCCCTTTTTCTTTAGAAAAATAATTCAGGAAATATGGAAAATCCCTTTTTCTTGATTTTCAATCTTCCAGATGCCGTAACTTCTTTGTTCGAACTCTGATTTGAGTGATTCAAATTTCTAAATTAATATAAAGTCCTCCTCTTGCTATTAGTGCTGATTTTGTATTTATTTGGTATTTATTTGGAGTTATTTTATTTATTTTGCTCTTTTCGCACGTGTAGAAATCGGCTTTTCGGAAGATTTCTCGGACCCAACGACCGAAGCACCTCAACTCTTCAACGAAGGCAAGTTATAGACCTTTGATCATATTGAACCCATTTTACAAAACTATATTGTTTGTTATAAACATGCATTACTAGTTTTATATTAAATGGTTTTGGGAGTAGATAATTGCCTAATTAATGTATGCCTCTTTGATAAATTGCTATCGACATGTATCCTTGAATGACATGAACCCTTGAACACCTTAGGAGGGTTTATTTTAGTTGGACATTGTTAAACTACCAACACGGGTATCGTATTACGCTTAGCCATGCTATAGTTGTGCGTTGGGACTCATGATCACATGCTCGTATGAATAAACATGACTAAATGAATTATGGAATCGTGGCGCGGCTACTGGTGTTAAAAGATGTTATGCCAGGGCTAGCGTGGTCTTTGGCTCGGTTGAACCGAAAATGTTTTATGCTCGGGCAAGTGGGCGGTGGTAAGTGTGGGTGCCGTAACGCACATTGGGACGTGGATTAGTCTCGTCTGAGCAGCCAACTAAGGACTTAACCTTGAACCATTGATCTGGGTCATACCGTGCAACTACATGTCCAGGATGGGGTGGACCTGGCCAACTAATTAGCAATGCTTTGAGTCGATCCTGTTTTGGTTGAGAACGGCGCAAGAGGGGGCATGAATCTGGCGGGAGTAAGACCCGTTAGAAGCGAATCCTTAGTGAGTAGAACTGAGTCAAAACAGAACTTTGGAAAGGCCTTGTCACGTGCTCTAGACTGCTCACCTAAGGTAGTGAGCGATGGTATCGACGGATGCCAAACAAACTAGAGAAGTCGTGTCTTGTGGGTAAAGTTGTACAACCTCTGCAGAGTGTATAAAAACTATTCGAATAGTCGTGTCTCCAGTTATGGACATGCCCGGAGATTTCACGTAAGGGTAGATGTTTTCTTTAAAATGGTGGAATTGATGGTTTGGATGTAAAGTTTGGGTTGATCTCTAGTTGTCTCAAAGAACTGAATTACTTATGTATCAATCTTTTAAATTGTGCTTTTAATCTACTTATTGTATTTACTGTAAATTTTGCTTTTCGCAAAATAGCCATAAAGCTATCCTTGTCCGGCCTCGTATGAATAATAATTGCATACATTCCCTATGACTTGTTGAGTTCATTCAACGTACTCACGACTTGCGCCTGTGTGATTAATCTCCACGGAAGAACCAAGGAACTCAGAGTATTATGAAGAGGAGTATCTTGAAGACTTCGCGAACTAGGTCGCGTCCTCCACTCGATTGCCTATGGGCATGTCGTCTGGCCTCCACGATATATTTTGTTTTCGCTGCAAGTTATCTTTTGTTGCTAAGCCCTGCGTGGCGCACTCTGTAAGACTTGACCATAAGGTCCTTTTGCTACTTAGTAATATTAATTTGTCCGCTTCATCATTGTTTGGTTGTATGGTTATGAGTACATCTTTGTTGTAACGGTGCGAGCTAGCTACTGATCATGGGACTAGTTCGGGATGCACAGAGGGTCATTGGGTTGTATACCCGGGGTCCCGACAAGAGGTGGTATGAGAAGATTTTTACATCTTATCTATTCTGAGACTTGGTTTTCAAATTTAAATTGATTTCCCTTACCTTAGAAATCTCTATAAGATCGAGTCTCGTTTCGAGTCGACCATCCATACCAAGTTAAAATAGAAGAGTTTTAGTAGGGTTACCCTCCTAGCTGTAGTATCGTTTAGTTCGGCCTTAAGGCTTGAGTTTTGTTGCTTCTCGATGGCTTTCCGGCTATCTGTTCTTCGGGTTTAACCGAGCATCCCCAATTAGGTTGTTCCGTCCCTCCCTCCCGCTCTCGCTCGTCCTCGTGTTTTCCCCTCTTATCTATCGCGCTTTCTCCCTCTCGTCTATGAACCTGGAAAGATTTGTGCAGATGGTTCAGACCTGCAACTCCGCAAGCCAAGTTGACCCTGTGGATCTCAATACACCGCCACCACCACCTCCTCTAGCAGCCATGGCAGATCAAGGTTTGGGTCGGGCCATGGCGCCTGCACTCCACCGATGAGTACAATGATGCATAATATGAACCGATGATGACTCGCAGAACCGCACATTCGCCGCCTTCTCGCAATAATGAACCGTAATGCCAAGCCATCGCCGCAACCCCGCCACCACCACCGCCTTTCGGTCAAGGTTGGCGAGAATTCATGAGGACTCATCCACCTACATTCTCTAGCTCCTCTGTGCCATTAGACGCAGATGACTGGCTGCGCTCAACTGAAAAGAAGCTTGCCATTACCCGGTGTAATGACCGTGAGAAAGTCGTGTATGCTGCACACCAACTTGAAGGTACCACCGCAGAATGGTGAGAGAACTACTGCGCCGCCCATGAGAACCATCAGAACATCGGTTGGGCTGAGTTTTCTGAAGCTTTCCGCCACTCCCACTCCCTGATGGAAAGGTGGAAATGAAGAAGAATGAGTTTCACGAGCTAAAGCAAGGAAACATATCCGTGAATGAATACCTCAATAAATTCACTCAACTCTCGCGTTATGCTCAAGAGAACGTCGACACCAATGATGCACGTCAGAAGCGCTTTAAGCGATGACTCAACCCTAGCTTGAAGGTTCAAGTCATCGGCAACGACTATGCAGATTTTCAGCATTTGGTGAACAATGCCATGCTCATAGAACAGTCTCGCCGTGAGTTGGCAAAGTCTCATAAGAGGAAGATGATGCAACATGGTTCTCATCAAGGCCATTCACAGAAAGCCAGGACGAATGTGCAACACCCTACCGGTTTTGCTCCTCCTGTCACATTCAAGACCCCAACAACAGCGCCCCACCCGACTGCACTAGGATTTCGCAGCTCCAACAACAACATCAACAACCAGCCTCCAAGAAACACCAATCCCACCGCAGGAGTCACTTGCTTCAACTGCCAGCAATTGGGGCACTACATTAGTAACTGCCCGCAGAAGCAAGGCTTTTCGCCTATCAGATTCAACTTGGGAGCTACTCCAACCAGAACCCCCATGTCCGGAGCCAGACGTGGAGCACCTCGCACTCCACCGCACCGGCTAAGACCCTCGCCTTTTGGAAGAGGCCGTGAACCACATCACAATGGAGGAAGCCTGCAGCCCGGACGTCGTGGCCGGGTAAGTTCCTAGTAAATTCAAGACTGCCATGCTTTATTTGATTCTGGAGCTTCGCATTCGTTTGTTTCACGGATTTTTGCTGCAAAGCATCAGTTGAAGGTTTTGAACCTTAAGACTGCCTTGTTGGTTCAATCCCCCGGTTCGGAGTTAAGCACAAACCAGGGTTGTCCACAAGTTAAAATGAGCATAGAAGGGGTAGAATTCCTAGCCAACCTGATAATCCTTGACACCAAATCCCTAGATGTGATTTTGGGTATGGATTGGCTTACCGATCACCAAGTAGTTTGGATTGTGGTGGTAGAAGCATCACCTTGATCAGTCCAGAAGGAATCAAAGTAACATTTGAAGCCCCCATGAAGAAGCATGATGGAGCTTTAGTCTGCAGTGTCAAGACCCTATCCTTGGAAGATGTACCGGTAGTCAGAGAATTTACAGATGTTTTTCCCGATGAATTACCTGGAATGCCACCAGACAGGGACCTAGAGTTTGTTATCAACCTAGTTATAGGAACCGCACCAATTTCGAAGAGACCCTACCGTTTGCCTGTTGATGATTTGGTCGAGCTGAAGAAGCAAATCGAAGAGATGCAAGAACAAGGATTTGTCCGACCAAGTTCCTAACCTTGGGGAGCCCTAGTTATCTTTGTTGCAAAGAAGGATGGAACCCAAAGGATGTGTGTGGATTACCGCTCACTCAACAAAGTCACCATCAACAACAAGTACCCCCTGCCCAGGATCGATGGCCTGTTTGACCAGTTGAAAGGAGCCGGAGTGTTCTCTAAGATAGATTTAAGGTCAGGATACCATCAGTTGAAGATTCGTCAAGAGGATATACCCAAGACGACTTTCTCAACCCGATATGGACTGTATGAGTTCACGGTCATGTCTTTTGGATTGACCAATGCCCCCGCTTACTTTATGAACTTGATGAATAAAGTATTCATGGATTATTTGGACAAGTTCGTCATTGTCTTCATCGACGACATCCTAATATATTCCAAGAGTGAAGAAGAGCATGAAGTACACCTTCGCTTGATCCTGACTAGGCTTAGAGATCATCAACTCTATGCCAAATTCAGCAAGTGTGAGTTTTGGATGAAGGAAGTTACTTTTCTGGGACACGTCATGTCTGCAGAAGGAGTCGCTGTCAACCCCAGTAAAGTCAAGGATGTACTCAATTGGGAGTCACCTACGTCGGTACCTCAGATCAGAAGCTTCCTTGGTATGGCAGGATACTACCGCCGGTTTATAGAAGGTTTCTCCAAGATAGCAAGACCCCTCACTCAGTTGTTGAAGAAGAAGAAGATATTTGCTTGGACGCCAGAATGTGAGCAGAGTTTTCAAGAATTGAAGAAGCGCTTGACCACCGCTCCAGTGTTGACCTTGCCAGATGTCCGAAGGGATTTTGAGATTTACTATGATGCATCGCGACAAGGTCTCGGTTGTGTCCTAATGCAAGAAAGAAAGGTAGTAGCATATGCTTCACGCCAGTTGAGGTCTCACGAAGTAAATTACCCCACCCATGACCTAGAATTGGTCGCAGTGGTGCATGCTTTGAAAATATAGCGTCATTACCTCATCGGTAATCGCTGTGAAGTTTACACTGATCATAAGAGCTTGAAGTACATTTTCACTCAAGCTGATCTCAATATGAGGCAAAGAAGATGGTTGGAATTGATCAAAGATTACAACATTGGAATCCATTACCACCCAGGCAAAGCTAATGTTGTAGCAGATGCTTTAAGTAGAAAGGTATATTGCAATACTTTGATGATCAAGAAAAGTCAGCGAGCACTACATGAAGAGTTTCAGAAGCTTAAACTTGAATTGGTTGAAGATAGTTATTTAGCTGCTTTGGAAGTGCAACCCACTCTACAAAGTCAGATCAGGGAAGCCCAGATCGAAAATGCAGATATTAAGGAGATCCAGAGTAACATGAAGAAGGGTAAATCCCTAAGATTTTCAAAAGATGAGTAAGGAACCATTTGGTTCGATAAGCGTATCTATGTACCGGACCAAAAGGAACTCAAGCAATTGGTACTCAAGGAAGTTGATGAAACCTTGTATTACATTCACCCTGGAAGTGCTAAAATGTATCAAGATCTTAAGGAAATATATTGGTGGCCTAGTATGAAGCGAGAAATCGCTGAATACATAGCATAGTGTGATGTTTGCCAGTGAGTTAAAGCCGAGCATCAGAAATCGGCTGGACTCCTACAACCCTTGCAGATCCCTGAATGAAAATGGGAAGAAATTGGCATCGACTTCATCACCGGTCTGCCAAGAACAAGAGCGGTGATGAGGACATCAAACCTAAGGATACAACCACTGCTTCGACCTGCTGCACTGCATCCTCTCCTTCAACAACATCTTCGCCAATAGGACTTTCGGCTAATGCAAGACCATATTGACCAATTGGATCGAGCTACATCTACATGCCATGGTGCTACGTCTACATGCCATGGTACTATGTTTACAAGCCATGGTGCTACTGCATGTGCCAAGTCGATACGTTTGGCCGATCGGTTGAATCAGCCGACAAAGACCAACTTCAAATGGGCATAACTTTCACATACAGAGTCCGTTGGAGGTCCACGAGTACTTGATTGAAAGCTTATTTCGTCCTCTTTTCAACGGATCCAGCCTCATGTTCAAATTCCTTCTGGACTGATCTTAATCATCTAAAGAAGACATCATGTCACCTGTTTGGGCCAATATGGGCTTTGTAATCGAACTCAACTTGGCCCATATGCCAGCGGCCCACATCGAGGTGTGGGTACTGTTCATGTGAATAGTAACCCACGAGATTAGTCCCTCCCCGCTAGTTCCTTTAGATTTGTGGCTCCTCGTTCCCTATTTAAAAAGGCCGCACCCCCTCTAGTTTTCTTGAATTTTGTTTAGTTAAAAGTTAGCCTTGTTGCAACTTCGTGTATTGGCTTGTGTCGACTAGACCAACCATAATACCGCTTCAGAATCCCAACTCAATTCAATATTTCAATTCCTATTTGCAATTTCAGATTGCTTTATCTTTTCTTGTGTGCTTCTTCTGTATGCGTGAATCGACCTTCATGGTCGTCATCCGGTATTCGTGCACCGTTGATAACGACTTGTCAATTAGTTCGACGATTGCGTGGTTTCGAGCCTTGCGTGTTCGTAGCCAGGATCGTGAGAGTTGAGCGATGACTACCGAACTTATCGTTCTCATCGAAAGATCGGGCCAACAATCAGACCTTCGGGTTCATCAAGCGGGATATGATTCCATTTGGGTAATTGTAGATCGCCTGACAAAAGTTGCTCACTTTATCCCAGTCAAGACTACCTACTCTGGAGACAGACTTGCAGAATTGTATATGGCAAAGATAGTATGTCAACATGGAGTACCAAAGAAGATCGTGTCGGATCGAGGCTCTCAATTCACCTCGAGATTTTGGCAAAAGATGCACAATGTTTTTGGCACTAATTTGAATTTCAGTACGGCCTACCATCCTCAGACAGATGGACAGACAGAAAGAGTGAATCAAATCCTAGAAGATATGTTAAGAGCCTGCGCTCTAGAGAACCAAACCAGTTGGGATCAGATGCTACCTTATGCAGAATTTTCCTACAACAACAGTCACCAGTCAAGTCTACAGATGTCCTCATTTGAAGCCCTTTATGGAAGAAAGTGCAGAACTCCCTTGTATTGGACTGAAACAGGAGAAAGACAAGTACTTGGACCTGATATCCTGAAGGAAGCCGAAGATCAAGTTCGGGCAATCAGAGAAAAGCTGAGAACAACTCAGACTAGGCAGAAAAGCTATGTTGATAACTGTCGTCGGGATTTAGCTTTTGTGCCCGGAGATCATGTGTATCTGAAGGTCTCACCTCTCAAGGGAACGCGCCGTTTCAGAGTAAGCGGGAAGCTTGAACCAAGATACATTGGACCTTTTCCCATCCTAGCAAGAAGAGGAGAAGTTGTTTACCAATTGGAGCTCTCACCTCAGCTGTCAGATGTGCATGACACCTTCCATGTGTCTCAATTGAAGAAATGTCTACGTGTGCCAGAAGAGCAGATGCCACTAGAAGCAGTTGATTTACAAGAAGATCTCACCACCAAGGAGCAACCCATCAAGATTTTGGAAGTGTGCGAGCGTGTAACCAGAAGTAAGATCATCCGTATCTACAAAGTTCAGTGGAGCAATCACACTGAAGAGGAAGCCACCTGGGAGCGTGAAGAGAACCTGAAGGCCGAGTTCCCGCACCTATTCTCTAGTCAGCCCGAATCTCGGGGTCGAGATTCCCTTTAAGGGGTGTAGGTTTGTAACATCCCTAGTTTGCAGAGTTTTTGAAAATTTTCAAAATAAAAATAACCACTTGATTTTATTGAGTTGCAAAAGCTTAAATTGAAATTCATAAATCAAAACCTATTTAAATTGAGTTAATCCAACTTCAATTAAATCAAACAGTTGGTTTATTTGAGTTTTCTGGATTTTATTTGGATTTTAAGTCTTTTATTGCATTTTCTGGATTTTAATTTGGTTTTTCTTTTGTCCTAAAGCCAAAATCTATTTTGTTTGCAAAATTAAAAACTAAAGTATAGCTAAAAGTATTTTTATCAAGTTCTAAATAATTCTTGGGATTTCTGTGAATTTTCCTAGAATTTTTTTCACCTTAGTAGCTGTTTTCTAAAAAGGCTTTTGCTTTTCCGGTATTTTCTAAAATAAAAAATGAATTGAAAATCCCCTTAACCTCTTTGGGCCGAATCTTCATGCCCATCTTCCTCTCTCGCGTGGCCGCGTCGGCCGCTCGCTCCGCGCGCGCTTCCTCCTCCGCACCGTCCGATCAAAATCGGACGGCTCCCAAACCTCCCGCGCGCACCCGCGCCTCCCCTCCTGGTGAGCCGTCCGATCAAGATCGGACGGTCACAATTGCTTCAAACGTTCGGAGGTTTGATCGCCCCCCCGCTATGGACCGTTCGATCGTAATCGAACGACTCCCCTTCGTCGCTACCTCGCGCACGTCTCTCTCTCACTCGCTGACCGATGGGGCCTGCCTGTCAGCCACCGCCGCCGCTGTCGTCGTATTCCTCGTGTCATCTTCTTCCTCAGCGATGTGCGCACGTTTTGCGCCGTCCGCCTCCGTCCCATCCCGGCCACCCCGACACGTGCACCACCCGCTCCCGCTTCCGTGCCTTGTCACCTCCGTGCCCTGTCCTGTCCTCGTCGGTCCTCGCCGCCAGAGCACGCCACCACCCATCTCTCTCTCCAGGCCCCCCGAGCCCTATAAATGCGAGCGCCGGATGCCCCGTTCCCTCCTCTCCCCCGCCCTCTCCCGCTCTCCTCCGCGTCAATTTTGAGCTCCTCGTCGCCAGCCACTGTGCGACGCCGTCGCCATTTGCGCCGCCGTCGAGCATCCCCAGTCGCCCTCTTCTCCATTGCCGGCATCGCCTCGTCGCGGGATTCATCGTGCGCACCTCCCCTTCGCCAGAGTCCCACCGGAGCCCTCCCGCCGCTTCTGGCCGTTGCCGCCACCGCTCCCTTCTCCGTTGCTGGCAGCCCCGTCGAGCCTCGCCGTCAGCAAGGTGAGCAGCGAGCTCACTGTGACGTCCTCTTCGCGTTGGTGACCTCGCCGCTGGCTGGGGAGCCGCCAATCACCGGCGAGCCTTCGGGCTCCGAGCGCCGCCGCAGGTGCTCGCGCACGCCGTGTGGCGCCACCTCAGCACCACGTGGCGTCGTGTCGCCTCACGAGGTGGTCGCCATTAGCGACCACGTGGTTTTTCCCGGTTTTTCTTCAGAAAAATAATTCAACCGAAAATTAAATCCCACCGCTGACGTCAGCTGGCGCAATAAATCCCTTTTTCTTTAGAAAAATAATTTAGAAAATCTGGAAAATCCCTTTTTCTTGATTTTTCAATCTTCCGGAGGTCGTAACTTCTTCGTTCGAACTCCGATTTGAGTGATTCAAATTTCTAAATTAATCTAAAATCCTCCTCTTTATGTTAGTGTTGATTTTGTATTTATTTGGAGTTGTTTTATTTATTTTTCTCTTTTCACACGTGTAGAAACCAACTTTTCGGAAGATTTCTCGGACCCGACGACCGAAGCACCTTAACTCTTCAACGAAGGCAAGTCATAGACCTTTGATCATATTGAACCCATTTTACAAAACTATATTATTTGTTATAAATATGCATTGCTAGTTTTATATTAAATGGTTTTGGGGAGTAGATAATTACCTAATTAATGTATGCCTCCTTGATAATTTGCTATCGACATGTATCCTTGAATGACATGAACCCTTGGACACCTTAGGATGGTTTATTTTAGTTGGACATTGTTAAACTACCAACACGGGTATCGTATTACGCTTAGCCATGCTATAGTTGTGTGTTGGGACTCATGATCACATGCTCGTATGAATAAACATGACTAAATGAATTATGAAATCGTGGCGCGGCCACTGGTGTTAAAAGATGTTGTGCCAGGGCTAGGGTGGTCTTTGGCTGGGTCGAACCGAAATTTTTTTATGCTCGGGCGAGTGGGCGGTGGTAAGTGCGGGTGCCGTAATGCACGTTGGGACGTGGATTAGTCTCGTCTGAGCAGCTAACTAAGGACTTAACCTTGAACCATTGATCTGGGTCATACCGTGCAACCACATGTCTAGGATGGGGTGGACCTGGCTAACTAATTAGCAATGCTTTGAGTCGGTCCTATTTTGGTTGAGAACGGCACAAGAGGGGGCATGAATCTGGTGGGAGTAAGACCCGATAGAAGCGAATCCTTAGCGAGCAGAACCGAGTCAAAATAGAACTTTGGAAAGGCCTTGTCACGTGCTCTAGACTACTTACCTAATGTAGTGAGCGGTGGTATCGACGGATGCCAAACAAACTAGAGAAGTCGTGTCTTGTGGGTAAAGCTATACAACCTCTATAGAGTGTACAAAAACTATTCGAATAGCCGTGTCTCCAGTTATGGACATGCCCGGAGATTTCACACAAGGGGTAGATGCTTTCTTTAAAATAGTGGAATTGATGGTTTGGATGTAAAGTTTGGGTTGATCTCTAGTTGTCTCAAAGAACTGAATTACTTATGTATCAATCTTTTAAATTGTGCTTTTAATCTACTTATTGTATTTACTGTAAACTTTGCTTTACGCAAAATAGCCATAAAGCTATCCTTGTCCAGCCTCGTATGAATAATAATTGCATATATAATCCCTATGACTTGCTGAGTACATTCAACGTACTCATGGCTTGCGCCCTGTGTGATTAATCCCCACAGAAGAACCAGGGAACTCAGAGTATTATGAAGAGGAGTATCTTGAAGACTTCGTGAACTAGGTCGCGTCCTCCACTCGATTGCCTATGGGCACGTCGTCTGGCCTCCACGAGATATTTTGTTTCCGCTGCACGTTGTCTTTTGTTGCTAAGCCCTGCGTGGCGCACTCTGTAAGACTTGACCATAAGGTCCTTTTGCTACTTAGTAATATTAATTTGTCCGCTTCATCGTTGTTTGGTTGTATGGTTATGAGTACATCTTTGTTGTAACTGTGCAAGCTAGCTACTGATCATGGGACTAGTTCGGGATGCACAGAGGGTCCTGGGGTTGTATACCCGGGGTCCCGACAGGTACTTATGATGTAACCTCTGGAATCCTCACGATCACGGGGGTCGTTAGCCTTAGGGGTTACGACCACGGAGGTTGTGCGGTCTTTAATTAATTAAATAAAGTAATTAGAGATTAATTCTCATCTAGTTGGCAACACCCTTAAGTCCTCTAAGGCTCAGGAGGTTGCACGGTTCAATGATCCATTGCTTGCTATTTTGATACTTCTGGAAAGGGGGTTGGCAAAACTGGAATTGAACAACAAGCTGTTGTTGACAAAATTGGAACGTACTATTTTAGTACTCTGGCTGGGATTTATGTAGTTCTATCTTAACCAATAAAAGAAGAAGTTTAGTCCTGTGCAATGGGATAATCGCCCCACCCAAAAAAACTCGCCCCGACACTTCCCGCCCGTCCCGTGTGTGCCCCACACCTTCCCGGCCTCCAAAAAACCGCTACAGAAAGATAGGAGAAAACTGCAAAATAAAACTCGCAACATCTGCAACGCCACCCACGATAGCGTCGACCAGGTGCGTCGCTGGTGTAGGATCGAGGATAACTGACTAGAGGGGTGAATATGAGGTTTTTATAATATTTCAATTAATTAACAATTTTAAACAAGATTGTCTTAACAAAGCTTCCTAGCACAAAAATAATGAAGGAACTACTATGCTATTTAAGATAATTATGAGTATATGTTAGTACTAGATACAATTCTAACAAAGCAATTCTACAAAAGTAAATTGCTAGAAATGTAAACGCGGAATAGTAATGACAAGAGACAACCACAATAGAGACAAAGATGTTTTCCCGTTGTATCGAAGACTTGCCGGTCTTCACTAGTTCACGTTGAGAAACTTGAACGAATCAAGTCGACTTCACGAATTAAGCCTTGACCCTCGATCACTATTGTTGCTCTTCCTCCTCTTCGGAGATGGTGAGCACACAACCACTTCATAATCTGTTGTCGGAACTCTTCACAATCTCCTTTGAAGAGCTCACCCCGCAAACTTCCACCAAAGCCGTCGAGGTGCCGACAAGCACCAAGAGTAATAAACCAAGTGTTTGCTTCAGAAAAATAAAATACCAACAAGATCAACTAATGATGTAGTGCACTTGAATGCTCTCAACTACTCCAAAATGAGAATTCAAAGCAAATGAGTAGTAGAGAGTGTCTAAGAGCTCAAGGGGTATTCAATGAGAGTGAATATGCTCAAAAGCTATTGGCTTGGTGTTGGTGGGGTGCATTTATAGTCCTCACCAACAAAACTAGCCGTTTGAATCAAATTCCTGAAAAAATCAGGATTTGCGGTAATACCACCATTGAAACCCAGTACTACCGCTTAACATGATCAACGGTCAGAATAGTACCATTTAATGCTCTGAACTAGCTGTAACGAAAAAGTTGCGGTACTACCGCCAACTACAAATCAGTATTACCGCATTGCGATAATACCTCTTGGCTAGATTGGTACTACCGATTTTCAGAGGATCAAAATCTTAAGAAAAACACATTCTTTGGAAATAATATACCGCTATGTAAAAACCGGAACTACCGACTTGCGGTAGTACCGCTCAAGGAATACGGTCATGCCGATTTTCGAGGGAGATCAAAAGTCCCAAAAACATACTCTCTGTATAATACATACCGCCATGTAGATTTCGGTACTACCGACTTGCGATAATACCGCTCATCAAATGCGGTCATACCAAGTTTGGAATTCAATAAAACTCCCAAAAATATGTTCTTTGGAAAATACATACCGCCAACTCGATTTTGGTACTACCGACTTGCGGTAATACTTCTCGTCACTTGTGGTCATACTGATTTTAAGAACTATTTTTCAGAGGAAAAAACAAATACAATGCATGACTTCTAATTGATCAAGATGGCACAAAAATAGATCCTCAATCTACTAGCTATAATCTCTCTTTATAGTATGGCATCTACCCTACAAATTTGATATTTTCTCCAAACACCGAGACCGGGAAAATACTATAAAAGGATCCTTAGATTATGTGATACCTTTGCTTGTGCCAAGTTGATCTTTATCACCTTTGCATTGCCATTTCCAAGTCATCATTTATCATTTGGGACTAATCCTTAAAACATCTTAGCACACATATTAGACCTTTAATATATTATTGACATTAATTATCAAAACCAATATTGGGGGTCTAGATTCTTTCAATTATCCCGTTGCACATGAGTAAACTAGATACTTTCAATTATCCCGTTGCACAGAGTAAACTACTTCTTTTATTAGTTACTAGTATGGTGACCGTACATTACGACGGAATCCTATATTTTGAACAAAATAATTTTCATATTGTGTGAAGCGTACATACAAAGCTGAAGCTTTTGAATCAACTCCCGCTGAAAATTTTCAATAGTCAAGAATGCAAAACAATTTTGCATTGCATTCCATGGCTCAAATGTTCTTTGAACAAAATCTCAAATTGTTGTTCAAAGCAAGAAAAAAACACATATTTATATTGAAAAAATTTAGGCATACATTTGAAGTTAGACCAACTAGTTCTAATAGCTTAAGTCATACACACATTTGTAGTCAAAACCCCGAACCAATGATGTTTTTAGGTAAACCAGCCATAACATGTCCATGAATGAATTGATTCCCGTATCAACGTGTCCAAGTTAGATTCCCGTGCATTGCAACGGATAAAAAGAATCGTACATGAAATGGAACACACTCCGCGAGAGTGGGCGGAAGTGGGTGGAGGAGGAGCTGAGAACTGTGACGCAGAGGAGGATGCGCGTGCAGTCGAAGGAGCGGTTGTGGTGGGAGGTGAGAAAGGAGGCGATGCCGCTGACCCTCTGTGTATACTGCACTAGTCCAGGATCACGCTAGTGCACACAGTGTCAACATAGGTAAATATCGATCCACACAAACGATAAATAAAGTAAACGATTAGTTTGAATAACAAATAAGGGTTTTGACCTTATGGTCGAGTTTACACTCATTAAGTCACGCAGGGCTGACAGAGAATAAAACAAAGAAGAGAACGAAATAACTCCAACGAGATCCCACCAATTCACCACAGTAACCGACGGGATCCGGACCTTAACGATCAACAACCTTCGCGAACTCCTCCTCAAAGCGCACGAGACTCCTCCTCTTCAGAGGTTTGGGCAAGTTTTACAACAAGCATGAGTACACAACCGTACTCGCAAATCATACCACATAATGCAATTTATAGATGCAAAGCTTATTCCAAAAGAAAAGGCTTCTGTGGTTCTTTTGCATAAAAGCAATATTTGCAATTGAATACGAATAATAGATTGAAAGCATAATTCAAAACAAATAGACAATATTAATTTAACAATTATTTTCACAAAGACACACAGCTAAACAGATTATTTCACATAGCCATATGATTGAGGTCACACGGCTCCCATCCCAACATTTTATGAAAACTACCCCTCGTGTGAAATCCTCGAGCATGTCCATGACCGCAGACGCGGCTATTCGAATAGATTGTTTAACACTCTACAGAGGTTGTACACTTTACCAACAAGATACAACTAGTGTAGCAAGCACTAGTCATAACAAAACAGTTCGGAAACTTCATCTCAAACATTGACATTCCCGATGTGCTTTCCCGCTATACCGGCTCACATAGAATTGGTATAACACACACACCGCCGGGGAAGCGGCGAACCGCCCCGCGATGCAACCACCAAGTAGTCACACCTCCACCTCACACACCTAACCTATCCACCGAACATCAATGTCGAATCCATAACTTACTAAGTTAGGCCCGTCCCATACTGCATGTGGTCGCACAAAGAAGACTCGCTTCAATGGCGCACAAAGTTAAGTCCTTACTTGACTAAGGCAAGACTTCCAATTTCTAACTAAATCACACAGATTATCAAACCCAAGCACACAGCTTCCACCATATCACACAACTTCCACCACTTGCCTCAGTCTAAATCCTTTACCACTCAGTTGGTTTTAGTGCAACACATGCCATCACGAAGTAATAACACATAGCACATAGTTTTACACAAAGTTCCATAGTCACTTAGTCACATTTGATATATTGCAGCTTACATGAGATGTGAGACTTGTAGCCTGGCTAAGCAATTGTACTCGCATCTAACCAATCCACGTTGGTGCTATAATATTACCAACTAGTAACCAATCTAGGGTGACAAGGAATTATGACATACAAGGCCAAGGTGTGATAACAATTTGGATAATAACTATGCCCAAAGCATTTAAATAAATAATTAAAGTAGAATGCAATAATTTAACACAAAGTATTTTGAAAGCTGGGTTCAAGATGATCAAAGGTATGACTTGCCTTGGAAAAGGTCTATGTACTGGTCTTGATCTTGGGGTGCTCCTTCTTCAACGAAATTCCCCGACGAATCGACGTCTACTCGCAAACGAAACAAATAAATACCAGAGGCAAAACAAGCTCCAAAAATTAAATAAAAATCTTAGATAAATAGAGCTCGAATTTAGATAAATTTACAAATTTGAATGTGATCAATCGGAGTTAGGATGCAAAAGTTATAACCTCTGGAAGTTTTAAATCTAAAAAGAAACCCAATTTTGGATTTTTCAGAATTTCCGAATTATTTCTTTGAAGAAAAATTGGATTATTGCGTAATGATGATGTCAGCAAGGAGTTTCGGGAATTAAAAGAAATAACAGAAAATTCTGACATGTGGGACCCACATGTCAGAGACACGGCTCACGGTAGACTAGGTCTACCGAGGCTCGAAATTTGGAGAGTGGTGGGCTGGCACATGGACCGAGCCGACCAATCCCGGCGACACGCCGCCAGCCGCACGACCGGCCACGACTCGGTGCACACGTGCGAGATGACGGGGATGCCACGCAGCTGCCACTCGGGATGACACACAAGCGCGCCGCTGAGGTGGCTGCCGACGTGGACGGCCACGTCAGACCGACGGACGGCGCCGCTTGGAAACCGACGACAACGGCGAACGGCGGTGATCCACCGACGGTGAGTGGTACCGGCGTGTAGAGGGCGCTATTGCGAACCTCTGGGTGCAACTCCGGGTGGTCGAGGTCGACGAGAGGCGGCGGCGAGGGTTAGCGCGAGGCGCCGGTTTTGTCGGACGAGGGCTCCGGTGAGGTCTAGGTGGCGTGGGTGGTCTCTGGAGGTAGCCCGGGTGACGGTGATGACGACGATGCACTCCACGAGGGCAGGGTGTCACCGGTGGCGGCGCAATTCAAGAAGAACGCCGGCGCACAAAACCCTAAAGCTCGAGTTGCGCGCGCTAGGGCTTAAGCGGCGCAATGGGTTGAGGGGTTTCGTGCGACGCCAATGCGATCCGGGGTGCCTTTATAGGGGCCGAGGGCTAGGGCGGCGGCGCGGCGAACCCTAAAAGAGTCCGAGATGAACTCGCGAGGAAATCGGAGATAGAAACTAAACGGATTTGATTTTGATCCGAGAAGATGCGGGAGGTTGGAGATAAGATTCTACGCGCTTAGAAGGGGTTCGAAAGGAAAGGAGGCGTTGTTGTACGACTCGAGCTCGAAACATGGCGACGCGCCGTCGCGAGGAAGAAGTCGGGCGCGAGGGGACGACGCAGCGCTGGGCCCACACGCCGAGACACGGAGGCGCGCGGAGCCGGGCTTCGCGTGGAGCTGGGCCGCGAGCGGGCCACGCGCGAGGGAGAAAGGAGTTTGGGCCGGAGCGATTCGGCCCGAGTTGTTTTCTGAGATTTTACATAGCTTTTCTATTTTAGAAAATACCAGAAATTCAAATAAGCAATAGAAAATAGCAAATGAACTCAGGAAAATTCTAGAAAATTCTAGAAAATATATCTGAGCACAAGGAACCCAAATAAAATAGTTTTGGCTATTGTTCATGTTGGTATTATTCACATTAAAGGTTTTTGTTTGTAAAGTTCAATATTAAACTTTTGAATTTAAAATTCAAATAAATCCAAATGGTGAATTTTTCCCTACTAACTATTTAAATGATTTTTTAAGCTCAGAAAATTGGGATGTTACAACCGAGAGATCCGAGTGTGTCTTCCACGCGTAGCGGAGCTAGCCCTCGTGGATCTCCCTAGGGGTGAGCAGCATGGATGTCGTGATGCCGGCAAGACACTCCTAGTGGCACATCTGGCCGATGCTGTCATGGGCGACGTTGCAGATGTCTTGGAGTTTTGTTCAATAATTTTCTCCTGTC
Organism: Ampelocalamus luodianensis; assembly: GCA_036346255.1. NCBI lineage: Eukaryota > Viridiplantae > Streptophyta > Magnoliopsida > Poales > Poaceae > Ampelocalamus > Ampelocalamus luodianensis. Next base: position 11,337,723 of record CM070626.1, read on the forward strand.
TTTTCATAGCGGTTTTTTTAGGTGGGAGGGCGTGGGGCATGAGGGGGAGGATTGGGGTGAGTTTTTTTGGGTGGGATTATTACCATAGGACACTCACAATTGCATTGCCACAATTACCATAGATGGATTGGAAACACTAGATCCGGAGCTGGACCTCGTGGATCTCCTCAGGTGCGAGCAGCACAGATGTCATGATGCCGACGAGACACTCCCAGCTGAAAGTATCTAGGACCCTAATATTGGTTTTGGTAATTAATATTAACAATGTATTAAGAGACTAACATGTGTGCTAAGATGTTTTAAGGATTAGTCCCAAAGGATGAATGATGGCTTGGAAATGGCAATGCAAAGGTGATAAAGATCGACTTGGCTCAAGCAAAGGTATCACAATAATCTAAGGATCCTTTTATAGTATTTTCCGGTCTCGATCTTTGGAGAAAAGACTGGATTTGTAGGCTAGATGTCGTACTATAAAGAGAGATCATAGCTAGTAGCTTGAGGATATATTTTTGTATCATCTTGATCAATTAGAAGTCATGCATTGTATCTGTTTTTGTTTCTGGAAAATAGTTCTTAAAATCGGTATGACCGCAAGTGATAAGCACTATTATCGCAAGTCAGTAGTACCGAAATCTAGTTGGCGGCATGTATTTTCCAGAGAACATCTTTTGAGAGTTTTCTTGAATTCCATAATCGGTATGACCACATTTGATGAGCGGTATTACCGCAAGTTGGTAGTACCAAAATATAATTGGTGGTATGTATTTTTCAGAGAACATATTTTTGGAAGTTTTCTTGAATTCCAAAATCGGTATGACCACATTTGATGAGCGGTATTACCGCAAGTCGGTAGTACCAAAATCTACATGGCGGTATGTATTATATAGAGAGTATGTTTTTGGGAGTTTTGATCTCCCTTGAAAATTGGTATGACCGCATTCCTTGAGTGGTACTACCGCAAGTCGGTAGTACTGATTTTTACATGACGGTACGTTATTTCTAGATAAGGTATTTTTCTTGAGATTTTGATCCTTTGGAAATCGGTAGTACCGATCTAGCCGAGAGGTATTACCACGGTGCGGTAATACCGATTTGTAGTTAGCGGTAGTATCACAACTTTTTCCATAACGACTAGTTCAGAGTATTAAATGCTACTATATTGGGACCTCGAGTATGCAACCCTAGGACCCTCTGTGCATTCGAACTAGTCCTAGATCAGTAGCTAGCTCGCATAGTTGCAACATAGATAAAATCATATCTATACAATGAACGACTAAAGAAGCAAACAAAATAATATTACTTAACAGCAAAAGGACCTTATGGTCAAGTCTTACAAGGTTTGCCACGCAGGGCTTACGACAACAAACAACTTACACTGGAAACCAAAACAACTTGTGGATGCCATTCGACGTGCCCACAGCAATCGAGTGGAGAACGTGGCCTAGCTCGCAAGGTCTTCGAAGTAGTTGTTCTTGTAGAACCCGGTGCTTCCTAGGTCTTCTTCGATGACTGATCAACAGAGGGCGTAAAGTCGTGAGTACATAAAGTATTCAGCAAGTCGTAGGGAACAATATGCAAATAGTATTCATGCAAGTCTTGACAAGGATAGTTGTATGTTTAATTTACAGAAAGTAGTATTGACATTAATTACGGTAAGTAGATTGAAAGCATAATTTAAAAGATTAATAGATAAATAATCAAGTTTCTTTGAAACAACCCATGAACACCCTGTTCACTTTTCAAACCACTCGTGAACAATTCACTTTCCAAACTACTCGTGCCAACCAAGACAACATTTTTGAGAAAATCTACCCCTCATGTGAAATCACCAGACATTATCCATAACCAGGGACACAACTATTCGAATAGTTTTACACTCTGAAGATGATGAGGACATCTCGCCGATTGGATCGATTACATGAGCACGAGCTAAAAAGATTAATCAATAGGTGACCTCACTCCTAGTTGAATTTGGTTTTTATTCACATGAGAACTGGTTACTACCTAATGCTAGTATTTTAATCGTTCTCAGGTTTGTACGCGAAGAAAAAGTAATGTAGCGCAAAGCAAAGCAAGTATAATTAACTAGTAAAGGAGCATGGAAGGCTAAGAGGGATTAAGTGCATGTTGCTACTGCACATTGTTGTTGGCGTGGAGTTGGAAGGCTGAGATGGATTGCATGATGTATGATTTGGAAAGTAATAAACAAATCTTGGTGCATGGTTGTTTCACGTCATGGTGCATGGAGCAAAGGAATAAACAAATCGTGGTTTCTATTTTTAATTAAGACCGAAGGTGCTGGTGCATGCAGACGTGCATGCATTTGGATTTCAGAAGGAAGGACATCTTGGTTTCTATTTTTTAATTAAGCTTCGCACCCAAAACGAGTGGGCCTGTTCGGCCATGTAACAGCTTAGCACCAACCGAACCGATTAGGACTTGAGTCTGGTTTCGTTTTTGATTGACTGAACCAAGTTTGTTTCGGACTTGGCCGCATGGTTTCCTGGCTATTAAAGCCGAGGCTTCGCTGCCAGGAAAGGGGGACGTCATATTTTTTTGCAGATCAATATACTCTTGATTCTAGGGTATGAGCAATATTGCCCTCACTAGAATAGGGAGTTCCAATCTGTTGTGCCGTTCCGTTGTTCTTATGATTCCTGGTGTATTGCAGGAGCAGCGACACGTCTACTTTGTGTAGTCAGGTAGACGGGATCACGAGCGTGTGGTTGGGCGAATTTTTTTGTCGCAGGTTGCTGTTTTGACAGTGGTTGGCTCCATCAGTTCGTCAGGTTGCACGGATCCAAAGTTATCATCGATCCTACGTCGTGAACATCAGGTATCCCCCGTATCATCTTGGTATCAGAGCATCGGTTGCCACGGTAGGATCAATTTACCCATAATTAGATTTATTTTCTATCCTATACGCAAAAAGCCACAAAAAATCCTTTAGTCCGTAGTTTGATCTGAATTTTCTTGTGAGTTTCATTATGTTTTAATCCATTAGAAACTGTGTTTAGTTGTTGATCATAGTTTTCTTTTGTGTTGCTTGATCTTGTATTCATCCAAAAAAATCAATCTGTACTGTAGCGTGCGCTACAGTACACGCCGATCAGTGCTTCAATCTACTACAGCACCGTTGCAACAGCTAGCGCCGCCGAGCCAATCGCGTGAAAAAAATCAGCGCCACAGTAGCGCTTGCTACAATGTGCGCGAATACTGTTCCTTTGCTATAGTGCATGCTAGTGGGAGCGCAGTCACCGCCGTGCTGACAAAAAGGAACTGCCATTGCGTGTGCGCTGCAGTAGTCGCCCTTTTTGCAGCACCCAACTGCTATAGTATCTGACATCTACAATACCGTACTTACTGTTGTGCTCAGCTACAGTAGTGGTGTGCGGAAAAAAAGCTTCGCGTATATATTTTGTGAGCCAATTCAATCATTTGTGAATACTTTGCTCTTATTGAGACTAGCTATTGATATTGCTATAGGGTTGTTCATTTACACTTTGCACACCTCTGAATTGTGATAGCCGAAAGTGGGGCTTTAAGTGGTGCTCTTGTGACAATTTGATTGGTCAGAAAAAAAAAAGAAATAAAGAGGATAGAAAAAGAACAAAAAGAAGAAGAGAAAAAAAACTTGGCCGATCACCTATTGTGAGCACACCCTATCATTGTCAAAATTTCGGATTGTGTTGTTTAGTTGTTTTGAACAATCTTGTGCCCTATTTTATTTCATTGAACAACTAGTCAACGTCTCTCCATAACTTGTGCAATACGAGCTAGTTGTTCATCACTTATATTTTTATATATTAGCTCATTCCTTTGATTGCACTAAGTTCCATCATCTTTGCGTGTGAGTTGTTTCATTCTTCGCTTATATCATAAGATCAGCAACTAGACATTGAATTCTAGTTTGAATTGTTACATAGCTTTACAATATCTAGAATTTCAGATTGCATAGGTAAATACTTTTCCCTCCAAACTCCACAAATAAGCCATTGTTTAACAGTGCTTGTGCAATTGAATTCGCTTAATCTATCACCTTGTGTTGTCTATAGTCACCAAAGTGCGTGCAACTCTTCAATTCCATTAAGGACACATAAGAACTTCGGTCGGTAAGAGAAAGTGAGGTAGAGTGATTTTCACAAATAAAAACTTCCGCATCCACATATATAGTTTTTCTTTGTTTGCACTAACCATGCCAAGGAAAGAAGGAGAACATGCATATGTTACACAAGCTGACCTTGAGAAGCTCACAAATGATTTCAACACTCAGTTGAATGATAATATGAGCGTCTTGAGGAGGGAGATACTAGAGGAGCTTCACAAAGAGCGGGGCCCAGTTCGGTGTCCATGAAGAAGGCGTTGAGCTGGACGAGACCGATGAGGAGAGGGCTGCACGATTTGCTAGAGAAGGTCTAGCGGGTCGAGCCGCTACCAACGCGGTTCGACCACCCCTTCCCAGTCGCGGGGGTGGTGTTTTGGGCGCTGACCATGGCCAAGGGAGAGGTCGTGGCCATGGACGCGGCGGTGCTGCCCACATTGAGGACTTCGGCGACGACGTTTGGTTGCACCGCAATGATAACTATCAACGACATGACCGTCGTCATGATGAGCAGCACGTGGAGGAAAAATTTAGGAAACTCAAGTTCAATATTCCCAAATTTGAAGGTGCTTCCGATCCAGATGCATATCTCACATGGGAGCTCAAGGTAGATAAGATACTTTGGATGCACAATTATTCGAAAGAGAAGAAGCTACATATGACGTCACTTGAGTTTGATGGGTATGTGCTAATTTGGTGGGAGCAAGTGTTGAACCAAAGAGAAGATAATAGGGAACCTCCAATTGCATCATGGGCTGAAATGAAGCAAGAGTTGAGAGCACGTTTTGTTCATAACACTTATAAACGTGATATTTTTTAATAAATTACAGAATTTGAGGCAGGGAGGTCGTTCGGTGGAGGAATACTACAAGAAGATGGAGCAAGCTATGATTAGGGCACATGTGCACGATGAAGAGCAAACACTTGCGCGTTTTCTGTTTGGCCTAAATAAAAACATTAAGCGTATAGTGCAATATCAGCACTACAATACTGTTGTTGATTTGGTGCATCAAGCTATAAAGGCGGAGAAGCAATTACTAGAAGATGTAAAACCAACACCAAGGACAACATTGTTCAACTTGAAAGCTCCATTATCTTCATCTAATGCCACCAAAGTACGTTTCAGTTTGGGACGAGGTACATCTTCATCTAGTACTAGTTCAAATACTAATGGTCGTTCTTCCTCGATTGCAATATCAGCAGCTACATCAAGTGAGAAGAAGGTGGCTCCATCCCCTACATCCTTAATTGAAGCTATAACAAATAGTAGAGAAATTCAATACTTCAAGTGTTTGGGGGCGTGGGCACATAGCTAGGGAGTGTCCCAACAACCGAGTTATGCTTGTGACGAAAGATGGGGAGTTTGAATCCGCAAGTGAAGATGAGGTTGAGCTCAGCCATGAAAAGGAGAGATATGAAAATGCATCCGATGACAATGATGAGATTGATGTATTGAGTTATGAAACGGAAGAGGCACTAGTAGTCACCAAAAATTTGAGCATGCTTGCATAAGAAGGAGAAGCACATCCGCAGCAATTCAACTTGTTTCAAACGCAAGCTAAGGTAAACAACAAGGTAATCAAACTTATTATTGATGATGGTAGTTGTCATAACTTGGCTAGCGTTGAATTGTGCGAGAAGCTTGGTTTAAAGATGCTGAAACATTCACGTCCATATCATGTGCAATGGTTTAGCGAATGTGGGGATGTGAAGGTTCAGTTTGTGGTGCATGTTACTTTCAAGATTGGTGATTATGAGGACACCGTTGAGTGTGATATGGTGCCTATGACCGTGTGCCATTTGCTGTTGGGAAGGCCATGGCTATATGATAGAAGTGTGCAACATGATGGCCGTTCCAATAGATATACATTTAAGTGGAAGGGGAAGACAAAGGAGCTTAATCCAATGACTCCTAGTCAAATACATGCTGAATTTCAGTAAAAGAGGCTTGCTGAAAATGAGAGTAAAAAGAAAAGAATGATTTCCACACATCGGTGAGTGGGAGCCACAAGTCAAATATGAGAGTAAAAAGTAAGAGTGAGAGAGGGTTGGTTATGTTAGCCACAAAATCAGATTTGAGAGATGTGAGCAATAACCCATCAAAGATGCACTTTATACTTGTGTACAAAGATACAACTGTTTTGCTTTCAACTAACGACTTAACCTCTCTTCTTAGTGGTGTTTCCTCTCTTTTGTAGGCATTTGAGGATATGTTTCTGGAGGAGATACCAGTGGGGCTTCCGTCATTGCACAGAATAGAGCATCAAATTGATCTAAGTTCCCGGCGCATCACTTCCAAACCATCCACCATACCGTACCAATCTGGAGGAGACCAAAAAAATTCAGCGCCAAGTGCAAGGGCTACTTGAGAAAGGGTGTGTATGTGTAAGTATTAGTCCTTGTAATTCTTGTTCCTAAGAAAGATTGGACGTAGAGAATGTATGTTGATTGTCGTGCGATTAACAATATCACTGTTAGATATCGTCATCCTATTCCTAGGTTAGATAATATGCTAGATGAGCTTAGTGGTGTCGTTACATTCTCCAAAATTGATTTGAGGAGTCGATACCATCAGATTAGGATGAAACTTGGTGATGAATGGAAGACTACTTTTAAGACTAAATTTGGATTTACGAGTGGTTAGTTATGCATTTTGGTTTATCTAATGCACCTAGTACATTCATGCGATTGATGAATCATGTTTTAAGAACATTCATTGGTAAATTTGTTGTGGTATACTTTGATGACATTTTGATATATAGCAAAACAATGGATGAACACATTGATCATACTAGACAAGTGCTAGAAGTGCTTAGGAATGATAAATTGTATGCTAATCTTGATAAATGCACTTTTTGTACTGATAAAGTTGTGTTCTTAGGCTATGTTGTTTCTGGACAAGGTATCGAGGTAGATGACTCAAAAACTAAAGCAATTAAGAATTGGCATACTCCTATGAATGTTAGTCAAATCAGAAGCTTTTATGGTCTTGCTAGTTTTTATCGTCGTTTTATTAAAGATTTTAGCACCATAGCTGTCCCATTAAATGAGTTAACTAAAAGGGTGTTGTGTTTGAATGGGGTGCACCACAAGAAAAAGCTTTTCAAGAGCTAAAGAAACGTTTAATAAAAGCACCATTGCTTGTTTTGCCTGATTTCACTAAGACTTTTGAAATTAAATGTGATGCTAGTAGATATTGGTGGTGTTTTGATGCAAGAAGGAAAACCCATAGCATACTTTAGTGAGAAACTAAGAGGTGCTCAATTGAACTACCTTGTGTATGATAAAGAATTGTATGCTTTGGTACGTGTGCTTGAAACTTAGCAACATTATCTTTGGCCTAAAGAATTTGTTATTCACTCTGATCATGAAGCTTTGAAATATTTGAAAAGATAAGCTAAATTGAACCGTAGACATGCTAAGTGGGTAGAATTCATTGAAACTTTTCCATATGTTAAGTACAAGAAAGGAAAAGAGAATATGGTAGCTGATGCTTTATCTAGAAAGAATGTGTTTTTAACTCAATTGGAAGTAAAAGTTCCTGGATTGGAGAATTTAAAAGATCTATATGCTTCCGATAGTGAATTTTCAAAACCATATTCTAAATTCAAAGATGGGAAAGGATGGGACAAGTTCCATGTTCATGATGGGTTCTTATTTCGTACTAACAAATTATGTGTTCCAGATTCGTCCTGCACGTTTACTTTTATTGCATGAATCTCATGCAGGTGGATTGATAGGATACTTTGGGAGAGAAAAGACCTTTATGATGCTAAGCGGTCACTTTTATTGGCCTAAAATGAGGCATGATGTCGAAAGGTTTGTACAGCGATGTGTGACATGCCACAAAGCAAAAGCTAAACTTAATCTACATGGTTTATATACCCCACTTCTTGTTCCTAGTGTAGCTTGGGAGGATATTAGTATGGACTTTATTTTAGGACTACTTAGGACTAAGAGGGGAAGAGATTCAATTTTTGTAGTTGTGGATAGGTTCTCTAAAATGGCACATTTTATTCCCTGTCACAAAAGCGATGATGCGTCACATGTAGCTGACTTGTTTTTTAGAAAAATTGTAAGATTGCATGGCATGCCAAAGACGATTGTTTCAGATCGTGACGTTAAGTTTATGAGTTATTTTTGGAAGACTTTGTGGGCCAAGTTCGGGACAAAGTTGTTATTCTCAACAACTTGTCACCCACAAACGGATGGACAAACAGAGGTGGTGAATAGAACACTTTCAATGCTACTACGAACGATTCTAGGGTTTGAGCAATATTGCCCCCACTAGAATAAGGAGTTCTAATCTATTGTGCCGTTCTGTTGTTCTTGTGATTCCTTGTGTATTGCAGGAGCAGCGACACATCTACTTTGTGTTGTCAGGTAGACGGGATCACGAGCATGTGGTTGGGCGAATTCTTTTGTCGCAGGTTGCTGTTTTGACAGTGGTTGGCGCCATCGGTTCGTCAGGTTGCACGGATCCAAAGTTATCATTGATCCTACGTCATGAAGATCACGCATCCCTCATATCAGCAGAGGCTGTACATCTTGACCCACAAGAGATAATCATCTTATACTGTCTACTCACACACTTCTGACGTGTGCGACTAAGAGATTATCACAAAGCCTTTACAAAGCTCCGTTTTAACTCGGTTCTACTCGCTAAGGTTTCACCTTCCTGACCACCTCTTGCGCTGTTCAACAACCCAAACAGAACCGACTCAAAATATTGCTAATTATTTAGCCAGGTCCACCCCATAAATGGACTTGTGGTAGCATGGTAAGGCCCAGAATGGCGCACAAAGTTAAGTCCTTAGTGACTACTCAGGCAGACGAAACATCCTTATCCCAATGTGTTTCCTGCACCCCCTTTACTGCACGATCATTCGCTTAAGTATGAAATCATTTTTGATTCAACCCGACCAAATGATAACCCTTGCCATGGTACAACAAATTTTAATATTAGCGGCAACACATGCCATAATTCCATATTCACTTAGTCAAATTTATTATCATTGAATCATGTGATCGAGAGACATCGTATAACTAAAGCAGGACTAAGCATAATACGCACCCATGTTGGTATCATAATAATGTCCAACTAGGATTACCCAACCTATGGTGTCCAAGGGTATATACCAACATGTCGTTCACAATTATTCATGGAGTCATACTACCAAGTAGGTATTTAACTACTCCCAGAACTATTTTTATACAACTAACCATGCATGTTGATATAAAACAATATAATTTTGTAAACTGGGTACGGCATGATCAAAGATCTACGACTTGCCTTCGTTGAAGGCTTGAGTGGCTTCGGTAGACAGTTCCAGGAATTCTTCAGAGAAATCAGTATCTATACGTGTGAAAAGAGCCAAGTAAATAAGATAACTCCAAACGAAATCCAAAAAAGATTACCAAACTAGAACCAAAAGAAAGGTACAGAAATTAGATGGATTTAGAAACTTGAATCACTCAAATCGAACTTGAACAAAGGAGAACGAGCTCTCGAAAGGAAGTTCAGCAGGTCGGAAGATAGGATACGACTACTCAACGTGGTCGTAAGAGCGGATACGACTACTTAACGTGGTCGTAAGAGGAAAGAGACAAGGAGGATATGACTACTCAACAGCGGCCGAAAGAGAAGGGGAAAAAGAATAGGGCACGAGAAGTTTAACCAAAAGAATAAGAGAAAGCAGGGTACGGGGAACTCACCAGGTTTGAGAGAGAGGGGCCGGAGGGGGTCGGCGGATGTCGAAATGGCGGCGAGGAAGCTCACAGCCGAGGGCGAAGAAGGTCGGCGGTGAATGGGTCAGCCGGGATGGGAGGAGGAAGGGAAAGTGGCGGCTCCTGTGAAACAAAACTAAAACAAAATGAGGGGGGATTGCTTCAAGGAGCTCGGGGTTACCAAAAGATGCGGGTGGAAGAGGGTGAAAGATCTAGACCTGCCATTATGTGGTAATGGAGTTTTGGTGATTAATGATAAATCTAATTGGGAGACTAACACTTTTATTGATATACATATTGTGTAGTCTTATTTGGATATAAAGGTGAAAATCATGAAGGCATGCAAGTGATTAAGTGATTAATGACAAATGCACTCGTGAGACTAATACTCTTATTGTTATATCACGCTTAGTCTTAGCTTGGATATAAAAGCAAAAATCCAAACAAGTATGTATTCATAAATGACAATCTATTTGTGAGACTAACAATTCTATTGATTATCTATTGCTTAGTCTCGTTTGGATATAAAGATGGAAATACAAGAGGTATGCATTCTACTTCGTTTTATTATATCTTGTTGCATTCCTCGGATCCAAAATATAGGATAAACTCCACCAAAAAGTTTAACTTGGATATGTGCATATGTTTCCATTACACATTTGTGTATACACACATTTAGGGGGAGTCCATTCTATATTTTGTGGTTTCATTAGTATTGATCCATATTCTCTTTCCACATATATTAAGGATCTTTACTTTGAAACATATCCTTGAATATATTTAACTTGTGTAGTTAGTATATTCATATGAGTATATGAGAACATATGAAACTTGTGTAGTTCATGGATGTTCATATATCCTTGAATATATTTAACTTGCGTAGTTAATATATTCATATGAGTATATACAACTTGTGTAGTTTGTATACACTCATATTCAGTATATACAACTTGTGTAGTTCGTATATACTTGTAGTATATATAACTTGTGTAGTTTATATATACTCATGGCCTTGTTGTTTCATTAGTATTGATCCTTGTGATCTACTTTGAAACATAACTCTTGAGTATATACTTCGTGTTTATATATACTCATACCAATTACATTCAATTATTTGAAATTGTGTTGTGGGACTAACATGTGTGCTAAGATGTTTCAAGGCTTAGTCCCGGAGTTTGAGTGATGACATAAAAAGGAAATGCAAAGGTGATAAAAGATCGACATGACTCAAGACAAAGGAGTCATGCATCGATTTCAAAAGCTTCGGAAGAAGTTCGGTGGAAATCGGTATGACCGCATTTTGCAAGCGAGACTACCGATGTGCGGTAGTACCGAGTTCATGTGGCGGAACTACCGCAGAGCGTATGACCGCAAATGTGTTGGGAACTACCGCAACCTGGTTGTTCCGCTTGTTATGTGGCGTATGTAAATTCCGAGAAGGTGTTTTTCGTATTTCTCGAGCCTCGAAATCGGTAGTACAAGATTCGAGAAACGGTACTACTGGAGAGCGGTATTACGGATGCTAGTTGAATGTAATACCGCACCTTCGTAATGGCTTGTTCAAAAGTATTTATGCAAGTATATCTTGGTAATTAATGTTAATGACATTGTGGGACTAACATTTTCCATGAGTTGGATGAATAGGTTATGTTCCGTGGTGATGAAGACTTGGATGGCATCATGAGTTGATCGCCATCAAGTCAAGATTCAAGAAGAGGATGCATCATGTGTTGATGCATATCAAGATTCAAGAAGAGATGATCATGAGTTGATCATCAAGTCAAGAGAAGACTCATCATATGTTGATTGAGGTCAAGTAAAGGATGCATCATGGGTTGATGCATATCAAGATGATGACCCGGACTTGAAGTGAAGATGTGCGTCATCAACCTTCAAGAAGATGCTCAAGGCAAATGTATGACTAGCTAGGGCTAAGGATGTGTTCCTAGTCTTTTACCGGTCTTGGTGTTTGGTTGGAAGATCGGATTGCTAGTATAGGTTGTCATACTATTAAGAGGGGTCTTGTCTAGTAGCTTGAGTCTCATCATGTGTTGATAGCTCAATCTTGCTTGCTCTAGCTCACCGTGGCATGATGCTATTATTTGCGAATGTGTTTTGCAAATAATCGAGGCTCATGCGTTTAATCCTTGTAACATGTGACTATGCTTTGCAAATGTGTTTTGCAAATGATTGAAGTCCATGTACCTACTCCTTGTGGCATGATCTAAGTTTGCAAATGTGTTTTGCAAATGGCTAAGATTCATGTGTATTCCCTTGACATGGTCTAAGATTGCGTGTTGCTATTTCTTTGGACTTAGACCATGGTAGTGGCTCTTTTGAGTTGTGCTTTTTGATTTGATCAAATGTGTTTGTGATCAATCAAATAGGTGGGTTGTGTAGCCCTCTGAATAAGCTTTCAATAGAGTCCAAAATCACTCAATTCCGACATCGGAGTCAAAAGTTATGACATTTTTACCGAGTGTCGTCTGTGCTGAAAATCGGGCTACGGTAGTACCGCCTGTATAACTGCGGTAGTACCGCGGAGTGGTAGTACCGCCCTTATAACAACGGTAGTACCGCAGAACGGTAGTACCGCTCCTTGTGAGTGCGGTACGACCGCAAAAGGTCAGAACGCTAGTTTTTGGTGCTTGCCTCCAAACGGTTAGTTTTTGGTTTGGGGCTATAAATACCCCTTGGCCGGTTGAGAGGCAACCTTTGGCATCCCATTGAGTTCCTTTGAGCTAAGAGCAAACCTCTACTCCCATTTGTGCATGTGTTGCACTTAGTGAGGTTTGAGAGGCAAATCCTATTGCATGTGTTGCATTAGGTGGTGGATTTAGTATCCACGAGAGCTTTGACACTTGATTGGTTCAAGTGAAAGTTGAAGACTTGTTACTCTTGGTGTTTGCCGACACCTAGACGGCGTGGAGGCGTCGTGGTCGGTGATCTTCTCAAGTTAAGCTTGTGAGAAGGCCCGGTGTTTGTGAGTGGCTTGGTGCTCGCCATCTCCTGAGTGGAGTAAGAGCAACCTAGTGGAGCGAGGTGTTGATACCTCTGAGGAAGGCTTAATTCGTGAGCCGCCCAATTGGTTTGGGTTTCCCTCAACGTGGATTATGGGAGACCGCAAGCAAGTCTCACCACCACTGTAAAACATCATTGTGTCCCATGTGCTTCTTGTGATTAGCTTTCATATGCTTTACATTGTGCAATTTATATACCTTGTATTAAATTGCTTATTCATTGTGTATGATTGCAATAGTATCATTTACATTGCTTAAATTGAATTGCTTACAAGTCAATGCTTGATTGATTATTATCAATAGACTTGTATTGTTGGTGCACTTAGTTGAACCTAGTTGATTTAGGCTTTAATTGTGCAAAACCGTATTTGTATTAGCTTCCGCATTAGAAATCGGTTTTAGAGCATAGAAGTTTTAAAACGTCTATTCACCCCCCTCTAGTCGACCTCCTCGATCTTACAGAGGGGCTGCACTGGTGTGGCGAGAACCATGAGGAGGTGCACGGCGGCCGATTACGGAGCTCAGGGCTTCAGGAAAGCCGCAACAACCAGAGCTAGAGAGGGCAAGTTGGGGAAGAACAAGGGGGGCAAGGCTCCTAGGTGCTCTATTTATAGAGGAAGGAGGGGGACCGGGCGACAAGATGGAGTGGTGCGAGGGAAGAAAAACACGGCGGGGCGGAGACAACGACATTTGATGCCGCGCCACTGTGGAGACAACGGCATTTGATGCCCACGCCGCTGCGGAAAGAACGACATTTGATGCCCACGCCGCTGTAGAGACAATGACATTTAATGCACATGCCAGCTGCGGAAAAAGAGAGGAAAGAGAAAGTGAGTGGGGCTGATAGGCGGGACTGGTCAGAACCGAGGGGGTGGTCGAAACCAAGAGGGTGGTCATGACCGAGAGGGTAGTCGTGACCGAGAAGGTGGTTATGACCAAGAGGGTGGTCGTGACCTAGAGGGTAGTCGAAACCAACCGGAAGACTGGTCAAAACCACAGGTTGGTGCGGATCGCGCGGGGAGGAGGAACGGACCAACAGGTAAAAGGAATAAATGGGGAAAGGGGATTTTAAAGACCAGAGGACTCCAATAAACTCAAAACAAACTAGATTTTGAATTAGTTGAAGTTTGATTAATTCACATTGAATCGCTCTCAATTCCCAAAATCTCCATGTTAAGCTTTACCAATTCAACGAAACCAAATGGTTATTTTGATTTTGAAAACTTTCAAAAACTCCTGAAAATTGGGATGTTACATACTATTCCGACCGTTGATCATGTCGAGCGGTAGTACCGGGTTTCAACAGCGGTATTACTGCAAATCCTGATTTTTTTGGAGTTTGATTCAAATGACTAGTTTTGTTGGTGAGGGCTATAAATACACCCCCACCAGCACCAAGCTAATAACTTTTGAGCATATTCACTCTCATTGAATACCCGTTGAGCTCTTAGACACTCTCAACTACTTATTTGCTTTGAATTGTCATTTTGGAGTAGTTGAGAGCATTCAAGTGCATTGCTTCATTAGTTGATCTTGTTGGTATTTGATTTTCCTCAAGCAAACACTTGGTTTATTACTCTTGGTGCTTGCTGGCACCTAGACGACTTTGAAGGAAGTTTGCGCAGTGAGCTCTTCAAAGTAGATTGTGAAGAGTCCCGGTAACGGATCATGAAGTGGTTGCGCGCTCACCATCTCCGAAGAGGAGGAAGAGCAACAATAGTGATCGAGGGTCAAGGCTTAATTCGTGAAGTCGACTTGATTCGTTCAAGTTTCTCAACGTGAACTAGTGAAGACCGGCAAGTCTTCGATACCACGGGAAAACATCTTTGTCTCTATTTTGGTTGTCTCTTGTCATTACTATTCCACGTTTACATTTCTAGCAATTTACTTGTGTAGAATTGCTTAGCTAGAATTGTATCTAGTATTGATATAAGCTCATAATTGTCTTAAATAGCATAATAGTTCATTCATTATATTTGTGCTAGGAAGCTTTGTTAAGACGATCTTGCTTAAAATTGTTAATTAATTAATTTTTTTAAAAACCTTCTATTCACCCCTCTAGTTGGTTATCCTTAATCCCACAATAGTCGTCCCACCCCAAAAAAACTCACCCGACTCCTCTTGCTCCTCCTGTGCGCACCCCACGCCCTCTCGGCCTCCAAAAAAAACTGCTACAAAAAGATAGGAGTAAATTGCAGAACAAAACTCCTCAACATTTGCAACGCCGCCCACGACAGCATCGACCAAGTGCGTCGCTGGGAGCGCCTCGTTGGCATCACGACATCTATGCTGCTCGCCCCTGGGGAGATCCATGAGGGCCAACTCTGGATCTGGCATTTCCAATCCATCTGTGGTAACAATGGCAATGCAATTGTGTGTGTCCTGTGGTAACAGCCCCCCCCAAAAAAACTCATCTTAACTGCTCCAGCCCCTCCCGTGCACACCCCATACCCTCTAGGCCTAAAAAAAAACTGCTATGAAGATATAGGAGAAAATTGCCGAACAAAACTCCGCGACATCTGCAACGTTGCCCACGATAGCGTTGACCAAATGCACCGCTAGGAGTGCCTCGCCGGCAACACGACATCTGTGTTGCTCGCCCCTGCGGAGATCCATGAGGGCTAGCTCCGCCGTGCGCGGAAGGCACACTCGGACCTCTCGGTCCTCCTCATCGACAAGATGTGGCTGCTGGGGGAGGCGGCAGCGTCACCTCCTTCCTCACCTCCCACCACAATCGCTCCTTCGGTCGCGCGCACATCCCCCTCCCACGCCACGGTTCTCATCTCCTCCTCCTCCTCCCACTTCCGCTCGCTCTCATGGAGTGTGTCCCATCTCATGTACGATTCATTTTATCCGTTGCAATGCACGAGTATCTAACTAGGACACATTGATATGGGGAATCAATTCATTCATGGACATGTTATGACTGGTTTACCTAAAAAGCATCATTGGTTTGG
Organism: Ampelocalamus luodianensis; assembly: GCA_036346255.1. Lineage (NCBI taxonomy): Eukaryota > Viridiplantae > Streptophyta > Magnoliopsida > Poales > Poaceae > Ampelocalamus > Ampelocalamus luodianensis. The sequence continues at coordinate 11,353,529 of CM070626.1, forward strand.
GGTTCTAACTGCAAATGTGTGCATGACTTAAACTATTAGAACTGGTTGGTCTAACTTCAAATGTGTGCCTAAATTTTTCAATATAAATGTGTTTTTTTGCTTGCTTTGAACAACAATTTGATATTTTATTCAAAAAACTTTTGAGCCATGGAATGCAATGCAAAATTATTTTGCATTCTTGACTATTGAAAATTTTCAGTGGGAGCCGATTATGAAAGCTTCAGCTTTGTACGTACGCTTCACACAATATAAAAATTGTTTCATTCAAAATATGGGATTCCGTCGCAGCGCCCGGACACCCTACTAATAAAAATCAATATAGGAGTACAGGACAGGTTGCTGCGACATGTAAACGTAGTAGTGGCGGAGCCAGAATTTCAACGATCGGGGTGCAAACTTTTTTTTCGATTACAAGGAAGACATACATGCACACACACCACCACACACGTGCGCTAGTGCGCCTCCTTAGCATATGTCTAGAAAGACGAAGGCCGAGAATAAATCCGCAACCTTATAAAATTTCTACTGAAAACGCACTCGCGTGTGCATAAAGGTGTGAACTTAAATGACGCATTCTAACATAAAAGTTTAAATGATATGGTAAATGTTCAAATGGAATAAATTATATATTTATAGTATAGTCGATATCACAAAACATGGCTTGTGTTGGTGGGTTGCTGACTATTGATTGCTGAGAATGAAATAATGTAATTCATTATATAGCCTGTGTATTATACTAGATATATGTATTGTGTAATGGGTTTGCATGCAAAAATTTTAGGGTGCAACTGTACCCCCATGCTCTCACGTGGCTCGCTACTGAAACGTAGTCTTATGTACTAAACACTTCTGCAATGTTCTATCAACCCAACAGAGACTAATTGTGTATTGGAAACATATGACTGCGCACATAATTTGATTCAGCTACTCCAATTGTTTGTTTTGGTTAGCTACACTCTAGCTCCTTCTGGTTTTGGGCACGATAAGGTCAAGCATTACAATTTACAAAAGAAGCAAAATATGATAAATAGCATCATAAAGAAATCTTGACCGTCTAATACTCTCTCTGGTCTCCGAGATGCATCATTGATTGTTATTTTTTATAACTGTATAGTAACATGTACCGATAAAACTATAATATTATGAAAGTATTTTTAACGGAAAATCTAATGATATAATTTTTCATATAACCAATGTAGATAGTTTTAAGGAAAAAGTCCATTTGACACCCTAAACTCTTACAAAAGTCTAGAAATCAAACATGAACTACGAAACTAGATATTCGACACTCTCAAACTCTCAAAATTGTTTATTTTACCCCCTCGAGTTAGCCTAAACTTTGATGACATCCTGGGCCTTGGCCTCGGGCAATGGCCCGAGGCCCGGCGAGTTAGCATCTACATGTTCCAGTTTTGATGACATGTATCCATGTGTGCATGTATAGCTAAGTCAACAAATAACTAAATCAGATGGGCTCATAGGCTAGCCTCTAAAGGGGTTCTTCCCTATATTTACTCTCTCTCTCCCCCCATTACAGCTGGAGGAAGCCAAGAAACGTAGTGATGCTGCAGAGCATAGCTGGTGGTGGAGGCGCTAAGATCCGATGGCCTTGGTGGAGCCGATGGCGCGGCGACATCCCAAGGCAGAGAAGCTTGACGCGATAGTGGTGACCTGTTGGGTGATGACACGGTGATGTCCCGAGGCAGGGAGTCCCAACGGAGGCGAGCAGATTCATCTGGGATTGAGTTGAAGATGAGGTAGAGCCGGCGGAGACGATGAGGTAGGCGGTGATGAGGATGACTCGGTCCAATGAGGAACGAGGCTAACGACGACGGAGATCGACGAATCCATGGGCGGTGGCGATGGAGACCAACATATTTGGCACCAATGAGGCCGACGATGGCGGGGATCGATGGATCAATGGGCGGTGGCGAAGATGCGAGCAAGCCTCTTGCTGCCGACCTTTCCCTCCTTATGCGTCGCACGTGGTCGCACCTTGTCACCACGTACGCACTCTCGTGCGCCATCGTCATCGCCTGCCTCACCGCCTCCCTGGCTCTCCTTGTCACGACGAGGCCTCACACCCGAAAGAGCACATCGAGTTGGAGCATGGGGCTGATGTGGCCCTAGAATTGTTATGAGACCATTTGACACGTTAGTGAAGCTATACCACATAGACACCACATCAGCAAAATGGGGGTGGTTTTAATTTTAGGGGGTAAAGCGAACGATTTTAATGGTGGTTTTGATTTTAGGGGGTAAAGCGAACGATTTTAATAGTTTGAATTGGTTTTGTAGTTTGGTTGATTTATATACTTTTGAAAGGGTTTAGGAGCGTCAAATGCATTTTTTCCTAGTCGGTCAAATTTAGAAAGTACGAAGAGATCCACAGCTTACTTATCGGGCCACGACTGTGGGCCGTAAGTCGGATTCCAGGCAATTCCATCGAGCTAGTGCTGGCCAAATGGGCTGGGCCCGATGGGCCGACCCGGCACGCATCAGAGGCACGACACGAACGGCCGGCCCGAATCGTTCATGGGCGTCGCGCCGCAGACGAGACCCGGGCGTGCTCGGCCGCCACTCGCGACGGTGGGCGGCCCGACGGCGACGAACGATGTCGGGCCGTGCGGCTGACGACACGGCCAAGCACGACCAGAACGGCGGCACGCGCGCGCGGTCGCAGCACGCAGCAGCGCGAGGAGTGGGAGGGCCGGCCGGAGGCGGCGCAGCACACGCGGCGCGCGCGGAGCGGGGAGGCGATGACGCCAAGGAGGCGGGGAGGCGAGGACGAGGAGGGCGGCGCGGGGACCCGACGAGTGACAACCGGACGAGGAGAGGAGGCGGCAGCGGGGCCGCGGACGCGGGGAGGCGAGTCGGCGACGACCATCTAGGGCGGCGGGGAGGTGGGGGAGGTGACGACCGGACAAGGAGAGGAGGCGGCGGCTGGGGGAAGCGAGCACGCCGAGGTCCGAGGAGGACCGAGGAGGAGGCGCGCGGCGCGCCTCGAGTCCAGCGACGGCGATTGCGGGCGCCGGCGAGGAAAGAGGCGAGGAGGAATGGAAGAAGAAACGGGGTCGGGGGGTTACGGAGGCGAAGGGCGGCGGCATGCGAGGCGAGGCGCTGGTGGGTCGTGCCTAGGCACGACACGGCCCGACCAAAAATTCCGGCCGTTTTGAAAATAGCCGCACTGCTTTTGACCGTTGTGGTCTTAAAAATAGCAAAAATTAAAAATCCTGAAATTTCTTCTATAAATAGCCACCACACCCTCATTCAAGACACCTCATTCTCCATTCTCTTTGCAATTGTGTTGTGCAAATTCAAATCCGTGTTGAGTTTATTTGGCAAAATTCAAAAAATTGTCTCAAATTTTGAATTTTGAATTTTCAACCATAAGTCGTGAAAGAGGTACAAATACAATACTATTTTTGTAATACTTTTATTGTTCGTTTTGTTATGCTAAGATGAAAGTAGTAAAAGTGTTAGTTTCGATTTTTGCGGTTTCGTTATGGATATCCCCACGACAACTTTGATCTTGGTGAGTACGGACTTTCATCGGAGGAAATTGCGCCCATAGAGGCGGCCGCGGCTACCTCAAACGAACCGGAGGTTTCACCGGAGGAGCATGGTGGAGTTCCGTCATCGCTCCACGTCAAGATCGTGCCCAACGCAACCGAGCAAAGAGATCAAGGCCGTCTACATCGAGTGTGGGAGAATTTCGACAGACAACCAAGCAAGACGCAATGGAAATGAGGTACCATATGCTATTTGTAAAATTTGTCACCATGAATTGTCTGCGAAGTCTACAGGTGGAACGGGACACTTGCTTAGACATGCTACAAGATGTCGAACCAAGCAAGGATTGGCGATGAGGCAGACGCAGCTGCAATACAACCCCGACGGTACGGTATCTAGTGGAACTACGATCCTCGGTAGCCCGCCAATCTCTCTCGCTGCTTAATTGCTTCGAGGATTTACCGCTAGGCTTTAAGAGTCCGCTTCTTTCCAAAATTACATTAAGATCACAGATAATCCTAGATTTGTCTCCATTTCTGACGCACAACAACTAGGATCTAGTGAAATACTATAATGAACGTCGTAATAAAATAAAGGAACTATTTAGTACATGCACATTTTGGTGGTCCCGACCTCGGACATATGGAGTGGTCGGGCTAGGGAGGATTACCTTAGTGTAGTTGCGCATTATGTTAATGACAACTGGGCAATGGAGAAAAGGATTATAGGTTTGAAATTAATTGATGTAGCACACACGGGGGAGAATATTGGATCAGACATGAAAGTCGTGGAGGATTTTGGTCTTACTGCACAAAATATTCGCAATTACTTTAGACAACGCCACTGAGAAACTCGAGGGCTATGGACATTCTTACTCCAAGATTGAGTACATATGCCGATTCCTTCTTGGTACATCAACGATGCGCTTGTCATATTATCAACCTTATAGTCAAATGTGGTTTGAAGATGTTGAGTCAGATATTAAAGCTTTCGCGATGCGATTTCTTTCTTGAATAATTCTAACGTAAGAATAGCACAATATAAGAACCTGCAGGCGATGGGTGTACGCCCAAGAAAGTCAGGTTTGGACATGGAGGTAAGGTGGAACTCCACTTACCTTATGCTTAAGCATCTTTTGCCATACAAGAACACTTTCTCTGCTTTTATTCAAACGCACTATCCTAGCAATCGACGGTACTTTGTTATTAACGAGCAACATTGGTTCGTTCTTTGAGAAGATCTGTCATTTTTAGAAATTTTTATGAGGCAATCATTACTTTGTCCATTGTCTACTATCCAACATCTCCTATCATCGTGCATAGTATTTTACGAATTGCTACCCAATTAAAATTGCATGAAAATGACTTAGTTTTACGTGAGGTCGTTGTTGCCATGAAATCTAAATACCTTAAATATTGAGACAAATCCCTTACCTATATGCATTTGCATTTCTTTAGATCCTAGAGCTAAAATTGGTGCATTTGGTATCAGATTTGATCTTCTTCACGATGCTACGGGGCTAGACTATACTAACTATTTTACTGAAGTTCGTTCTCGGTATAACGAGGTTTACCAAAGGTATGAAAATAAGTTAGGGAGTCCGCCGCAACGACCTCCAGTAGCCCCACCTCGAGTGGGAAGACAAATATGTGGGTGCGATCTTCGTGCCTCTTCCTCCGTGTCCAAGTCTTCTTCCTCTACTACACCGCTACCGTCGGTCAAGACCCACAAGGAGCGGAGAACTATCCACCTATCCGACAATGATACGGTGGATTTCAACTCGAAGACTTCGACATCTTGCGGTGGTGGCAAGCTCATAAGTTAACATATCCGTGTTATCCATACTTGCACGTGATGTGCTAACTGCTGCTCGTCTCTACGGTTTCCTCCGAACCGCTTCGATCTTTCAGAAGAATATTGGAGGAGAGAAGAACAAGTCTCACAAGTGAGATGGTGGAGATCCTTTAACTGTGAAGGACTGGGAACAAGCCGATTCACGAACACAACACTCTGTGGAAAATTCAGAGTTGTCGGAGGTGTTCGAAAATTTATACTTAGACAATGACACCGACACATAGAACAAAGATGTATCATGTATGTACAATTGTAGAGCTACATGCTGTACTCTTTTTCCTTTGTCAAGGTTTTCTCATTTTGAGTTTTTACTTGACGAAGGTTTTAACGAGGCAGCCAACTGGACATTAATAAAGCTCTTTATTACATTTTTAATATAATTGTCCTAATTTTTCAATGTTCATGTCCACTTTTGAGTTGCACATATTTTTCTAATTTTTTTGGATTTTTTTCATTCTGACGGGCCAAACGGGCCACGTTTAGCCCGACGGGCTAAACGGGCTCGGGCCAGCCCGACACGGCCCGAATGCCTGATGGACCGTGCCTGGGCCGCCACCCCGGCCCGTGAGCCGGCACGGCACGGCACGAATAGTACACGGGCCGAAATAGACCGTGCTTAAACGGGCCGTGCCTCGTCGGGCTCGGGCCGTGCCATGCCGGGCGGCCCGTTTGACCACCTCTACATCGAGCCGACAGGGCAGACAAGTCGAAGAGAGGGCACGCCCATCGAGCCAATTCCAGTACCCAGGCCCGCGCCCCCAGCTGGGTTCTATCCCTCGGCCGCGCTTGCCTGCCCGCCTCACGCGCCGCTCTACGGGAAAACAACCGGCACGCCGCCCCTCCTCTCGCCATGGCAGCCGACCCGCCGACCGCATCACCTCGCGCGCCCCGCGCCGTTCGAAAGGCGGGAAAAAAAACCACCGTGCCGCCCGCCTCTCGCGCTGGCCTTCGGCCACGGTAGCCGACCGCGCCCGCGCACAAAGCGGAGAAAACCCCGCCCACCAACCACGCCGCCGCCTCTCGCGCGCGGCCAACCGCGCCCACCGCCGCTCGCGCCCGGCCACCCGCCCACCCCCACGGTAACCACACGAACCGGCACCCCCCCTCCCCCGCCCTATTTCGCCATGCCATCCCCCGCCACCGACCCACCTCCCCCGTTCTCTCCTCCCGGGCCCCCGCGGCTCGGCCCCACGCCACCACCGCAAACCCTCACTGCACGGCCGCACCACACCACACGTCGCACCACCACAGCCATCCGTCGCGGCGCAGCACACCCCAACGAGGAGTAGGAGGAGGGGGAGCGGGCGGTCGCGCGGGGCGTGACCCGGCCGGCTATGCTGCAGCGCGCGGCGAGCAACGCCTACTCCTGGTGGTGGGCGTCCCACATCCGCACCACCCAGTCCAAGTGGCTCGACACCACCCTCCACGGTACGCGCTCCATCCATTCACCTCTCCAAATGTGCATTGCTAACTTGCAATTGTGGATGTGACGATGCCGTATCCGTCTTGTGTGTGTGTTTGTGCTTGTATGCAGAGATGGAGGACAGGGTGAAGGCCATGATCAAGCTCATCGGGGCGGACGCCGACTCGTTCGCCAAGAAGGCGGAGCTCTACTTCAAGAGCCGGCCGGAGCTCATCAACCATGTCGAGGAGATGTTTAGATCCTACCAGGCGCTGGCCGACCGGTACGACCGGATATCCAGCGAGCTGCACAAGGCCAACCACACCATTGCCACCTCCTTCCCGGACCAGGTCCAGTTCTCCATGCAAGACGGTGACGGCGAGGGATTCCCAAAGGGGATCTCTGGGGTTGATCTCAGCAACTTCAAATTCCCGGCGCTGGAGGGCTTGTCCATGGGCTCACGGGGCACAAGCCGTGGAACCAGCCCGGTCCCGAAGAGGGCCCAGGCGCACCGGAGGGTCACCTCCCACATGAACAAGGACAATGCGCATGAGGAGATCGACAATCTGCAGAAGCAAATCCTGATGCTGCAGACCGAGAAAGAGTTCTTGAAGACCTCTTACGACAGTGCGCTAGGCAAGTATCTGGACATTGAGAGGCATGTGGCCGAGTTGCAGGATGAAGTTTGCAGCTTGCAAGATGCTTTTAGCACTGGCACGGCCATTGAAGACAACGAAGCCCGGGCGCTGATGGCTGCACGAGCCATTATGTCTTGTGAGGATACATTGGTTAACTTGCAGGACCAGCAAAAGAGATCATCTGAAGAGGCGAGAACGGAATTTCAACGATTCAATGAAGCAAAGGAGAAGCTAAAAACCTTCAAAGATGAGTGTGGGCAGCCTCAGACGCAAATTGATGGGCCTGATCACCATGACACAGAACTTAGCCCTGCACTGTTATCTGCGGATGGCGATGATTCTGTTCTAAATGATGTCAGGCTTGACCTGCAGGAAGTATGTCAAAAAGTCAAAGAACTAATTGAACTGCAACCGGAGGCATCAGTGGCAGAACTAGCAGAAAAGGTTGATCAACTTGTGGAGAAGGTAATCAACCTGGAGCTTGCTACTACTTCACATAATGCTCAGATCAATAGAATGAGGACTGAGATAGATGACCTTCACAAGCGCCTGCATGCTTTGGAGGAAGACAAGGCTGCTTTGGTTGTTGATTCCAGTAAGTTGGCAGACAGATTGAAGCAAGTTGAAGAGGTGCTGCAAGCAGTCCAACAAATTGGGCGGTCCATACAAAATGGGACAGAGAATATTTATAAAGAAATGACTGACGCCTGCAGTGAACTTGCTGAGTTTATAGAAAAATTGCATGCTCCTGAGACTCAAAACTGTGATGTTGTAGATTTATCCCAAGAATGTAAAGGTGTTGCTTCTCAGGAAGAAGATTCTGAACTAACAAGTCAGTCTGCCAATGAAAAAACACCCGATTCATTAGATGGCTCAAGAAATGAAATGGAGAAACAGGATGAAGGTTCAGAGGGTCCTGTGGTGTGGGAACAACTAGTTGCAAACGGATCTGAAGGTGAGGAGAATATTTTATTAGAAGAGTATGCATCTGTCCTTCAGAGCTACAAAGATAAAGAGCAAAAGATTTCAGAAATTGAGAAGAAAAATCAAGAGTATCATATCGAGGCAATGTCAGAGCTGAAGGAACTGAAGAATGCCAATGCAATGAAAGATGAGGAGATTCACTCTCTTCGGCGCATGCTAAGTTCTTTGCAGAGAAAGATGAGTGCTTCTGCTCCTGAGTATGTGGAGAAGTCTGAAGAAACATCCAAAATAAGCACCACTCCTACCACTGAAGACAAAGAGATTACTGAGATAGAGGAATACATTAAGCAATGCCAAGGTGAAGAACAACTTGCTTGTTCAGTTGTGGAGGAGAAATTTAGAGCAGAGATTGACAGGGTGTTGGAGGAGAACTTGGACTTCTGGTTGAGGTTTAGCACGTCATATCATCAAATACGGAATTTCCAAACATCATTTGACAAGCTAAAAGCTGAGATGGGTAAATTGACTGATGCACATGCACAGGGCGGTGCAGATGGAGTCCCAACTAGTCATCAGGTAGCAAAGCTGGAGTCAGCTGTTCTAGAAAAGAAATTTCGTGATTTGAATACAGATCTTCAAGTTTGGATGGAAAAGAATGTGCTATTAAAAGGAGAGCTGGAGAACAGGTTCTCTTCACTGTGCGGCATACAAGAGGATATATCAACGATCACAACTCTGGATAAAAGTGATGAAGTTCACTTCACCCTTTTCCAAGCTGCAAAATATCAAGGAGAGGTGCTTAATATGAAACAAGAGAATAACAAAGTTGCTAAAGAGCTAGAAGCTGGGCTGGACCACGTAAGAGGCCTCCAAGTGGAGGTTGGGAGGGTGCTCTTGAAGCTCCGAGAGAATCTTGAGCTATCTATTGCAAGAAGCAACCGAGCTCAACAGAACTTCCGGAATCTGTCAACAAAAGCCGGGGTCCCCCTTAGAACTTTCCTGTTTGGCACGAAGCAAAAGAAACCATCACTCTTTTCATGCATGGGTCCTGGCGTGCATAAGCAGTATGGTGGCTCGAAGGCTGGGCGTAGATGAGAATGGTTGGATCATCGGCTGTCTGTCTTTTGACATTTAGTACGAAAGAGATCTCAATGTGCCTGTCAATTGATTTGTGGTATATGTGGTTTTTCTTAGGTCTTAAATGTAAAGGACCCTGCATCTCTTAACTCAAATTTGGTTTATGATTATCCATTTACTTCTGGATTGATATGGTATTGGTCCCTATATGACCTTACTGTCAGAACTAAATTTGGTGGAAATGTATAATGTTAAATTTGTTTACAGTACTCCTGGTACTGGAATAAAATGTGTTGGTGCTCCTGTTCCTCGAATACCTTCAATTGCCAAATTGAGATCAAGTTGACAATGTCTACCCAATTGCAAAAGTGGTGGTGCAACTGTTTTGCTAGTTGAACTACTGGGAGAAAGTCAAATCCCGTAAGTGTATCATATCCTAACATTTTTAACCTTTTGAGCATCTTTAGTAATCTGTTGGGAGAAAACATAACCTATCAAATTAGCCTGTGTATATAAGCAATGGTGTGGTAGCTAAGGAACAATAATACAGATTAAATCAAACTTCATGTTGTTTTTTCTGAGCAAAACCCAAACTTGTTAGAATTGCTGATATTCACAATATCCTTGTATTCTTCAGTTGGCGATCTTTTCAGCAGTCATCGAAATGCCTTTTCAGGCTGTGCAATCCCGGAGAAGCTTTATGGTCTCAACAGCAATCCTACTCTCAGACGGCAATGTCTTTCTTGTATGCATGGTGTCAATAGAATGGCAAGTTGCCAGACAGAAATTTGTGTTGACTCCACTGTGTTTGGCTCATGTCCCAATTCAAAGTTGATTTGCATACGATGATCTGTTAACATCAAAATAAAAGGAGAAGGCGGCCAAGTTTCTTGTAAAACTAAAAGTGTACTACTTTTTTTTTCTGAGGAATGGTGGTGGTACTGTATATCACAGTTGTTTGTTATATTACATGATTTAGGCTCTTGTTTAACATAAGTTTGAGGGCATTGATATATGTTGACCGAATTAGCGATGGGGGGTGGTGGTGGTTTGAATAGGAGTGGGGATCGGTTGATAAGAGAAGTAAATATGTATTAATTATCTCCAACTGGACCTGGAGGTGGTTTTAACATGCTTCTCCGGCGGGTGACGGTCTCCACTCTAGCGGAGGGCTGATTCAACTTACAGTTGACCCAGAGATCACGCTCACCTCGTGGGAGGAAGCCCTCCTTCACTTGCTAGTTGCTACTAAGTGTGACGAGGAGGCTCTCCACGCGGGACCTCGTGGAGGAGTTCTGCGCCCTCGGGGTTTGGCCCCTGGCGTAGGGCTGGAGCGGCTCTTGGGCCCTATACCTGCGAAGAGCACGTGAAGCACGGGCTGGTTGTGTGTGAGCCTCACCTGAACTGCGCGTATGTGGACCTGGCGGTCCATATTGCGGAGCACCTGGACCCAGATGAGGGGAGGAGAAAGTGGGCCCGCGTGCCCGAGGAGTGCGACGTCACTGGGCCGATCATCGTGAAGCCCCAGCGCTCTGTTGGGTTTGGCAGCACGGGCGACCCCTCCTGCGTGAGGGTGGACGGGGCGGAGAGGCTGGCGAAGAGGGTGGTACAAGGAACTCCGAAGCGGGTGGAGTGCACTCGATCGAGCAGCCTGTCTTTGGGAGAGCTTGGCATGTCCCCCACGATGGGCACTACGTCGAGGGCTACGGGGTGTGCTGCAGCAGAGGCTAGGGAGGGGGTGGCGAGCTTGTTTGGGATAGCGGGCTTGCTCTCGAGGAGTTCTCGGCCGGTAGCACCCCGTCGCACATTTATGGCGGGGGCTTTGAGGACACCAGGTTGTGCCTCCCACTCCGGGCCGCGATGCGATCAGTAGGTATTCTTTTTTTGTGTGTAGTTTGGGGTATGTGTGTGCGGCTCTGACCTGTATACCTGCCTTGTAGTCCTAAGCGACGAGGAGGAGAGGGCCGACGGAGGTGGGTCAGCCTCGCAGAGCTCCGAGGCGGCGCCTTCGCAAGCTGCCGCTCCGGCCGCCGTGGCCATTGCGGATCTGGGCTCGCTTTGCCTCGCAGACTTCAAGGTCAACGCCGATGCTGCGGTGGTTTGTGAGGAGGTCGCTCGCTTCGCCGACCCGTCTTACGTGGTGGATCTCTTTCGGAACATGTCCCTTAAGGGGATGTTCTGATCCATCGAGGCAAACGCCGCGAAGGTGCATGTTTTGTTTTACCGATCTATATTTTTTACGTGTGTGACACCGCACTTCGTGCAGACCCCGATGCTATCGCGCGCGCTCGAGGGTGACGTCTTGCGCGACTTTGACGAGATCCAAAAATGGGTGGACGACCAGGAGGCCGGCGAGTGGGGGCACCACCAAGACAAGGTGTTGAAGGGATACGGGTAGGCTACGCTAGCAACAATTCAAAATTTCTACCACGTAGACCAGGATGCCAAGCAAGATAGATGACCAAAGATCATTACCACCAGACGCGCAGTGCAGCGGAAGTAGAGTCGGAGCAACCTAGTCCGACGATGAACGCGTCAATGTAGTGGTCGTAGATGATCGTCCAACGTCCTCGTAGTCGATCGTCTCCTCCAGCAACCTCCGCAGTTCCTTGTGAAGATCACAGATCGTCCTTAGCGCAACAGCGATTGCAGTAGTGTCTCTACGGTATCCACACGTCCAGAGAAGGAACAACCGTACGCCGGTGTGCTAGCACCAAGTCGCACGGGAAGGCTCTCACAAGAAGATGGCGGCTAGGGTTTCGGTGGAAACAACTCACGTGTCTATCTCTCTCCCCTTCCCCACCTGGCCTCAAGCATCTCCTTATATAGTGCCCCGTGTCGGATCCTATCCGAACACATTTGACGAATCGTATTCGTACTGATTTGTTCCATCCCATTAAGTGTGTGACCCGTTAGGTTTATGTGTAATCGGTTGTGACTCGGAAACCCTTTCCGATCACGAGTCGTAGCGGTCCCTAGTAGGACATAACGATTCCCGAATACACACAAATTATATCGGACGAACCTTAATGCAATATGATCTACGACTAGGTCCTCATCACTTACGACCAGGTCCTATCTCTATACGACCAGTTCGCATTTGGTCACGACCAGTTCATAACTCCTTACGACCAGGTTTCGACCACTCTGTGATTTCGTTCGACTAGTCTACGACTTGCTCGTATCACCATACGACTTGTCTGGATCTGATCGAACTAAGCGACTTACTCTAGTATTCTCCCTTTGCCTCACGATATCTGGTTTGAACTCCATGTGAGATAATGTGTCATCCATGGACTGTTCAATACTTTCTCGATCGAGTTGTCGGATAACCTTATGTGGTTGAACACTTCGACCACTAGTGGCATGGCCATGCACTTTCTTTATCCGACCACTTCGAGGGGCGCAAAGACATCTCTCCCGTTATGTTAGGAGGGGCAAATCCCATATCCGACCACTCACATCCCTCCGCATGTTTCATAGCATACCCGAAAGCTACCTTTATAACTACCTAGGTACGAGTAGCGTTTGGCAACCCCTAAGAGCGCTGATATATATGTAGGGAACCATGCTGATCTCAGGTCTAAGGATTATACATCATCATTGCTTGAGACCAACTAATGACACACAGAATCATAACAATCTCAATAGTGTCTCAAGGTGGGTCAATCCAACCCCCATGTTCTCTAACATGTGTTCACATTATTGATTCGATATCCCTATATCCATGACCGGTGAAACATGGTCATCAATCAATATATGCGCTGGTCGTAGAGTCACTGGTGTTCCGATCAGTGACATTCGACTAGGGATACTTTTAGAACGACATCATATAAGTCGAAGAGTTTCACCAACAAGTCACATACTCGTTGATCTTTAGAACTAACAATTCATTCAAGGAATAGAATAACATTTATTCAAGAACTCATAAACATAGACATGATACAATCATTTCCATGATTGCCTCTAGGGCATATCACCAACAGGTGTTACCCTCCGCTTGCTCCGAGCGGCCTGAGTCCTTTAGATTCTTGTAACTAGGTCTTAGCGATTTAGCTTTCTCCTCTCTTTTTTTTTTTGCTCCGCCCCCTTCAGGGCCCATGCACCGAAGGGGGCTGGGATGGGGGGTTCGCCTCTTTTTGTAATTACCTCCACTTTTGAATGAAAAAGATGTTTGGAAAATTGGTTGTTTGTGAAGTTCGGTGTGGTTCGCTTAGTGTGCTTTGCGGTTATGCGTTTTGAATTCGTGGTTTGCGTAGGCTGATCCGCCATTGCTTCGATGTACTGCTGGCCGGGGATTCGACCATCCGAGGGGCACATGATGAAGGTAACTACCCCGGTGTGAGCCGAAGGGGGAGCGTTGCCTTGGCTCTGTTTGGCCTCTACAGCTGTGCTACCAGGGTGTCGTGTACCATGGCGTGAAGTGGCAGCGCGGCGCTTGGCAAACCTGGGTGGGACCATGGAGGAGTTTAGGCTATTTCGCCAGCGCAAGGCCACCACGACATGTGACAAGATCGCGTGCTTCTGGGAGAAGCGAGGCTACATGGCACCCAAAGAAGACCCTTCGGCCTCGTGCACTGAATCTATAGCCTTGGCCCCAACTTGCGAAGCACCGTCTGAGGCGGTGTGTAGTAGGTATGCAGAAAGGGACCTTCTGAAGTTCATGGAGACCGGGCCCTCCGATGAGGAGCTACGGGAGTGGCTGCTGCACCTAGATGTGTTGTACACTGACGCACCGTAGTCATTGATTGCATGTACCTTTTATTTGTGTACACGTTGTATGTTGTAGTTGATTGATTTCCTTTTCCCCGAGGCAAACCTCCATTGTATGTACTTTGTTTATTTGGAATTTGTTGTGATGAATAAAGCTCGCTTTGTCGGTATATATATGTGTGTTCCGTGTTGTTTGACCCTCCATTTCGTTTTGTATCTAGATAGGGCTCGGGGGTAGCTATTTACTTTTTGGCGAGGGGGAGGCAAAACCTAGTGTCGTCCACCATACTTTTTTAGATAGGGCTTGGTTGAGCCATAACCCTTTTTTTGTGAGGGGGAGGCGAAGCCTGGCGTCGTCCCCCATACTTTTTTAGATAGGGCTCCAGGGGAGCCCTAACTTTTCTTGTGAAGGGGAGGCGAAGCCTAGAGCTGTCCCCCTTACTTTTTTGGAAAAGTCTTCGGGGGAGTCCAAACTTTTCTTGCGAGGTGGAGGCGAAGCCTAATGCCGCCCCCATACTTTTTTAGATAAGGCTCCGGGGGATCCCTAACACTTTTTTCTTGCGAGGGGGAGGCGAAGCCTAGCGTTGTTCGCCATACTTTTTTAGATAGGGCTCCGAGAGAGCCCTAACTTTTTTTACGAGAGGAGAGGCGAAGCTTGTTGCCGTATCCCATACTTTTTTTAAATAGGGCTCCGAGGGAGCCTAACTTTTCTTGTGAGGGGGAGGCAAAGCCTAGCACCGTCCCCCATACTTTTCTAGATAGGGCTCCAGGGGAGCCCTAACTCATCTTGCGAGGAGGAGGCGAAACCTAGCGCCGCCCCAATACTTTTTTGATAGGGTCCGAGAGAGCCCCAACTTTTCTTGCGAGGAGGAGGCAAAGCCTAGTGCCGCCCCCATACTTTTTTAGATAGGGCTCCGGGGGAGCCCTAACTTGTTTTTGCAAGGAGGAGGCGAAGCCTAGCACCATCCCCCATACTTTGTTAGATAGGGCTCTGGGGGAGCCCTAACTTTTCTTACGAGGGGGAGGTGAAGCCCAGTGCCTTCCCCTATAATTTTTTAGATAGGGCTCCTAAGGAGCCCTAACTTTTCTTACGAGAGGGGAGGCGAAGCCTAGCACCATCCCCTATACTTTTTTAGATAGGGCTCCAGGGGAGCCCTAACTTTTTTTCTTACGAGGGGGAGGCGAAGCCTGGTGTCGTTCCCCATACTTTTTTAGATAGGGCTCCGGGGGAGCCCTAACTTTTCTTGCGAGGGAGAGGCAAAGCCTAGCACCGTCCCCCCGGTGGACCTCGGTGCTCGAGGCCTAGCACAGTGTCCATTTATACATGCGTACCCTACGGGGGCGTCGGTGTGCACCGGGGCTGTGAGCCATGCGCCGTGTCTTTGTTTGTACACTGATGCATGCGGAGGGCATCGGTGTGCACTAGGGCTGTGAGCAATGCGCGGTGTCTTGGTTTATACACTCGTGCCTATGGAGGGCATCGGTGTGCACCGGGGTTGTGAGCCGTGCGCGGTGTCTTTGTTTGTACACTCATTCGTGCGGAGGGCATGGGTGTGCACGAGGGCTGTGAGCTATGCGTGGTGTCTTTGTTTATATACTCATGCCTACAGAGGGCATTGATGTGCATCGGGTGTGAGCCGTGTGCAGTGTCTTTGTTTATACACTCGTGTGTGCGGAGGTCATCGGTGTGCACCGGGGCTGTGAGTCGTGCGTGGTGTTTTGGTTTATACACTCGTGCCTGCGGAAGACATTGGCGTGCACGGGGCGTGAGCCATGCACGATGTCTTTGTTTATACACTCGTGCTTGCGGAGGGCATCGGTGTGCACCGGGGCTATGAGCCATGCGCGGTGTCTGTTTATACACTCGTGCTCGCGGAGGGTATCGATGTGCACCGGGTCTGTGATCCATGCGTAGTATCTTTGTTTATACACTCGTGCCTACAGAGGGCATCGGTGTGCACCGGGGCTGTAAGCCATGCGCGGTGTCTGTTTATACACTTGTGTCTGCGGAGGGCATCGGTGTGCACTGGGGCTGTGAGCCATACACGGCGTCTTTGTTTATGTACTCGTGGCTATAGAGGGCATCGGTGTGCATCGGGGCTGTGAGTCATACGCGGTGTCTTTGTTTATTGTAACATCCCTAATTTGCGAGTTTTTGAATTTTCAAAAAGTTTTAAAAGCAAGCATTTGGTTTAAAATGCAAAAGCTTAAATTTGAAATTTAGAAATAAAAAACCCTTTAAATTGAAATAATCCAACATCAATTAAAATAAAAAGCTAGTTTATTGGAGCTTCTTGGATTTTATTTGGATTTTGAGCTTTTATTGCATTTTCTGGATTTTAATTTGGCTTTTCCCTTTTTGTTTGAAGCCAAAATTTATTTTGTTTGCAAAATTAAAAACTAAAGTATAGCTAAAAGTATTTTTATTAAGTTCCATATAATTCAAGGATCTTTTGTGAATTTTCCTAGAATTTTTGGACTGCTGTAGCTATTTTCTAAAAAGTCTTTTTGCTTTTCGGGATTTCTTTAATAGGAAATCTTTTAAAAATCCTTTTTCGGCTCGTGGGCCGAATTTCCTCCCTTGGCCCAGTTCCCCGGACCGCTTCCCGCACGCGCGCCACGCCTTCCCTCCCCACACCGTCCGATCGAAATCGGACGGCTCCGCCTCCACCACGCCTCCGCCTCCACCACGCCTCCCTCCACCCCGACCGTTCGATCTGGATCGAACGGCCAAGCCTCGTCGCCCTCGCCGCCGTCCTCCTCGGACCCCTCTCTCGCTGCGTGCGCGCGCTGCGCGTTTTTGCGCCGCGCGTCCGCCCTCCTCGCCCTTTTTCGGCGAGCATCAAGCGCAGCGTGCGCCACCGCACTCATTGCCGCCGCACCTCGTCCCGTCCCGTCCCCTTTTCCCCGCTCCTTTCGCCGACACCGTCGCCGCCATTGATGGCCGAAGCAAGCCCTCGCTGCTCTCCACCGTCTGGGCCCCCCGAGGCCTATAAAGGCGAGCCCCGGGACCGCCTCCTTCCCCTCTTCCGTTTCCCCCATCCCTCTCCTCCTCTCTCGCCCTCCTCGCCCCCTTTTCGAGCTCCCTCACCGTCGGCCGTGAAGCTCGCCGCCGCCGATTGCACCGCCTCCGAGCTCCCTCCGCCACCTTCGACCCCGCCACCGGCTTCGCAAGGACGCCACCATTCCCGTGCGCGCACCCACTCCTCCCGGAGGCCACCGGAACGTCGCCGCCGCCTACGACCGCCGCCACCGCCGCTTCCTCCTCGTCGCCGACATCCTTCCGGTGACGCCGTGTCCTCAGGGCTACGCGCACCAGCATCGCCGTGAGCTCCCCTCCCTCTGGACACCCTCGCCGCCGGCCAACTCCCGGCCAATCGCCGGCGAGCCATCAGGCCCCGAGCGCCACCGCTCGGGTCCGACGTGGTTGCCGACGTGGCTGCCACTTGGCGCCACATACGCGCCACCTCGGCACCGTGAGCCTGCGTGGCTGCCACCTCCGCAGCCGCGTGTGCGCACGCGTGGGCGCTGGCGTGGCCGAGCCACGTGACGCCCAGTCAGCGCCACCGAGGCGCCCCGTCAGCCGTTTTGTCTACGTGGCAGCCACGTGGCGATTGACGTGGCATTTCCTTTGATTTCCCGTTGAGAATTAATTCGGCCGGAAATTAAAATCCCCTCACTGACGTCAGCTGGCGCAATAATTCGAATTTCCTTTAGAACAATAATTCCAGAAAATCAGAAAATCCCCATATCCTTCATTTTTGTGTTTTCCAAACTTCGAAAAGCCATAACTTCTTCGTTCGAACTCCGATTCGAGTGATTCAAATTTCTAAATTCATATAAAATCCCCCTCTTGCTGTTAGTGCTAATTTGGTATTTATTTGGAATTTATTTGGAGTTGTTTTATTTACTTTGCTCTTTTCACACGTGTAGAAACCGACTTTTCGGAAGATTTCTCGGATCCGACGACCGAAGCACCTCAACTCTTCAACGAAGGCAAGTCATAGACCTTTGATCATATTGAACCTATTTTATAAAACTATATTGTTTGTTATAAACATGCATCGCTAGTTTTATATTAAATTGTTTCGGGAGTAGATAAATGCCTAATTGATGTATACCTCCTTGATAAATTGCAAACGACATGTACCCTTGAATGACATGAACCCTTGGACACCTTAGGAGGGTTTATATTGGTTGGACATTGATAGATTACCAACGCGGGTATCGTATTATGCTTAGCCATGCTATAGTTGTACGTTGGGACTCTTGATCACATGCTTATATGAATAAAAGTGACTAAAGGAATTATGGAATCGTAGCACGACCACTTTTATTAAAAGATGTTGTGCCGAGGCTAGGGTGGTCTTTGGCCGGGTTGAACTGAAAATATTTTATGCTCGGGCGAGTGGATGGTGGTAAGTGTGGGTGCCGTAACGCACATTGGGACGTGGATTAGTCTCGCCTGAGCAACCAACTAAGAACTTAACCTTGAACCATTGATCTGGGTCACATCGTGCAACCACATGTCCAGGATGGGGGTGGACTTGACCAACTAATTAGCAATGTTTTGATTTGGCTCTGTTTGGGTTGAAAAGCGGCGTAAGAGGGGGCATGAATCTGGCGGGGGATAGACCCGTTAGAAGCGAATCCTTAACGAGCAGAACCGAGTCAAAACAGAGCTTTGTAAAGGCCTCGTGATAATGACTTAGTCGCACACCTTCGGCAGTGTATCAGACGGACATTATAAGTCAATTATCTCTTGTGGGTAAAGCTGTACAACCTCTACAGAGTGTATAAAACTATTCGAATAGCCGTGTCCCCGGTTATGGACATGCCCGGAGATTTCACGCAAGGGGTAGATGTTTTTCTTAAAACTGGTGGAATTGATGGTTTGGATGGAAAGGTTGGGTTGATCTCTAGTTGTTTCAAAGAACTGAATTACTTATGTACTAATCTTTTAAATTGTGCTTTCAAATCTACTTATTGTATTTACTTTCAACATTGCTTTTCGCAAAATAGCCATAAAGCTATCCTTGTCTAGCCTCGCATGAATATTAATTGCATATATTTCCCTATGACTTGCTGAGTACATTCAAAGTACTCACGTCTTGTGCCCTGTGTGTTAAACCCCCACATAAGAACCAGGAAATTCAGAGTTTTACGAAGAGGAGTATCCCGAAGACTTTGCGAACTAGGTCGTGTCCTCCACTCGATTGCTTGTGGGCATGTCGCGTGGCCACCACGAGATGTTATGTTTCCGCTGCAAGTTGTATTTTGTTGCTAAACCCTGTGTGGCGCACTCTGTAAGACTTGACCATAAGGTCCCTTTTGCTACCTTTAATATTAATTTGTCCGCTTCATCGTCATTTTGTTGTATGGTTGTGACTACACCGATGTTGTAACTGTGCGAGCTAGCTACTGATCTGGGACTAGTTCAGAATGCACAGAGGGTCCTGGGGTTGCATACCCGGGGTCCCGACAGAGGTGGTATCAGAGCCATATCGACTGTAGGACGTAACCATAGTTAGCATGGTCGTTTAGTCAGGAATTTCAAAATTTATTTTCTGAATCAAACCAACCAGTTAATATGAATAGTTATTCTTCCATTCCCTTATTCTATTCCTTTCTCGCCTACCCTAAGTCTTTTCTCATCCCATTCTTACATTCTTACATCTTATCTATTCTGAAAGTGGTTTTCAAATTTAAGTTGACCTCTCTTACCTCCGTAATCTCTAAATGATCGAGCCTTGTTTTGGTCGACTATCCCAAATAAGTTAGATTAGAAGTGTTTTAGTAGGGCTACCCTCCTAGCTGTAGTATTGTTTAGTAAGGCCGTTAGGCTCAAGTTTTGGTTGCTTCTTGGTAGCTTTCCGGCTATCCGTTCTTCGGGTTTAACCGAACCTCCCCAATTAGGTTGTTCTATCTTTCCCCTGTTCTCTCTCGTCTTTTGTGCTTTCCCCTCTTATCTATCGTGCTTTCTTCCTCTCATCTATTAAACCTGGAAAGTTCTGTGCAGATGGTTCAGATCCGCAACACTGCAAGCCAAGTTGACCCTGTGGATCTCAATACCCCGCCACCACCACCTCCTCCAGCAACCATGGCAGATCAAGGTTTGGGTCAGTTCATGGCAGCCCAGACACAGCTGATGAGCTCAATGATGCAAAATATGAACCAGATGATGACTCAACAGAGCCAGACTGCTGCTGCCCTTCTCTCAATAATTTATTGTTAGAGGTAGTTAATCCTAATAGTTGCATGAGCCATAGGTAAATGTTTTTCACTTGCCACCGAGCCTAGGTTAATATTTTGCTAATGATTTAGAGCCCGATGTATGGGCTCTGGTCATTTATATATCATATACCAGTCAGTATCGCTTAGCCATGTTTAGAACGGTAGAATAGGGATCATCATTTTGACGATGGTCATTATATCATTACTTTAATTACTTGGGTCACGGTACTCTTATATGTATTGTAATTGGAAAAAAGTAGAACTGAAAAATAAAAGGATTTGGACTTTGGGCATATGGTTTGTGTCGACGATCAAGACGTCGATCTTACGAAAAGAAAAGGAGAAAGTGACGTGGGAAATCTAAGAAAATAATGGGACTACTCTTTTATTAATATGAACTGGGTTTTACAGAATATGATCTGAGAACACTTCTTGTTCCCTTACAACCTCAGACCTATCACACGAATCTACGACTTGTGCTTTAGTCTGATGGCTCTGTCTTGTATTGCCTTCTTTTTTTTCCTCCTCTCCTCTTGATCCGTCCAGGTTCCATCTTTAAATAGCCCTCGAAGAGGTGGCAGTTACTTCCGGAGAAGACGTCTGATGCGAAGCATTGTGTCTGGTCGGAGTCAAGTGACGGTTGATAATGAACCAACCGTTCGGCGGTTATATGTCTATGAGACATACAACCGCATGGAGGTTGTTCGTCAGTGCTTCTGGATAAGAAACATCGTATGGTATGGAATATGCACGTCTTCCATTCATCACACGGTAGAGAATATACCTTGAATCTGTCCCAAGTATCAGTTCATACCTTTTACGAGCAGTTCTCCTAGTCGTGAGCTTGGCTTAGGCCTTTGTCCGACCAGGGTACCCATCATGTAACCTTTGGAATCTCTACGACCAGTCAGGTCGTGCACCTCAGGGATTACGACCATGAAGACGTATGGTCTGTTATACCCATCATGTTTTGGAGGTCGACGAATCTACACCTACTGATCCGATGATCAGGGACCTTATCCTTGATGAACTGGTTGCGGATATCGCTTCTGATTTCCGATCAGTGGATGTGCAAGATCTAACCGACCCTACTGGTTTAGAACCGGTGAAATCGGTTGAGAAGAAGAGGAAGGCCAACGCAACGAACTTTGCTTCGATACGTTACAAGGGTAAATTCAGAAAATCGACAAGGTACATATATTAAATGAAGAGGTCGCATATATACATACCTTGGATCTTCCTCACCTTCTCTCTCTCTTTTTGTAGATCTTCTGGTGTTCCAGTCGTGTCCGACCAGAGCACCCCTCAGGAAAAGGTTTCTGAGGAAGAGGTGGTCGTGAAGGTTCCTGATCAGGATGCTTCTAAAGAAAAAACTGCTGAGGATGAAGTAAAAGTAGCCCCCGAGCAGGTTTCAGCATCTGCTCAGGATCCTCTAGTAATCTTTACTCCTTCTCCGGAGGTAGTCATCTCCAAAGATCCTCAACAGGTTTCACCCCCTCCTGGAAATGCTTCTCAGGTTAACAAATTCCCTTTTCTCCCCGATTTATCGAGGATAAGGAACTTGATGAAGCCTGGGGGAAGATATCGGACCATCAAGCTGAGATTGGTCCAGATACAATCTTTTCCAAATATAATGACATGGCAATTCGGGTAAGTGTTCTACAACCATCCTTATAACTCCTTCTTTTAAAGTTTTTTGAAAACTTATCAAAGAAAGGGATTTTATTTTTGTAGCACATGGTCGAGAAATATGCTGTGGTCGGAGGACTGACCCAGCGAATAAAAACTTTGGAGCAGAAACACTCCGATCTGAGAAGTAAAAACATTTCTCTTTTTGACCTCCTAAGTTTTATTATCTTGTTTCTCCTTATAGCTTAATCTTCTCTTCTATCATATTTGATAGATTTAGAGAAAATTAAAGAAGAGATTGTGGCCAAAGAAGCCATAATAATAAAACTGAAGGAAGAAAATCAAGGTAAAGACCGGTCGATCGAGCATGCGATGACCAGGCAAAAGGAGGTTTTCGACTCTTGTGAGAAGAGAATCAAAAGTAACTGGTCGTAGACTTAACCAGTGCTCGATGACTCCAATTTTAAAGAGCATATTAACTTCTTTTTATCCACTCGTGCAGAAAAAACCAAAGCACTTGAATGAGCGGAGAAGACCCTCGACTTTGAGCGTAGCCAAAAGGCAGCCCTTGTATTTGGCCTTGATGAGAAAATCTTGGCTCTTAACAAAATGATCTTTGATATGGGATCAGGATCAAGCTTGCCTTCCTTAGGAGATCCAGCGGAAAAGATGAACTATTTTGGCCAACTTCTGGAAGATCTCAAAGGCCTGCTCAAAACTATGAGGGAAAACCATACCCAGACGATGAAGGAAGCTATTGTCAATGGAGTTAGTGTTGCTTTAGCAAAACTAAAGGCTTCCGACCCCTCTGTTAGTCTTAAAGCTGTGGAAGAGGACTTCGACTGCTCTGAAAGTGAAGCAACAAAACTTCTCGAGGAAGTAAGACTTCTTGGAGAGAAAGTTGCTGAAGAAATAGAAGTCGGATCTCCATCACGTAGCGACCGGTCTGGTGGTCCCAACATGTAAATGGATGTAAAATTAGACTATGCAAAATGAAACTTACCTTTTATCAATGAAAATCCTGCTTTGTCTTATCAATGTTGTTAAATACTCATATATCTCCTAGCCCCCGACTGCTTATATTAGTAGATGAACCTTACTAAAAGAAAGCAGTAGACCAAGAAATTGAGTAATAACAATGACCATGGTAGGAGTGCTGATAATGTTTATGACAACGATCCAGTGAATATTAGGAAATCATGTAGTCGGAACCAGCTGATGATTTCGACCAGTCTAGATCTTGTCCATTATCGAATTACTATGAAATACCACTTGTAGTCAGAAGATATAACAAAGACCGGATTTGCTGATAAGAAGATATGCATTAAGAATGTATGCAAAAAAGGAAATGAATAGATAAGTACCTTTGTTTAGAAAATATTCGGATCCGGTCGTATCGAATCTCAAGAATTGAAGTGTTGTAAAATATTTCGCGAAACGTGTTCATGTGCAAATCCGGCTGGCAGCGAGGATCGTAGGAAAATGACCGTCACTAGGAAGCTCCTTCCAGTGGGCAGGACCACATGCAGAGAGGAGAGACTTCGACCAGGAGGCTTTCCGTGTCCCGACCAGTAGCCAAACCTAAGTAGAACAGAATGTTGAAATAAAATAACAGTCTTCAAATTCAAGAAAGAACTAAAACCATATAAATTGTCTGAGTTGGTACTCCTTATACTCATATGTTTCTTTAAGAAAAGAGTATTTGGTTGTGCGTGTGTATCATTGAAGCAATGATCACGACTAAAACCGGTGTGGTCTGTGACACTTAAGTCAGCAACCATGAGTATTTGAGAGCCCTTTGAAAGGAATATCGGAGAGAATGAGTGTCTTCTCCGACCAACTAGCAACAATAAAGGCATATGACCAGATGCGACAAATAATAAGTATAAACAACCATACTTATCGTTTTAAAAGGAAATTCATCTTTATTGAAATATGAATGGAAATGAAATACATGAAATTAAACATAGAACTTACGCAATTGATCAATATTCCAAGAGTTAGACAAAATTTGCCCATCCGACATAGCTAATCGTGCGATCTGGTGGGTGACTTCGACCACGATGTATGGACCTTCCCATTTGGGTGAAAGTTTGTTGCGACCGCTTGGTTACGAATTTTCTAAGAACCAAATCACCTCTGATTAGGTGCGAGGTTGCACTTTACGACTGTGGTACCGACGCATGGCCTGCTGGTAGATTGCTGATCGTAACAAAGCTTGATTTCGTCGTTCTTCAAGGAAATTGATGTCATCAAGTCGTCATTCACACTGATCACTTTCGGAAAAGCAATCAATTCGAGCGAGAACCAATTTTGAGTTACGGAGGAAGCATGGCTTCACCCCATAAACCATAAAAATGGTGTTTCACTGGCCGCATACGACTAGTTGTTGTACAAATGGCCCATAATACAGAAGGAAGTTCTTGAACCCAAGCCCCTGACCGTTGAATTAACTGGTCGAACACTCGCCGTTTGATTCCTTGCATTATGATACCATTGGCTCGCTCAGCTGCTCTATTGCTCTGCGGATGAGCAACAGAAGCGAAATGTATCTTGATACCTAGGTCTTCACGAAATTCGAAAATTCTTTGCCGAAGCGGGCGCGCATTATCGGTGATTATACAACTGGGTACACCAAATCGTGTAATTACGCTTTTTGTGAGAAACCTCTTGGCGGCTTTAGTTGTAATTTTTACAACCGGCTCGGCTTCGATCTATTTAGTGAACGTGTCAATCATGACGAAAAGGAACTCAAAGTCCCCGGGTGCTCTTGGGAAAGGTCCCATAATGTCTAGTCCCCAGGTTGCAAAAGGCCAAGAAAGATGAATTGTTTGCAAAGGTTGAAACGGCTGATGTACTTGTCGGCTATGAAACTGACATTGTACGCACTTCGTCATGAGCACTTTTGCATCATGAAAGGCAGTTGGCCAGTAGTATCCTTGCCTAAAGGCTTTACCAACCAAAGTTCTGTAGGAATGATGAGCTCCACAGACTCCTCCATGAATTTTGGTTAGCAATTTAATGCCATCCGAGCAAGATATGCATCTCATCAACACTCCGTGAGATCATCATTTATACAAGGTACGTTCAATTAGAGTGTATGATTTGGCTTTTCGTGCTATACGATCAGCCTCTACATCATCTTCTGGAAGTAGGTCATGCTGAAGATAATTGTAGATCGATGTCATCCAATCTCTACTGTGATCGTGATGGCGCCAACCATCATCGACCTGTGGAGCATCCATGTTCGCAGAATTAAGGTGTGCAACCTCCTTGCGAACATCTATGTCCTCGGAAGGCTCGACCACCGAGGGTGAATCGAGTTTCTCGAGAAAAACTCCTGGCGGGACGGATGTCCTTGTGGAAGCCATCTGGGCCAACTGGTCCGCCAGAAAGTTTTCATTTCTAGGAATGTGTTGGATCTGTAAACCGAAGAAATGCTTTTCGAGTTTCGTACTTTTGCCAGATATGATGACATCTTGGTACCAGAGCATTGATACTCTTTCCCTACTTGATTCGCTACTAGTTGAGAATCGCCTTTCACTAGCAATCTGCGAATCCCGAGCGAACGAGCTGCCCGAAGTCGTGCCAGCAAGCCTTCGTATTCCGCCACATTGTTAGTAGCAGGAAAGTTTAACTGAATAGCGTACTTTATTTGTTCGCCAGTAGGGGAAATCAAGACGACCTGACCCCTTCCGTGCAACATCAAGGAACCGTCGAAGTACATTGTCCACTCATCGTGGTGCTCGTACTCGAGCCCTTGGGTGGGTTCAGGGTTTGTCCATTCGGCAATGAATTCTGCTATTGCCTGGGACTTGATTGCTGTTCGTGGGACAAAATGGAGATCGAACGCCCCAAGCTCAACCGCCCATTTTGCTATTTGTACTGATTACTCCCTGTTTCCTAGGAGTTGACCAAGAGGATATCCAGTAGGTACGACCACTTTGTGGGCCTGAAAATAATGCCTTAGTTTTCTTGAAGCCATAAGGAGACCATAGAGCAACTTTTGTACCTGCGGATACCGTTCTTTTGGTCCATGCAAGACTTCGCTTACGTAATATATCGGTCGTTGAATATGGTCTCATTCTACGACCAGTACACCACTAACCGTTTGTGGCGTCGCAGCCACGTAAATTAGCAATGTTTCTCCCAATCTCGGAGAGACTAAGATTGGGGGACTCGTAAGGTACCGTTTTAGTTCGTCAATGGCGCTGCTTGCCTCTTTAGTCCATTCGAAACTCCCATGTTTCCGGAGAAGCTTAAAGAAAGGTAATCCTTTTTTGCCTAACCGTGCTATGAAACGACTTAGCGCTGCCATACAACCGGTTAGTTTCTGAACTTCCTTCTTTGTGGTCGGATCGCGCATCTGATCGATGGCAGCGATTTTCGCTGGATTTGCTTCAATGCCTCTAGCCGAAACTAGGAATCTGAGAAGCTTTCCCGACAAAACTCCGAACACACATTTCTCCGGATTCAACTTAAGGTTATGATGTCTTAAGTTATTGAAAGTCTCCTGTAGATCTAGAATATGATCGCCGGCGTTGATGCTCTTTACGACTAGATCATCGACGTAGGCTTCAAGATTCCGACCTATCTGTGGGCTAAAGGTCTTTTGCATCAACCTTTGGAATGTTGCACCAGCATTTTTGAGACCAAATGACATCTTTACATAATAGTAAGTACCATATGGAGTGATGAAGGAAGTTTTCTCTTCATCTTCTTTACTCATATTGATCTGGTGGTACCCTGAGTAAGCATCTAAAAAACTTAACAACTCACACCCGGAAGTAGAGTCTACAAATTGATCGATGCGAGGAAGGGGAAAGTCATCCTTCGGATAAGCTTTATTAAGATCTGTAAAGTCAATACACATTCGCCATTTCCCATTGGCCTTTCTAACCATTACAGGGTTGGCGAGCCACTCTGGGTGGTCGACCTCACGAATGAACCCAGCTTTGAGAAGTTTGTCAATCTTAGACTGGATTGCTTCCTTCCGATCAGATGCGAAACGCCGTAGCTTCTGCTTGACCGGTTTTTTGTTAGGCCGTAGGGCTAGCCTATGCTCGATCGCCTCCCTGGGGACTCCGGGCATATCGAACGCCTGCTAGGCGAATATGTCCTGGTTAGCTCGGAGGAAGGAGACGAGTGACTCTTCCTATTTAAGGTCGAGTCCTGCCCCGACCAGTATCTTGGCACCCTCTGGAGAAGCACTTCCGTCGAGTTGTTCCTCTTTTATCTGGTCGGAAGGTTTCGTTGTCATCTTCGGTCTTGAATGTTTGACCTGCATGTTAACGGTGTTAGTTCCCCTGGTTGGAAGTTCATCGACCAGTTCTAAACATTTCCGATCGCATGCGTATGCTATTTTCTGATCGCCTCAGACCGTGATTACACCCTTTGGTCCGGCATTTTCAAACTTTGATAACCATAATGCGTAGCTATCAGGAATTTTGCTAAAGCTGGATGACCAAGAATTGCATTGTATGGAGTTTCGAAATTTACCACATCAAATGAAAATTTTTCTGTCCGGAAGTTGTCGGGCTTTCTGAACGTAACCAGTAGGGACAAGTGCCATATTGGCTTAGCGGTAGACCTAGAAACTATGCCATGGAAGGCATATTTAACAGGTTTTACCTTGGATTTGGGAATCTGCATGTCTTCCAAAGTACTTGCAAATAAAATATTTAGAGAACTACCCCCATCTATCAAGACCCGATTAACCCTGCAGTTATTAATAGTAGGCTCAACGACAATTGGAAACCTACCTGATCGAGTCGAAGGAATGGGGCAGTCTTCTTTGCTGAAAGAGATTATCGTCTCCGACCACCTTGGAGGTTTAACAACGATTGAAGGTTCGGTAAGGTTGACTTCTCGCTCCATGGCTTTCAGGTAACGTCTGGACTCGTACGAAGAAGATCCACCAAAGATCACATCGACGGTGTGCTGAGGTTCTTGGTACTCCATTTCTTCGTCACCATCTTTGTCCTTCTTGGAGCTTGTTTCCCCGAGCTCTTGAATCGACGAGAGTGGACCTTTACCTGCATAATAATCTTCCAGCTTCTTTTGCCAAGCGCGACAATTGCGTAGGTCGTGTCACGCTCTTGGTGGAGAGGACACCATTTTTATTTTTCTTGTAATCATTGGTGGAGCCTTAGCCTTGCGACACTGAATAATCTTTTCTTCCTTTGGTAAATTTTTGAAACAAAGAAGAACCTCTTTGTCGTTGGTTACGCCATGCTTCTTTTCTTGAGAGTCTTCTTTGCTTCTTTTTAGTCCTATCTAAGCGGGTTGGGGAATTTTATCCTTTCGATCAACGGCCGTTCCACTCGACCGCTTCATCGGCGTGGCGTGCTTGTCGACCATGTCGAAGAGCTCGATGGTTGTTCGTGGGGGATGTATAGCTAAATCCTCCGTAAACCTTCGATTTCTTAATCCCGCTTTGAAGGCTTGGATAACGGAAGATTCTGCAACTTCCGGTATTGAGTTACAAACTTGGCTAAATCTTTTGATGTACTACCGGAGAGTCTCGTTAGATTTTTGCTGTATTCTATGGAGATCGTCTTCTTTTCCGGGCCGATCGTAGGTACCCTGGAAATTTGCAATTAGAAGGTCGCAGAGTTGCTCACAAGTATACACGGACCCGACCGGTAGGTTAAGCAACCTTGATCGGGCTGATCCTTCTAATACCGTAGGAAGATAGTTGGCCATTACATTTTCATCACCACCAGCAGCTCTAATAGCGGTGGTATATATCTGGAGAAATTCCAAAGGATTTTGAGTCCCATTGAATTTATCCATATTGGCCGGTCGGAACCTATTTGGCCAATGTACAGCCTGGAGCCCTGCTGAGAAGGCTCGACAGCCTGTGATAGTTTCGTGGCGCCTTCTTTGAAAAGGTGCCGGATTGTAATCGGTTGGAGACCGATTTCTAGGAACGGATTGTCGGTGCTCCAATGTCCCGATTCGGTCGTGGACGTTAGTAGAATGCCTCTGACCGCTTGCCTGGTTCAGGTGATGTCGGAGATCACCTGGTCCAAGCGATTGCTCCTCTCGACGAAGTGAGGGTGAGGATTCCTGGAATAGTCTCCTCCCCTCATGACTTGTTGGTCGGAATCGTCGAGGTGGTCACAGTGTCAACTGATCTTCAACACGACCATGCAAGCCCCTGCTTCTGGAAGAATGCTGTGATGAAG
Source organism: Ampelocalamus luodianensis (assembly GCA_036346255.1). Lineage (NCBI taxonomy): Eukaryota > Viridiplantae > Streptophyta > Magnoliopsida > Poales > Poaceae > Ampelocalamus > Ampelocalamus luodianensis. Next base: position 11,382,703 of record CM070626.1, read on the forward strand.
TCATGGTCTGACTTTGCGGGTGCCTTCGTTCCCGATATGCTTATGTGCGCTGCATCGTCTGTTGGATAATCTCTGATACTTGACCTGCGAGTTGGGCAAAACCTGGAGTCTCTGCCAGGGCAGGGTCAGAAGTATTTAACATATCTTTGACTCGCTGCAGGTTTTGTAATGTTACCGAAGGTCTCGAAGGATTTATGCCAGAAGAAGGTGTCTGATGGCTTGAATCCCCCGATCTCCTGGTCGATCTTGCCTGGTCCCTTACATTGGTTGGGGGAGGATCAAGCGAATTAACTAATGGACGTCCACCAGTCCCGTTACCTCCGGCATTTGGTGTTTGACCGCCCGCACCATCTCCATTATTACGTGGTGGCGAGGCAATGTATAGAGGACCGTACACGATATTTTGATCCGTATCTCCGATCGCATTGACCTCGTGCTTCCAGCAGCGATCCTCCGATGAGCTTCCGTCGTAATAGATGGAGAGCCTTTTGAGCTTCTACGAGAAGTTTCCACGACGGAGAGCAGTTGGTGATCAGCACTTCCTAAGGTTTTCGGAAGGGTCTCAACCTGATCCGGCGAGTCGCCGATCGAATGCTGAGCTTTATCATACCCACTTGGTTTATGACCAACGGAGGTTTCATCAACATCGTCACCAGGTGTCGGTTGGCTCCTGGAATTGCTAGAAGCCGTCGGTGAGTACCTATCAACCATGATCGCATCAAAGGTATATTGAACCGCGAGTTGCGGTGTTGAATTTTCGTCACCTTTTTTGTCGGTCGAAAGGTCCGGGCTTGCTGAGGCTTTAGGGTGTTCCGAACTGGTCGGAAGCACTTCCTCTGAAACCGCCACTGATTGTAGCGGTGTGTCTTCATCCATCGATCGACTCGCGATTTACGCCATGGGCGAACCGGCGGAGGAGGATGATGAAGATTCCGTTTTCCTCCATGCGCGCATGCATGCATTCATATCGAGGTTGGCGTAGTTCGCGTGTCGAACGATTTTCTTCATCCCAACTTCCCGACATAACCGCATCAGCGATCACAAACGGGGAATGGACAAAGATTTGATGAGCAGAAAAATTCTTCTGAGATTCCATGTCGCGATCCCCATGGACGGCGCCAGCTGTCGACGATCAAGACGTCGATCTTACGAAAAGAAAAGGAGAAAGTGACGTTTGAAATCTAAGGAAATAATGGATCGCTCTTTTATTAATATGGCTGGTTTTACAGAATATGATGCGAGAACACTTCTTGTTCCCTTCCAACCTCAGACTTATCACACGAATCTACGGCTTGTGCTTTAGTCTGATGGCTCTGTCTTGTATTGCCTTCTTTTTTTTCTCCTCTCCTCTTGATCCGTCCAGGTTCCATCTTTAAATAGCCCTCGAAGAGGTGGCGATTATAGGAGAAGGCGTCGATGCGGCGTTGCGTGCAGTGAGTCAAGTGACAATTGATAATGAACCAACTGTGGATAAGAAACGTCGTATGGTATGGAATATGCACATGTTCCATTCATCACACGATAGAGAATATACATTGAACCTATCCCAAGTATCAGTTCATACCTTTTACGAGCAGTTCTCATGGTCGTGAGCTTGGCTTAGGCCTTTGTCCGACCAGGGTACCCATCATGTAACCTCTGGAATCTCTACGACCAGTTAGGTCGTGCACCTCAGGGATTACGACCATGAAGACGTATGATCTGTTATGTATTAAAGATAATATATAGAGGTTTTATTCCTCGTCAGTTTGATGGTGTGTTTGTTGGGTGTGTGGGTTGTGCCCGAGTCAGCAAGGACCGAACATCTTGTCCCACTGAGCCAAGCATTGTTGCGTGCATCCACATGAGGGTATTGGGAACCCCTCTTGACTTAGTACTTTGTTATGTGTTAACTCTAAGCCGTAGGTGGTAGTTGTTAGGGAGAAAAATATTCTGTTGTTGTTGGAAGTGTGCAGGGTAGGATTCGGGTAGGTTCCCATGCCTGAGGAGCATCAGTAATTGCTGAGGCTTTACCCGTGACTTCGACACAACATATGGGTCCTCTGTGGGAGCCCTATTTGCACACACAAGGGCGGTTCAAGGAGGGTTCCACCCATAGGGCGGCTCTTAGCTAATAAATTTCATTGGAAAGCGTCTTGTAGGACTTAGCTCTGCTAGGTATACCTTAGGAAGTGTGCTAAATAGCTTGGCAAAAGAGCGGTCTGGCATGTGGGTAAATTTGTACATCCCTACAGAGTTTAATCCATTCAAATAGCCAAGTCTTTGGTTATGGACATGCTTGGGGAGGTCTTTCAAGAGTTAGACTCAACGTTTTGGAAATCAGGTGGTACGAATGGGTAATTCGTGCTATGTTGTGGTGGCTATTGGGTAGACACTTCTAAGATGTTTATTATGTCTCTAGATATTGCTTCGCTATTATTTAAACTAATGAAAATAGATTTGCCCAATTGCCTTTCAATCTATTAATCTATTGAAAAGAAAATGCCTTTATGCTGAAAATTGCTTAGTATAGTAGAGGCCTACTAGAGGGCGGCGAAGATAAGGTCGAAGGGCACCATCTCTACGGCCCACTTGCCTATTTAGCCCGAAGCGTCCTTGTTTCACAGCATCAGCGCGAGTGGGTAAGACGTCGGGACTGTGATGGTGTGTGCTAGGAAGTAGTGCCGTAGCTTGTGCGATGCCATGAGTAGGGTGTATGCCAGCTTTTCCAGCTCTGTATATCTAACTTTGGCCCCTTGCAGGGCCTCTGATGTGTAGTACATGGGGCATTGTCAGCCATTGTGTTCTTGGAAGCGGATCAAGCTCACCGCTGAGGTGGCAACGACGAGGTACAACAGCAGATTTGCATTGGGCTTCGAGCTGACCAGGCTTGTCAATTGGGCGAGGTATTGTTTAAGCTCTTCGAATGACTTCTGGCAGTCCTCCATCCATCGGAACGGCTCTGCTCCTCAGAGCGTCTTGAAAAAGGGCATGGCCCGCTCCACGGAGCGGGATAAAAATTGACTAAGCGCTGCGAGGCGCCTTGTTAGCCTTTGCACCTCTCGGGCACTACGAGGGGCTCTATTTCTTGGATGGCTTTTATTTTCTCAGGGTTGGCCTTGATGCCTCTTTCGAACATGAGGAATCCCTGGAGTTTGCCCGCCTTTACACCGAAGGCGCACTTTTCTAGGTTCAGCTTGACTCCCTCTACCCGAGGGCTGGCGAAGGTTTCCTGCAGGTCCACTGTGTGGGAGCTTGCGAGAGTACTCTTGACCATGATGTCGTCGACGTATGCCTAGACATTGCGGCAGAGTAGCTTGGCTAGCACCTTCATCATGAGCCGGGTGAAGGTCACCCTCGCATTCTTGAGGCCGAAGGGCATCCTGGTGAAACAATAGGTACTGATGGGGGTGATGAAGGCGGTCTTTGACTCATCCTCCTTGGCCATGAATATCTAATGATTACCAGAGTAGGCATTGAGGAAGCTCATCAGCTCACAGCTCGAGGTGGTGTCCACCAGTTGGTCGATGCGGGGTAGGGGAAATCATCCTTCGGGGATGTTTTGTTGAGGTCGGTGAAGTTGATGCACATGCACCATTTGCCAGTGTTCTTCTATACTAGAATGGGGTTGGTCAGCCATTCAGAGTGCTTGATCTCCCAAATGACCCCCGCCTTTAGTAACTTGGCTATTTCTTTCTTGGCCACCTCCAGCCGCTCTGCCGACATGCGACACAATTTTTGTTTCTCAGGTGATGCCTTACTTTTGATGGCCAGGCAGTGCTTGATGGTTTCCCAGGCTACCCCGGGAATGTCCTCAGGGCCCCATGCGAAGATGTCCGCATTGCTATGGAGCACCTCGAGAATGGCTTCATGTGCCTTCGTCTGGAGGTCTGCTCCGAGGGTCACCGTCTTCTCCAGGGAGGCTTCTCTCAGGGGGACCCTTCGGAGCTGCCCGTATAGTTTGGCCTTCGGCACCCATTTTGCTGAAGGGATGTCCGTGCAAGTGTTTGTGTCTACTTTGACCGTGTGGACGTGGCGGGCACGTGCAATTGTCTCGAGCTCCATTTACCTTGCCAGGTCCTGGTCCCCATGCACCGTAATTATGCCCTTGGGCACGGGTATCTTCATGCACAAGTAGTTGTGGTGCGCGATTGCACCAAAGGTATTTAGCATGGCGCGGGCGAGGATGGTGTTGTACTGGTAAGGTATCTGGACAACATCGAATGTGATGACCTCGGTCCGCGACGTGAAGTCATCACTGAACGTGATGGCCAGGTCAGTTTGGCCCAAGGCTGTCACGGGTCTTCCCCCAAAGCCTACTAGGGATATAGCAGGGGGCGATAGGCGATCCCTAGAGATCGTCATCTTGTCGAAGGTGTCCACAAAAAGTAGGTATGTGGAGCTTCCCCCGTCCATGACACATCTGACCTTGAAGTCTATGATGCGGGAAGTACATGCCTCTGGCAGCTTCAGGGCCGAAGGTGATTGGTATCTCGGCATAGCGAGGTGGGCGTGTGGCAGGGTACGTCACAATGTGGTGTATCTGTCGGGCGTACACACGCCGCTGTCTCTTTGATGTCATGCCGAGCGAGGACCCCAGCGATCTTGTTTATGATCCTTTGATGGTGCTTCCTGTGGCCCCCTCTATACGAGGTCTCAGCGGCGGAGCAGGCAGCTAGTTGCCCAGCCTCCACCCGTCTTCATGTTCGGCTAGCTGCTGGTCGCGGCTCATGTAGTGTTGCATGGCCGTGATGGTGCGGCGTTCTCTGGTTGCGTGCAATCCCTCGTCGTGGAGATTGCAAAGTAGCGGTGGGCCTCCAGCATCGGTTTGGGTGTTCGGTTGTCATCCCCCGTTATGGCTGTAGCCTCCTCGCCTTCCGCCTTCAGGGGGTTTCCCTCTATCCACGTGGTACATACTCTGCCCCTTCTGGCGGTGGTCATTGGCCCATGGTTTGGAAACCGCCCTTGCGGCGGTAGCCACAGGTTCCTCCTTCCCAGGCGGATCGCTCGGTGGTGGCATCGGGATGACCGATGTTTGGACTCCTGCCCTTGGGGTGCTGTCTTCCTCCGCCCAGGCATATTCCTTCATCTTGTTGAAAAGCTCACCCACAGTGCGGATGAGTTTGTGAGCCAACCTTTCCGATAGGGGCCTTTTTGAAGTCCACACGTGGCCGCATTTATAACGGTGGTTTCATTGACCCCTTTACTTGGCGCTTCACTTCCATGAACTTCTTGAAGAAGCTGTGTAGGGACTCGCCCGAGGCTTGCTTTATTGTGAACATGTGCCCCGTTTCTTTTGGTTTGACATAGTTTCCTTGGAAGTTGTTGCGCACGAGTTTCTGCAACTGCTCCCATGCGTATATGGACCAGGGGGATGGTGAAGAACCAAGTCAACGCCACGCCCCGGTGGGCGAGGGTGACGCTCTTTGCCTTGGTGGTGCCATCTCCTCTGGCTACCTTGATGGCGGTTTTGTAAACTCGGAGGAATTCTGATGGGTCCGTGCTCCCCTCGAATGGCCTAACATCCGGCACTTTGAAGCTAGGAGGCTAGTGGGCCATCTCCAGTCTTGCGCTCAACGGGGAGTTTGGCCCCAGCAGCGGCATTGGGGTGCGACTGTAGGTGCTGAAGGGGCGGTCTCCCCCTCCAGCGGTTTGCCCTTGCGCGAGGACCGCGAGCTAGGGTAGGGCTGCAGGGGCCGCCAGTGCTGGCTGCCGAAGGCTCAACATCTCTCGGCGGAGGTCCGCCAGCTTGTAACACCCCAAATGTTTTGCCAAAAATCCTGAAGTTAAAAATACATTGTAGGATCGTTAATGACAATCAGAGGGGGGGTGAATGATTGTAATCCGCAGTGATAACTTTTTCCTCAAATTTACTGTCTTCTGTTGTGTACTGCAAAAAATTAAAGCACTACTTGCACTTGATCTCCTGCCTCCAATCTCACTGATCCCCTAAGCATCACTAGAGAAAATACAACTAGCACCAACCACCCGCCGCACTAATCCTTGGACAGAGAAACACAAGAGGCCGCCACACCAAAACCAATGAATGCATGCACAAGCAAAAGCCACACATCTCTTGATTAACTCAATGCATAAAGTTTTCTCATCTACTCTCTTAATCACCCAAGAGAAAAAAGCATGCCTCACGTCACACTCTAGATGGCTCCAACAACCAACAAAATTATTGTTTTCTTTGGCAATCACACCAACGAGAAAAGAACACCTCTCTCTTGCACAAAGACAAATTGAGCACACCTCCTAGATGGTCTTTCGGGAGATAATACAAGCAGCGGCAAGGCACATGCATGAACACACGCATGCACCGAGCAAACATACTCATGTACGTGAGAGATAAACCAACCGTAGCTTCGCCATCACGTCCCGGAGCCGCCCAAAAACTCGCGCTCCCCAAACGCCCAAAGCTTCCGCGCAAGATCCAAAAATAAAACCCGATCTCCGTGTAGCGCGCCAAGCATATATATATATATATATATAGATATATATATATATAACCTAATCACTTAACCCCACGTGCGGCCCATTAGACTTAGGGCCCAATACATGGGCTTAACACTGGTCACAATTTAACCGGTCCAATTTTAGACACCCTAAAATTGTCACGTGTCATAGCCTTCGGATTACATCCATAGCTCCACCACACATCATCGGCTTTGACCTCCACGCGCTCCAACTCGAGTCCACCGTCTCCAAAGACCCTTGACCCTTGGACCATGACTTTGCACCAAGTCATCTCCCGGTCACCGCTGTAGACCACGATCGCCTCCGAGTTACCCTGCACATGTAAAGACCAAAACACCATCTTTTTCCGGCACAAGTTCGTCCCAACTTGACCGACATAAGTCCACACACGCCACACGCCTCAAATAACATCAGTACCTAACATTGTCAATTATTCATCACTAAAATAATCTAGATCTGTCCACATGGTCTAACAATCTCCCCCTTGATGAATACATTGACAATATTTCAAGATTGCATAATGAGTAATAAGAAAATGCAGAAGCCTCAAAATAAATATAAGTGAAGAACTGAGGCTGAAAAGCCAAAAAGCCAGAAAAGCTCCCCCTCAACATAAGGAGCTGGAAAACTCCCCCTCAACACAAGGGAAGCGAAGTAAATTTCTCTTATTTTTCTCCCCCTTTGGCAATGTAATCATCAAGAACTTCAGAGAAAGAATAATTCCAAAAAGGAGCAAGGAGAGTAAGAATCAATAAGCTTTGTAGATTATCCAAGTCACTTCGCACTGATTTAGTAAATTAACCAAGCCATCTTTTTGAGTAGAGCTATCTGGATCATATAAAATCATATACCATATAGCAAAGTCAAGACAAGTCTTTTAGAATGATTAAGCAATTTAAATTTATGACAGACATCTCAACAATAACTAAACAGATTATAAACACCACAAAGAGATATCATCATGAAAAGTTAAAGCCTAACAGTGAGGCAAACTTTAAATCTAGATGAGCTATCAGTCTTATGTAACAACCTATTACTCTACTTTCAATTCTTCTTTGCATGTGGCATGCTTGCAGCATACTTCTTTTCGTTGGAGCACTTTTGTGTGCATTTTTTTTGAATACATAGACATGTATGGCATGCTTGAAGCATACATCTTTTCAATTTGTTTTTTTTTTCAACTTTTTTTTTATATATTATAACATGCCAAATTGAGTGAGTATAATAGGATTGTAATGAGAGACATACTTGCTTCAAATCCAAGATTTAAAATAAGAATCACAAACAAGCTCATCCTTTTCGATGAACATCACAAAGTGATAACAATAATCAATCTAGTCAAAGTTTTCAGCCATGTTATGCTTTAGTTCTAATGTAGCAAATTAATTATAACCGATCAAGAACACAACTACACAAAGACATGAATAAATATGATAAAGAAGGCTCTACAACTCATTTGATTTCAATGGCTTGGACTTGAAGAATTGTTTGACAAGTATAATAAACAAAGCTTCAATTGTTAAACCACAAGCTCTCCCTCACAATAAGCCCATAGGATGCAACACACCCAACTCTCTTTGCAAAGAGCAAATCAAAATTCAAACTTAACAGGCGTAGAGCAACATCACTTTTTCCACATGGTCTCTCGTAAAGTGAAATCTCTTGGAAGCCATCAAAGAAAGTGAAGAACCATCAGTGTTCCAATCAAGTAATGACGTAAAGGCGGAACCAAATCAAGCTCATGTTCTCGACCTCGTCAATTTGTTCTTACATCACATCATAGGAAACATCGGTCTCACGATCGGGGTTTGTGAAATAAGATTTAGGATCGATCTTGAGATATCGATGAGCAGTGCAGCAAAACTAGAACGAGAAACATGTATGCGTGGCGATCGAATGCCAAAAGAAGCCTGTCTAATCGCCCCTTGAAATGCGAGCAATGTTGAATAAACATTATTTGAATTGTAACCCAAACCAAAGACGTGAAACAGTTGAAAATCATCATAAAAGTTATCTACAAACCTAGCTTTTGCATTAGCTCTAGGAACAACAAAAGAAGATGCACGTTTTTGTCTTAAAGCATTCAATCTTTCCTTTTTCTCTTTCTTAACACGTCTAAAGCAAAATTCATGCAAGTGTCCATCTCTACCACAATAGGTGCAATAAAATTTAGCATAATCAGAATTCTTTTGAGATGATAAGCTGGCACCAACAACATTACTAGAGGAGCTTTGCACAAAACCAGCAGATTTGAACACAGTTTGTTTTGGTTCAGATTTTACTTCAAATTTTCCAGGTTCAAGAAACTTAGCAACCAGTAGGAGGATTATTCTTGGCATGCTCAACAAAATTAAATCCTAGACCATGATTTTTAACACTTACTTTTGACTTGTCTAGAATCATATTCAAATTTTTCTTGCCAAAAGCAAATCTTTCTAAAGTGTCCTTCAGATACTCAATTTCTTTAGCTAGAGTAGGACAATCAGTGCATGTGACTGATTCATTCACAATCTTCTTAGAAGCATTAGATCGAGTCAACTTTTCTTTTCAAAGAAAATCATTAAGTTGTCTAGTCAAAGCTTCTATTTCTATGGTGAGTTTAGGACAGTTAGAGCAAGAAGCTATCTCATGATAGAGCATCTGTTGAATTGTCTCCTATGATGAATTAAGTCTAGCTTCTAACAACCCACAATTAGAGCAAGTTTTAATTTGAGCATTCAAGTACTTGACTCTAAATATGTAAGAGAACTAAACTTGAGTTTTTAATTTCACTATTTGCAAGTTTTAACTTTTCATCACAAGAATCATGTGTCAATATTAATTCATCAAGTTTAGCAGATTACATCCTCAAATTGAACCAAGGTTGATGCATTAATTGTTCTAGCATCTCCAACTCAGTGTAAAACTTGACAAGACTCACAAGATTCATCATCGGGAATAGAAGCTCTAAGTCTATTAATTTTGAATTTAAGCTTTCAACAAGACTATTATTTTCTTTTAGTTTCTTTTAGTCTTTTCAATTCCATAGCAAGTTTAATCAAACCATCTTCAAGCTCATCATATGATGGGTTTACCTCATCGAGATCACATCATCATCGTGCCGTCGTTGTCGTTTCTTGCCATGAAGCACATGCCCAGTAAAGTCGTTGTTCTTCTTTTTCCTTTAGAATCATCATCATCGTCGATGTCATCACAACTCTCATATTCCACATCACTCAAATCAAGATGCTCAATAGCCGATATGATCTTTTGACAAGTTTGCGACGGAAATTGCCACCCTTGGTGTTGTTGTTCTTGGATGACCGACAGCGGTAATTCTTGTCTTCCTTGATCACCTTTCCTTGAGCTTAGGACACTCCGACTTAATGTGACCTTGCTCGCCACACTCATAGCACGTGATTGAACGAGAGACACCACCTCGCTTCTTCATCCTCATGTTGTTGAGTGCCTTGTATGCTCGTGAGGAGATCAACACCAAGTCTTCTTCAGGGAGCTGTTCGAACTGTTCATCTGAAAAAGAAGACAAAGTAGACAAAGAAAAAGAACTCGACGAAGCAGCCTGCATGGGGTTAGTTACAAGAGCTAAAGATGAAGATTTATCAATCTTGGATGGCAAAGCTTCCATCTCATAAGTTTTCAATCTAGAAAAGAGATCATCCATGGTTAAAGTATCTAGATCGATAGTTTGATTGATAGTCGTGACAACCATCAACCACTCAGAACCTAAAGATCTCAAAATTTTAGTTGCATTATCTTCATCAGTAGGAATAACATCAACGCCACGCAAATTACTTAATATCTTTTCAAAGCGAGCAAAAGATCATCAATAGATTCACCAAAGCTTCATAGCAAAATCAGAATATTCTTTTGATAAAGATTTTTACGCACTTTCTTAATTTTAGTAGTTCCCTCATGATAATCGCAAAGAGTCTTCCATATTAAGTGGGCGAATTAATATGAGCTACGATCAAATTCTTTGCGAGAAATCCCTTGAAATAACAAGTTACGAGCTTGGGCATTTAAATCAACATCAGTTTTATTTAGATCAGTAACAATAACAGGAACCACATATGGTCTACAAACTTTATTCCAAACATCACTACCTTGAGCCTCAATATAAGCTTGCATACGACACTTCTAAAAAGCAAAATCAGTACCATCTAGCATGGGGGGACGATTCACATACCTCTCTGACGCCATAGCAACCTTGCTCTGATACCACTTGTAGGATCGTTAATGACAATCAGAGGGGGGGTGAATGATTGTAATCCATGATGATAACTTTTTCCTCAAATTTATCTGTCTTCGTTGTGTCTGCAAAAATTAAAGCACTACTTGCACTTGATCTCACGCTCCAATCTCACTGATCCCCTAATGTCACTAGAGAAAATACAACTAGCGACCAACCGGCCGCTCGCACTAATCCTTGGACAGAGAGAAACACAAGAGGCCGCTCACGGCCAAAACCAATGAATGCATGCACAAGCAAAAGCCACACATCTCTTGATTAACTCAATGCATAAAGTTTTCTCATCTACTCTCTTAATCACCCGATAGAAAAAAGCATGCCTCACGTCACACTCTAGATGGCTCCAACAACCAACAAAATTATTGTTTTCTTTGGCAATCACACCAACAAAGAAAAGAACACCTCTCTTGCACAACACAAATTGAGCACACCTCCTAGATGGTCTTTCGGGAGATAATACAAGCGTGCAAGGCACATGCATGAACACACGCATGGACCGAGCAAACATACTCATGTACGTGAGAGATAAACCAACCGTAGCTCGCCATCACGTCCCGAGCTGCCGCCAAAAACTCGCGCTTCCCAAACGCCCAAAGCTTCACGCCGCAAGATCCAAAAATAAAACCCCAGCCTCTCTCAGAGTCGCATAAGCATATATATATATATATATATATATATATATATATATATAGATATATATATATATATATATATAGATATATATATATATAACCTAATCACTTAACCCCACGCACGGCCCATTAGACTTAGGGCCCAATACATGGGCTTAACACTGGTCACAATTTAACTTGATCCAATTTTAGACACCTAAAATTGTCACGTGTCATAGCCTTCAGATTACACATCCATAGCTCCACCACACATCATCCAGCTTTGACCTCCACGCGCTCCAACTCGAGTCCGACCGTCTCCTCCAGCACCCTTGACCCTTCAGACCATGACTTTGCACCAAGTCATCTCCCGGTCACCGCTGTAGACCACGATCGCCTCCGAGTTACCCTGCACATGTAAAGACCAAAACACCATCTTTTTCCGGCACAAGTTCGTCCCAACTTGACCGACATAAGTCCACACACGCCACACGCCTCAAATAACATCAGTACCTAACATTGTCAATTATTCATCACTAAAATAATCTAGATCTGTCCACATGGTCTAACATACATGATTTTTGAAACATTTTGCGCGTTATCCGTTATTGACTTATTTGCATAGCTGTTTGAGAGTATCTTAACTACGCTCATCCGATGGGGCCTGCTATGAACACAAACAATCTGTTATAACAAAAGTAAAGGCGTTGCCATTTTAGCACATGGTATGAAGCTAAAACCGAGAGTTGAAAACCTAAATTCAAAACCCAATCCTCCAAGTGCATAAAAATCAAATGAGAATTCCTTAGCAAAAATCAGAGTTTGCCCATCACCCCTTTATCGTTTTCTTTTCTTTCCTTTTTCCTCTTTTCTTTTCCCTCTGTTTTCTTGGCCGAGTTGGCCTCGGTCCGTTATCCTTACTCTTGCGTGGCCTACCTAGCCCACCAGCCCCCGGCTGTTCTTCCTACTCCCTGTTTTCTTCCACGTGCTGCACGCAGCTCGCCACCGCCATGCCTTCACCACTGTGCCACATCGTTGCGACCTGCTCCACTGCAGCACGCACGGAGGTGACACCCTCCCCTTACCTCACCCTGTGCTTCGAGTTAGCAATGTCGCCACCCCGTCGCTCAATGGTGTTGTTCCCATGCCGCCCGACAGCAGGCCATCCCGTCGCTCCACACCCTCTACTAGCCCCCTATTCCCCATCTCACCAATAATTGGCCACCCCGGGCTCCTTTTGCCCCTCCCCACCATTCTCCTCCCTTTCCCCCTCTCCCACCGAGAGCAAAAAATGCAGTGGGCGCAAGTGCCATTTTTGGCCACTGCACCATCGTCGCGTTACTGCCTTCTCGGTGAGTCTTCCCCGTCGTCGTGTGCATCATATCATGTTCCTGAACACTAGGGTTCAATCCCCTCACTCAATTGCACTTTTCATCCACAGGAAATCACCGGCGTCATCATCTTCCTCACTCCCGGCCAAAAGCGTCAACTTCGCCACCGCGTCATCTCTGGTGAGTTCTCCCCTAATTCCTTCCTATCCGCCCATCTACTCACACCCCTAAGGCTCCTTCGACAACTCACAACTTCCCTCTCCTCATAGAACACCGCCGCCATGAGAAGCTCCTGCGTCGCTTCGAGTCATCGCCGTCAGCCATCCTCCAGTCTTCCCCGTCCTCGTCTTCAGTTCCAATCGGTTTCCCATCCCTCGTAGATACTCATGCACGCGTTTCTTAGGCTCGAACGTCACCGGCCGGTGGTTGCCCCATAGGCTTGAGCATCGCTGCCGCTAGAGCCCACTACACTACGAGCCACCGTAGTCCTCGCTGCTAGCCCCATTAGGGTTGCCTAAGCCTTAAGGTTCCATTTTGGGTGGTCCAAGGTACCCCCGTGGCCCCGCTCGCCGCTGGCAAGCTCGGCCCGTGAGCACCCTATGCCTCCTCTGCTTCGGACGAAATAGGAGAGATGCACTATAGCTTGGTCATTAGCGCTTAGTAGAAGGATTAAGATGAGTTGATTAAGTACTAAAGATAGTATGACATGTGGGCCCTATAGGTTAGTTATAAAAAAAGGAGATAAAACCAGTGCTAGTATATGGCATGTGGGCCCAAGGACTTAAGTGCACAGTGTAGACCAGGTCTATAGGCTGACACAGTCGCTCAGTCCATACACTATTCACATGGACTGGTTCCCTAACAGCCGGGTCCCACCTGTCATCCACTAGGCCATTTTCCAAATAGAAAATAAGTCAAAAGAAAAAGGAAAGGGCAGTAGGCCACACCTATCAGTGAGAGAATCCTCTCTCCTTTCTTTTTCCAGGAATTAAACTAGGGTTGAACTTCACAGAGCCCGCTCCTCTCATTTTAATCCCAAATTAAGTGATATTTGTTTCTAAATTTGTATAAATTCAAAATCTACCTAACTAAACCAAAAACATCCATTTTGGAGTTTATTTGAATTTTTGAATGTAATTTGAATCTTTTTGTGCTTATTTGGACTTTGGTTGTTTTCACGTATATAGAGGCCGAAGCTCACGGAGAACATCAAGTCGAGCAAGACCAAGACCAAGACCTACAAGACCTAGAATAAGGCGAGTCAACACGTTGATCATGTTGCATCTACTTTTGAAATGTAATTATATTGTTTTAAAATATGAAATTGCATTGCTATGATTTATACAAATATGTTGATTTAGCTCATAGTTAATACCTTAATGATAATTGTGTATAAACTTCCAATCCTTGAATTTGGATACATACTAACGGTTAAGTCCGTACCTAAGTGTCATGCTTAGCCCTGCTTAGGTACATTGGTAAGCGGGCAATTATTTGCCTTGACATAATTTAAAACTTGAAATTGGATTTGGGCAGTCGTGGTTGGAGCCTGGATGGTATGTTAACTAGAAAGGTATTTCAAAACAAAAGAAAACCAAAAATAGATTTCGACTCGGGTGGCTAGAAAGTGTGGCGGGTGCTGGTAAGAGCACGACAGAGTAGGTATGGGGAAGTACTGCCCGAGTCAATAAAGGATCGAGTTCTTGTGATGATCTCTCGTATAAAAATAGTGCAACCACAAGTCTATAATGGGTATGACCGAGCTAACTAATTTCTTCGCCTCATTGCAAGCTCACCATTGGTGGGTGTGTGGGTGGATAGAGGGTAATGAAGCCATTGAACTGCACGACGCAAATGGGAAACCTCCTAGGGGCGAGGCCCAAGGAGGTGATACTTAGCGGCGTGGGGTTGCGTTGAGGTAGGGCATTGTAAAGACCTTATGATAATCAACTCTGTCGCATATCTATGGAAGTGTATCAGGTATATTATAAGTTGATTGTCTCTTGTGGATAAAGTGTACGAACTCTGCAGAGCGAGAAAACTATCTAGATAGCCGTGCCCACGATCATAGGCGGTGTTGGGAACTTGCTTGAACTAACTTTCATTTTTATAAATAATTTATGGGTGGAATGAAAAGATGGGTTGAAGCCCAGAGATTTAAGATGGCCTGGTCGAGGACTAGTGAGAAGTATGGGATGTGACCCAAGAAAGGAACATGAGCATTGGGTGGATGGAGCCACTCAATGGTATAGGAGGTTGGAACCTCCAATAGTACATTACAACAAAACTCAATTTGATAAAACCTATGTTAGTTGAAAATGCTAGGTCTTAGGACTTGCTTACTAAGTATGCTAATTCAAACTTAGCTCTGTGCAAACAGAAAGAACCATAAATCTTCCTTTGATTGGCCTTGCATCTATAATAATTGCATTATGTGTGTTGGCTCGCGAGTATGGTTGTGTATTCATGCTCGCTCATAAATAATTTTCAGAGCCATTTGATCAAGATCCCTATGCCTACGTTGTGGCATCTAGGCCAGATGGTGAAGATGATGGAGGAACTTAGGCGGGACCCCCAGTCGCTTGCCTATTGGCAGAGTGAATGGATCCACCCCTTTTTTTTGCTTCCGCTCATATCCCCTCTTTCTGTATTAAAGCACTATGTGTATTTTATTGGCCTGCTTGGTCCCTTTTGTAAGACTATTGGATGTATGATCCGTTTATGTAATAAAGTATGCTATTGTAAGATGAATGCGATTGAACAAATGATGTATCTGTGTGTGCTATCTACTGATCCAAGGAATGACATGAATTTACACAGTGGATCCCAAGTTACAAATTTGAGGTCCGACATAGCTCCCGCTGGAGGGCTTCGTAGGCTTCCCGGGTCACGCCTGCAGTCCCAGGCGAAGGCGGGCCCATTTGATGGTTCTCGGGAAGAGATCCCTCGGTTGGCCGGGTGTAGCTGCGATGATGTCTCCATGTGTGGAGTTGTTGGCTTCCTCCTCCGCGGCGGTCTCCATTGTTGTCGGGGTACTCGGAGCCGCAGTGACTACGACTGCTTTGGCCATCGAGACCTTGGGCGTGACCTTCTTCCGAGGGGCCATGCTGGTGCTTCAGGCCATGCTGGTGCTTCAGGGCTATGCTTTGTGACTCTCCTGTCGTTCCCCACGGACGGCGCCAACTGTCGTAGCAAGGAAGACTAGACAGTATAGAAAGGGGACCCCGGTTGCTATGAGGAGAACCAGGGGATCCTCGAAGGGGGACGATTACCAAGAGAAGTAAATGTGTATTAATTGTCTCTAAAAAAGACCCTCTTTATTACATGGAGGAGGCGGCTATTTATAGCCTTCGACATGGTACATTAGATTACATATCTGCCCCTAAAAAGACTCTATGCCTATAGGGGCCGTAGAAGCTTTTCCTTCCCCTATGCGTAGCCTTCGGCTTATGGTGGACCTCCCTGATTTGGGTCCATCCGGCTGGTATGCTCGGTTCACCAGTGCTCTCGCCCTTGGTGGAAATGTATAATGTTTAATTTGTTTACAGTACTCCTGGTACTGGAATAAAATGTGTTGGTGCTCAAGTTGACAATGCCTACCCAATTGCAAAAGTGTTGGTGCAACAGTTTTGCTAGTTGAACTACTGGGAGAAAGTCAAATCATGTAAGTGTATCATATCCTAACATTTTTAACCTTTTGAGCATCTTTAGTAATTTGTTGGGAGAAAACATATGTGAGACCCCGATTTATTTGACTTGTAATGCTTAGCCTTCTATTAGCCCTAGCATCACAAATCAAATAAACCAAGCCTCGAGATATGTATACTTCCTAGAAATGCAGTATACACACTCTGTTACAAAATCATGCATCAATTCCATACATCATATTAGAACAAGTCTAGCAACGACATACATAATATAAAGTTATTACACAGGAGCCGACTGGCCAAAGGACATCAAATTATCAATAATAGCGGAAGCAAAAGGTGCCATAAGATGGCTTTAACCAAAATACGATTGGTTAGCCATAACCCACAAGGCAACCGACCGGGCCGCCAAGCTAGTCATTCATACCGCAGCAAAACTCACCAAAATTGATCCCTTAGGGATCAACCTTCTTCCTCTGCAACAATTAAGCAAAACAAATGAGTACAAAAATGTACTCGTAAGACTTACGGGTAACAAACCTAGTTACTACTACATGCAGACTTTAATCAAAGGAGAAGACTCAAGGTTAATTTTCAGCATAAAGCAAGTTTTATTTGCAATAGATAATAATTTGAAGGCAATTTTGACAATCTGAAATTTAATTGCATAAATAATAGCAATACAATAAGTAATAACATAAAGACATCCTGGAGATGACTAACCCAATAACCATCACAACCATAGCACGAATTACCCATTCGTACCACCCATGTCAAGTTTTAATTTAAAAAGGTTGTAGTCTAACTCTTGACAGACTTTGCCAAGCGTGTCCATAACCTAGGACGAGGCTATTCGAATAGTTCAAAACCCTGCAGGGGTGTACCAATGTACCCACACTTCAGACCGCCTTTTTGCCACTAGATGAAGCACACTTCCGAAGGTATACCGACACGGCTAAGTCCTACGAGATATTTCCAATATTGTGTATCAACTATGAGTCGCTCGTATGGACCGAAGTCCATACGCTTACATTGTAAAACCGAAAGTCAACTACCCTATAGGGGTAAAGCTTCCGGACAACTACAATGCTCTCACACATAAACTACCTCATTTTACCACAACGCAACACACACACGCCCACCTGCAACTCGTAGCTAACACACGCCAAAGTACTAAGTCAAGAGAGGTCCCATACCCTCTAATGTGGTTAGCACGCAAAAAAGCTTGGTTTAGTGTAATAAGATGTTCGGTCCTTGCTGACTCGGGCACCATTCCAGTCACACCCAAATTCACACCATCTCACCATTGTGCCCAAGTCCAAATCATTTTGTTTTTAGCTTTTAGTTTTCACAATTTAACATAGCTCGAAGCTGAAACATAGAGTCATAATAAGTATTTGTGTGATCAAAGTCATCGACTAAGTCGATAACGGCCCAATTCTACCGTTATCTAAGCATTCTAAGCATGACACTGCAAAGACAATAAAAGACCATAAACCATCCACCGGGCTCTAATTCACCAGTGAGGATAATATCTTAGGGTAGTGGCGGGGTGAACAATTTTAGGGAAACTATGCAATGGGATTAGCTACCTCTAATCGACAAAATTACTCTTGACACAAGAAGCATGCATACTTAGGTTTTGCAAACAAGATATTAGAATTTAAAAGTAGTAGGAGCAATATGATCAAATGATGTTACACTGCTTGCCTTGCTGGAGGGCAGAGTCTGGCTACTGTGGATCAGATTCAATATCAATAATCTCTCCGGAACCTAACGTGAAAAGGTGATAAAACCAATAAGAACTAAGAACACCAAACAAAACTCAATAGCAAAACTCATCCAAATCTCATGAAATTTATACAGCAACAAGGGCATGATTTTAGACAAATTTAGGAACAAGAATCAAGTCATTTGGATTTAATATGGAAAAGTTATGGATAAAACAATTTCTCTCAGCCTGTTAATTCAACTAAATTAATTACTGGTACTGTTCATGGCAAAAATTTATAGAAAGATCTAAGTCCTGAAATTTTTATGGTGGGTAGGTCATGGCATCCTAAGAACAGCAAAACTGAGTTTGCACATTTTAGAGTTAAAAGTGAAATAGTTATGATTTTCCTAAGTCATGAAACTAGCATATTTCACTTTTTAGAGATATAAACAGAGGAATTTTACAAGCTTGAATTTGCCCATTTTGGAATTATACAGAAAAAGTTATGCATTTTACAAGTTTCAATTCAATTTCTGGAATATTCAAATAATGACTTAAAACAAGTTATTAATGTTTACCAAATTTTCTGGGACAGAACAATGCCTAAATGCATTTTTAGATTAAACTACAGACAAACATGAATTTAACTCAACTGGAATCATCTAACAAGGATTTAAAATGATTTAGTTATGAGCTTTCAAAGTTTAAAACAATTTCCAGATGTTAAAATAAGACTTACCAGAATTAAACAAAACCTACTCAAATGGAAACTACGTGGACCTCTGTGGGCCGTTGATCGCAAATCGAACGGCCCACGCGCGCGGCCGAACAAGTGCGCTCAGCGCCCATCACCATCCACCGTTGGATCAAGATCCAATGGCCCATGGTGAGAGGCACAACCGGGAAGTCCGAACGTTCCCACCAACCACAGCCGTAGATCTGGAGATGGACGGCGAAAACGAGATCAGGGCACTTAGCACTCTAAATGCGCCGAGGAGGTCTAGCCCGTCAGATGAAGATCTAACGGTCCAGAGCTACGGGGAGGTCCTTAAGGTGGAGATCAAAGAGAGGAGGTCTGAACGGTAAGATCTGAAGGAGGGAGGTCTTAGACGGTCAAGATCTCCAGGGGGAGGTCTTGAGCGGACCAGATTCAATCGGGGGAGGTCTTCAACGGTCAAGATTCACACGAGGAGGTCTTACGCGATAGGGTTTTAACAGGAGGAGATCTGGACGGCTAAGATTTCCAAAAGGAGGTCCTGAACGGTCCAGATCTACTCGGGGGTGGTCCTAAAGGCTTAGATCTCCACGAGGAGGAGGTCTGGGATGGTCAAGATCTACTAGAGTAGGTCTTGAACGGCCTAGAATTACTCGGAGGTCCTCAAAGGCAAGGTTTTAACGGAAAGAGATCTGGACGGCACAGATCAACCTAGGGAGGTCCTGTACGGTCCAGATTAAGCGGAGGGAAGTCCTGCGGCTAAAGACTTTACAAGAGGAGGATCCTACGGCTCAAATCTAATATGAGGAGGTCATCAACGGTTGAGATTAACCCTAGGAGGTCCTGAGACTTAAAGCTTTTCAAAAAGGAATCTAAGGCTCAGATCTAAACCTGGGGAGGTCGTGAACGGCTAGGATGAAACCGAGGAGGTCTAATGACTTAACAAAATCGCGACAAAGTACAGAGCACCGCACTGAGCTCGCCGGCACGTCGTCGACGACCATGGCCACGGCGGCGCTAACCAACTATACCATTACGTTCCTAATACTATTGCGAACATAATGGAACCACCCTCAACGGCGGAGCTGGCCTGTAACGCCGGCGAGCCGGAGAGGGGCGGAGGATTACTTTCGAAAACAGCGAAGAGCTCCGCTACGAGCCATGCTAGCGGGACCTAGAGCACAAAGGGACTAAAGTGAACTCACCAAGGTGCAGGGGAGGTCCGAGGGAAGTCGGAGGAGACCCAGCGGCAGAGACCGTTGCCGGAGGTGAAGAAGATGACGGCGACAAGATGCTCTGAGCAACGTGAGGTAAAAAAGAATGGTCAGGATAAGCTTGCGATGGCCCGGAGGTGGTCCAGGACCAAAGAATTGCACGGAGAAGGTCTTACCGGAGATGGGAACGAAGGAGAGCACTTGCGGTCGCGAAGATCCAAAAACTTCAAATTAGGCTGTTCCTGAGAATGCAACCCAAATTGAGTTAGGGAGAGGACCTGCGACGACAAGAGGTCCACAAATAAAGTGAGAAATGGACTAAAGAAGCACTGGAACTCCGATGACGGCGAAGAGCTCCCAGGTTTCGAAAATGGCGAACTTGGTGTTTCTGGAGTTTTGAGCTCCAGAAGGTGAGCTGGGGGGGTGTTTGCGAGTGGAAAGGAAGCCAGAGGAGGAGCCCAGAGGTTTTAGAAGCTAGAGAGCATGGCACAAAAGCAAAGGGGGTCCCCCGCGGTGAGCCACAACAATCTCAGCACAAGATCATGCCAAGGACCGACAGAAAAGATGGGGCAAGTGAGGAGCACGTCCAGGCCGGAGCACTGGCGGACATTGATTGTCCCGACCGGAGGGACAACGATGAGATTGATTGAAAGGACGCGGTCAACGCTCACAGTTGAGCTGCACGGCGCACTGCGAGAGGAGGAGGAAGAAGAAGAACAGAGAAGAGGACTGGGGTGGTCGTGGCCGTTAGATTTTAATCGGACGGTCAAGACTTCCCCAGAGTCCCTGGTGTTCGAAAGAGTAGGGGAGGTCGTGAGCCCTTGGATCAAGATCTAACGGCTCACCCTCACACCCGAGCGCGACTAAAGTACTTGGTCCAACCTAGTCAAGTGACTTGGGCTCGGGTTTGACTCGACCCCAAGTCTGACCCAGACCAAGATTTAAATTTTGGGTTTTTACATTGTGCAGGACTTTGAAGACTTAAATGAGGTAGCAAAACAACTCCAAAAATTTCAAAATTTTTACTGGAGCTTGATAACTTAGATATTAACCTTGTGTAAAATTTTAGAGGTTTTTATGCAGTGCAGTTTTCTCCAAAAATTCTGCAGGGTCCTAGTTTAGGGTTCTGACTGAAAGTCAAACAGATTTGACTGACCTCCAAAAGTATTCAAACAACTTCTAAAAATTGTGAAATTTTTCAGAGGTGTTACACACCAACCCTAGAACTTAGGAAAAATATTTCCAGGAGATGATCACAAGATTTGACAAGATATTTTTGAAAGGCCAAGATTTGGATCAAAAGACTTGTGACTTTGCATTTCCATGATTCTTGTACAAGAATTGCTTAGAACATACAGGAAATACAAGATGTAAGAAAAAGTTTTAATTTCTACCCATTTTTTTTACATTTGAAACACAAGTCCAAAATTGGGATGTTACAACATAACCTATCAAATTAGCCTATGTATATAAGCAATGGTGTGGTGATGAAGACATGACTCCTACACATACAACCAAATTTGCTATGCTTGCTGTTCCAAATACAAGAGCTCGTACACTTCACTTAAATTATCAGGTGACCTCGTTTTTAGGAGTGCCGCACCATATCACTTTGTGTCCAAGCCAAGCAAGAGTTCAAGTTGGACACGTTTTGGAATCCAGTTCGGCCTCCGGAGACATCCCAACTTCAAACGAGCATAACTTTCACATACGGACTCCGTTTGAGGTCCATGAGTACTTGATTGAAAGCTTATCTCGTCCTCTTTCAAACAGATCTAGCATCACCACCAAATTTCTTCTATGCGCACCACAATCATCAAAAGAAGGTGTTGTATCACCTATTTGGGCCATGTGCCTTGTAATTCTAAAACCCTAGGCCCATTACTGTTCACATGGTACTGTTCGCACGTGAACAGTACGCCGCCCCTCCCTCTTCCTCCTATACATAGTGGCCATCACCCTTAGGGTTCGTTGGATTTCATTTATGTTTAGTTCGCCTTCGTTGCAACTTGTATCTTCTACGTGTGTCGACTAGACCACCTGGTCAAGATCCTTCATCGGAATCCCACCTTATCAAGTGCTTCAATCTTATTTACAATTTCAGTTTGCTATTTATCTTGTTCATGCTTGTTCTTCGATTGCATGTAGGAATAGACCTTCGTGGTCAGGTCGATCGTGTTTCTAGCAAGGTCGATAACAATTAGAGTTGGTTCAGCGATTGTCGAGCATATTGGTCGTGTGCGATTAGTAGCCAAATCGTGAGAGTCGTCTCCACCCAAATCGAGTTATCCATCTCACCGAAAGATCGGGACACCCATTGTTACATCAGGTGGTATCAGAGCTATAGTTGATCGGTGAGAATTTTCCAGTTTTCTAGTAGTAGATTCATTTTCATACCTAGAGTCCAGAAATTTTCCCCAATTTTTTTTTTGCATCTATCATCCATACCGAATCCCTTTGAGCTATTGCAATTTTCTTTTCGGTATTTTGCTTGTTGAATCATTGGTTGCATCGTCATGTCTAGTTGCTGATCTTTAGTTCTAGTTATTGTCTAGTTGGTCGTTGTCTAGATTACTTTTCGTGTTTTCCTTCGCATTGCTAGATTGTTCTTTTAGGGTTCTTAGTTTTTGCATCTAAAACAGAAAATTCGTGGGTTAGAACTCCTCTAATCCGCACCAAAAAAATAGAAAATTTATCCTGTTGTTAATAAAAAAAGATAAGGTTTGCTGTGATATTTTGGGAGATTTGATGTTATTTGCGACTTACGGCAAACCGTAGATCCGACCAAATAGAAGGCGAAAGAGGCAACCACAAGAACAAAAGCCGCGGTAAAAAAAAAAGAAAAGAAAAGAAAAGCTTGTAAAAATTATTAGAGACGTTCTAAATATAGCCAAAAGCATTCACAAAAAATTTCAGCAAGTTTGGCCCACGGGTTTGAAAGATATAGCAGTTTCAAATTTGAACCCGAGACGGTTTCGAGTCCGAGTAGGATTCCATTTTGAGACATCTTCAATAAAATGGGCATAACTTTCGCATACGGTGTCCGTTTTCAATGTTCTTGTACTTGTTTGAAAGCTAACGACGAGGCACATCCTTTCCACTTAAGCCACCTCTCACCCTCCAGGTTCCCAAAATTGGCCATCTTCGGCCCCGAATTCACGTCGTAAGTTTTCGGTTTCTATTTTTGGCATTTTCTTCAGTCTTCCCTTCGGAATTTTGAGTTCGCCTCAACTGCAAAGTTGTACATCTCATTGAAACATTTCAAAAGAGTATATATAAGCCATATAAAACTTTGGTTTTTCATCATTTGAGACTAACTATTGTTTTTGCTCAGTTTAGAGGGCTGTTTGCATTGCACCGATATTGCTGTCTTTTGTGCTTTACGTCATGCGAATAATTTTGTGCCCTTCACAGAGGTTTGAGTAGTTGGCTGGTGTCTCTCTTAGCACTTGTGTGAGAATTTCCTTTGCTTGCATCAAGTTTCATTGATCTTTGCATGTGCGTGCATACAGTTCTCTTGATAGGTTTTGATTAGCTAGCTTTGATTAGGTTAGAATTAGTAATTTTGACTAGTACTTTGAGCAATTTTTTTAACTTGCATTTACTAATTTGATTACTGCTAATCCTTGCTACCATATTGAAGCCTATCCTAGCTCCACCTACTACCATTGTACCGGTACCAATTGCTTGCAATCGCTTTGTCAATCTTCAGAGATCGTTCAGCACCGACACTAGTTGCCGGTCACCGCCTATTTGCTTGGTAAGAACAGGTAAGAACTTGGTATAAGCTTGGGTGTGAGCGACTTTGAGTCTCCAGATCCTAGTAGTTGATAGGAACATATACTTGTGATTTGTTTCCTTATTTTCTACTAACTATGTCAGGCTCACGGGATGATTACAAGATAGATCTACGTCTTCTTCGAGCCATTGAACGAGAGAGCAAGAAAGTCCACGAGGAAGATGCACGCTTGAGACACGATTATCCACCACGAGAGGTACATGAACGTGATAGTACGTCTGGTAAAACTAAACTCAATGTGCCTTG
Source organism: Ampelocalamus luodianensis (assembly GCA_036346255.1). Taxonomy (NCBI): domain Eukaryota; kingdom Viridiplantae; phylum Streptophyta; class Magnoliopsida; order Poales; family Poaceae; genus Ampelocalamus; species Ampelocalamus luodianensis. The sequence continues at coordinate 11,406,688 of CM070626.1, forward strand.
TTTTGCTGGTAAATTTGATCTTGATGCCTATGTTGATTGGAAGATAGTTTTAGACAAATAATTTGAATATTATGAATTATCTAATAGGCAAAAGATTAAAGCTGCCACTAGTGTTTTTGTTGAAGATGCAATACTTTGGTGGAAGTATTTATGTAGACATAGAATAGTGCCTCAAACTTGGCATGCATTAAAGAAACTTTTGAGAGATGAATTTGTTCCTAAATATCATGCTGATTATTTGTTAGCTAGATTACAACGTTTAAAATAACATAGTAGAATTGTAAGGGAATACTATCATGAATTGAAAACTCGTTTGTTGCATTGTGACTTAGAGGAACATGCTGAAGCTACAAATAATAGATTCTTAACTAGGCTTAATCAAGAAATTTATGACATTCTTGTTCACAAAAAATATAATTCTCTCCCTCATTTGTTTATACTTGCTTGTAAGGTTGAACATCAGATTGAGGAGAAATTGAGAATACTTGATGATAGGGAACATGAGAACAAACCTGTATTTGTGTCTTTTTCTGTGACTAACAGCTTGCAGGAAGTTGAGAACCATGCCAAAGAGGAGAATGAGCTAATTGAACCATCGACTCCATTGGTTGAGAAGGCAGATGAGGAGATGGATGCACCTACATCATCGGAGGAGAGCCAAAAAGGTAAAGATCATGGTGCTATCATCACTCAAGGTGAGTATGCTTGTGAAGAACTACAATTGTCCGCTGTTCATGTTGTTTTAGAGCAAAAATTAGTGATTTTTTTTATATGCACATATTTCAAGTAGAGAATAAAGACTGCATTGATTTGAGTACACCATGTGATAAAATTGTTGATTTACCTACCGACTTGAGTGCACCATGTGATAAAATAATTGAATTGCTTGTTGTATTGAGTGATTCATGTGATGAGTTAATCGCTTATAATGATCATGTGGAATTGGTTAGACATAAAAGTTTTGATAAGAATTTCTCCTACTGATTCTTTGTGTTACATTATGTTGGATTCACCTATGAAATTATCACATGCTATGGAGAAAGTTTCTAAAATCGCATATTCGAAATCCTTGTCTAGTGCCTACACCCCTGAGTATAAGTTTAATTTGATTGGAGATTATAGTGTAGATAATCAATTTCTTGTTTATCGATTATGCATAACTTGTGATTACATGGATGAATTGAAGCTTACTAGTTTGAACAACAATTCTTATGTGCCAAATCTTGTTCATTATGAGAGAAAATTAAAATTTAGTGACCATTCAATGCCTATGTGTTCATCTCTTATTGCACCATCTAGTATGGATAATCTGCATCATGATGTTGAAGTATGGAAGAATTTACACATCTTTTCACCCTTGCTAGATGAATTTGTTATTGCTCGATTGAAATATGATTATATGGATGAACTTTGTTTGATTCCAAAAGTTATAGATTTGCCCATATGTGCTACCACTGCAAGTTTACAACTTCGGAGAGTTGAGTTGCAATAATTGCTATATGAGAAATTTTGTTTTGCTCATTAACATATATGATTATTCTTGGGGTAATAATATAATGAGCTTTTATAATCGCTGTTGTTTTATAACATTAATTGTGCAACAACGAAGAACTGTTAAAATGGATGACATATACATATATCATGCATACACCTTGGCTTCTTTGTTACCCTATTTTCAGTCTATCAAAAGCCGAGGATGGATTTGTTTTCAAGAAGGGGAGGATGATGAGGACATGATCCCTATAGATACAACCAAATTTACTATGCTTGCTGTTCCAAATACAAGAGCTCGTACACTTCACTTAAATTATCAAGTGAGCTCGTTTTTAGGAGTGCATTTATATTATATGAACTATATGATGCTACCTAACGATGAAAATATATATTTGTGCCGCACCATATCACTTTGTGTCCAAGCCAAGCAAGAGTTAAAGTTGGACACGTTCTGGAATCCAGTTTGGCCTCCGGAGACAGCCCCAACTTCAAACGAGCATAACTTTCATATACGGACTCCGTTTGAGGTCCATGAGTACTTGATTGAAATCTTATCTCGTTCTCTTTCAAACAGATCTAGCTTCACCTCCAAATTCCTTCTGTGCGCACCACAATCATCAAAAGAAGGTGCTACATCGCCTATTTGGGCCGTGGGCCTTGTAATTCGAAAAATCCTAGGCCATTACTGTTCACGCGCGCGTAAACAGTACGCCGCCCCTCCCTCTTTCTCCCATACATAGTGGCCATCGCCCTTAGGGTTCGTTGGATTTCGTTTATGTTTAATTCGCCTTCGTTGCAACTTGTATCTTCTGCATGTGTTGACTAGACCACCTGGTCAAGATCCTTAATCGGAATCCCACCTTATCAAGTGATTCAATCTTATTTGTAATTTCAGATTGTTATTTATCTTGTTCTTGCTTGTTCTTCGATTGCATGCAGGAATAGACCTTCATGGTCAGGTCGATCGTGTTTCTAGCAAGGTCAATAACAATCTTGGAGTTGGTTCAGTGATTGCCGGACATATTGGTCGTGTGCGATTGGTAGCAAAATTGTGAGAGTCGTCTCCACTCAAATCAAGTTATCCATCTCACCGAAAGATCGGGACACCCATTGTCGCATCATGTGGTAGCTAAGGAACAATAATACATATTAAATCAAACTTCATGTTGTTTTTTCTGAGCAAAACCCAAATTTGTTAGAATTGCTAAAATATTCACAATATCCTTGTATTCTTCAGTTGGTGATCTTTTCAGCAGTCATCAAAATGCCTTTTCAGGTTGTGCAATCCCAGAAAAGCTTTATGGTCTCAACAACAATCCTACTCTTAGATGGCAATGTCTTTCTTGTATGCATGGTGTCAATAGAATGGCAAGTTTCTAGACAGAAATGTGTGTTGACTTGATTGTGTTTGGTTCATGTCCCAATTCAAAACTGATTTGCATACGATGATCTGTTAACATCAAAATAAAAGGAGGAGAAGGCCAAGTTTCTTGTAAAACTAAAAGAGTACTACTTTTTTCCGTTTCTTTTTTTTGGTGGAATGGTGGTGGTGCTATTTATCATAGTTGTGTGTTAAATGGGACTGTCTATGTGTAAGTTGCCTGAAAATTTATTATTTTTCAGTCGCTTGTTCTCACCTTTAGATTTCCATCTAATGACACGAAAAAAACGTTACAAGAAAAATATAAAAAATTCTAAACTAGACAAAAGTAAATCTAGGTGAACCATACAAATACAAAAAAATACAAAAACAAATACAAAAAAAATAGAACTAAAAGTTATAGTAGTGTTGTGCTAAAATTGTACATCACTTGGTACTGCAATTTTAGGGTTAATACTGTGCAACTGTAGGTGGCTGATGGATAAGAAAATTTTAGGCAACTGAAAATTAGCAAATCCGTTATTATATTACATGATTTAGGCTCTTATTTAACATAAGTTTGAGGGCATTGATATATGTTGACCGAATTAGCGACTAGAGGAGGGAGGGGGGTGAATGAATAGGAGTCACCTCTTTTTCACTTGTTGTATTCAACTTTATTTTTTTTCACCCCAATAGCTATGAATGCTATGAAGATCAAATGCACAAGATCATAGATGAAGTCTTGAGTTGAAACCTGTTGTAGCAAGGAAGACTAGATAGTATAGAAAGGGGACCCCCCGATTGCTATGAGCGGAACCAGGGGATCCTCGAAGGGGGACCGGTTGCCAAGAGAAGTAAATATGTATTAATTGTCTCCAAAAAAGGTCCTCTTTATTACATAGGGGAGGCAACCATTTATAGACTTCCGATAGGGTACATGAGATTACATATGTGCCCCTAAAAAGAACCTATGCCTATAGGGGGCGCAGAGGCATTTCCTTCCCCTATGCGTAGCCTTCGGCTTATGGTGGACTTCACTGGTCTTGGTCCATCCGGTTGGTATGCTTGGTCCACCGGTGCTCTCCACCCTTCACACCGTGCAGGGTATCCTCGGGCCGAGGGGCCCTGGACACCCTTCGGCGCCCCGAGGTGGCCTCGGGAATGTCCTTGATCCTGGATCCATGGTGCTCGGTGGTCCTTCGGCGGACTTCGCACCGTGCGGGGTGTCCCTAGGCGAGGGGCCCTGGAAACCCTTCGGCGCCCCCGAGGTGGCCCTGGGGATCTCCTCACTCTTGGATCCATAGTGCTCGGCGGTCCTTCAGAGGCCTTTGCACCTCCTCCCAAGCCTCCCCGAAGGTATGCCTGGTACCCTCAGGGAGGCCCACAGTCGCGCCTCTGGCCGCTGGTCCACGTGGGCCTCCTGATGGCCTTTGTGTGCCATTCGGGGTCCTCTCGAAGGCGTACTTGGTGCCCCTAGGGGACCCGGGCCGTGCCTCTGGCTCATGGCCCTGGAAGGGGCTTGCGGTCTTTGCCAGGTTGTTGGGGACGCCCCTACGACAAAATCGAAAACATCCAAGCTCAAAGCCTCTCGACTGGTTTGATCACCGAGCCTGGCCAGTCTGGCTGCCGGCTGCAAACCAACAACCCAAAGGATCCACAAAATGACTCAACTTTTGATATCGTGATCAAAATTCCCTAAGATTTTGGACATAGCTCATCAAGAAGGTTAGAAACCTACTCCAATTGACTATTGAGACGATCGAAGTCAAAGTTCTATGAATTTCTTGATTGAGATCACGAAGGCTCAAAACCGAGAGAAAACCTAAACTTGAGCCAAAAGCTTGCTCGTGGGTGGAAGACGATCAAGATGACCTTAGATCAGATCCCACAAGTCCTACCAAGCTAGATCACAACAAAAGACCTAGCCTAACCCTTGGGACACAAAAACTTCAAAATCATCAAAGAGAAAGCAAAAACAAGATAGAACTCATGTTAGAGCAAACTTGATTGAATTGATTACATGGATTGTAGGTTTATAGCCACTCCACCGTGGAGGACAAAATCTCACACTTGAGCACCCAATTTCTCAATCCATCTCTCTCAAACCCCAGCCTTCTCTATTTCCTCAACATTCCCCAAATCTCAAATTGGGGTTTTCAAGGCTTAGATGGGTGTGCAAATCATGCACCACCCCCTTATATAGTGGAGGCTAGGTCTAAAGAGAACACCTTATTAGACACCCGTCAAGCCCATACACAAATAGGTCTACATTCACGCACGCTTCTCAAAGCGAATGACGATCTGAGTTTTCCAAATCCGTCTCTCCGTGAACTTTTTCTCTTGACCTAAACTGTCTCTCCTTTGCGCCGTCTTGCGCCGCGGTTTCTCCAAGGTCACAAATCCGATATTTTGGCGAAGATACCAAATTACCCCTTCTCGACCCTTCTCCATCCGAGTCTAATCAATGTGAAGCAATCCCATGTTTCGCCACGTGTAGATTCGTTTCCACATGCTGGCAAGTATCTTCCATCTAGCTCTCATCGGAATCACTATGGCACTTGCATCGGCCCCAAGCCACTTGATGCAACCCGTTGCACCGAAGTTTCAGTTCGATCGTTCTTGTCCATCTTGCGCTATACTTGAGTCCAACTACTTCACCCGACATCCTTGATTATTCTGGACCTCATCTCACCTAGCCTAGTCCTAATCATCCCCGTCGTTGACTCCAAGCGTTCCTACACAACAATAGACCAAGAAATCGATTTCGAGCACAAGTTCCTTGCAACTTGACCCACATTAGCCAAAACATGTATGATACAACACCTATGCACTGAATCCCATGACTTTGGCCAAATCCACAAGTTCATCATAGCTCACTGTGTGTGAACACGCCTTGGTCGGTCAGACCGCCACCCACCGGCGGTCTGACCACCAGCAACACCGGTTTGACAGCGAACCATCGGTCAGTCTGACTGCTTCCCAAATCCAGAAAAACCTTCTCTAGACTTTTCAGCAAAACTCTATCTAGTTTGCGTCAGTGTTGTGGTCGTTGGTTGGGTACGGGTTTGAGGACCGAGGGTAGGGCACTCGCCCTCATCTAACTGCTGGTAGAGCTCTTCCATGTCAAGGTAGCGAGACTCTGAGGCTTAGTTGAATTTTTGATTTCTCATTGCTTAGATTGATAATAGATACATGCTATCCCTTTTATTGGGATAACCCAACTTGACGCCTAAAAAATAATCTATAAGGAAACCTATCAATCCAATCTAATCGTTCCAACTATTAAATACCATTCCTAATAGATAAGATCATATCCCTAATAATAACTTGATAGATAAGGAATCCTAAAATAACCTACTTAACCAACTATTTTTTATCCTAGGAAATCCATCAACCATGCGTGAAAAATAATGTGCTATAGTACCGATGGGCACTATTCACATGATACTATAGTACATGTACTGTTCGTGCGCTGTTGCAGTACCCATGGTACTATTCATGTGCCTGCTACAGTGCACCGCATCTTGCTCTATAACATTGCACCCCTCGCGGCGAGGCAGCTTGTCCTCGAGCTACGGTGGTGGCCACGGTTGAAGTTCTTGCTTGCCCCATATTGATAAGAGTATCCAGTACCGACGTTGGTTCGCTTGAGAGCAGATTAGCAACACTCTGACGTATGACACCCAAGGAAGAAATGCCTTAGCATGTTGTGGCGTTGAGGAAGACATCGGCGACATGGGCAACCGTCATGGGGGAGCAGTTACGCCATTACTGCCATGGAGCGTGACGATGGTGGGAAGGACGCGACGGTGGTGTTGCCCCCTCAGTCGCTGCACTCTGTATTGCTTATGGCGCAGCATCGGACAGTCGTGTGGAAAAGATCACCACTGGATAGCAACATCCTTCCTCCAGTAGCACCGCACGAGGGGTGCAACCAAGGGCAGTGATGCCCACTGGGGTGACGTTGGTGGCACCATTAAGGAAGGTGGTGGTAGCGTCGCCATTACAATGGCACGCAACGCCTCCTCCTGCTCCTTCAACTTGACCATCAATGGCCATGTTTCTTGGAGGATGGCCATTATGTTGTCAATTGAAGACAATATCTTTTCGTTGCCAGCTTTCAACATGGCGAAGGGAGATAGTTCGGCACTGAAAGCTATAGTAGGTGGCTCTGATACCAAATATTGGGATAGTTGGTTGGGTACGGGTCCGAGGACCGAGGGTACGACACTCGCCCTTATCTAACCATCAACCGAGCTCTTCCCTGTCGAGGTAACATACTCTTAGGCTTAGTTGAACTTTTGATTTCTCATTGCTTAGATTGATAATGGATACATGCTATCCCTTTTATAGGGACAACTCAACTTGACGCATAAGAAATAATCTATAAGAAAACCTATCAATTCGATCTAATCTTTCTAGCTATTAAAAATAACATTCTTAATAGATAAGACCCTACCCCTAATAATAACTTAATAGATAAGGAATCATAAAATAACCTACCTAACTAGCTATTTTTTTATCCTAGGAAACTCACCGACAATGAAGGGAAAGCAGCATGCTACAGTACCAACAGGTACTGTTCTCACAGCACTGCGGTATGTGTGACTGTTCACATGTAGCTCAGTACCTTGATACTATTCACATGCCTGCTCCAGTGCCCCGCTTTTTTCTCCATAAGATTCGGTCTCCATTTTCAATAGGACTAGATGCAAACACACTCTGAAACACTCCTACATAAGTGTTTGATGCGCAATCCCCAAAAGCTCTTATTACCGGCCATGGCCGGTCAGACCGCCCCTAAGGCCGATTAGACCACCTACAGTATGACAAGAAATCCGACAATTTAGTCAAACCAAGGTTTCTCCTCAAACACCTCAACACCGATGCTAATTATTCAACACTAAAATTATCATCATGCACATGATCCCCACGATATATCTTTAAAGAAGGCAAGAAAAATAATTGACTGTTGGTGTCAGTGCTTTCATGAGAGGAAGGTGTCAAAATGACAGAATCTTGGCTCGAGTGGACTTGATCAGGTATGTTTCCTATCAATGCTCTTTAAAGAAGGCAAGAAAAATAATTGACTGTTGGTGTCAGTGGTTTCATGAGAGGAAGGTGTCAAAATGACAGAATCTTGGCTCGAGTGGACTTGATCAGGTATGTTTCCTATCAATGCTTTAGAAGACACGTTGCATGAAGTTAATAACCTTGGCCGTTCTTTTATTTATAAACATTTTTGTATTTTCTAGGAAACGACAAATGGGGCTGTCAATAATTGGATATGACCAGTCCTATCCACAATATACTCACTGTTTTCAGCTTCATGCATATTTTGCTTTATGAGGGAACAGTCTAGTTATTTCCTAGGATTTTCACCAGCTTTCTCAAAGCTCTTCTGTTTCCTGAAGTGGTGGGTTCCCATCTCCTACTTTTTTTTATAGTCAAACTCAAATTATGCATAGCTCTAAACATATTTGAAAATGGCATATATCTTTTATATGGAACTGTCCTGCAAATATTTCTATGAAGTATTAACAGGTTATCTAACACCCGCACGGCCGCACTATTTGTCATGGGTTACTTGTTGGAATTAATATGGGCCTATTTTTAATTCTAATTAATTTTTAGAAAATCCCAAAGGTTCATGTGCACGTGCTAAAACTGTTTAGTCCTATATGGAGAGTTGAAGGGGAGTTACACCAATTTATAAGGTAGAACGTGATAGTCCTCTTGTGGAATTGGAGAGGGCCAATACACGCGTTCGCTCGCTCGCTCGCTCGCCGAGCCGTGCGGTGCCGTGCGGGTGCCCGCGTACGCAGGCGTGTCGGGTGCGTGCGTATTTTTCTTTATCTATTCAAAAATCGAAACACACTGACTCGCAGTTAATGACATTAACAAACGGCTGACAGTAACGGTTCAGTTACCAGTGAGTGATGGCGACCGTTTCTGGCCTCTTCGTTTTTGCCATTAAGTAGAACAGAGCACTGTTTCACAAACCGCTGGCAGTAATGGCTGCGGTTACTAGTGAGTAATGGCCGCTGGCAGTAATGGCTACGGTTACTAGTGAGTAATGGCGACCGTTTCTGGCCTCTGGGTTTTGCCATTATCTGGAACAGAGCACTGGTTCTTCTCAATTCACCATATACTCTCCACAAAAGACAACAGTACACCACTTATTTTTGTTGCTGTCTCTGGCGATCTCCATCCCGGCGAGGCGCGTGTACGGCTACACCGGGAGAGTAGGCCTCCGGAACCCTCGTCCTTGAAGGCTTGCACGAGCGAGGACGAATAAGGTTTTTGGGGAGCGTTCGTGCGACTGCTCACTTCATCTGACTCTCTGCTACGTCTATATCTGCGTGACTACTACCACGACATCCACGAAGTTCTCCGCTACATCTACATCAACTGCACAACTACTACCATGACGTCCTCTACGCTATGGCTAACGACGACCTCACCAAGACTTCTGCTTCTACTTCTGCCGCTCCTTCTGCTGGATCTGGGTATGCCTATCTCACACTTGTTGTTTGCTTAGTTTTATTATCTGTTGTTGACTTGAATATTGAGATAGGTATACTAGTTTCTGTCCCTCTAGAAATTCGTATATCTATAGTGTTCGGTTTACTGCTTTGTGAAAATAGCTATAGTATTCTTTATGATTTATCTAGTATATTTCTGGATTAATGTAATTCGAAAATGCTCATATATTCCATGATTTATGTTTACTATAGAACTGGATCTGGTACAGAATTGAAGATAAGGCGTACCTGGCAATCTCTAGACTCCAGTTAAGGATTAAAGCTCTGAAAATTGAGAAAGGAGGGCTTGAGTTTCGTTCTAGCAAGCAGTGCATCAATATCCAGCTACAGTATGTTTGTCCTCTACACCTTTCTGTTCCTTCTCCATATGCTAGTTACTAGTCCTGTTGTCTTAGTAAGCGGATCTCGTTGACATTTGTAGATGTGAATTATACATATATTTTTCTACTCCATTGATAGCTATTGGTCTCATTTTATGGTAAGTGGCTTTCATTGACAAATCCAAAAGCAAATTCAGAACTGCAGTGGAAAAGATAGTTTTCATGTCCAGTAGATAGTCACATGTTTAATGTTTTTCATGTTTTTGAAGAAGTGTTACGACATTATTTTAGTAGGTTTCTTAAAAGGTGTTAGGAGCTCCTTATTATCTCTTAAAGAGGCTTCACGCCTGGTTATGATGTGGTTAAAAAATTTCAAAATTAGTGTATGTGTTGTACGTAAGATCGTCTAATGTATACCAACTTGCAAAAGGTCCGTACAAATGTAAATATTATCACAAGGTGCAATTTTATACCTTCATCTCTAATGCAGAAGGGTCGCTGGCCTCAATTTCCTTGTGTTTATTAATGCATATATGGTTTGAGCATATTCCTTAGCTGGGAGTCTGACACCTGTTCATTCTTCTGAACTGTTAAATTCAGCATACTTTTAATCTCTTTGCCAAAGGCAGACATATTTTGAACTTCTTTTGCTTTCAAGGAAAAGAATCTCATTTCCAGTGGCTTCGCTGGATGGAAAGGGGGGCAACTTCTCTAGGAGCTATTTGCCTTGCCACAGCTCAGCAGTTGACGAGTAAACATGACTGTGATGCTCATTGGACAGCCCGATTGCCAAATAGGCCTGATAGGGTTTGCTTGGAGTACACAAGACATTTGAATTGTTCACTATGCATAAGCTGATATCCTTCCTTGACATGTTTGACTGTTAGCTCTACTTAGCATACTGAGCTGGTATCGTAGTGTTGGACCGAAAAAGGGGGGGTTTGATCGGATTCAATACGATTTTCATTTTAATAGATATGAGAGCTACGAAAATTAATATACAAGCATAGTGAAAGATTTGTATTAAATCCAAACCAAACCCCCAAACATAACAACGAAAAACACAAGAATACGGATGGATGAACAGTGCATGTGAATAGTACCGTAATCGGTAAGCGATGGCGATATTATCGCATGTGATGTAATTGGTGAACTAAGCAACATGATAAACAGAAAATCAGCCCAAAACTAAAAACCAAAATTAATACAACTTTTGATCCACAACTCTAAACTTCACGAAACTTGAGACATATCTTCTCTAGGATATTAGAAACATATTCCAATCAAAGCTTTTCCCATTTGAGTGAAAGTTGCTCCGTTTGAGTGCAAAATTGCTCCAAAAACGGTGGTCGAGAGAATTTCGTGGTGAGGAATCAATCCAAGGTGACTAAGGATGGTCTCGCATATGTCCTAGTACCCTCAATCACAGAAAGAATCAAGCCAAAAACACTCAAGAGCAAAACCCCTAAAATCACCTTTTCTTTCACCAAAACCAAGCAAAAATAAACTTAGATCCAAAAGTTTGCTCGTGGATGGATGATGATCAAGACGACCTTAGATCATATCCCACATGTCCCAGCAAGCAAGATCATAGTAAGATCCCTAAATAAAAACCTAAGGAACACTAAAAATCCTAAAGACATCAAAGAGAGAGCAAGAACAAGATAGAACTCATCTTGGGGCAAATCTTGCATGGATTGATTAGAGATATTGTAGGTTTATAGCCACTCCCCATGGAGGACAAAAGCTCAACACTTGAGCACTCAATCAATCCATCTCTTATGAATCCTAGCATCTCCGCTTTCCTCTCCTATCCTTAAATCACAAATTAGGGTTTTTAGAATCCAAGGGTTGAAAGCGCACAACCAGCACCCTCCTCTTTTATAGTAGAGGCTAGCCCTAGAGAGATATCCCAAATGGGCACCCGTTAAGCCCACACACAAATGGGTTTCACGCACGCTTCTCAAAGCGTTGTCTTCATCTTCTTTTGACCTAGACCGGTTCTCCTTACACTGTCTTACACCGCGGCTTCTCTAAGGCCAAGAAGGTGGTTTTGCACACCACCACTTACCATTTTTCTGGTATAGGAAAATTTTCCAAAATGCCCCTCTACCGACTTTTGGCGATTCCTTCGCCTCGAAGCATCTCTCATGCTCCATCATCATTTATGTGGTCCCAATGACTTCCTGCCAAGCCTCTCACGCATCTAGATCCCATCGAAACGTCCTTGTTTGCAACTGGAACCAAGTCACGTGGCGCACAACAAGTCTCACCATAACTGCCGCGCCGCTTGATGCAACCCGTCACACCAAACTACCACACCGCTTGATGCAACCTGTCGCACCAAACTACCACGCCACTTGATGCAACCCGTCGCACCGAATTGCCACGCTTGGTCATGTTCATCATTGGTAGTTTCCGCTCCAGTTCCTTGTCTTCTCGGTTTGTAACCATCCCGCTAACCTTAGCCATCTTCCAGCATCACCTCGATCGTTCTGGATCTCGGTTCTCCTAACCTAGTCTCAATCTAGTCCGCCTCACCATGACCTAACTCCGGTGTCCTTCACAAAGGCCTTTACTCAAACTTCGCCTTCTCTATGGTTCTTGTTCATCTTACGCCTTACTTGAGTCCAACCATCTCACGGTATCTATGATCGTTCCGGACCTTGGTTCTCCTAACTAAGTCTCGGTCCTCCTCGTTGTTGACCATAGTTGACCACCAAGCCAGTTGCACAAGAATAGACCAAAAAATCTATTTCGGGAATAAGTTCTTCACAACTTAACTCACGTTAGTCAAAACATACATCATGCAACATCTATGCAATGAGACCCATGAAAAAGACCTAACCTACAAGGCAAGGTCTACCGACCAGTTCCACAAGATCTACGACCACTGTCTACGACCAATATCCACGATCACTGTCTACGACTAGTGTCCATGACCACTGACCTGGTCGAAAAGGTCTACAACCACCTAGTTGAAAAACTATGACCACACCTAGTTGAAAAGGGCTACGACCACCTGGTCGAAAAAGCTATGACTATTGGCTATGACCACACCTGATCGAAAAGGGCTATGACCACCTGGTCGAAAAGCGATACGACTGCCTGGTACTCGAAGCTACAAAACTCGGAGCTTTCGACTACTTAGTACTCGAAGTTACAATACTCGGAGCCTTCGACCACTCTGAACTTGAAGCTACAGTACTTAGAGCCTTTGACCACTTAGTACTCGGAGCTACAATACTTAGAGCCTTCGACCACTCAATACTCGGAGCTTTCGACTACTGAGAGAACAGTTGCGGTCATACCACATTGCGGTAATACTGCCCCTCAAAAGCGGTCAGACCGATTTTACTAAACTTTGCTGAAAATGAGTATTGCAATAAACCCTCAACACTATTGTCAATTATATTATCATTATAAGATTATGAGCATATCCCCATGATATCTACAATTATGAATTTTCTACCTTGTTAAAAGAGTGGCCCTACTACTTTGGGGTATAGTATACACTATGCACACCAAATGTTCTCTTTTTATACCAATCCCTCACTTGCACTTAGCCCCGAACACATCAAAGGGATTCACATCCAAAAGCCATGTTCAATCCTTCTTCCTCGGCGCACACCTACAGTGACCTCTCCATGCACCATGCAGTGAGCTTCTCTTCCGCTTTGCCCACAGCTCCAACCGAAATTCCTCGCGGCAGCGGTTTCTTCCACGACAACGGTGGTCTGTTTTCTCTTCCCAACGTTGCTGCCTCGGCGCCGGCTCCCTACTCCTCTTCCCTCCCTTCCTACTATATCCACAGAAGCAGCAGCTCACACTCCTTCCCTCTTCACCTCCAATTGCCTGACCCCCTCAACAGTAATGCCACCTTCTCTTGCTCGTCTCCTTCGGCATGCCAGTTGCCCCTCCCCCCTGTTTCTTCCTCCCCTTCGTCATCCTCCGGCGACTTCTTGGAGTTCAGCTCTGGAACCATGCGGCGTGTCTTGAGTACCGGTGACCTGCAGGTATTGCAACAATCCTCAAGTCAGAACTGCAGTTCATAATAAACAATTGTTAACCACTTTTCACCTGTGTTGATGCAAAACAGGGGATGAATGTATCTCCATCTCCGCCGCCGCCGCCGCCGCCATTTTCAGGTGACAACTGCAGCCAGGAAGTTTGCGGGCCATTTTCTCAGAAGGCGGGGCGTTACAGCGCCGAAGAACGGAAGGAGAAAATCGAGAAATACCGTATCAAGCGCCATCAGAGGAACTTCCACAAGAAGATCACTGTATTGACCCCCCCCCCACCCACCCCCCACACACACACACACACTCACCCACCCACCCGGCAACTGCATTCCATTCTCTTGGCAATTCATGTTCTCTAATGCATCTCTTGCTCACCATCTTTGGATCTTTCCAGTATGCATGCAGGAAGACGCTGGCAGATAGCAGGACAAGGGTGCAGGGCCGCTTCGCGAGGAACGTCGAAACGGAGGCGGAGGCTGAGGCAGTTGCAGGCCTCGAGAGGGAAGCGTCTGACAACAGCTACGAGTACTGCCCGTACAACGACCTCGCCACCAACAGCATCAACTGCTACGACAGCCAGAGCCTGTGCAGGGAAACTGGCATTAGCACGACGTTTGACAACGGCAAATGGTGGTGGGAAACGCCGGTGGCAGCCAATGGGCGGCAGCAGCTTGGTTTCGACGTCGACGTCGACGATGAAGACGAGCTGTGGGCCAGCCTCGCTAACATGTGCTCGGGGACCTGACCTGGCCTGGCCTTATGTACGGCGCCGCTGATTGGTGCTGTCTGGTGCAAGGAAGGCAATGGAGCACCGAGTGGCTGCTGCCGAGGCAGTGTGGTGGTCAGAGTGGCGTCGCTGACCTTCTTATGCCGTAGTGTAACTTAGAGAGTCTTTAGGACAAGTAAAAAAAATGAGGAGGAAAATGCCTTCTCAGCTTATTCTCCGTGTGTTCCGAGTTAGTACTTTGCAATCTTCTTCCATAAAGCTTCCCCCTTGTGTTGCTTTCTACCTACAACTTTCGTGATCAGTTTTTTCTCGTGTTTTGATTTGCCTTGCTTGCGCTTTGCAAATGTTAGTGCTGGCCTGTGCCCATGTTTGCTTTGTTGGATTAATTTTCCGTTATGCAGATCTACATAAGTTTAAATAAATATCAGCTATCTATTTTGGTTGGCTCAAATATATAAAGTGATCAAATAAAATATTTATTAAGAGTCAGAGTATCTGTTAAGGAAAATATGGAGTTAGATTTTAAATATGTGTAGAGACCTAATTGGAATATTTTAAATCTATGTAGAGATCTAATTGGAATCTATCTCTAATTATGGGACGGGATATGATTCTAATAAAAAAAATGCTATAAATCATAGTCAGATCCTCTCAACAGGGTATCTCATGCTATACCACATATCCCCATATGTAGTTGAAACTTGTGGCTTACATGTTGCTGGGAAAGACCAAACCCTAGGTAAACAAAATAATTGTTTATCTACTACTTCAGATCAATTCTTCATCAGCAATGGCATCGTCATCAGGTACACTTTCGCATTTACAGATTTTATGGGTGTTGCAATTACTTTATATGCGATCCTGTTAGTTTTGATAATCTTATTTAGATCAATATTCATAATCTAACATGCCTGTGGCTAGTGGCATGGTTGGTTCAACAATTTTGGTCAGTGTCATGACAAATAGCTGATCTAGGAGCCCACTGAGGCTTGAGCTAAGGCGTGTGCCGACCCGAAGGTTCCTTGAGATGGCAAATTGGCACCAAGACAAATAGCTGATCTAGGAGCCCACTGAGGCTGAGCTAAGGCGTGTGCGGATCCGAAGGTTCCTTGCAGATGGCGAATTGGCAAATGGCGACGGTCTCATTGGTACTAACAAATGGTGCCGGTCACTGTCACCAATAACAGTTCCACAGGCAAGGGATGTGCATCTTTCGTCTTGCGAGTGCTATATGTCCAGAATCCTGAAATTACAGATACTCTCTAAGACTATCAATGGCAGTCCTTTGACATCCCCATCTTTGCACAGCTCAGTCGGTGTGGTACCTGACCTCGGTTTCCCGCTATGATTTTCCAAGATGTGATCCCGTCATCTGTGGGTTCACAAAACGCTAGCCAACTATCCCACTCTTAAAAACTAGCAGTCGTTTGATAAATGAATCACAACTGCCTTGCCTGCCTAATTAATCGATTCAATCAAGCAGTTAGTTGTTTATTTGCTTGGGCGTAGCAGAAATGCAAAAATTTTGCATGGCTGGTTGTTCAAGAATGGCTACCAACGGCAGATCTTTTAGCAAAAAGACACATGTCAAATGATTTCTGGTGCCTGCTGCGTACAAACAACCTAGAAATAACACACCATCTTTTTATCAGCTGTGGCTACACCAAAAGGGTTTGGAATGCTGTAGCAGCTTGGGCACAGCACAATAGCATTTCACCGGCACAGTGGGACACTCATGTGTCGGTCCTAAACTGGTGGATGGCTGCGTCGCAAAGAGAAGGGGCCAGGGTAAGAAGGACCAAAGCTCACTAATCATCCTCACCATGTGGCAAGTCTAGAAAGAAAGAAACAGAATGATTTTTCGGCATCAGCGAAATGACGTCGTCGGAACTGTAGTGATCATCAAGGAAGAAGCAAGGGCATAGATAACAAATAGGGTAAAGAATTTGACGGCCTATCTACCGGCGGGAGATTTGGCTATTACATAATAAGGATCGGCGCATAAATATGTAATCTTCGGTTTTTTTTCCATCTTGCCTTTTGGTTTCCTTTTTTTCTGTGTTCCGAACTTAGGACTTCGGTCTTGGCTCTTTGGCTTTTCGGTTTTGGTATGTAACCTGCGAACAACCTCCCTTCTTTAATGCAAAGATGGCATTTCCTTAAAAAAAGTTGTTTATTTGGTAGTAACACAGTTAGACGGTCGTTTCGGCTTTCGAAAGCTTGATGCTTACATTGTCCCGAAGAAACATGATCTAACGCTGTGAGATGCTGCTTAGACAGGGGGAGAGACGAAGGCTATTTCTGTCATGGAATCAAGATATTGTCGGAACAGCGTTTTGCCTTGGTGTGATTGGCAAAAATACATGTCTTGCAAACTGTTTCTGTCATGGAATCAATATACTGCTTTCTTGAACGCGGGACCACCGGAGCCTGACATTGGTAGCCTCTAAACACCAGAACGGCATCAAGAGAAAATTCTAAAGAAAAAAAAATCATCTGAAAATGAAAATTCCGCTCAACATTAACCGAGGCTAAACATCTTGACCGACCTTTCTGCAAGCACAGATCGATTCCTGAGAGCCCAAATGCAGCCAATCTTTAACTCCCTCCCTTTTTGACCATCTAAAACCGCTCAAATGCAGCAAATGAGTTTCATCAGGAGCAGTTGGCCTAGAAATGTAGCTAGCTCGACAAAGAGACGAAAAAGGGGCATGCAAAACACCCAACGAAAAAAGAGCACAGCTGCAGTGCTCTTTCCTTTTCTCAAGTACAACATATATATTGTGTGGTTTTGGAATCTTCAGTGAAGTAAAGGACGAAGAACAACTACCCTCCAAACTGTTTGCAACTGGGAAAAGTGCAGCACCAGAGGTGGCCAGGATATCAGAAGATCGGTCAAAGGAGAATAAGAACCCCAAGTGTTGCGACTCAATGATGAGAAGAGCAATGAGTAAGCTTTTTACACTCGGTTCAATGTTACAAGAATGACACGAATGCCTCTTGCACCTAGCAGACGGCCACCTCCTACAGTCCTACGGCATTACCTATTGTCACTAGCCGTGTGATTCCTTGGCTTTGAAATGCTTACATTGTTATATCAACCACTTAAACCTGTCAAAAGAATGCATCATATGTTACTTAAGCCTCTTAAAGCTCTTAAATGCATAAATGGCGATTGCCGATAGGAGTAAGGGATCATTAAATCTGTTTAGTCAAAAATTCCTCGAAACTTAGCCAGGCAGAAAAAAAAAGAAATGCAAGTAAATTCAATTGTTGCCGGATTCCAATCTACATGGTAGGTACAAGCAAAATAGATTAACATTAGAACTCCATAGAAGTTCACTACGGTACCTCTGTTATTTTAGGGCAACAAGGAGTCAGTGGTGAGAAAAATAAAACAGCATGCATCTCTCTGCCTCTTTGGAATTTCTAGTTTTCTACCTTTAGCCAAAAGGCTACGCATGCGTTTGCAAAGAGGGAGAGTGAAGGGACGCTTGACTGTCTCTCCCCTTCCCTAGAGGTGGGGAGTGTGGCTGCCGGATTCTCTGTCGGCCGCTAATGCCAAGTACCAAGCTCAGATATCTTTGTTAATTTCACTATGATTACAACTCTAACTAGTAGTACTATTTAGTACAAACTTTTGTGTCGGCCAAGTTTGCATGTATTTAATTGTGATGAATGAATGCAGTAGAAAATCGTTGGCTCATATCCTAGTTAATTTAGCTTCCAAGATAGCTTCATATATGGGGTGGAAAACAAAACGAGGCAAGCAGTAGTGCTGGGGTAAAGTCGTCTTTTATACTCCAGTATACAAGACGATCAACATGGCATTTCAAATTAGAGGAACCAATTGCTTTGTCAAGTGGAGGGAGAAGAAAGCAATCATGTGAGGTGTTTCGTTCACATTTCATCCTATTACTTACGGAACAAACGAAGCAAGAACCAACATGATGGCCTTGCCCTTTTGGACGAATCAATCATAAGGAGATCAGGAGAGAATAACACTTGTCATGAACAAAAGTGCCCCTGGATGCTAATGTTGACCCTGATAAGAAAATGAGAAGTTGCCCACTTAACCCTTCACCAATTACAATGATTTGTTCTTGACTGAGGATATGATAAGGCAAAACACGATCTTTGCGCACTCGAGGGATCTCCACGGGGCAATTCATCATTTTATTGGTCTAATTAAAGCTTAAACAGGGTGAACGAAATTGTATTTGTGAATACAGTCAACAAAGTGTGGGATAAATTCAATGTAAAGTGGGGAGACCGTGTGTAAAAGATGGAATATTCACCAAAAATACAATCTTGGTAATGTGCATGATGAGAACATAAAAGGGGGGTGCCAATGAGCAAATGGTAAATCATGCATGTTTGTTCATGATACCCATTTCAGAATCCCACTCCCAGTTAGTTTATTCCAGGAGGAAGGATTTGCAGGCGAAAATAAATTGAAGAACGGACACTTTCCAAATATCCGATACTCCACGAAGAAGTCCAACTTGCCAATATTTGTTGGACGGTCAAACGACTTTTATGTTGAGTTTGAGTGTGATACGAATGTTGTTTCTTACTCCAACTCATAGTTCTACTCTTATACGGACTCTTTCATGTACCACTATAAATATATAGTTGTAGTCTATAGGAAAGAGCAAGAGCTTCATTGTAAATATCTCCTCGTATAATAATATTGGCTTTGTGCACCTGTGGTTTCCCCCGATAGGGTTTTTCACGTAAAATTCGTGTCCCCTGTTCCTATTTTTCTGTGCATTACTTACAACAAGTGGTATCAGACACATGGGATCCGATCGAGAAAAATCATCGCATTGGCCCACGATCCATCATTTCAACGACTCGACATCTATGGTTGTAGTCGTTGAATCTGAAGCGAACTCGATCTATTCGTGACTTCCCATACAGGCGTCAAATCTGAAGCAAAGTTCGAGTCGCATAATCCCAAAGAGTAGAAGTGGCTGGCCAGTTCGTCCGCCCAGAACCGAGCCGTCTATGATAGCCAAATAGCAAAAACCATCCAAAAGTGCTACGTGCACACGGAAATCCACCAGCAAGCTAGCAAGATCTTCATTGCTTTGTGTACACGGAAGTGTACCAAGGAAATTGTAATTTATTGCTAGGTACACACAAAATTGTACCACCAAACACACGACTTCTTCCGCATGGCGATCTTGAAGTATGATCTTCTGCTTCTAGATTGAGACACGAGGTTTTCTATATGGCAAGTCAAGATGCAAGTTGTTTTTACACAGCTCGATTTGGATGACGCTTTATTAGGGATCGACAAGATGCCCACTATTAGTCAATCTATCAAATAATTTTCTACAAGAGGTTTTAAAGGAGAAGACCACCACCACATTATGGTTGAAACTGGAGCAGATTTGCATAACGAACGATCAGACCAATAAGATGCATTCAAAGCAGAAGTTTTATTCGCATAAGATGGCAAAAGATATGTCATTATTGAACCACCTACCAGCGTTCAAAGAAGTAGTATCGGATCTCGAGTCTATGGAGATAAAATATAATGATGAAGATTTGAGACTTATTCTTTTATGCTCGCTGCCTAGTTTATACTCTACGTTCAAATATACTATTCTATATAGTCGAGATACTCTTACACTTAATAATATCTATGAAACACTTCCTGTGAAGGAAATATGAAACTCATGGTTCTGAACGAAAGTTTAAATTTGCATGTAGAAGGCCTGGTTGTCTATGGCAGACAATAGGAGAGGAGCTCAAACGACGATTCAAGAGGCAAAAACTCGAGTAGAAATTACAAAGGTAGATCGAAATCCAAAGGCAGATACAAGCCATGCAAGTAATGCAAGAAAGATTGAAGGTACTGCAGAATATTCAGATGCTATCTCTTCTGGTGATTCAGAAAGATGGATGGTTGCCATGCATAATGAGATGCAATCTCTTGAGAAGAATGACACTTGGGAGCTAGTCAAGTTGCCAATTGATAAAAGACTATTTGTTGTAAATGGATATTCAAGAAGAAGGGCGACATTTCACCAACCGAAGAGATTAGATACAAGACAAGGCTCGTTGCTAAATAATACAGTCAATTCCAGGTAGGATTTCACATACATCTTTTCTCTAGTTGTGAAGTATAATTTCATTCGTATTTTACCCAGCATAGTGACTATGCATGATTATGAGCTTGAATAATTGGACGTAAAAATTGCGTTTTTATATGGAGAATTGGAGAAAAACATTTATATGGAGCTAATGGAAGGTTTTGTCCGTCTGGGAAAGGAGAATTATGCTTACAAGTTGAAGAAATCCCTTTATAGTCTGAAGCAATCACCCAGACAGTGGTACAACAGATCTGACTCCTTTATGATCACTCAGAATTTCAAAAGATTCAATTATGATAATTATGTTTATTTGAAGACTGTTATTGGCTTAGCTATTTATTTGCTCCTATATGTTGATGATATGCTGATTGCTGCAAAAGACAAGACAAAAAATTTCAAAGTTGAAGGTACAATTGGGTAGTGAATTTGAGATGAAGGATCTCGGTACAACAGAGAAGATTCTTGGTATGGAAATTACCAGAGATAAACAGTTTATAAAATTATACTTAAGTTAGAAAGGGTATATTGATAAAATTCTTCATCGTTTCAACATGCATAAGGACAAACGGGTGAATACTCAGTTAGTTGCACATTTCAAACTTTCTTCAGTTTCATGTCCACAGTCAGATGATGAAGTTGAGTACATATCTAGAGTTCTGTATGCCAGTGCAGTTGGTTCACTTATGTATGTCATGGTATATTCCTGCCTAGATTTATCTCAATTATTAAGTGTTGTTAATAGATACATGGCTAATCCTGACAAAGAGCATTGGAAAATAGTTCAATGGATTTTTATATACTTGCAAGACACATCTAATGCTTGTTTAAAGTTTGGAAAGACTAAAGATGGAATCATTAGTTATGTGGACTCAGATTTTGCTAGAGATTTAGATAAGAGAAGCTATCTGAATTGTTATGTGTTCATTGTTGAAGGATGTGGCGTTAGCTAGAAAGTAAGCCTGCAAGCTACTATTATCTTGTGCACTACAGAAGCCGAGTATATGGATATCTCTGAAGCTTTCAAAGAACCCGTTTGGCTAAGATGTTTGTTTACTAAACTTTGTGGAAGTATGTTGTCGATGGTTTAGTATCAATCTTATGAATGAATGCTGGGGGCTCCCCTGGAGCAAAACCACACAGAAAGGGACACAAGAATTTTATACAGATTCATACTTTCTCCTGAGAGAATAATAACCCTACTCTTGTGTTGTTGTATTGATTGTGTTTACAATAGAGAAGACACCGAAGGCTAAGACTGATGACTTTTGTTTGTTCCTTCGCTTGTCTCCTCTCCTTCCTCTGTCCATTGACTTTACTCCTTATATAGCGTATGAAGGGGTGACAGTTGTCCATGTCGAGAGGCGTCTTGTCATTTGATGCTATGCGCACATTTAGGGGCAGTTATTGTTAGAGACATATCCCCATGTCGCCTTGCGGTTATGTTAGAGATATAGGTTTAACACGTGCAGCTATCTTTAGGAATAACGATACGCATTAACTATTACATGTATTAAACAGCACACAAATGTTCTAATCGATTGGGCCCACATGTCTGTAAGTTTTATGGACTATAGGGTTGTTGTAGATGATCTGGTCGTAGAAGAACTTATGACTACGAGGTGGTCGTAGTAAGACTTACGATCAATAGGTGGTTGTAGAAGAACTTACGACCATATAGGATCACTACTACACACAGCCTCATCACAGATGGTTCGGAACAGTCATCACAGACGGTTCCGAACCGTCTGTGTTTTTGTACGTCTGTGATAAACAAGCGGTTATCACGACGGTTAAAAATCCGTCGTGATAAGTCACAACACGAGCGGTTCTAATTATATAACCGCTTGTGCTATCTAATTATCACGCACGGCTCTATTAAAGAACCGTCGTGTTATCTAATTATCACGACGGTTCTATTTACAAACCGTCGTGATATGCACATATCTCGAGCGGTTCTAATTATTTAACCGCTCGTGATATACACATATCTCGCAGCGGTTCGTAAATAGAACCGTCGTGATAAAAAGGATATCCCAGACGGTTCTATTTACGAACCGTCTGAGATATGTGTATATCACAGACGGTTATTAAATAGAACGGTTTGGGATATGCATATTCACAGACGGTTTGATTGTTAAACCGTGCGTGATAGTTACTTCACCTAACTATTTTTAAAAATTTTCGCTAGCCTCAGAATTGCTAGCCATGCCCTCTCAAAATAAGCAGCGAAAATAGATACATCACAGATAAATCAACGGACAACCCAAAGTGATCATTGTCAATTACAAACCAACATATATCAAATATTGTCGCTAGTGTACCATTGAATTACAACTATTCAAAGTGAATTACAACTATATCAAATATATATTAATTGTTTCGAGGTCGTTCAGTAGTGAAACTCTCCGTTGGGCGCAATGATATCCGTCATGATGAAGGTGCAAAGCCTCCCTCGAACATCCGAGATCTCTTTCTGAACGAGTGAATCTAAATCTATATTCAAAACCTATAAACAAGAGTAAAGTGTTACATATATAAAATTTAAATTTATAATTAGCAATTATTGCGAGATTGACCAACCTCGGGATCCGGCAACCTAGCACTCATGAGAATCTGCATATGATGGCAAACGTAGAATGCACATTCTTCTGCTTTTTTTGTGGCGGCATGAAAAAATAGAATTACATATATAGGTATAGTCAGTTCGAGACGCATTATTACGAAGTATGATATAGGATTATTGTGTTGTAGCACGTCTGGAAATCGCCCCTGTGATTAAGTGTGGCGTTCGTTCCCTTGTATAGCCCTCCCTCGGCAATATAGGAGATGAACGACCTACATATTTCCAAAAAGTTAACCTCGGCCATTTCAAACGAAGGAAGACTACAATAGAGTTATGTATGGAGGAAATGAGCACACCTGTCGAGTACTTCTTGCACAAGGGTGAAGTCGTGGCCTTTTTCATTAGGGAATCAAGGTATAGTACGATTCCTCTTTGGTATAATGACTAGAAGGATCCAATGATGCCTACTCATGTATGTCGCTATAGTCATTAAACCTAAGTTCATATCTGCGTATAAAGTACAAATGAAATTTGTATAGCAAGTAGTGAAGCACTTACTTCTGGTTGTAGGGCACCATTATGTAGTCCACGTAGTTTTGAGCAAGCAATCATGCCGTTATGTATTTCTCGATGTAGGATGCGTCTGCCAAGATGGTTTGCTCAGAGACCACGTGTGGGTCGAGGAAACCCACCGGTTCTTTCAATCGCCGGGCAGTTTTAATCATGTATCTATACATAAGCAATGAGTTGTTATATTACGTGAATGTACGTGAATGTAGAACTTGATTGTACACACTTACAGTGTCCAGCATCGTAGAAGTGAGGCATCGAGGGCTTTGAGGTTGAATAGGTCGAATAAGTCGTCGAAGCCCACGATGAAGGGGGCCGGCTCGTGGAGGAAATAGTCCTCCGTGTATCTGACGGTGATTCCATCAGCGCACCCTTTCTCTTTGGTCTTCTGCAAGTACCACTATGCAAACTCGACAACCTAATCCAACGTAGGCTATCATCGTGCTCGTCGCCAACGGACTTCCGAAAGAGTATTTCTTAGGGTTAGGAGGCGGAAGCGCCTTAATGTTCTTCGATTTCGATTTGTCCTGAACGACTTGCCCGCTACGCGTCTTCCTCCTATCAAACGACTAGGGAACCGATACGGCGGCACGCTTTTTTTGTTCGTTCGGTGTCTTCTCCACGGGAACCGATGAGGCGGGCTTCTGAAGCGAAGGTTGAGGTGCAGTCATGGAGGGTCCTGTTGGAGAGACATGGTCGTGTCGAGATGGTTGGGGTAGAGTCATCAAAAGTTGAGGCAAGATGCAGGTCCGGGACGATGTCCTTCAAAAGTTGAATTGGAGGGCATGGTGGTGTGGAGATGGTTGGGGTAGAGTCATCAAAAGTTGAGGCGGATCGCAGGTCCGGGACGATGTCCTTCAAAAGTTGAATTGAGAGGCATGGTCGTGTGGAGATGGTTTGGGTGGAGTCATCGAAGGTTGAGGCGACGCGCAGGTCGAGGCGATGTCCTTCTTTGGCCACCGAATAAACCGCATGCAGGGCATCCCCTAGTGTTATGATTTCGCTGTCGGCGAATCTCCACGGACGGCCCTAAAATTATCATGTACCATGTCCACTGGACCACTGGCGTAACCTGCGCCACACGGGCACCGTGGTCGCACTATCCCTTCATTGCATGGATACGCCACCCCCCCAAATTTCAATAGACATCCCAACCATCCTCACTTGGAGTGTGCAGTGCGTCGGCTCCTACAAAACGATACGCAATTAGCTAAGGCGTCCTATAGGTCTATCTTTGGAGCATTCCAGATATGTACATTACCTTGATGTCGTCGATAGGTAATTGGACATCATCGTGTTCACAATTTTGCGTGGACGCGACGCTACTCCGATGTTGAGGAGGACTGCCTACCAAAACAACGGGGGCGGCCTGCGACTGGTTGTTGAGGAGTAGTAGTTGATTCACTTGGTCTTGCAATCTTGCTATCTTTTCTTCAAATTTTGCGAAGAAGCACCCGTTCTCTTCCTTCAAATTTTGAAGTAAGCACATGTTCCAACAACGTGTCGTACTCGCCTTGGATCTCTTCTGCTCCTATACGTGCGATGAGTCGTGCGGGAATCCATCCTCCAAGATACGTTAACCCCTTTGCTCGCGTGCGACCCGGTGCTCCTTGTTTCCCGGGGCGTAGTTAGTATATCCTTCTCCATGCTCGCTGGAAGGAGCCTTGAACATGCGGAACTCAATTCTTGCTGCAAGAGGTAATCATGTTATTATATACATTATGAAGTTATAGACTTATTAACAACTAGGTAGTTCAAGACATTTACCACGGTTGGCCACATCCCGGCTCTGGGTTTGTGAAAGAGATTTCGTCCAAGACGAATCGATGCCCTCGCTCTTAACTAGGAGAGCGCGCTGTGCGTGATCTCAAACAAATGGCCTTGTTTCGTTCAAGGTCCTCCGCCGCCCATTGCGTGGTTTTACCCGCGTACCCAGCGGTGCCGAGTTTGTGGGGGTGAGTGTTAAGTGTCTGGAGAGCCTTGTGCGTCGCACTTTCCTCAAGAAATTTGGGCGTCGTCTTCATTTGCACAAAGGCGTCCCATATATCCCGCGACAAGAATTTATACGCCGTGAAGAGCATTCGACTCGTGTTCACGTACTTTGTGACAAGCACGCTCTTGAAGGTCCTCCACGCCTTTCCGATCAAGAGCAACGCCTGTCGTTCCACGCGCGCCAGGTCCGCGGCTGGGAAAGTGAACGATTTTAAAACTTCGTCCCACAGCTGGCTTCTCCGAACATCCGACACAGTGTCCCAGCTCAGTGTGGTGATGGGGACCCGTTCCCTTCCAAGTATCCCGCACAAGGTTCGGAATCTCGCTGCGCTTTGGGGACTCACGGGGATCCCATTGGCATTGACCTCGTGACGGTCATTAGGCTGGAGGAATTCTCGATGTTCCTCTCGCCATCTCGCGACGCACCACTTTCCTCGGAGATCCGGACGGCGAAGATGGTGCGACGCCATGTCGCTACTTGCTATCTATATATGCATGAAGCAATATGCGTAAGCTCTAACTGACCAGATTCAAGCAGATTTACTCAACTTAACCGAAAATGATGCACAAACGTATAATATATAAAGAAGGATTGATGGTAGTTTGTGCTCTCAGAAGGAGAGTTGCAAAAGAACAAGTCTTTGCCATCTCAATCCTATTGTCTATACTCTTCATTAAATGAATATGATAGTATAAATTCAAACTATGAGCTCTAAACAATACTTTGCTTAACTGTCAAATGATCTCAACTGTTACCGAAAATGATCTTAACTATCACATTCAATCTCAGTATAAGAGAAAAGTTCATCACAGAGCGAACCATAACAAAGCCCACTGATCAATTTCAGTTCACATTATCAAAGACTATCAAAGTCACATCACAGAGGGTTCGTCAATACAATAGAGCTCATGAATGAACTAACAGTATATCAAATTGACGGATGCATTCAACCGTCTGTGATAACTAGCATTCAACCGAAAGTAACAAATTAACAGTATATGAAATTGACAGTAGCAAGTAATTTGTACAATAGAGCTCAAGAATCAACTAACTATCACATTCAATCTCAGTATAAGACAAAGTTCATCACAGAGCATGTCAACAAAGCCCACTGATCAATTTGCCAGATCTTTAGTACTAGATTCAGTTCACATATTATCTTTAGGAATACTCACAGAGGATGCCGCACAACAACTCACGGTGCAAGGAGGAGGCCGGTGCAGGGGAGGAGGCCGACGCGGGGAGGAGGGAGAGGCACGGGGAGGAGGCCGACACGGGGAGGAGGACGGTGCAAGGAGGGGGCCGGTGCAGGGGAGGAGGCCGACGCGGGGAGGAGGGAGAGGCACGGGGAGGAGGCCGCGCGTCGAGGCGGAGGCAGCGTCGTCGATGAAGGGGTGGCGGCGTCGGGTCTTACGGCCGGGGAGGTGAACGGGCGAACCCTAGAGGAGCCGAGAGAGCGCGCGAGAGCCTAAGGGGCGCGGGAGACGAAGTGACGAGTAAAGAGCAAAACCCTAGGGTGCGCCTTTTGATAAAAAGAATATCACAGACGGCTCTATTAAAGAACCGTCTGAGATATTCGCAATGTCACAGACGGCTCTATTTAAGCACCGTCTGTGATAATATCACATACGGTTTGCTTAAAGAACCGTCTGAGATATCCTCAATATCACAGACGGTTCTTTAATGGCACCGTCTGTGATATTGAGGATATCTCAGACGGTTCTTTAAGCAAACCGTCGTGATATTATCACGCATTGCTTAAATAGAGCCGTCGTGATATTGCGGATATCTCGAGCGGTTCTTTAATAGAGCCGTCGTGATAATATATCACGACGGATCCATCATAGAGCCGTCGTGCTATGGATCTCATTCCCTTCATCTCCGCGCGAGTGTCTCTTCGTCTTCGCTCCGGCTTTTATATAAATAGACAACCCTTATCAAAGGGATTTCTCACGAATCTCCTTGATCATCCCCTCTCTCCACAAATTCCAAATGGCTTCTCTCTCGTCCGGTACTGCATCGCCTACATTTTGGTTGTGTACTCGCACCTCTCGATCGTAACTCGCCCAAGCCGCGAACAAGGCGTCCGTTCGCAATGCAATCCGTTGTAGACCCTCCCATCTACCGGAGACCATAACGGCGATCATCGGTCGATTGGAGCTCCTCCTCCAACAGACCGGCGAGGAGGCTCCAAAGATCCGGCGAGTAAACCTCGTCGTGGAGATTGTCCTATGGAACTCTTTGGTCCGCATCGAGGATGCAACCCGGATAGTCGAGGACGACATCGACATTGCAGAGAGCGGTCCGCCTAGCCGAGACCGTGGTGACCGGGGTTGATGGCCTCGGGCTATATGGGACTTGATTACGAGTCCGAACATCTACAAGAGGAAATTGAGCGTGCAAGGTCACGGTGGAGGCGTTTGGTGAGGCGATCGATCCCGCCCCACCAAGCCGACGAGAATGCGCACGAAGATTTGAAGACTAAGATAGGATCGCTCATCCTTTTTATCGTCCGTGATGTAAAACGATAAGGCCGATCTATTGTCCATGCGTGATGTAAATATGGTCTTTTTGTCTGTGATGATATGATCTTGTTTATCGTCTGTGATGTAAATATGGTCTTTTTGTCTGTGATGATATGGTCTTTTTT
Organism: Ampelocalamus luodianensis; assembly: GCA_036346255.1. NCBI lineage: Eukaryota > Viridiplantae > Streptophyta > Magnoliopsida > Poales > Poaceae > Ampelocalamus > Ampelocalamus luodianensis. The sequence goes on from CM070626.1 coordinate 11,435,039, forward strand.
ATCGTCTGTGATGATATGGTCTTTTTTATCATCTATTTATTACTGGGCAAATCATTTTGTTAATTATTTGCGCATATACATGCTCAGACGCTATCACGAGCGGTTGAATGAAGAACCATACGTGATAATATCCTCATCACGAGCGGTTCCTCTCACTAACCGTCGTGCGTGTTGAACATCACAGACGGCTCCATGTGAAACCGTCTGTGATATACTCAATATCACAGACGGTTAATAAGGAGAACCGTCTGTGATATACTCCATATCACAGACGGTTAATAAGGAGAACCGTTTGTGATATACTCCATATCACAGACGGTTTGTTAATAGAACCGTCTGTGATGTGAGTATATCACAGACGGTTATAATTATTAACCGTCTGTGATATTGAGTATATCACAGACGGTTCCACATGGAGCCGTCTGTGCAAGTTCAACACAGACGGTTTGTGGAGAACCGTCTGTGATATACTCGTATCACAGACGGTTGGAAATAAGAACCGTCTGTGATATAGCGCCTCTGATCTCTTCTTTGGAATAGAGGGGCTTGAGAAGCTTTGCTCTGTGTTGGCTGTAGGAGGCTTGTTTATTTGGCTTGCCTTGTTCTTGGTTGTGGGTTGCCCTAGCAACTTATGGTCATTTGGCTTGCATGCATGCTTGCTTTGTGAGGCTTGGCTTTGGTGGTAGCTCTCGGTTTGGGTGTTGTGAATGAGTGTTTTTGTGAGTGGGATAAGCTGGTGCATTTCGACTGTGGCTCTTCTCTTGCCCTGTTCATTGGCCCAAGGAGAAGGACAGTGAGGAATCTCATGATATTAGGAATTTTCGTCGTGAGCTCCGAGGGTAACGATCTTTAACTCTTTATATTTGCTTAATAGGAGGAGTAACGATTTGCGATTAATAGGAGGAGTAACGATTTGTAGTTTATTAATATAATTTAACACTACTAATTGTTACATGTGTAGCGTAGATGGACCGAATCGATGTACAGTGCGAACCGTGTGAGTGAAGAGTACATTAATGGCGTGATTGCTTTTAAAAGAGCCGCGAGCGTGATATCTTGAATAAGGGATAGAATTTATGTATCGTCCATGCATTGATTGCGATAATCAAGATTTTTAACAACCCGTGCGGATCGTAGGGCACTTGATTCGGGGTTTCAAAAAGGGTATACATGTTGGACCACCACGGTGAAGAGCAGATTATACAGAAGTTAATAATGATAACATCGACGAGGAAGTCAACGATATGCCGGATGTGGATCGTGTTTTTGATGACGATAGGTCGACGATGACAATCTGGATCGGATGCTACGCGATGCGAATGAAACTACGTGAGAGAGAGTTTTGTAAATTCGAGCGCTTAATGGAGGACTCGGGAAACCTTTGTTCCTCGGCCGCAAGCCGGAATACACAAGGTTGTCAACCGTATTTGAACCGCTGAAATTGAAGGCGAGCAATGGTTGGTCCGACAAGAGTTTCACGGCGTTGTTAGGTCTCCTAGTGGACATTCTTCGGAGGGAAACGTGTTGCCCAAAGACCACCTACCAAGCCAAGAAGGTTCTTTGTCCATTGGGAATGGAAGTAGAAAGAATACATGCATGTCCGAACGATTGTATCTTGTATCGTAAAGAGTATGCAGACTTGCATGTATGTCCGTGTGCAAAGCATCCCGATACAAGCGTAAGAATATCGCTAAGGTGAAGCAAGGACCTCTCGCTAAGGTGTTGTGGTATCTGCTGTGATCCCACGTTTGAAGCGTTTATTTGCGAACCGAAAGGAGGCAAGATTGCTGCGTTGGCACTCTGAGGAGCGTAAGAAAGATGGAAAACTAAGACACCTGCGATTCTCGCCGGTGGAGAAACTTCGATCGGACCTTCAAAGAGTTCGGTGCGGAACCGAGGAACATAAGGTTAGGGTTGAGTACGGATGGAATGAATCCTTTCGGTAACATGAGCACCGACATAGCACATGGCCCGTGAACCTATGTATGTACAACCTTCCTCCTTGGTGTGTATGAAGCGGAAGTACATTTTGATGTCACTACTTATCCAAGGGCCAAGCAACTGGGAACGATATTGATGTGTACCTAGCACCATTCTATGGATGATCTTGTGACACCGTGGAACGAAGTGGTACAAGTATGGGATGCGATAAACGAGAGAACTTCTCTTTACGCGCCATGTTGTTTCGCACTATCAATGATTTTCCGCCCTTGGTAACTGTCGGGCTTGATGCGAAAGGAGCCAAAGCCTCTCCGCACCGCTTAGATGCTACGGAGAGTGTATGGTGAACAACTCGCGCAAAATCGTATATGCGCCACCGTAGGTTCCTTCCAGAGTCACCCATACCGCAAGATGAAAAACAATTCGACGGAAATAAGGAGGACAGTTCAGCTCCAAGGGCTTTTAGAGGGAAAGAGGTCTATGATATGGTTAAGGATATCGATGTTGTGCTTGGGAATGGATGTAAATTAAAAACCCGTCAGAAGAACATCTGGAAGAAGCGGTCAATTTTTTGGGACTTGCCTTATTGGGAGCACTTAGAAGTTCGTCACTGCATCGACGTCATGCACGTGGAGAAGAATGTATGTGAAAGCTTGATTGGTCTCTTACTGAACATTAGTGGCAAAACAAAGGATGGTGTTAACGCACGACGCGACTTGGTTGATATGAACATAAGGACCGAGTTAGCACCGAAAGAGACCGATAAAGGACGAACATACCTTCCACCGGCTTGCTACACTATGTCCAAGGCCGAGAGAAATGAATTGTGCCAAAGCTTGCATGGTGTCAAAGTCCCGTCTGGTTACTCCGCTAACATTAAGAAACTTGTTTCTATGCAAGATTTGAAATTAATTGGTATGAAGTCTCATGATTGTCATGTGTCGATGACACAAATGCTTCTGTTGCAATTAGGGGTATCTTGCCGAACAAGGTCCGAGTGGCAATCTTGAGGTCGTGTTATTTCTTCAACTTAATTGCTCGAAGGTCATCGATCCCGAAGGACTAGATGCTCTGTGCCGAGGTGGTGACGACTCTATGTCAACTTGAGATGTATTTCCTCCGTCATTTTTCGATATTATGGTCCATCTCATTGTTCATCTTGTGAAAGAGATAAAGATATGCGGTCCTGTGTTCCTACGTCATATGTACCCGCTCGAGAGGTATATGGGAATTCTCAAGTCCTACGCACGGAATCGATCTCGACCGAGGGCGAGATCATCGAAGTTTATGCAACCGAAGAGGTCATTGAGTTCTGCGTCGACTACATGGCTCGAGTGGAACCAATAGGTGTGCCTCTATCTCGTCATGAGGGAAGGCTGGATGGTATCGGGACCATCGGAAGGAAATCAATCACTCCCGATCTGGATACGTACGCTCAAGCCCATTTCACGGTCTTGCAACACATGACCCAACCGCCCCCGTACATTGACGAGCACAAAGACATGGTACGCCAACGTAATCCGCACTCGGTCGGAGGTTTGGATCACGAGAGCACAACCGTCGGTTCAACGAATGGGTAAAGGTGCGAATCATGACTGGGAGGTCATCAAGTGATGATACGCTGCTATGGTTGGCAAAAGGGCCACAATTTACAATTGTCACATGGCAAGTGTAACATCCCAATTTTGGGCTTGTGTTTCAAATGTAAGAAAATCAGTAGAAATTAAAACTTTTTCTTACATCATGTATTTCCTGTGGTGCCAAGAAATTCTTGTACAAGGAAGTGTGGAAATACATTGTCACAAGTCTTGTTGATCCAAATCTTGCTATTCCAAAAACAATCTTGTCAAATCTTATGATCACCCTCTGAAAATATTTTTCCTAAGTCTCTGTGATGGTAAGTGACCCCTCTGAAAAATTTCACAATTTTTAGAAATTGTTTGAATATTTTTAGAGGCGATCAAACCTGTTTGACTCTCACCAAATATTAAAACAGAGCCTTGTAGAATTTTTGGAAATTTATTCACAGCATAAAAACCTCTGAAAATTTTACACAAGGTTAATATCTGAGTTAGCAAACTTCGTAAAATTTTCATAATTTCTGGAGTTATTTTGCTACCTCAAATAAATCTTTCAAAGTCTCTGTTTTTTCAAAGTCAAACTTGGTTTTATCGTTACTTTGTTCGAGTCGGACTGGGCTCGAGTCAATCGATTTGATCGAATCAACTAATCGCACCGAGCCTCCTTTTAAAACGCGCGCATTCTCAACCGTTAGATCTAAATCGCACGCCGCGCGCAGATCGTTCGGACCTTCCGTTGCAAGATTGATTGTCAACCGTTAGATCGCAATCCAACCGCCGAGATTTCCGAACCCTTCGGACCCTCCGTTGCAGATTTTGAATCGAGCCGTTGGATTAAAATCCAACGCGCGCACTTCTTCGTTGTAATTTGAGTTTGCAACGTGGGGCTATCTCGAGCCATCCATTTCTAATCAAGGCTCGCAATCTTCCCGCTGTGTTATAAACACGGTAGGCGTGGCACTATCTCACCGCTCGCGTTTCATCCAACGGTGTGAATCGCCCGAGCTTTTGCGCTGGTCATCTTCAACCTCCCGCCGTGCGTAAAACAAGTGCAAGGCATGGTGAGGTCATTTCTTGCTCCCTAAAGCCACCCTAGCCGACGTGTAGGAGTTTGGGAGGTACACCGAGCCAGGCCATGCCCTAATGCACGTCTTCACCTCTTTTCCTTGTCGGCCGTGCGTGGTGCTTTGTGTTTTGCCGCCGAGAGAGGAGGGTGCAAACCCTAACACTTTCGTGGCTTTATAAGCACCCTCATTGCTTCCTAGTATCTCTTTAGACCACCACCAAGCTTCACTCACAAAGATTGGAGCTTAATACCTCAAAAATAGCAAATCGCCATTGTTGACCCGTGGAGCTCCATTGATGTTCTTGGTGTTCCAGTGGTCCTCCTTCATGTTTCTTTGCCCTAACCTCATCTATTTATCACCTTGAACATTTCCCCTCACTTAATTTTGGAATTGATTCTCGTGAATTGTCCAATTTGGGGTTTGTTCAAATTCGCCAATTTGGTCATCTTCTTCCTCATTTCAGTGAGTGCTCCATTTTCCAATTCTTTGCTCTTATAGCTTCGTGGATCATAATGAAGCTATTTTGATACTTTGGTATCACTCATTTGGCTCAGGTGTCAATTTGAACCTTCTTCTTCAAGTCCGTGAAGCTTTCACCTTGATCAAGCATCTCCGGCCATCTTCAAGCTTCTAGTCGCTAAGGTAGCTTCTTATTAGTCCTTAGAAGCTCGCACCCGCTTCCTTGGACCGCAATGAGCTTTCGCTATTTTCATGTTTAGCAAGAAAGCTCCGTTTTCATTTCCTGCCAGCCGGCGCTCGACCCTCACGGCGAGAATGCTACCATTAGACTCGTTGTGCTATTGCGATTCCATTTTAGTACTTGGTGAGCGCCGCGCCGGTGTCGCGGCGATTCGTTGAAGCCACTCGGGTTTTGCGCACAGCGCCTCCGTTTCGCTACTCATTAGGACGATTAATTACCAATCATTAGTTATTAATTGTGTCTTAGTCATTATTATTGAGCCAGCGACCGGTGGGCCCAATATCCTTAAATCAATCTCGGTTCACTCCGCCTTCGTTCCGACATCATTAATGTCAATCATTGCTTAATTAAATGAGTCGGCATTTAATCGCCGTCGAATTAACCTCGGTCGATCGTGGTGCCCGAGGGTTAGAATCAAATCTCGTGATCATTAGAGTCTAATTAATGTCAATCATTAGAATCATTAATTTGGTCTTAACCGCCTCGCTTAGTCGCCGATTTGTGGGCGGTGCGTGCACGTGGGTTAAATCGTTGCGTCGTGACTGAGTCACCGACATGCGGTCCCACCCGTCGGCACCTCTTTTTGAACTTCAATCAATAGCCACCGCCGATCCCTTGATCAACGGCCTAGATCTTGTATGCGTTCGGACCTCGGTTCTCCTCATCATCTCGACCGCCCATCTTGCGATCCGCGGTGAGATCATGTGTGCAATCGGACCTTCGGTTAGATGTGGGTTCTAAGCCGCTCATCTTTAGATCTGCGGTCGTGGTTCACCGAGGCAACCGCATCGTCCGGTTGCATGCACTCGTTGGGCCGTTGGATCTTGATCCAACGGTGGACCCCGATTAGGTTTGGCGCGCGTGCGCTATTTCCAGCGTCGCGTGGGTCGTTGATTTTAAATCTACGGCCACACGGCGCCCACGTCGTTTTCTTTGTTTTGGGTTGTTGGTATTTGGTAAGTATTTATTTAACGATGAAAATGATGTAAAACTTTAGAAACTCATAACTAATTCGTTTTAGCTACTTTTTAGTTAATTCCAACTGTAATAAATTATGTTATCACTTTAGCTTATTATAAAAATGGATTTAAGCATGTTCCAAAGAGTGTAAAATTGTATAACTAGGAATGACTTGATTTGGCCATTTTGAATATTCCGAAAATGAATAAAACTTTAGAAAATGCATATCTTGCTGTGTATGTCCAAAATGAATGATTCCAACCTTGATAAGTTTGTTATTAACCCAATGTTAATATAAAAATGATGGTAGGTCCAAGATTGTAATGAAACCTTGGTTAATGATTTAGTACCTATTTTCAAAGATTTAGAAAATTCTAGGAGACTTATAAAATGCACCAGTAATTCTCTGTAAATGCAAAATATATATGATAAATTCTAGAGAACCCTCTGTTGGTATACTTCACTGTAAAATTAGCTTTGAACATATTTATGCTCTGGAAAGTGCATTATGCCAATTTTGCATCTTAGAAAAATCATAACTAAATCACTTTAACTCCAAATGACCTGAAATTTTATATGGGTTATTTCAATACCAGTAGGTAGCTACCATAAAATTTCAGCTTCAAAATCTTTCTAGAAAATATTTTTGCTACAGTGTTAATTATGGCCGAAATTGTATGTTTAGGCAAAATCTTTTGCACCACAAATCCAAATTAGGTCTTTCCAGTTTCTATGTCTAGGTATATTCGTATTCTACCTTATGTGTAAATTTCGTCGCATTTGGTTAAGTTTTGCTTGCTTTTTGTTTATTTGTGGTTCGTCTTATTGGTTGTTCTTGGTTCTTTTGACTTTCGCTTAGGATTCGACATTTGCGGTAATCCCGAGAACGATCCTCCGCAACCAATTGAGCAGCAGCAAGAAGGCAAGCAGTTTGATCATGTTAATCCCAGTATTTTAAGTATTTATGTTGATTACAAATTCTATGTATGCATTGCTACTTTGTTTTAATAGTTGGCCTAGTAGATGCATTTCCTTAGCAAATGATTATCCTCTACTACCATGAGCCTAGGTTACTTGTTTGTGAGTTAGAGTTCGTGGATGGGCTCTTGTCACTTAGTAGTTGCGAATTAATTGCTTAGCCATGCTTAGCCGGTAGAAATGGGCGGTTATCGACTTGTCGATAACCTTGATCACACAAAACTTATTATGATTTATGATTTCCACCTTGTGCCATGTCTACTTGTGAAAACTAAAACTAAAAGCAAAATGATTTAGACTTGGGCACAATGGTATGTTGGTGTGATTCTCGGGTGTGACTGGATTGGTGCCTAAGTCACCAAGGACCGAACATCTTGTTACACTAAACCAAGCATTTTAGCGTGCTAACCACACTAGAGGGTATGGGACCTCTCTTGACTTAGTACTTTGGCGTGTATTGGCTCCGGGTCGCAGGAGGTCGCAGGAGGGATGGTGTTGGGAGCATTGTAGTGTCCGAAAGACTTCACCCGGGATGGGATTTGTTGTCTTTCGGCTTGCAATGTAAGCGTATGGTGTTTCTACCCATACGAGCGGCTCGTAGTTCATACACAATATTGGAAAGCGTCTCGTAGGACTTAGCCGTGCCGGCATACCTACGGAAGTGTCTTTGTTGGCTTAAAGGCGATGCGGGTGTGGGTACATTGGTACACCCTGCAGGTTAAAACTATTCGAATAGCCTCGTCCTAGGTTATGGACACGCTTGGGGAGGTCTTTCAAGAGTTAGACTACAACCTTTTAAATTAAAACTTGATGGGTGGTACGAATCGGGGATTCGTGCTATGTTGTGGTGGCTATTGGGATAGTCACTTCCAGGTGGTTACTTGTATGTATCTTTATTACTGTTATTTCAACATTAAAAACAGATTTGCAAACTTGCTTTTAAATGTATTACATTATTGCAAATAAAGTTGGCTTCATGCAAAATGAGACATACAACCTCCACCTAAACAAGCTTGCATGTAGTTATGAATAGGTCTGCTATTCCACACGTCAGTCTTGCGGGTACAAAGACAATCTTTGTGCTCAGATGCTATGCTTAATTGTTTTGTTGCAGAGGAAGGAGGTGAGCCTGAAGGGCCTCACTTTTGTGAGCTGTGTTGTGGTAGCTATGAGCGACTAGCTTAGCGCCCCGATCGGTTGCCTTGTGGGTGTTTGGCTAACCTGGTCGACTTTTGTTCTAGCCATCTTATGGCACTTTTGCTTCATTGTCATTCTTGTATATTGTTATATTTGGCGGTCGGCTCTCTTTGTAATAACTTTACTTTATGTATGTCGTTGTTGACTTAGCGTTGTATGTTGTATGGAAGTGATGTGTAATTTTGTGATGATGTGCATATGTTGCAATTCTGGGAAACATATGCCCATCGAGGCTTAGAATGTTTAATTAGTAATGCTAGAACCATTTGGAGGTTAAGTGTTACTAGTTAAATATTCCGGTCCTCACAAAGTTGGTATCGAGCCATCTTGACCGTAGAAACCCCTAGCTTGGTCGCCTCTAGGATACTTTGAAAACTTACTTTCAAATAGTTTACTAAAACTTAAGTAAGTTCTCAGATTTTACTCCTTACCTATCTTAGCTTGCTCATCTCACCTTACTCTCACTTAAGTTTTGAAAAGTTGTTCCTCTCTTCCTTTCAAAAATCAGCCTTTATCGATTAACTTGGCTTTGGGAGAAACATGAGAGCTTGGAGGAAGGAATTTGGACAGCTAGCTAGTGGTGAGTAAATAAGGTAGGAAATGAGAGGATAATTCGACTAAAACTTGTGGGAATAAAAGGGTAAGAAGTGATATGAGATTAGCTAATGCCTATACTATATTAGGTGGTTATACCTTGATTTTGGACTGCTTTGAGTTAGAATTTGGTGCTGAAATTTTGGGTCTTCTCAAATGATTACTCGTTTTCCATACGAGTTAGTCATAACAGAAGGTGGTTGTTATCTTTATGACCTGCTGCGATTTTATGTTGATACTTGAGCCTTTAAAGAGTGTTTTGTTAAGAGGTTAGTAGTTTTCTTTGTCTCTGTTCCGAGTTGTGTTTTAACTGTTTTTGTGGAACAGATGACAAGAACCACTCATGTGATCACCACCTACTGGTTCGATGAGGAGCTTCCCCTCCTCCGACCATGGTCGAGGTTACGCTCGATCGAGCGGAATCGCATGGACCGCACCCGTATCTTGGAGGTCATTGCAGGAACACCTCCGCTCCGCCGCCGCTTCAGATCTGGAGGTGGTGGCCACCGGCCTCGTGGTGGGCTTGCGGAGTTTCTCCGCACGCACCACCCACTTTCTCTCGATCGGAGGATCCACTCGACGCGGATGATTGGCTGCGTCTTGTTGAGCGAAAGCTCAATATCGCCGATGCCGGGAGCAGAGCGGGCACTCTTTGCATCCCATCGCCTTGAGGGTGCGGCACTATCTTGGTGGGAGAACTTTCGCCATGCAGCCCGCAGCCACGTTGTCTCGTGGGATGAGTTTCGACCGCTTTCGTCGGGCCCACATACCGATGGCCGATGAAGCTCAAGAAGAAGGAGTTTCTTGCGCTTGCGGGCGCAAGTCCGTCTCGGAGTATCTTTACGAGTTCAACCACTTGGCTCGTTATGCTCGGGAGAGGTGGCCTCGATGAGGCTAAACAGAGAAGTTCATGGATGGGTTGTCCGAGGAGCCGCAGGACAAGCTATCTATAGTGGACTTTGTCGACTTCCGTGCCTTGGTTGACAAGGCCATCGTCGCCGAGCACAAGGCGAAGGCGCTGGGTGAGTCGCATAGCGCAAGTGGGAGGCACATCGGTCCGCACAGTGGCCTCACTCGCCCCCGTGTTGGGCCCACACCAGGGCTCGTGCTTTGGCTTCACCACCGCCAAGGCCGTTGGCACCAGTTGCTCGTCCCCGCAGCCGTGAGCCACCACGTGCACTGCGACCAAGAAGAGTTGCGCCCGCCTTGGTGCCGATGTTACTCGCCGCCGCAACAAGAAGGGCCATTATGCTAGCGCTGCCCTCGAGGTTCAGGCGGCCCCTCGTCCTAATGGAGGACGCGGAATGGTCACACACCGACGAAGGTGATCCGAAGACCTGTGGTGTCGGGAGTGGTCGAGTCAACCACATCTCGGTGAGGAGGCACAGAGGCGCCCGACGTTGTGTTGGGTACGCTCCTTGTTAATTTACATCCTGCTCACGCTTTATTTGACTCGAGCTTCGCATTCTTTTATTTCGAGGTCTTTTCTTCGTTGATTGTGGGCTTCACCGTGTTCCTCCGGGATTCCATCGCCGATTCGCTCTCGGGTTCGGAAATGAGAGCGACCAAGTATGCCGGGATGTCCCTATCCACATCGAAGGAGTGGGATTCTTGGCGACTCTTATCCTACTCGACTCGCGCGCTTGGATGTGATTCTTGGCATGGATTGGTTGTCCCAACACTTGGGGCAAATCGATTGTGCCAGAAGATTGTCTACCTCACCATCCTTGGTGAACAAGTTGAGTTTTCACGCAGATTGCGAGAACCCCATCTTTATGTCCTTGAAGCAAAGCCGGCATTGGAGATCCAGTCGTGCCCACAGATGTGAGTTCGTGGATGTTTTTCCGAAGACTTGCGGGATGCCTCGATTCGAGATCCGAGTTTGTGATCGAGTTGCTGCCGCATCGCCCTATTTCTAAGAGGCCGACGCATGCCTCCTAATGAGTTGGAGGAGTGAAGAAGCGGTGGGTGAGCTACAAGAGAAGGGTTTTATCCGTCCTAGCTCATCTCCTTGGGGTTGTCCGATTATCTTTGTGAAGAAGAAGGACAAGACCTTGCGCATGTGTGTTGATTACCGTCCGCTTAATGAGGTGACGGTAAAGAACAAGTATCCTTTGCCCGTATTGATGATCTTTTCGATCAATTGACCGAGCACGAGTCTTCTCAAGATTGACTTGAGACTGGCTATCATCAAGTCGAGGATCGGGCCGAGGATATCCCTAAGACGGCCTTTGCTACTCGTTATGGCCTTTACGAGTACACCGTCATGTCTTTTGGTTTGACTAATGCTCTGCTTTATTCATGAATCTTATGAACTCGGTATTCATGGAGTATTTGGATAGGTTTGTGGTGGTATTCATCGATGACATCCTTATCTACTCCAAGAGTGAAGAAGAGCATCTTGAGCATCTTAAGCTTGTGTTGGGCAAGTGCGCGTGAGCACCGCTTGTATGCCAAATTCGGCAAGTGCGAGTTCGTTGAAGGAAGTGGCATTCCTAGGCCATGTTCTTTCAGCAGAGGTGTGGTTGTGGATCCTAGTAAGGTCAGTGATGTGCTATCTTGGGGTCGGCCCAAGTCAGTCACGGATGTGCGGAGTTTTCTTGGTTTGGCTGGCTACTATCGCCGCTTCATCGAGAATTTCTCCAAGATTGCAAAGCCTATGACTGAACTGCTCAAGAAAGACAAGAAGTTTGAGTGGTCCGCTGCTTGTGATGTGAGTTTTCAGGAACTCAAGAAGCGGTTGACCTCAGCCCCAGTGCTTGTTCTCCCTGATATTCACAAGAGTTTTGATATCTTTTGTGATGCTTCTCGTCAGGGTCTTGGTTGTGTTCTTATGCAGGAGGGCAAGGTTGTGGCCTATGCATCGCGGCAGTTGAGGCCTCATGAACTCAACTATCCTACTCATGACTTGGAGTTAGCTGCTGTGGTCCATGCACTCAAGATTTGGCGGCATTATCGATTGGTAACCGCTATGAGGTGTATTCCACCACAAGAGCTTGAAGTACTTGTTCACCCACCCAGATCCAACCTCGTGCAAAGAAGATGGTTGGAATTGATCAAGGACTATGACATGGGCATTCAGCACCATCCGGCAAGGCCAATGTCGTTGCGGATGCACTCGATCGGAAGGTGTATTGCAACATGTTGATGCTCCAAGAGCGCAGCACTGCTCTCATTTCGTAATTTCAGCGCCTTAATTTGGGTTTGACCGAGCACGGTTCTCTTGCTACATTGGTTGTGCAACCAACCTTGGTGGACCAAATCAAGGCGACAGTGAGCATGATGTTGGTGTGAGCGGATCAAGCGAACATCAAGGATGGGATAGCCAAGTGCTTTTCGGAGGATGAGCATGGCGTTGTGTGGTTTGGGCGGCGTCTTGTGGTCCCTAAGGTCATGGAATTGCGGGATTTGATTCTCCGCGAAGCCCATGATTCTCCTTTGTCTATTCATCCCGGGCTACCAAGATGTATCGGGACCTTCGCCGAGATTTCGTGGACTCGCATGAAGCGAGATTGCCGTGTTCGTTGCCGAGCGCGGCGTGTCTTTGTCGTGTGAAGGCCGAGCATCAGCGTCCAGCAGGTCTTCTTCAGCCTTTGCCAGTGCCAGAATGGAAGTGGGATTCCGTTGGCATGGACTTCATCACCGGGTTGCCCCGCTCGTCAAAAGGGAATGATGCTATTTGGGTCGTGATCGACAGGTTGACTAAAGTGGCACATTTCCTTCCTGTCAAGACTCAGCTTCGTGTGGGGCCTTTGGCCGAACTTTATGTCTCGAGGATTGTGAGTCTTCACGGTGTGCCGAAGACGATTATTTCTGATCGTGGTGCACTTTTCACCTCGCGGTTTTGGCATAGTCTGCAAGAGGCTATGGGGACCCGCCTTCATTTCAGTACAGCCTTTCATCCTCAGACTGATGGTCAGACGGAGCGAGTCAACCAAGTGTTGGAAGATATGCTTCGTGCTTGTGTTCTCTCCTATGGGAAGAAGTGGGAGAAATGCCTACCATTTGCCGAGTTCTCCTACAACAATAGCTTTCAGGCCAGTCTTGGCATGGCACCTTTTGAGGCTTTGTATGGGAGGAGATGCAGAACCCCATTGAACTGGTCGAGATCGGTGGCGGCGATTTTTCGCCCGGCACTCGATCAATGAGGCCGAAAGTCAAGTTCGATTGATCCGCGAGCATCCGCGCACGCCCACCGGCATAAAAGAGCTATGCGATCGTCGCCGCCGTGAGTCGAGCTTTGAGCCCAATGACTTTGTGTATCTCAAAGTCTCACCCTTGAAGGGCCATCGCGTTTTGGCATCAAGGGCAAGTTGGCTCCTCGATATGTTGGGCCTTACCGTATCATCGAGAAAGTTGGAGCGATCGCGCATGATTGGAGCTACCGGTGCACTTGAGGGGTGCATGATGTGTTCCATGTTTCACACTGAAGAAGTGCCTCCGTCCCGACCGAGGAAGCTCCATTGGAGGTTCTCGATGTGCAGGAGAATTTGACCTACCACGAGCATCCTGTTCGGTATTCTTGAGGAATCGAACGGAGGACGAGGAACCGTGTCATCAAGTTCCTTAAGGTTCAGTGGTCAAACCATTCTGAAGATGAAGCAACTTGGGAGCGCGAAGATCGCCTTCGTGCAGATTTTCCTTCTTTCTTCTCCGAGTAAACAGAATCTCGGGTCGAGATTCTTGTAAGGGGGGGAGAGTTGTAACATCCCAATTTTGGGCTTGTGTTTCAAATGTAAGAAAATCAGTAGAAATTAAAACTTTTTCTTACATCATGTATTTCCTGTGGTGCCAAGAAATTCTTGTACAAGGAAGTGTGGAAATACATTGTCACAAGTCTTGTTGATCCAAATCTTGCTATTCCAAAAACAATCTTGTCAAATCTTATGATCACCCTCTGAAAATATTTTTCCTAAGTCTCTGTGATGGTAAGTGACCCCTCTGAAAAATTTCACAATTTTTAGAAATTGTTTGAATATTTTTAGAGGCAGTCAAACCTGTTTGACTCTCAGTCAAATATTAAAACAGAGCCTTGTAGAATTTTTGGAAATTTATTCACAGCATAAAACCTCTGAAAATTTTACACAAGGTTAATATCTGAGTTAGCAAACTTCGTAAAATTTTCATAATTTCTGGAGTTATTTTGCTACCTCAAATAAATCTTTCAAAGTCTCTGTTCTTTTTCAAAGTCAAACTTGGTTTTATGTTACTTGGGTTCGAGTCGACTCGGGCTCGAGTCAATCGATTTGATCGAATCAACTAATCGCACCGAGCCTCCTTTAAAACGCGCGCATTCTCAACCGTTAGATCTAAATCGCACGCGCGCGCACAGATCGTTCGGACCTTCCGTTGCAAGATTGATTGTCAACCGTTAGATCGCAATCCAACCGCCGAGATTTCCGAACCCTTCGGACCCTCCGGTTGCGATTTTGAATCGAGCCGTTGGATTAAAATCCAACGCCGCGCACTCTTCGTTGTAATTTGAGTTTGCAACGTGGGGCTATCTCGAGCCATCCATTTCTAATCTGAAGGCTCGCAATCTTCCGCTGTGTTATAAACACGGTAGGCGTGGCACTATCTCACCGTTCGCGTTTCATCCAACTACCGTGAATCGCCCGAGCTTTGCGCTGGTCATCTTCAACCTCCCGCCGTGCGAAAAACAGTGCAAGGCATGGTGAGGTCATTTCTTGCTCCCTAAAGCCACCCTAGCCGACGTGTAGGAGTTTGGGAGGTACACTGAGCTAGGCCATGCCCTAATGCACGTCTTCACCTCTTTTCCTTGTCGGCCGTGCGTGGTGCTTTGTGTTTTGCCGCCCGAGAGAGGAGGGGTGCAAACCCTAACACTTTCGTGGCTTTATAAGCACCCTCATTGCTTCCTAGTATCTCTTTAGACCACCACCAAGCTTCACTCACAGCATTGGAGCTTAATACCTCAAAAATAGCAAATCGCCATTGTTGACCCGTGGAGCTCCATTGATGTTCTTGGTGTTCCAGTGGTCCTCCTTCATGTTTCTTTGCCCTAACCTCATCTATTTATCACCTTGAACATTTCCCCTCACTTAATTTTGGAATTGATTCTCAGGAATTGTCCAATTTGGGGTTTGTTCAAATTCGGCCGAATTTGGTCATCTTCTTCCTCAGCTCAGGTGAGTGCTCCATTTTCCAATTCTTTGCTCTTATAGCTTCTGTGGATCATAATGAAGCTATTTTGATACTTTGGTATCACTCATTTGGCTCAGGGTGTCAATTTGAACCTTCTTCTTCAAGTCCGTGAGCTTTCACCTTGATCAAGCATCTCCGCCATCTTCAAGCTTCTAGTCGCTAAGGTAGCTTCTTATTAGTCCTTAGAAGCTCGCACCCGCTTCCTTGGACGCGCAATGAGCTTTCGCTATTTTCATGTTTAGCAAGAAAGCTCCGTTTTCATTTCGGCTAGCCGGCGTTCGATCCTCACCGCGGCGAGAATGCTACCATTAGACTCGTTGTGCTATTGCGATTCCATTTAGTACTTGGTGAGCGCCGCGCGCGTTGTCGCCGGCGATTCGCCGTTGAAGCCACTCGGTTTTGCGACACAGCGCTCCGTTTCGTCGACTCATTAGGACGCATTAATTACCAATCATTAGTTATTAATTGTGTCTTAGTCATTATTATTGAGCCACTGACCAGTGGGCCCAATATCCTTAAATCAATCTCTGGTTCACTCCGCACTGTTCCGACATCATTAATGTCAATCATTGCTTAATTAAATGAGTCGGCATTTAATCGCTGTCAGAATTAACCTCTGGGTCGCTGACTGGTGGGCCCGAGGGTTAGAATCAAATCTCAGCAGTCATTAGAGTCTAATTAATGTCAATCATTAGAATCATTAATTTGGTCTTAACCGCCTCGCTTAGTCGACGATTTGTGGGCGGTGGTGCACTGTGCACGTGGGTTAAATCGTTGCGGTCGTGACTCGGAGTCACTGACATGCGGTCCCACCCGTCAGTACCTCTTTTTGAACTTCAATCAATAGCCACCGTCGATCCCTTGATCAACGGCCTAGATCTTGTATGCGTTCGGACCCTCCGGTTCCCCTCATCATCCTGGACCGTCCATCTTGCGATCTGCGGCTGAGATCATGTGTGCAATCGGACCTTCCGGTTAGATGTGGGTTCTAAGCCGTTCATCTTTAGATCTGCGGTCGTGGTTCACCGAGGCAACCGCATCGTCCGGTTGCATGCACTCGTTTGGGCCGTTGGATCTTGATCCAACGGTGGACCCCGATTAGGTTTGGCGCGCGTGCGCTATTTCCAGCGTGCGTGGGCTGTTGGATTTTAAATCTACGGCCCACGGGCGTCCACGTCGTTTTCTTTGTTTTGGGTTGTTCGGTATTTCGGTAAGTATTTATTTAACGACTGAAAATGATGTAAAAACTTTAGAAACTCATAACTAATTCGTTTTAGCTACTTTTTAGTTAATTCCAACTGTAATAAATTATGTTATCACTTTAGCTTATTATAAAAATGGATTTAAGCATGTTCCAGTAGCAGAAAATTGTATAACTAGGAATGACTTGATTTCTGTCATTTTGAATATTCCAGAAAATGAATAAAACTTTAGAAAATGCATATCTTGCTCTGTGTATGTCCAAAATGAATGATTCCAACCTTGATAAGTTTGTTATTAACCCAATGTTAATATAAAAATGATGGTAGGTCCAAGATTGTAACAGAAACCTTGGTTAATGATTTAGTACCTATTTTCAGCATTTAGAAAATTCTAGGAGACTTATAAAATGCACCAGTAATTCTCTGTAAATGCAAAATATATATGATAAATTCTAGAGAACCCCTCTGTTGGTATACTTCACTGTAAAATTAGCTTTGAACATATTTATGCTCCTGGAAAGTGCATTATGCCAATTTTGCATCTTAGAAAAATCATAACTAAATCACTTTAACTCCAAATGACCTGAAATTTTATATGGGTTATTTCAATACCAGTAGGTAGCTACCATAAAAATTTCAGCTTCAAAATCTTTCTAGAAAATATTTTTGCTACAGTGTTAATTATGGCCGAAATTGTATGTTTAGGCAAAATCTTTTGCACCACAAATCCAAATTAGGTCTTTCCAGTTTCTATGTCTAGGTATATTCGTATTCTACCTTATGTGTAAATTTCGTCGCATTTGGTTAAGTTTTGCTTGCTTTTTGTTTATTTGTGGTTCGTCTTATTGGTTGTTCTTGGTTCTTTTTGACTTTCGCTTAGGATTCGACATTTGCGGTAATCCCGAGAACGATCCTCCGCAACCAATTGAGCAGCGACAAGAAGGCAAGCAGTTTGATCATGTTAATCCCATATTTTAAGTATTTATGTTGATTACAAATTCTATGTATGCATTGCTACTTTGTTTTAATAGTTGGCCTAGTAGATGCATTTCCTTAGCAAATGATTATCCTCTACTACCATGAGCCTAGGTTACTTGTCTGTGAGTTAGAGTTCGTGGATGGGCTCTTGTCACTTAGTAGTTGCGAATTAATTGCTTAGCCATGCTTAGCTTCGGTAGAAATGGGCGGTTATCGACTTGTCGATAACCTTGATCACACAAAACTTATTATGATTTATGATTTCCACCTTGTGCCATGTCTACTTGTGAAAACTAAAACTAAAAGCAAAATGATTTAGACTTGGGCACAATGGTATGTTGGTGTGATTCTCGGGTGTGGTGGATTGGTGCCTAAGTCACCAAGGACCGAACATCTTGTTACACTAAACCAAGCATTTTAGCGTGCTAACCACACTAGAGGGTATGGGACCTCTCTTGACTTAGTACTTTGGCGTGTATTGGCTCCGGGTCGCAGGAGGTCGCAGGAGGGATGGTGTTGGGAGCATTGTAGTGTCCGAAAGACTTCACCCGGGATGGGATTTGTTGTCTTTCGGCTTGCAATGTAAGCGTATGGTGTTTCTACCCATACGAGCGGCTCGTAGTTCATACACAATATTGGAAAGCGTCTCGTAGGACTTAGCCGTGCCGGCATACCTACGGAAGTGTCTTTGTTGGCTTAAAGGCGATGCAGGAGTGGGTACATTGGTACACCTGCAGGTTAAAACTATTCGAATAGCCTCGCCCTAGGTTATGGACACGCTTGGGGAGGTCTTTCAAGAGTTAGACTACAACCTTTTAAATTAAAACTTGATGGGTGGTACGAATCGGGATTCGTGCTATGTTGTGGTGGCTATTGGGATAGTCACTTCTGTGTGGTTACTTGTATGTATCTTTATTATGTTATTTCAACATTAAAAACAGATTTGCAAACTTGCTTTTAAATGTATTACATTATTGCAAATAAAGTTGGCTTCATGCAAAATGAGACATACAACCTCCACCTAAACAAGCTTGCATGTAGTTATGAATAGGTCCGCTATTCCACACGTCGATCTTGCGGGTACAAAGACAATCTTTGTGCTCGATGCTATGCTTAATTGTTTTGTTGCAGAGGAAGGAGGTGAGCTCGAAGGGCCTCACTTTTGTGAGCTGTGTTGTGGTAGCTATGAGCGACTAGCTTAGCGGCCGGTCGGTTGCCTTGTGGGTGTTTGGCTAACTGGTCGACTTTTGTTCTAGCCATCTTATGGCACTTTTGCTTCATTGTCATTCTTGTATATTGTTATATTTGGCGGTCGGCTCTCTTTTGTAATAACTTTACTTTATGTATGTCGTTGTTGACTTAGCGTTGTATGTTGTATGGAAGTGATGTGTAATTTTGTGATGATGTGCATATGTTGCAATTGGGAAACATATGCCCATCGAGGCTTAGAATGTTTAATTAGTAATGCTAGAACCATTTGGAGGTTAAGTGTTACTAGTTAAATATTCGGTCCTCACAAAGAAGGATACGACATAAATGGGTACACATTTTATACTGCACGACTCGGGATAGGAAGAGCACTGATCCGAGCAGCGGTGTCCACATAGATGCATTCGATGATCGATGGGTGAGGAGCTCGTACTATGGGCAAATAGAGGAGATATGGGAGCTCGACTCACGTGCTTTTCAAGATCCCCTATTTCGTGCCGTTGGGTCCATCTCCCACATGTGAAGGTCGACAAATGCGGCGTCACTACCGTGGACCTCGATCGTGTCGGATACAAAGACGAACCATTCGCATCTTGGCTAACCAAGTTGTTCAAGTCTTCTATGTAACCGACCGGCAAATAAGAAGCGCCACGTAGTTCTTCATGGAAAAGAAGGATTGTCGGAGTTGAGAATGTAGTGGACGAGGAAGAATACAATCAATTTGACGAGTTGACTCCTTTGAGACGCGCATCGGGCTCGAGGAAGAACCCAATGAGGAAGCTAGCTATATGCGCGTCGATCATCATGAAGGACTATATTTTAATTAAGAAATTACTCCATTGTAATTAATTTATTCCATAACATCATGTGTTATGAACTTGTAATATGTCGTACGTATATTTTGATGTCAACGTGGAATTGTAATCGCTCCTGTCCTTGTGGACCGTATATTTTGGTGCATTAAAAATTCATTTAATTTGGAAAATAGTCCGGCTACACCACCTTTCTAGAAACCTAAAAAACTAAAATTTTATGGCAAATAGTCTAACACCTTTCCAAAGAAACTGGTATACTCATGCCTAATCCTGCATCGCCATCTGCGAGAAGACGTGAGTCGCCCCACCCTTCCACACCGCAGCCAATGCTCGTGCCGGTGGCCATCCTCGACAGCGCCACACCCGGCCCAGTGGCCCGACCTTCTTCCCCCACGCCGCCGCCTGGACCATGTCCGCGGCGAGCCTCTGGCACCGCCTGCACTCCCGGTTGGTCTTGGCCGTCTCGCACCCGCCGCCGGTCGGCTCGTCCTCGACCTGGCTGATGTAGTGCTTCCCAACGTCGCGCGTCTCGTCGGCCGTGTAGAGGAGGAGACCGAGCACGTGAGGCGCGCCTTATGGCCGGCCACGGCCGCCCGTTCAAGGAACATGAGGCCGCGTTGCATGTCTTGGGGCGCGAAGACAAGCCCGAGGCCGACGATGAAACAAGCCCCCGGGTTGCCGGCGGCGGCCAGGTGGTTGACGACGGCGAGGTAGCGCTCGTTGTCCTGCCACTTCATCGCCTCCTCTCGCTCCAGCGCCACGCGCCTCCCCACGGCGCGTTCCTTGGACACCTTGTACAAGGCCTTGCAACTATACGTACATACATTCAAGATGTTAGAATAAATAGTAGTATGTATGTACGTATATTGTAGACATAAAGATGTACGTCACGTTAATCGTAGGTGCATAGATCCTCCATGGGTGAGGAGAGCTCGCGGCCACGGCCGACGATGTCGACGACGACATCGTGAGAAAGAGCGGCGATCACCGACCTCCTCGCCTTGGTGCTGGCTCGATCGCTCTGCATGCTCACCTTGGCAATTGACGTACTCAAAACCGTGAGACGAAGAGCGATGGGAGGAGTTTAATCTTGGTGAATTATTCGTCTTATATAAAGAATTAGGAGTAATCGCACGTGAGACAAAGAGACGCATGTATCGCGTGCGAGGCGACGAAGCGGTTGTGCGATGGTGAAGAGACACATCGCGCGGGAGAAGAGGTTGGATATCACAGACGGCTCTATATGGGAACCGTCTGTGATAATAATATCACAGACGGTTATTTAATAGAGCCGTCTATGATAGTAGCTTATCACAGACGGTTTAAAATTAAAACCGTCTGTGATACTTCACATACGGTTTTATTTACAAACCGTCTGTGATAAGTTGTCCTCATCACAGACGGTTCTTAATATGCACCGTCTGTGATATGTCCTCATCACAGACGGTTCTTTTTACGAACCGTCTGTGAAGTATCACAAACGGTTGGTAATAAGAATCGTCTGTGATGAGGACATATCACAGACGGTTCCCAGACGGTTCCAAAGGGAACCATCTGTATAAGTTCAACACAGACGGCTCCTTTGGAACCGTCTGTGATGAGGTGTCTGCTATTGCCTGTTTTGTAGTAGTGGATGGTCGTAGAAAAGCTTACGGCCACTAGGTGTGTGTGATCTTTCTCATTATTAATATTGATGGGTATCTTTGAAGGTTGTATAAGAGATATTATTCTCTCTAATACTATAGATAAATAACTTAATTAATTTGAGGATTATTAGATTCTCATCATACGTCCTGCACTACAATATTCTATGACAGTCAAAGTGCTATTTGCCTTACGAAGGATCAGATTTTTTATGAGAGAAAGAAACATATTGACATCAGATATCATTACATTCGAGGTGTCCTTTGTTAAGGTGATATTAAAGTTAGCAAGATAAGTACTCATGATAATTTAACTGATATGATGACAAAACCAGTTTCTACCGCTAAGTTTGAGCAAAAGCTCAAACTTAGTTGGTATCATTTAGTAGTCCTATAGACGTTCGGCGCACAAGGTGTTCATACTAATCTGTTTCGAGGAGATCATGTTTTGTTTTGGCTATGGGGGAATTTGTCTAAATGTGGAGATTGTTGAGTTTGAGTGTGATACGAATTTTGTTTACTACTCCAACTCATAGTTCTACTCCTACACGGAGTCTGTCATATACCACTATAAATATATCACTGTAGTCCATAGGAAAAATCAAGAGTTTTATTGTAAACATGTCCTTATATAATGATATTGTCTTTGTACGTTCGTAATTTTTTCACGAAAGGTTTTTCACGTAAAATTCGTATCTCTCGTTCCTATTTTCTGTGAATTATTTACAACATTTCACGGTACTAGGATTAATGCGATAAGTGAAGTGTAATTATTGTGTTCTTTTGTGAAAGTCGTCACCACATACAATAGCCACGGTTAAAATTAGAAAAGTTCAAGTGCCTACGCAGCCTGACGTAAGGCGTAAGCTGATGATTAACATGCATCTAAACAATGACAGTGAACATCCGTAGGTTAGCGTAACACTAAATATATATTTTTGTAAGATTACGACTGTGAAGGTTTAGCACTTCACCTGTGGTGTAGTTTACTCATATCTCTCGTGTCGCAATGCAACATAAACCCTGTGAGCGATACGACGTCGGCCATGGATAGATACCCGAGCTTGGTGGAGCCGACTGCCTGCGGCTTGCGCCGCCAGGCGCTGGCTGGCCGCGTCACGGTGCAGCTGGACTGACAGCAAGGTGCCATCGGCCGCCTGAGGGGAGCCGAGTGGACGGACGGCGCGGCGAGAAGGATGCGGGCTTGCTTCTCCTGACGCGTCGGTTTTAGCCGCTACAACACGGCGGTCGAACGGGCTGGTCTGTTGGGCTTCGGGGAGGGTAGGCAAAGTGGGCTTGGGGCGGGATTGGATGGGTTGCATACTTACATGGGCAGCCGGTTTGGCTGCCGAGCCCTTTACCTTTGGGCCTAACAGGCTGAGATGTCCTTAAAATAGAGCAATCTTTTGGAAATTGCCTGGGAAAAGCCCCGTCAGCGGTCGGCGCGTCCCGGCGTTCACGTCAGGGGCGGCCGCTCCCTGTGATCCCGACATCCCGTCCCCACCAAGCTGCAAAGGTCTCTAAAAGGAATAATCAATTATTTACCGCTGCAAAGATGTGGATTTCAGAATTTATCACTCTATATATCAATGATATCTGAATTCCAAGAACTACGTGTCAAAAATACATAAATAGTAAATCATAAATTTGTATATCTTTAATTGTAATAAATAATTAAATCTCCCAATGTAAAAACACCGAACCCTCCTCCCTCCCTTCCCGTGGCCCCCAATTCGTCTCTTCTTACTATCTATGATCTGTCCTTCCTACGCTCTCCACTCGTTCGCGGTTGTAAGACGCGCGTGCCGTCTGCTCGACGAAATGCCGCGCAGGGCTCGCGCCTGTCGGGTCTCGGAACTGATTCCAGACTCCAGAGTACAGAAATCACATCGAGTACTTGGCCGATTTCTGTTACATGCATGGACAATGAAAGATGTAAGCATTCCGAGACACAGAGGAATTGCCTGTTCGAGGTCTCAATTATTCTAAGAAGCAATCTCACTGATAGCTCCCGATGGAACTTGCAGGGCTAGAATCGCTATCCAATGCTACCGAAGTTCTTGTTCTATAATACATAACTGTATATCTGCGATTATTATGGTGATTTCCTGGACTAATGATCTTAGAAGTTCTCCTTGTGGAAATGGAACCGAGTTGTTGTCGTATGGCTGAATTCTACAGAAAGATCCCTGAGTGTTTTTGTAAGTGTTGGAGATCCACAGTAGAAAACACCTGCGGATTTGTGGAACATCTTAGTATCTTTGTGCTGTAAAGTAGGAGCCATCACTTGAATTTTACAAAAGAACGACTCACCTATACGGGAGTTCTTGTGGGTACTGGCCAAATCAGAAAACACCTTTCTCCAGTTTGGCCTTGCAAAATGTGTTCGGATCTGTAAAATAGCAATCATAAAAGGAAGCAACCATAGTGTATCTGAATTTGTTTGCAGATAATAGAGGGAGAGAAAAGGGAAAAACCTTGCTGCCAGAGACGATATCCACACCATTTTTGGCGTGTTGAAGTGATTGTACCATGGCAATCAGAGCTGACCTTGCATCACCTTCTTCATACACACTGGTCAGGTAGTTGTGCATCTCAATTACATTCTGTATAGCAAGAGATTATGTTACTTTCTGTTTATCGAACTGAAGGAGAGAATGTGGGAATTTTTTACTGCAGCAGTTAGGGTGAATAGTACATCACAATCGCTTTCAGCAACGTCATTCATGACACCTTTGAACCATTCAAAGGAGCCTTGTTCTCTGGTAACCCAGTAGAAGTAAGCTCGTCCTGGCCCATTGCTCTTAAAGTTGCAGCCTAACTCGGCGTCATCGATGCTTTGCAGCTCCTGTTGAATCCAAATATTTTAGCAATTGTACATTGTTTATCCTGTATGAGAAATAATTTGCAGTAATTAAGCAGTTTACTTCATTGGACTTTATGTTGTTCAGGAGATCCTTCAGTATGCTGATGAAAGGTGTTGCACCAATTCCAAGCCCGATAAGCAAAAGAATGTCATATTTCCTGTAATTTTGAGCTGGTGCACCATAAGGGCCATCTATAAGGACCTTGGGAAACCTAAATGAAGAAAGCGAAGTCAGCTAGGTTAGTGAAATATCGGTTTTACTAGTTTTAAGTTGCCTAAAATTTTCTTAAGTTTAAATCACTTGTTGTGACCATTGGATTTGTGTAGAGATTGGTGTGTCATATGATTGTCATATGATTGGATATTGATCCAATGGATGTCATATGATTGGATATTGATTCAATGGTCACAACAAGTGATTTAAACTTAAAAAAATTTCAAGTAACTTATGAATAGACAGTCCCGTGAAATATATGTATACACACACGAGCAATTCCTTCATAAACCAAATGGATCTAGCATGTGAAAGAAATGAGGCATTATCACCTAGTGTTCTCTGCCAGTCCATCTGCTACGACTGTGCTTTCAAGTCTTGCAAGTGTAGCCTTCTTGGAACTTACCTCTGCTTCACAAGCCTGCATGAATTAGTATATTCCTTCAGCAATTTCGCTAATTTGGCGTATAAATACAGTATAAGCTCCTGTTATGCTTGAATAAATTATTCTCCCTCTATCTTTTTTCTGCTCACTCAACTGACCTTCCCAAATAGGTTCCTGAGTTCTGATGTCCAGTCACCTAATGTGCGGATATGAACACTCAAGTAGTCGTCTCCGGGTGCAGAAGTGATGGAGAAGGGATGCCTGTAAACATTGAAGAATTGTTTTAAGCCAAAGCCTTGGAAAATTAACTTGGACAATGAGGATGATGAGATGGTACCATTCAAAAGGCGAAACATCTGGGCATTTTACAAACAGGTACATCCCACTTTTGTACTTGAAACTTGGTGGCTTCTTCATGTAAATAGACAGCACATTTCCTGGGTAAATTGCTGCCTGCATGACACATTGGATTATCAATGAATAATTCTCTTGTAGCACCTAGAAGTTAAAATAAACTGCAAAAACTCATACCGTGGTATTCATGTAAAATCTGTAACTTACCTTGATGATGCTCACACGATAACTGGTCTCACGAACTTTTCTAATCGTTCTCTCGCAGGCATAGAAGAGGACAGGAACTGCCAAGTACATCCATGTCTGGAAAGACAACCGAAATTATTATTTCAATTTTATGCACAAACATTGAATTAGCAGAAGAAATACTTGTGCAAAATAGATGTCAGAGCGATACCGTTCTCTTGTACCACTGCTTGGTGAGGAATATGAAGTAGGAGTGCAGCACCAGGAGGATGTAGGCAATCACCAGCAGGTGGTGGGCGTACCAGAAGGCATTGAAACCAGCCAGGTGGTGCAGCGGCGACGGCAGCTTCACGACACTCCTCCTGAAGGAGTGTGTCGCCAGTGTGAACGAGAATGACATTATGATGATCATGAGGATTCCAGTCCACCCTGGAGTGCTTGCAACCAGGGATGGGTATGTTGGTTGAACAAAGTTGAAGAACGGCCCCAGCGTGGCCTCGAACTTGTCCCTTGGGCACGAGATCAACCTTGGGAAGTCGCAGGTTACGTGAGCAAGCGTATGAGTAGCCGATCCAATTGCAATGACCAGTGCAATAACCTGACATTGTGATCAGAACAAAGGGGGTCAGATTGTGCTGTATTGGAAATGGCAAGGAGGCCCGCATATGTACCTTGTGGAAGTTTATGTTATCGTCGAATGGTATGACACTGCTGAGTGCGGTTGATCGGAGTCTTGTCAGCGTGTTTCGGCACACTGGGAGCAGTATAAGGGCCATGTTCAACTTGAGCGTCTCAGCAGCACCCTTTGCGATGCAGACACAGTAGCCCATCACCTCGAATGCTGCCCGCCTCCTATATTGCTCAAACTTGAATATGAACAGGCCAATGTTGAGGATTCCCCACAACGTGAGGACCCATATCCTCTTCCAGTTCTCGTGGATGAAGTCAACGGTCTTGGTGAAATGTCTCTGCATTGGGCTCCGGTAACTGGAAGGAACCATGGTCCTTGCAAGGCTTGTTGACACCTGCTTCAGCTTCTCTGGTGGCCCTGGGGCCGTCACCATCCCCCGGAGTAGCGTCTCCAGCTGCCAAATCTGCATTGAGACATAACATAAGCATATCTGTATGCTCGCCAGAAAGAAGAGAAGATATCATTTCTTGGTACCTCAATGTAACAGCGATCATCAGGGTCCAGCTCTTCCATGATCAGCGAGGCGTAGGTTGCGGCATGCCTTTTCAACTTGGCTAGCTTATTTGCTGAGGCGCTCAGCACAATTACCTGTACAAGGAAGGAAAAAGTCAACATTATAGAGATCATTACCACAAGCTTTGGGGAGAAGGGCAGATTCAGAGACATTGGGCAACTGACCTCTTTGACCTCGTCTTCTGTGAGCTTTCCATCACCGTTCTTGTCACACCTGATTGCAAATAAATCTCATCAAGAGGCAAGTCGAGAGGTTTTGCCATTGAAGAGAAGGGAGGTAGACCTTTACATGTCAAAGAATATGCGTAGCCGTGAATCGAAGTCCTGGTCGGTCATCTCCTCCCAGAATCCCTTCAGCTGTTCTTTGGTTACCCCATCATCTGGCTCGATGTTCCTTCTCCTCGCCAATGCCACAAACACCTCGCTTGCAAACTCCTTGGAATCCGCCATACCTTTAAGAAGCAGCGCCGTTGTAGGCTTAGAGCTTCAATTCTTGCAGTCTAAGAACCAGTTATGAGGAGGAATCTATTGCGTTATTCTGTTGTCAGTTTTTCTGACTACAGCTGTAAGCATTTGAAGAACTGTAATTTGCTGTTCCTGCTGCGTGGTAAGTAGCATTTGAAGAGTTGTATTTTGGATACGAAACTCTGAAGTTCGTAGAAAAGCAATCAACCAATTTTATCCTCTTAAATTTTCCAGATATGTTGCGAATTGGAATGATTCATGGTATATCAACGACGTGCTGCAAGCATGCATGAGTGGCTGAATAATGCTGACCAGTGTGAAACATCTGAAATGGTTTAAAATGGCGAACAAAGCCATTTTATTATCTGTTAAGTGCTCTCCACTACGTGCACATAAGCTTGACAATGTTTTATTTTGCTTCAAAGGGATTTGATGTTTCTCACTGATTGATTCATGATACCGTTTTATGTTCAGAATGATGGTCACTTAAAACACCATTGGCATGCAGGAGTTTCTGCACTATCATCAGAGTACCAGATCATCATACAAGTTTCTCCTATCGAAGAATTGCCAAGCAACGAGATTGGAGAGCACGAGACGACGAGACTCACCAATGCATTTCGCGAAGCTCTCCTTGTGCAGGCGGCCGTCAGTGCTCATCTCGTCGAACCGCTTCTCGACGGACTTCCAGCCGTCCTTGCCCGCCGTCGTCTTGTCGAGGAATCGCAGCCCCCGCAGCCCGGGCTGCGCTCTGGAGTGCGTCCGCTTCAGGCCCCGCATCGTCTCCGGCACCCGCACCGACACCTTGGACGCCAGCCGCCGCATCCCCGACGCGACCCGCGACGGCTGCTTCCTCATTGGCGGCGGCGGATGATGCTCCCCTTCGCCCAGGCCCCCGCCGCCGCCGCCCAGCGGCAGGTCCACGTACCCCACCGACGACGACGCCATTCGATCAACCGAACGTACGTACGTACGCGCCACCACCGCCGATAGCTGGTGCTCACCGCAGGGTGGCCGCGGGCGCCATGCCCAACACAAGGCTGGGTGTAAATTTGGAAAGGAGAGGAGAAGCGAAGGGAAATGTGGCGCGTGCTGCGGAGAGGGGACATCCCAATTATAGCCGTTGCTTGCGCGCGGCACGGCCGGACGTGGCCGCTCGGCGTGCATGGTCCGTGAAGAGAGCTGTGGCGCGGTCGGATCGGATGCTGCGATGCGGCGTATGCATTTGGAGCGTGCGGTGGCGGCAAGTGGCGAGAGTTCGAGGGAGTCGGGGGAGTTTACCGGACGCCGAGGCTTAGGTTTGGTCGGCGAGCCGCGCGTGGGCCGTGGCAGCAGTGGCCGCGCTGCTAATTTACCGGGGGGGATTTACTAGGCACTGGCCTATTACAGGTCTAGTAATGGGCCAGTGTCCAGTCTGAAACCCCCATAAGTGTGGAGAGTGGTTCTAATCCTCTTCTAGTCCTCTACTTAATGACTACATTTAATCCGACTCAGCGCTTTAAGTAGGAACTGTTGAGGAACCGTCGCTGGCGAGTCCAGTCCGAGCGATTACCTCGTAGACAAGCGTAGAATCGTAAGAACAATGCATGAACACAAGAACAGAATAAGAGATAGAACACAGAGATGTAGGGGGACTTCTTGCTTCTCTTTATTCCTTCATCCATTGATCAATCCATTACAATGAATAGCACCCCCTATATATAGGCTACGACCCTTCTAGGGTTTGGGATGAGGAGCCCACCTTGGGCCAGGACTTCCGGTCCTGGGCCCGGTTTCTTAACACTCCCCCTTGGGCACTCATCCTTCATGTCCATGTCTCATCAAAACTCCATAAAAACCCAGTGGGAAAAATTTGGAGAAAGAGTACATGAATCATGTTCTGCTATGCTGCACGAATTGTCTCATTAAAAACCTTAACCGAGAAACTTCAAGAAAATTCGCGAAGGGAAAAAGAGTACAATCCACCTAATTTTATTTAATCTCCGGGATTTATTCTTTGGGTACTCGATCTTCATGATCAAGCTTTAATAATGAGTTCGTGAAGATTCTCCCCCTGAATTCTGCACTTCTCTAAGTCTCATCATTCCAATTCACATATGCATCTTTCAAAGTTAGATGCTGCAAGTGACTTAGTGGATAAATCTGCAAGATTCTCACATGACTTAGTATGCAGTACTTCAATTTCGTCCATCTTTTGCAATTCATGAGCATAGAAGGAATCAGGATTGATATGCTTTGTGAGAGGATTCTTCACGTAACCCATCTGTACTTGTGCAACACAAGCTGTATTTATCTTCATAGATAGTAATGGGGTTTAGTGCGGCATTCAATCCACATGACTGCTGGATATGGTGAATCATCCGCCGAAGCCAAGCACATTCTCGTGAGGCCTCGTACAATGCTATTATTTCCGAGTGGTTCGTCGAAGTCGATACAAGACTCTGCTTAGATGATTTTCATGGAATTGCAGTTCCACCACATAGGAATACATAGCCTGTTTGCTATTTGGATGTATGCGGGTCCTACAAGTACCCGTTATCTGCATTGCCATTCATAGTTAAGTCTTAGTTCTTTACAGAGAATGGACCAAGTTCTTTGCTTCCTTGGAGGTATCGGAAGATGTCCTTCATTCCCGCCAATGCCTTTGGTAGGTTACGTACTATACCTTGCTAATAGGTTCACGGCAAATGCAATGCCGGTCTAGTCTGATTTGTTCAATACATGAGTGTTTCTATCACACTTAAAATATGGGAATTCCGGTCCCAGGACTTCTTCCCCCTCTTTTCTAGGTTTGTACGGGTCCTTGTCTTGCTGCAAAGATCTCCCGATCATTGGCACTTTCAAAGGGTATACCTTTCCAAAGTCGAACCTTTCTAACACTTTCTGAGTGTAGGCTGACTGATGCAATAATATCCCTTCAGGAGCATGCTCAAGCTACAAGCTTAAGCAATATTTGGTTTTGCCAAAACCTTTCATTTCGAACTCTGACTCCAGGTAAGAGCTTGTTTTCTTAATATCCTTCAGGGTTCCGATGATATTCAGATCATCTTCATACACTGAGATTATACAAAATCCATTCTGGGATCATCGTATAAATACACAGAGATTATTCTCATTTGTTCGTGTAGCCTTTCTTGCACAGAAAGTCGCTTCAAGCGATTATACCACATTCTGCCTAATTGCTTAAGTTCGTACAATGACTTTCTGAGTTTCGCACTGTACATATTTCTATGTGCTCTGTTTTGGTTCGGGATAGTGATACATTCAGGTATCTTCAATGTCCGAATCCAATATTTCATAAAGGTATGCTGGTACCCCATCCATCAATTTCAATTCTAACTTCAAGTTCACTGCCATTGAGATAAATGTCTAAAGGGGGGGGTCTGCCCATGATCGGGAAATAGGTTTCTTCATAATCATCTCCTGGATGTTCAATGAAACCTTATGCAATGAGCCTTGCTTCTTTTCATTTCTCTTTCGAACAAATATCCACTTATGCCCTACGGGTGCACAAGGGAAGGCGTCACGCTTACATGTGCCCAAACGCCCTTCTTTATTCGAAGAGAATAATTCGTTTCTCTGCCTTCTTTCAATCGATTTTTTCTTTCATTCATGAGCGATCTGAGCTCAATCAAGATTGATAATTGTGGCAAGTTTCTTTGCAAAGTATATGCCGACATTGGTCGTTGTCATATTCAAAGATTCTCCGAGGTCATAAATTTTATAGCTATTTCTTCAAGGCGATTCTTCTAATGCTTTTACTTGCTCACCGCTGCTTTCTATTGCGGGGCAAGTCCCTTTAGTTTTTCAGTTCCGATGTGTGCGCACACATCCATACTGATGTCTCCCTTCATGGGGATGTTCAATTCTAGTATGCCTTTTCTGAAGGTTCCATACCGATACCAGGTCTCAACTGGCTCCCCTTTTGGTTCTAGGGCACTTCGGTGATCGGCTGTGTCAAGTCCTTCTTATCCTTTTTCACGGCGCCCCGGTTGCCGGATTCGAGGACCGGAGTTCTCGTCCTTTTATTCCGAGGCCTCGGGCGGGATTAGGGATACCTTCATTGGTATTTCAACCTCTCCGGTGCATTGCGCATGAGCAAATGCTACTTGGTCACGCTCTTCAAATCACTAAAGTGGTCTGACAGTTAATTTGCTAATATTTGCAAATCTATTATCTTCTGGACTTCAATTGTCTTCTAGACTTCAATTCAATTATCTTCTGGACTGCAATTATCTTCTAGACTTCTCTATTTGCTTCACTAGTGCGCGGGTCATATGCATAGATTTCAATTATCTTCTGGATTTCAATTGTCTTCTAGACTTCAATTATTTCCCGACATTATTATCAAGGGTTGATTTCCTCCCCCTAATGACGGGAAAATAACCTCATCTGATGTACCATCAGCGAATCGGGCATTATTCAAAACTCTAGTCATATGGTCCAAATACGTGATTATGGATGCTGTCTCATAACCAACGTATATCCCAGACTTTCGGAGAGGGCCCATTGCAGTCCGCTGTGGTGGTGGTATAGGTACATAAACCTTGCAACCAAACCTTCAGAGATGAGAAGTTTTCGGTGCTGACCCTTGCGCTAGTTGCATAGGTGGATGGATGCTATAGACCGACGGTCTAAAATTGATGAGGGCTGCTGCGAGCAGGACTGCGTGTCCCCAACATGTAGTTGGCAAATTACAATTCTTCAAAGTTCTGCTAGTCCATTCTGGGTGCGGACAAGTGGTACAAAATGCTCAACTTTAATTCCCATTTTCATGCAATAATCATCAAATGCTTTGGAGTAAGTTCTCGGCGTTGTCCATTCGGTGGACTTCTCATGATGATCGAGAAAATATTTCTAATTTAATTATCTGCGAGATTTAGCTATGCGAAGCTTGATTTCGTGAGACAATAATCATACGCACGACCATTCCGAGGAAGCATCGATGAGCACTATAAAATACCTCAAATTACCCTTACGGGGCTATATAGGACCGCAAAGGTCTCCTGGATACGATCCAGAATGCAGGACTTCATCCTTTGCTTTCGAGCAAAAAGGTCTAGTAATTAATTTCCCGATGGCACATGCGAGGGCACACAAAATCTTCCTGATTCGAGAAATTCTTAACATTCATATCATGTCCCGTGAATTGTTAATTATATTTCTCATCATCCTAAGACCTAGACGACACAATCTATCATGCGAGAGATAGAAAAGTTCGAGCTTCTATATACGGTTTTCGGAAAGAATAGGTCAGAGGTGCCTTAATATTAGTGTAGTATAGCCCAATTTCATATGAAGGAAGATATTCTAATGCTATTTTTCATTTTCTTCACGCTTTGTAATGAGCAGGTATTCTGTACCATACTCTTCTTCAGTCTCTACATGAAAACTGTTAGCGCAAATATCGTGAGAGTTCTAGTCGATTCTGGGTACAACAAGTCTTCTTTAATGACCAAAGTTGTGCCCGTTGGGAGTATAATTATGACCCTTCCGAGCTCATTATACAAGTATCATTTGCTGCGATCGTCAGAAGACTACCAGCATTCTTGCTGATCGACTGGAAAAATTTCTGTTTATCTCAGGATGATATTCGTTGTGCCGCTACATGCTAAGCACACTTCCTCCATAGGGCGCCACACGCGTTCTAATATAATGTACTTTATTAATATGTAGCAGAAAACAAGCAACGCATAAATAAAATACTTCAGATATCAGAACGTAACTTGCTATTATAAAGACGGAAAAATAAGCCTTGCAGGACTCATAATAAGAATTTAATGCTTTGCTCTTCTAGAGCTTGCAACCATTATTCAATAATTCAAAATTCTGCTTCAATTACAAACTGCAAGTTTCTATAAAAGGTTCGAGTGTAATGCGTGCACTGGATCTAATAGGCGAAGTATTCAGGAACTTCTGCCTAAATCGACTCCATGCGCGATCTTCTCCTCTTGGTTAGCTACGGCCGCGCACGCGATGTCCAAAGGAGGGATGATAGGGTCACATCGGGTTGTTCACATTCATAAGTGCAACTAATGGATGTGAATCCTCTATGCCTGCAATGGCGAGGTATGCCTCATGCTATCATTTGCCCTTCTTCTTAGACTGGAAAACATCAATAATGTGCGACGCACAACCTTACCCTTCTTGTTCCTCTCATTCGTGAGAGGCTTCATCACTGTAGTCGCTAGCGATGGCTTCATGGCCAAGATCGCTCCTAGGTGGTTGCGAGATGAAGTTCTTTCTTAGAATATCATCTTGAGTTTACGCAACTTGCATGATGTCAATTAATTTGGCATACTTAATGTAGCCGTCTTGGCGATAGTTGCTTGCGGATTGCACGCGCGGGTGAAAGGTAGAGAGTCTTCTCAATCTTTCGCTCATCCGTGATTACATTACCACGAATTGAAGATCGTTATAAATTTCGTACAAATTTCGACCATTGGGTCGGTTCTCAAATTTCGATTCGTGATGCGATCATCTTCATATTCATGCAAAAAGTTCAAAGGATTACTGCTGGTAATCTGCATAAAATGGTTGCAAAATTCTCACAATGCTCTTCGAACTCCAGGTTCGTGTTCCCGTATTTTTCTATGCATTTTTCATGATTTACTGCTATTTCCAGTGATTAAAAGCAATATAAACAATCACAGATAATCAAAACAGTAAATGCGATACATAAATTATATAGAAATAATAATAACAAGGATAAATATGCTTCAAAGTTCAAAAATATGCAAAAATTTGGGTTCCCGAAGCCCTTTCTCTTGGAAAAATGACTTTTTTTAAAAGCGCAAGTTCGAGGTTAACACGCAAAATATCGGTTTCGAGACAATTTGCGCGTAATTTCAAGACTTCGAGGCCCTTTTGCAAAAATCAGATTTTCACCGCGCCCCTTTCTTTTCTTTTTCCACCATTTGCCTTCCTTTCTTTTTGCTCAGTGCCTTTTTTTTTCATCAGTCGGCCGATTGTATCCGGTCTACCGGCTCGGGCGGCGCGGCTACTACCGCGAGCCGGAGACATCACGCGGTGGGCGGCGGCGACGGAGGCGCAGCGCGAAACCGGCGAGGCGACGCTACGTGGGCCGGGCGCGCGCGCGGGCCGCGGAGGCCGGCGGGCCGGAGGCAGCGGCGCGCCGAAGCGGCGGGCGCGGCGTGGCGCCATGCGGCGGGAGGCTGGCGGCGCTTCAAGGCCGCTTCATGCGGCCGGCCGCAACCGCGGTCGTGGCGCGGGCAGCTGCGGCGGCGGCGGCGGCCGGCGGCGGTTCAAAGCGGCGCAGCGGCGGCCACGAGGCGCTTGGCGCGAGCGGCGCGGCGCAGCGCGCGCGGTGAGTGGGGCCGCTACGAACGGCGGCGGCGGCGCGGTTCGACGGTGCCGGGTGCGGCCGCGGCGCGGCGACGGCAGTGCGGCACGACGGGCGGCGCGGTTCGACGGTGCGCGGCCGGAGCCTTCTTCCCTCCTTCCTTTACTTCATGCCATGGCGCACGCGGCCGGTGCGGTGCAAGGTGGCTACAGCCATGGGCGGCGCCGCAGCAGCGACGAGGCGACGGTGCCTTTACGGAGGTGGCCCAGCTCCGCCCGGCAGCGCACGGCCGGCCGACATCACACGGCGCATGCGGGCGCCGCGAAGTTTTTTGTACTGTTCATATGTAATCGCTGTTCACTCGCGATTACTGTTCACGCGCAATTACTGTTCACGCACGAGTACTGTTTATCCGTGATTACTGTTCACGTGCGAGTACTGTTCATCCGTGATCACTGTTCATCCGCGAGTACTGTTCATCGGCAAGTACTGTTCACACGCGATTACTGTTCATCCAACATTACTGTTCATCTATGTATGTATGCGACGCAAAGAGGTGTAATACGAGATTGCAACGGGGCGCGGCTTCATACCAACATGTGCATGCTTGCCGCGTGCTGGCGGCGTGGCTCTGTCGTTGCCTCCGTGGCGATACGTGATGGCGAACTATGCCGACCGGTAACGTATCGCGGAGGTAGTAACAGCCGCTTGCACGCGGTGCCGTGCACATGGTTCCTTCCATGCGATTGCATATATTACCATACGGTACAATCATCATCTACTCTTTCATGCAATCCACCGATCGGCTTGGCCGGCGACTTCAAGTCGGCTCGCGGTAGATTAGAGCAGATTTGCACCGTAGGAAACCAATCTAGAAAGCCAAATTTGCGAATTGAAAGCAATCTAGAAAAACGATTCAATCTACGAGTGTCGTTCATCGACGGTTACCTTTTCGATGCGAGGAGAGTCGATCGTGCTGATAACGTGTTGAGGAACCGTCGCTGGCGAGTCCAGTCCGAGCGATTACCTCGTAGACAAGCGTAGAATCGTAAGAACAATGCATGAACACAAGAACAGAATAAGAGATAGAACACAGAGATGTAGGGGGACTTCTTGCTTCTCTTTATTCCTTCATCCATCGATCAATCCATTACAATGAATAGCACCCCCTATATATAGGCTACGACTCTTCTAGGGTTTGGGATGAGGAGCCCACCTTGGGCCAGGACTTCCGGTCCTGGGCCCGGTTTCTTAACAGGAACATCCTAATCCTAATCCTATCCTAACCCATTTTGGATCCACGGGCCGACCCATTAATACTTAAGCAGTTGAGCCTTTGGGTAATTTCCATGAGGGCGCTGCCAGCGTTTTCCCTAGGCGCTGCCAGCACTGCCTGGTTCGGCTGTGTCACAGCCTGTGACTAAATAGATGGATAGCATCATAGCAGTTGTATGCATCAATACTTGTCTTGCTTGTTTTTTTTAGAAATGAAAGTACAATTTTCGGTCTTTG
This sequence comes from Ampelocalamus luodianensis, assembly GCA_036346255.1. Classification (NCBI taxonomy): domain Eukaryota; kingdom Viridiplantae; phylum Streptophyta; class Magnoliopsida; order Poales; family Poaceae; genus Ampelocalamus; species Ampelocalamus luodianensis. The sequence goes on from CM070626.1 coordinate 11,470,554, forward strand.
CACCAACTAAAGATACACACAGCCACAATAGGCACCCAAATTCGCCTCGAAAAGGACTTGAACCTGCGTGGTGGGAGTGTACATCCACACCTTCCCACCAACTAAACTAGGCTCGGTTCATTGTATACATACTAGATAGATGAATACAAATAATCATTATATAGACTTTGCTCATTTCTCCATCAATTATGCAATCTTACAATTTGAGCATAAATCAAACAAGATGAATACAAACAGTCATTATATAGACTTTGCTCATTTCACCATCAATTCTGCAATCTTACAATGTGAGCATAAATCAAACATCAATTCTACAATCTTACAAATAGTAACAAGTAATAAGCATTAAAAGCATACAATTAAACGGAGTCTTTCAGGTGAAATGAGTTTCATGTGTTCCAAGTAGTAACAAGTAATCATGCAATCTTTCAAGCGGAGTCTTTCACATGCTTCCCCTTGATTGTGCAGGAAATCCATCTCACTGAGCAACTCTGCAAATAAACGGAAGCAACGATTAGGTTCCTTTGTAATTACAGGATATTACTCAGTACATGAAAAGATGACTAAAACTAGAAAAAGCATCCAATTATTCGTTTCAAAAGAAAGAAAGAAGATAATGAAGTGATAATTACCACTTCCAAATTCAGTTCAGTTCTCTGTTTTACACCTAACTCTTGATTAGACTGAAATACATATCATGTGAGACATGGGACCGTAGCATGCTAGGTTTATCATTATAAGAGTTGTCGGCGCGCACCATGCATTTTGGGTGAAATTATCAGAAGTAATAGTATTAGGATTTACAACAGGATGGGAATCAAAGAACAAAAGGTAGTTCAATTTCCTCTTAAGAAACAAACAGGCAAGAAGAAAAGGTGGCAACACCTAAAAGTGCCCACACATTAGATTTTTCTTTTCTATTTTTACTACTATGTTCACGGTTTTATACTTCAATCCTTACACTAAGGCTTTATCAAACACAGATGCTTTTTAAGTGCACGGTCCATATTGAAGCAAAATATGTTTATCATTTAATTAAATATGCTCTTGTAGTTGTATAAGTTATTACACCGTGCAAAGCAGAGATTCCGTAGAAATCAAATAAAATCAAATGCATGCTTGACATTGGGCGCCGCTCGATCGACCATTTTTGTTACTCTTCTTTTTATATATGGGGAACAAAAGAAAGAAACAAATGCTGAACTACTAATAGGCCATTGTTTCAAGTAATGAAGTGATAATTACCACAGTAGCTTCATCTATGGCAATCAAATGATGCTTGCATGAGCTCATGTGCAAATAAACTATACACGCTCAAACACAAAACAATATGATGCTTGGTTGCAGATTCAGATGAGGCAATAAAAGATGAACTGAAGTCTGTCAAAGCTAAAAAACCTGGGATGAACAAGGGAAGTTTTGCACTACACGCAGCTAAAAAAGTGACAACCATAATTTCATTCATATCATGTTTCCAACTTTTGAGCTTGACCTATGCACGCCTTACATTAGTACAAGAGGTATGTGCAGATTCAGGACAAGACACTTTCCTGTACAAAATCTCCACAATACTTTGCTCAAACCAAGTAAAAAACCAAAAGAGTTCATCAATGTTAAAGTACTAAGTATCATATATATAGATGGTAAAAAAGGTTCAGGATGCAAGAATGTGAATAACCTTAAAAACTCAGAAGTAGTGCAACTCATTGGGGGCACAGGGGTATTGTCACACAACATAACAAAGAGCAGTCAAGAAATCAGTCTAAAACAGGTCAGTTAAGAAACTAATATTATCAACTGGAAATACGCAAAAATATTGTGACAGTGGCACTTCATTTCAACTAAACTACAGTCGAATAATCCATGGACTGAAAGAAATCCCAAAATGCTGCCAAAAAGATGGGTTCCAACATATAAAATAAAATGATATGTGGTGACAAACAATACCTTGAAATGTCCTTTTGCAACTCACAAGCACTATATCCTTCCATTGCTTCTCCTGCATATTGAATCACAAGAAAATAGTTCATATTATTGGAAGGTACAATTGCTGCTGAAACTAAAAGTAAAATACTCCAATAATTATCAATTTACCATCATCATCATTATTAAATCCAATAAACCAATCTTTGTTGCATATTAGATCCTCAAGGCTTTTAGGGGATAATAAAGTCCTATTTTTACCAATAAGTCTGCTAGCAGCACTGAACACTGATTCAGAGGACACCGTATTGACAGGAATTGCTAGATAATCTCTAGCTATCAAAGACAAGATTGGGTAGACATCTGTATTTCTCTTCCACCAACTCAAAACATCAAAATGCGGGCTGAACACCACAATCCCGCCCCCTCATTTTGCTCAAAATTATGCGCAACTTTTTTCTCGTGGACTTCCTCCAAAACAGTATATTTCGTGCTACCGTCTTCAAGCTCCACCTTCAGTTATCCACTTCCTAAGGCATCGACATCATCATGGTCTCTCGGCGGCCTATGTACGAATTTTACGTACACCATCAGCCTCCCGTATATCGCCGCCTCAGGCTGGGAAGCAATCTGCATATACTGGCCCTATGCTACGCTTCTATTCACCTTCACTAGCTCCCATACGCCCTGCCCTACCCTACCCGTGCAGGTGATCTCCTTGATGGTAAGTTTCTTTATTGTTGGCTCCGTGTTAAAATCCCTCCAGATGCAGCTCCTAAGCTCGTGAATATTCATCTTGGTGAGCCCCTCCACCCGAACCACCTTGTACTGGCATCTCGACAAGTGCAACCCATCGGATCCGGCTTATACGAGACCGTCGTCATAAAACAATACTAAGTCTAGCATGTTTGAAATTACCTAAGTAGGGTATGCAAAATAAGAAACATGAGATTATTTCTTCAATTACCACTAATTATATAGGTCTAAATAAAAATGTACTAATTAGTTGCTCGTAATTTATTTGCCACCAATAACCCAGGACACAGATAATTATGACATATTACATACAAGTAAGCAATTAAATGCGGATAAGTGAATATGAAGAATTAATCAATTAGCAACAATTTGATTACTTATCAATAAATTACTTACGAGTAATTCATTACCTCTAAGTAATTCCCACTGAATTAATTATGATTAATTAGTTACCACCAATTACGTATGAGTTGTTACTTATCAACAAATTAATTATGGTCACATAAATATGACAACTTATTTTACACTAATGTAATTAGCACTAATGAAGTGTGCGAAATTTATTTACCAAATATAAATTATACTAATTAATTAATTAATACTTCATGCCCACTAATTAATTACACACTAATAAACTGCGTGAAATTTATTTACAAAATATAAATTCCGACTAAGTAATTAATTAATACTTTAGGCCCACTAATTAATACTTCAGGCCCACTAATAACAATGAGAATTTAATTACGACTGCTTATACCACTAATTTAATTACCACTTACAAACTACGGGTCAATTACCACTAACTAACTACGACTAGAATAATTGCAACTAAAGCACACAAAGAAATTTTAACTTGCCTTGATGTCAACCTCACGGTACTTATACGGTTTTAACAGAGGTTCCGAACACTAATTACTTCCTGATGAACCCGAAGGTTCGATTGTTGGCCCGATCTTTCGATGAGAATGATACGTTCGGTAGTCATCGCTCAACTCTCACGATCCTGGCTACGAACACGCAAGGCCCGAAACCACGCAATCGCTGAACTGCTCGACAAGTCGTTATCAACCGTGTGCGAATACCCGGTTGACCTGACCACGAAGGTCGATTCCTGCATACACCGAAGAAGCACGCAAGAACAAGATAAATAAGCAATCTGAAATTGCGAATATGAATAAAATATTTGATAATTTGGGATTCCGAAGCGGTATTATGGTTGGTCTAGTCGACACAAGCCAATACACGAAGTTGCATAGAAGCTAACTTTTAACTAAATAAAATCCAAGTAACACTAAAGGGGTGCGGCCTCCTTATATAGGAGAGGGGGAGCCGCAAAAGTCTAAGCGCTAGCCATGTGGTACTATTCATGAGTACTATTCATGAGTTACTGTAGCAATCGGCTGTTTTTTCTCTCTCTTTTTTTCCTCCTCTTTTTTTTCTTCTCTTTCTTTTTTTTTCTTCTTTTTTTTTCTTACCCTTTCCTTTTATAACTCACAGAGCTCTATGAAACTACTGGAACCATCAAAAGCAAAACCAAAGCAGGCTTCTCCATGGGAGAGCTGCGGTGGCTCGGCTCCCCAGCTTCAGCGTCGGCGGGCGGCGCCGACCGGTAGCAGCGGCTCGGGCCTGTCCCAAGGCTGTGGCGGCGCCTCTCCGAACGACGGCGGCGGTTCTCGAGCGGCGGCGTCCGCAGCGTAAGATGGCGGCGATCGCGCGGCGGCGCGCGGAGGGCTTGAGGCGGCGCCCGGCGCGCGAGGCGGCGGAGCTGCGAGGCGGTGCGGCCGATGGAGCCGTTGTGGAGGCGGGTCAAGCCGACGCAAGGTGGCGGCGCGGTCGGTTCTGAGGCGCGCGCGCGCGCGGGTGGAGATGGTAGCGGCCGCGTAGCTTCGGCCTGGCGGCCTAGAGGCTCGAGGAGCGGGTTTGAGGCGCGCGCCGGTCGACGGCGGCGCGGCGGCGGCGCTTCCTTCGGCGGCGATGGCGGCTCGTAGCGAGCGAGCCGGATCAAAGAAGAGTGACGTCTTTGCGGCCGCCCGCGCGCGCCGCTCGAGGCGCGCCGCTCGGCGGCGGAACCGATTGAAACTGTTTTTTTTTTTGTGTATGAATGCCTCCCTGGTTTGCTCGCACAGACCGAGACGAAGCGCGACGGGCGCTGGCGGCGGTGGCAACTCCCCGAGCGGCGGCGTCGTCTGTCGGGAGCAACAGAGGCACTGCACGTGGTGGTCGCGCTGGATTGGACCCTCCCACGTTGTGGACGAAAACGGCGGCAGGCAGAAAACCGATCTGCTAATGTTGTTTTTGTTTTGTATGGCGAGAGGCGACAAAACCGAAGAACAGAAACTAGAACGATTTGCAAAATACTCTAAACTAGAATAATCTAGACAGGAAATCAGCACGACGACTCGACGATGCAATCTACAATTCAAAGATGCAAAAACTGAAAAGAAAAAAAGCGAGGCACAAATTGGCTTGGACAATGAGCTAACCCTTTTTTTTTGCGATTTTTCGTGGCTTACTGGACTGTAGGAAAAAAAATTCTCACCGATGAACTGTAGCTCTGATACCACCTGATGAACCCGAAGGTTCGATTGTTGGCCCGATCTTTCGATGAGAATGATACGTTCGGTAGTTGTCGCTCAACTCTCACGATCCTGGCTACGAACACGCAAGGCCCGAAACCACGCAATCGCTGAACTGCTCGACAAGTCATTATCAACCGTGCGCGAATACCCGGTTGACCTGACCACGAAGGTCGATTCCTGCATACACCGAAGAAGCACGCAAGAACAAGATAAATAAGCAATCTGAAATTGCGAATATGAATAAAATATTTGATAATTTGGGGTTCCGAAGCGGTATTATGGTTGGTCTAGTCGACACAAGCCAATACACGAAGTTGCATAGAAGCTAACTTTTAACTAAACAAAATCCAAGTAACACTAAAGGGGTGCGGCCTCCTTATATAGGAGAGGGGGAGCCGCAAAAGTCTAAGCGCTAGCCATGTGGTACTATTTATGAGTTACTATTCATGTGAACAGTAGCCATGAACAGTACGCCCGGCCCCAGGTGGAGGTGGCCGGCCCAAAATAGGCCAAGGAGGTGGCCGGCCAAAATAACCTAGAATGGTGGCTGCTCTTTGGGCCAAATAATTGATACAAATATAAGGCCCTCGGCCCAATGTGAGGTGTCGCAGCACCAGGTATAAGTGAAGTAAATTCGTCGGCACGTTGGAGTAGCGTCTGATGCAGCCGAATCGATAGCAGTCGAAACGCCCGGTTGGAGGTGGAGTAGTGGTCGTATCCGAAGGGTTGATGTCCTCATCACTTCCTAGCGTATTTCGGACAAAGTATTAGTTTGATTCTATTTGTTCTCAGTGACGAGCGCGAGAATGAGAATGAATCGCGGAATGAGAGCGAGCGCTACACAGGTCTTTATAGGTGCGCGAAAGCTTTTTGCGCAGACGGGGCAGTGTGACCACGGTGCATGCGTGCGGAGGCCGCGACGTGACCGATGGGACGAGAAAGGGTGGGAGGGTTGCTTTCGGCGTCGAAAGGCATAGGGGCACGGACCAACCGCGACTCACCCACCACTAGGACGGAAGAGCGGCGTCGGGCCACGGTGCAATGGGGGGAGATGGCGTCCGGGCGACCAACGCGTGTTCAGGCGAGGGGAGACCAGAGGAGGTGCCACGTGGACACCACAACTCTCGTCCGGGCCACAGAGCCACGGACGACGCTCGTCCGGGCCACAGTGCCACGAACAACGTGATCCAGGCCACCACGCCACAAACAGAGTGATTTGGCGCATCGAGCACCGTCCGGGCCACCCAGCAGCGGTGGAAGATGACCTTCGCGGGACAGGGGCTCGAACGTGGACACACGTCCGCGTCCGGCATGTCTGTCGTGCCAAATTTGGCAATACGCCACGAACAGCTCCATTCTGGCTAATAACGTGCGCAATAGTGCCAAATAGGCTAAAAACTTCACCAGGGTTCAAGTCCTAGACTTGATGCTGGTGTCTGTCGATTTTAGTACACAGGTGCGTGTTCAGTACGAAAACGCGTGTCCGTGCTTTGTGAGGCCTTAAATGCATCTGATAAATTCCTAGCTTGTGTTAGGTACATGCACGTATGTGCATGCATCATGCGTGGGTGGTGTGAGTGTGGTATAAACATTGGTTATCAATTTATTTTGTAATATTTAGTTTGGACACATAAAAATAGCATGTGTATTTGTGTTGAAAAGTACTTTTATAATAATATAATTTTATTAGGTTTTATGAATATATTACAATAGAAATGAGTGATCAAAAATTCATTTTGAGGACTGTGTCCAAAATATCTTTCTTTTATGATTAGAGGGATGAACCTCCGGCTCTGGTGGTGTGGCAGAGTGACTGCCACTTACCGTAACCATAGGAGAAGCAAATACAATTATACTGGCACTAATACTGAGTAACACGGATAAATAGTTTAAGTTCTTCAACATTAACAGCATCCGTTGTAGTCTAGCTGGTTAGGATACTCGGCTCTCACCCGAGAGACCCGGGTTCGAGTCCCGGCAACGGAACGTTTTTACACAAAGATAGCATCGCTTTGTTTTTTTGGTTCTGAAAACCGTAGTAGCAACTTGTTCTCTGAACATGTTATTGTTTTGTCCGTCATTGTCAATTGTTTAGTGTGTAAAGGCAACGAGTACTAGACTACTAGTGATGTCATTATTACATGTCCATGCATTTCTGTTAGAATCCAGTCCTCATGAACATTTCAACATGACACCCTTTGTTCGTTCTGACGACCTTGTTTTGAGACGATCCAAGCCATGCGATGGTAGCATGCACTTACCCTCAACACTGACCAAGTTCATAGTTTCATCCATCTAATCCAAGATTTAATCCCGGTACCTTGCGACAACGCAAATTTTGACTGCCAGTTAACAGAAATTACTATCCAACCTGTAACCTGCTACTTGTGGATAATTTTAGTGGATGCCCCTCTGGCTACTTGCCTATTTATTGGTTGGCCTCGATGCTCAGCAATTTACCCGCTCAGTTGGAGACCTCCCACAATGCACAAACGATCTCAATGAGGTAAATTGGGGGCGGGGGGATCAAGTTCGTCTTTTCTTGGCTCGTTTCTTCTTGACAATCGATATATTCTCTTTCCATTCATTTACAAGAATGTTTTCTTGTGGAAACTCCCTTTTGCATGATTTCTGCAACAACGTCCGTTGCTACTTTAAGCCTGATCTTCAACCCAAATGGCATCCGAAAGACGCAAATTCACGTCGCCGATTGATTTAAGTGGTTTAATTCTCAGGTGTTCCAATTGAGGCAGGGTAAGGTACAACTAATTAAGAAGTAGGTGGACATCGATCGACCGATGCCATGGCTCTGAGCCAGAGAACGCAGTTCGCCCTCGCCACCGCGTTGTTTGGCGTGCTCTCCTTCCTCCTCGGCATCTTCGCCGAGATGAAGAAGGTATATATGTTCATTGCTACTACGCCGTTGCGATGTGATGCACAAATGCTGTCCATTTTCCGGAGCAACGTGTGCTGAAAACGAAATTCTTCTGTGTCGTTTCCCCCCCTGTGCGTACGTGCAGCCGCCGCACGGCACGCCGATCAAGGGCAGGGACGTGGTCATCTGCCAGTTCCCGCCGGATCCGACGGTGGCGCTGGGCGCCCTCTCGACCGTCGCCGCCGCGTGCTGCGCGGGGATCGGAGCCTTGTCCGTCTTCTTCCCCTACAATGGCAAGTCCGTCCCAAGGAAGGCCCTCTTCCACTACACCGTGCTCTACGTCTTCTTCCATCTCGCCATGTAAGAAATCAGAAACAACGCGACCGAAAAATTTACGCGAATGGTTCATGCAACTGCGTGCATACGCTAAGTTTTTTTTTTGTCCCGTTTCTGTAGAGGCATTACGGTGGCCGGAGCAGGCATGACGATGTGGGCGACGGTGACCGAGGCCATGCACCACGTCCGGAACGTGCACCGCGACCTCGGGTATGCCTGCCCAACGGCCAAGACTGGGGTGCTCGGCGGCGCGGCGTTCCTCAATCTCGACGCGTCGCTCTTCTGGGTCGTCTGCCTCATGCTCGTCGGCAACGTCAGGGAGGACTACTTCGACGACGACGGGGTTAACGGCGTTGCGGGGCTCAAGGAAAGTGACGACTTGGTAGGTCACGATATGCATGTTGCATCTGCATAGTGTACATAGACGTGGCTCCTTGTCGAGACCATTGTTGTGTAAATAAATTTGGCTAATGCATATTTACAGTTTGGAATGTACGAATTTCACATGATACCGTTCAATTCCCACGTAAAAACGATGCCCACCGAGAAACCATCGGAAAAACAAGCCGTATAAAACCCTACTTCCCATTGAGACGGAGACAAGTCGAGACGGCCGGGACCCACGATCGATATTGGGGGACAACATGAGGCCCATCGGATCCATTCCACCGCGATGTTTTTCACGAATCTAGACTCAATAAATCGATGTGAATTTTCACGAATTAAATAATGAAGACTAGATGTCATGCTTTGAGATTCGTGAAAGATCAACTGGAAACATGATGGAATTGTGGACCATATCCTATATGATTGTTTTCCAGACCCATCGGCTTCACGAGGTTAGTCCCTTGACAAGTAGATCAACTAACACTGCCAACGTGTAAAATGCTGTAGAGTACTGCCCATAACGTACCTAGTCCCAAAATCCCAATCTAATTGAGGAGTTGCAGTTACGCAGACCCACACAGAAAAAGAGCAAACAAATGTTCGTATATTATGTGCTATTTTTTCCTTTCCAAAGTGAAGAACCTGTTCGTATATTTGCACCAGCATATGTATGCGCATCAATTTGGTAAAAATTGCAGCTTATCTAGAACAAGCAAAGCTTTGGGTGTGTGGAATATGTTTTCCACCAAACCAGCGGCGCAGGCTTCGCTTCTTGCGGCACAGACGTCTCGTCACCTGGCTCAGGTCCCACTCCCACCTGATCCCATTGGTGGAAGCGCGATCCAATCATTTTCCTCACAAATCTAACCAACCTACAAGTCTTGATCTTATATGGACTGGTCTCTGCCACCACGCTGGTAGAAGTTCTGTCGGTTGGTATCGTTAATCCATGGCGACCGCAATGTATAGTGGATTTTTTTTTATACGGGACAACAATCCAACCTAGGACAAGGTGGGTTTCACTTGTCATAGCATGGTTTATGAAGTGATCGATTGTTAAACTCTTTACAGCCGTCTAGAATGTACAATTATAAAGCAAGAAATAATATCGAAAGTAAGCTTTCGATTACAATAAAAACCAAACTCTTATTATACAAGGATGAGGCTTAATAACCGGTTTTGACACGAACACGGGCATCTAAGCCCAAAGTTAATATATTACAAGACAAAAGAACTTCTAAACCATAGGCACGCTTGAACGCGGTCGATACCTAATACCAGCAATCATTGCCATCCAAAGAAGAATTTTTGAATTTGACAAGAAACACAAATTCAAACCAAAGACTTAAAAAAACAAATTTATTATTTCAGTTTAATTTGAGATTATTTATATATTTTGGTCTCTTAAATAATGTGGTACAATAGGTCTTGCATCTTGTCAACAAAAACATCTCGAGAGTACTTTTCAAAAGAATCAACTACTCTCAACAATCAACATGATTGTTGAAAGAAAACGACTAACATGAAACTTACCTGAGAATCTTTACATCAACATATATTCAACCTGAGAATCTTTACATCAACATATATTCACACGTAATTTAGTTCAATCCCCGTGAGAACCGTAGGAAAGATGAATACGCTGCAACAGATGATTGTATTGAGACTCGAGGGCAGTTTATATAGAGTACAAGGTTTGGAGGAGGGCAATAAGCCTCTCCTAAAGATAAGGCATGTATCCTAAAGATAAGGCAGATATCACGGATTAAAATCCTACAAAATATAGAGATATGCTAATATACTCTAATATCCCCCCGCAGTCGTAGTGGTAGCATTACGGACAGCAGGAGCGTCGCGGATGGTCAGACTGGAGAGGAAGCTGAAGGTGGGGAACCATCGAACTGACATTCCCTCGTAATCATAGCGGGAGCATTGGGAACTGTTGTCGCGGATGCGGTGATTGTAGAAGGAACCAACAAGTTTGCTCAAGATAATGATAGCCCTTTGTTGCCGAGGTAGCCGAGAGAGGTGACCATAGTCGTAGCCGTGGAGGAGGGAGCCATGTCGAGGTAACCGGTGTCGAGGTCGTCACTGTGGTCGGGGTAGTGGAGTTGATGCAGAGGAGGATGTGGCTGAGGTCGGTGAAGAGGTCGCCGACGTCGTCCGCCACGGTCGAAGATGAAGCAGATGGGGAGGGCGGCTAGATCCGGCGAGGAGGAGGTCGGATCTGGGCGAGGCACCGCCGGATCCAGCGCGGAGGAGGCTGGATCCGGTAGCGGCGGCACCGGAGAAAGCCGGGGCAAGCTGGAGGCAGCGGTGTTGTCGATTGAGGAGCCGTGATCTGGGGTCGTGGAGACGAGCGACGTAGAGAGCCGACTCTAGATCTGGGTGGAGAGAAGCCCATCGGCGCAACCAACAAGGAGGAGGCCATATCCGCATGAGGCATCGCTAGATCCGGCACGGAGGAGGTTGGATCCGGGAGCGGCGGCACCAGAGAAGGACCTGATCAGCATTGACGAAGACGGTGGCGTCGACGATGGCAATGGTGACCACGGCAGTGACACTGCAACCCAAAGGGGTGATGCAGCGGCCATGCATGTCAATGGCATGACCACAAGTGCGGGCTCCTGGTGGTGCGACGGCTTGTACTCATGGACAACGGTCCGCCAGCGTGATAACGACAATAGACGGGGCGCTTGGAAGACCGTGGAGGGAGGGCCATGTCGACGAGCGCGCCGCATCACGCCACGACGTCATCGGAGGAGAGGAGGCGCCAGAGAGGTCGGCGAGGAATGTCGACGGATCGGCAGGGCGACGCAAACCGATCTATGATCGGAAAAAGAGAAAAAACCCGATCTGAATATGACCGGAAAAAACTCTAATTGGTAGTCAATCGGATGATCGGCAACACAACTTAAACTACGGGTTGCGCAGCCCCCGGGACAGATCATGGAGACAAGATTATCTCCTAGGGGCAGCACAGCGGAAGCTGTGGAGTCGGTGGCTCAAGAGCGGCACCACTTTGATACCATATAGGAAAGATGAATACACTGCAATAGATGATTGTATTCAGACTCGAGGGCGGTTTATATAGAGTACAAGGCTTGGAGAGCAAGAAGCCCCTCCTAGAGATAATGCAGGTATCCTAAAGATAAGCCAAGTATCACAGGATTACAAATCATACCAAATATAAAGATATGCCAATACACTCTAATAAGAACCATCAACTACGTGCAACAAAAGAAACATCAAACCAACTAGCTACCCCTCTTATAAAAAACAAACCACTCACATAACTCTGCTATAGAAAAAGACTAGCAACATGGAATGCTACAACCGGTCGCGCTCTCTGTCGCTGCTGACACACATTACGCGTCCTCATCAACCTCCCTTGAGTTGGAATACGTCGGCCCTGTGTCTACTACATAAAACCTCTGGCCATGTTTGCCTAAACTGGCAGTTTGTCTGGCGAAACACAGCGTCGCACCGCGTCAACCGTCAAGTTACTCGTCAATGACAGGATGCACACGAAAGCCAACCTACTTCGAAAAACATTGGTGGACAATGCTACCTGTGAGTAGGGGTGGAAAAAAACTCGTTAGTGGGGCTCGTCAGCTTGTTTCAAAACTGCTATAATTACACTCATTAATTGGTTAAACATTGAAATGGGTCAATTTCTAATGGAATTAGATTTTACTCTAGTTCGACTCGTTAGCTCGATTCTAAAAATTGAAACTACAAATAAAATGACATCACATTGTGTCAATTTCGAGATAAGCTCGATAAGACGAGGACTTGGCTCGATATCCACCCCAACTTGTGAGGTCTGCACTACTGACATCGAAGATGCCAATCATCTCTTTGGCGACTGTTCCTTTGCGTGATCCTTCTGGCATGCGTTCAACATCTCCTTCAACACTTCCACTGTTACGTTTGCCTCGCCTACTGCGCCCCTCACGCGTTCCGAAGACTAGCTACAACACCATCCTACTGCTCTGTTTGTGGCATATTTGGAATCATCGACATGAAGTTGTTTTCAGGCGTGCGAGCCATCGATGCATTGCCTCATCAAATCATGCACTGAAGATGCAACACTATTTGTTTTTTTGGATCTTAGGAAGTTTTTTTGGATCTTAGGAATTAGAAAGGGGTTTTAAGAAAGCAAGTTTTAGGAGAGTTTTTAGCCAAACTGATTTTAAGTTGTTATTCTGTTAGGATGAATTTATGGATTACTTTGTTTGGATCTGGAAAATTAAAACAAGCTTTCACCAATTTCGTGTTTGGCTAAAGATATACTTCAAATTGTATTTTACTGTGGGTTAAACAAGCTGTTTTTTACCATTAGATCGACTCTCTCTGTACTATTTGATCCAGTCTCTCCACGCGCTCTACTGCTGGCACTGCCTCGCTACTCACTCACCTCTCTCTTACTTTCCCCTTCACCTCCTCTCTCAACGTCTTATGAGTTCCTCATCCCCTCACCTTCCATGCCACCAGTCGATTCATCGCCATTGCCGATGAATCTCATCGTCAAGCTCCCGTGTGGACGTGGGCTAAGCTCCACACCACCTTCTACCCATGGATTTTGTCGTCCGCCCACTCGCCTCCGTTTGGCCATGGCTGAGCTCCACACCCCCTTTGGTCATTGATTCCGTCGTCCGCCCACTTGCCTGCCCGCCGTCCGGCGATGGCTAAGCTCCACACCTCCCTCCAGCCATGGCTGGTCTACATACCTCCCTTCGTCGGACCACCCACCGAGCTCCGCAGAGGGCTGCTTCCCTAGGCCTCGGTCCACCGTGATTCTCACAGAGCATGGCACGAGTTGCATGACCTTGTGGTAAGGTTAGTGGGCGCGGCGAGAGGATGGCACAGCAGCGGTGACCAACGTGCATGATCCACAGCTTCAACAACTCTGGTGACATCCGGGCCACCTCCTCCTCGTCGTCATGTACGCAGGTGAGCCCTAGCCCTGCCTCCAAATCTACATTGATTTTGGGCATTTGATGCTTCGAGTTTCAAATTTGAAACTAGACACTAGCTAGAGCTTGCCTACACTAAAAATATAGAACAATGACACTGCAGAAATATTGCTAATAAGCATTTTTTCAGAATCAGAAAATTCATCATCTGGCATTTCCTGCACAATATAAAACTAATGACTGTATCAAACAAAGATTTTTTCCTATGTGACCAAAGTGAAATAATCAATAATGAAGCACTAGCACATGAAGCATTTAAAACTAAAAGTATCATCGAACATTGTAGGACAATCTGAAAACAACTGAATGGAAATTGTTTTCTTAATTTCTAAAACGCCAAAGATAACTGAAATCAATAACTAAGCTTAATGTTGTACTACAAGCAGCTAAAGATCGAGTATCCATTTAGTCCGCATCTCGTCATCCATCTCAATTAAGATTGCCCTTTGATCGGCATCTAAAAGTGCTTTCACACCTTTTAGTTTTTTTTCTTCTTTGACTCAAGATCATTCATATTATTTAATATGTTCATACATGCTTTCACCGAATAAGCTTCATTTTGTTATGCTGTATTTTTCTTCATTTCAACCATGCTAATTGATACATGTGCAAGACGATCCATTGCAAGTATGACATCATCAGCTGTGCACTTTTGCCCTTTAGGATTATCTGGGGCTTCACCTCCATTAGCATTAGAGCACTTCATCTTTTTCTATGGAAATTTTGGATTTTTTTAGTTTTCTAGGGATGAACAACAGGGCTAACATTTTTTTCAGGTGAATCAATGTTGTGTACTTCAACATCCTTATTCAGATCAATTAGTTTATATTTGCTTGTAGCCGCTGCACCCTTTCCTTTGCTAGATATAGCATTAAATTCAGATGCTGTTGAACTAGCACATATCTCTTAAAGATCTATCCAACTAGGCCACACTTTTTCGTGTTATTCTTAAATTGAGCTATCTCTATGCAATTTGTTAATTTATTGGTTAAAAATATGCATTATTTCAAAATCTTATGCAACTACAAGAATATATTATTATTAAGATTTGGATATACCGTAATAAGATTCTCCCAATGTTCGTTAGAAGCTTTGGATCATTTTGTCATTATCATCCCAACCAAATCTTGTGCGTGCTAGAAGTTTGCTCACGGTAGCGTAGCAACTCCGGAAGTACTTATGATGATTTTTCAATTGCCGCAATTCAATCTTGTCAACTCTGGAATCATTGAACTTAACTAAGATTTCGCGCTATGCTTTCTTTGTGTAGCCTGTTCCTTCCTTCCCACCATTTAAGGTTTGATCCTTTAGTATATTGAGGAGGAGGTTATCCTCAAAAGATTCCCAGATGTGCCACTTTATGGATGTTTTTTCTGCATTCTCTTTTTTAACTTTTTTTTGGCATATGATCATCCATATTCCTCTAAAATAAACCGACATATCAAAATCCTTGATGTAGCATGAGTATGTTGACACAACATTGGTGGACTCACATGTAAGATCTAGAAATGCGGTTATTGGTATGGAGTGAAAACATAAAGCTGTAATGCAATATTCGTCATGTTAGTCAAAGAAATTATTACCTATTCTCTTGTGTTTGTTTTCAAGGCAAAGAAATATTGGTTATCAAGGACATTATAGAAATTTGTTGTTTAATCAGTATATCTACATGGTCTGGTGTATTTCCAAGGTAAGTGTAAAATTACTTGATCTGAAGGCTGCGGCTACTAGAACCAACTTGTTAAGATGGTCAGGAAATTGTTACCAACCTGACAAAATCTAGCGATTTCATCCTTAGAAACTTGCAACAAGAGCAAAGAACACAACAAATATTACAAAAATCTGGTTTGGTAATTTTGTAGTTACATGTGCATTCTGTCATCCAAGTAATAAATCTGGTTTGGTAGCTTTTTGATCGCTGAAAAACCTAACCTCTGTCTACATTATCTAAATGCCTTGCAGCCTTGCAGGCGACTAGATAAGATGTGGTATCTAATCAAGATGAAGCCATTGGTGCATGCATGTCTGATGTTCAATGTACGTAAATACTTTGGCATTGAATTTGATGTACAAGAAGATATCTTACTTGCGACGTTGAACAACAATTTTGCCATCTGTAAGCAGATTGAAGGGCACGACAGACACGTCTAGGGTCACGACCGACGGCGGCCTTCTCTCAAATCTAAATGGATTACTTCAACAATACACTACCAACCCTAATCCTTCTGTTCAATACACTACCAACCCTAATCCTTATGTTCCTTCTTATAAACATGTGTAAAGCGAGCGAGTGGGAGACCAAACAGAGTTACGCGCGCATGCACTAGAATAGAGAGGCCAAAAAAGTTTTTTTTTTGTGCGCAGATGCCAGATTAGCGAGTTTGTTGATAGGTCGACAATGTGTATATCACAATTTGGTTTTCTTAAAAACGACGGGCCCTTGTTTTTGGGAAAACGCAATATTCTGGATTTACGAGAAACCAGTTTTACTTATCTCGGGAGTTAGTTACCCTATCCAAACAGAGTTATCCTAAAATGATGCTAAGAACGGTTTTGTGAAAATCGGTTTTCACAAAATGTATGATCCAAACAAGGCCTATAGGTGGAAAGAATGCTAACTAAAGATCGGCATGTGATCTCTACCTGGAAATCTCTCTTCTCCTCATCCCTTTATATAATTCACTAAAGCTTGGTGTAAGTCAATACAATTCAAGTGGGATCTCTCCCTCGGCGACTCTTTTGAAAAAAAACTAGCAACATGGCAAAGACATGTAGCCGCTACAGTTGCACGTTAACTCGTACTAGTTAAGTGCCCGTGTGTTGATACGAAACATCTCATGAGTGTAATAGTTTATTAATTAAAGTATATATAATATATCTCAATTCGTCAAGACCTGCGGAGCAGAACAGAAGAGTGGGGGTAGAGAGGAGGAAGTGAGGTCCGTCCAGATTTGAACGATGGAAGCGGCGACCAGGGGGGAGGCAAGGGCGGAGAGGAGTTGGAAGCGCATGCGGCGTCATAGGCGATACCAGGAGAGGAGTAGGGAGCGCACGATGCGAGAAGACAATTTGTTGATAACGTGACTCACATGTTAGTAAAGAGAGACATGAGTAGGAGGGACCACCAACTCTAATTTTGAAGCAGCAGCGATGTTTGAACATTGTTTAGTCCCAATTGTGCAGTGTCAATCGTTCTAAGAAAAAGAAAATTGTGCGGCGTCTCGGTCAAAGAGACTAGCGAGCAGATTCGAGATCGTCCAACCGCTGGGACGGACAACACGACGTGACACCGGTCTCGCGGAGGACACAAGTCACGGAACCGGTACAGGGCCACAGCCCACAGCACTGACCAACCTCCGTCCCCGTGTCAGGGAAGAAAAGAGAGAAGGCGCGGCGCCAGCCACGAGGGTGGTCATCCCCGAGTCCCCCCATTTTATTTCTCCACAAAGCCAGTACGGAGACTCCGCGCCACGTACATCTCTCCCACTGCGCGCAGAGACCAGATCAGAGCCACCGCCACTACGCTAACCCCACTCCGCTCTGCTCTCATCTGCCGCCGCCGCCGCCGCCGCTTGCTGCTGCAGTGCGAGGAGGAGAGGAGATGAGGCCCAAGAGCCTCCCGTTCATCGCCTTCGAGCACAAGCGGTGCGTTAATTCCCGTCTCCGCGCCTCCGCGCGCGTTCGGGCGGCGTAGTGGGCTTCGCCGTTTCAAAAAATTTCTTGGGATTTTCGTCTCTTCCTTTTGTTCCGTTGCGGGATTTCCGCTTCGTTCGTTTGCCGGTTATCTCGGTGCTGCGCCGCGTCGCAAGGGTTTCTGTTGCTAGATTTGGGGGTGGGGGTGGGGGGGGGGGGGGTGTAATGCGGCCCGGTATCGCGTGTGCATGTTTGAGGTTTGCGGACCGGCGAGCACCGGATCACCTCCGCGTATCGGAGGCTAGGTTTTATGCTTCGGATAATTTTGTTGGGGGATTTTCCGAATTGGGAGCTTAGTGATGTTTGCCTTTTGATAAGATCTGGGTTTCTATGGAAGTGTCGCAACAAGTTTAGGATTGTTTCGGTAGTACAGCCGATACTGTAATTGAGTTGCGAAATCATCACCTATTTTTAGTGTGTATGATTACTGCTAGCAGATTTTTTTGTCTCGCTGCTTTGAATCTGGGAGAGGATAAAAGTATAGAATCCTCAACAGTTTCAAGCATTAGATGATAGATAGTTGCTTTTTTCAGTAAGTCGTAAGAATTACTCCTTTCTGATCCAGTCTGATTGAAGCAGGGATGCCTATGGCTTCGCCGTGCGCCCCCAACACTTGCAGCGTTACAAGGAGTATGCAAGCATCTACAAGGTACAAGACACGCGCCTGAATTTTCTATCTGCATTGTTTGATCTTGACGAGCTGCACGCCTTCTGGTGCGGTACTTGCAGGAGGAGGAAGAGGAGAGATCCGATAGATGGAAGAATTTTCTGGGGAGGCAGGCTGAGTCGTCTGGACAGGATGCTGAGGTCGCACCTGCCCTGGAGGAAGGTGAAGCTGCAGGGGATGTTGACGAGAATGCTGAGGCTGGCAGTTCTGGATTGCTGCATGAAAAGACAGTGCAAGGGCCACACAAGATTGAGTTATGGAAGCCAATTAGGCCATCCCTGGGCAACATAGAGCAGCTGATGAGCCTGCGTGTCGAGAAGAAGCAATCATCTGCTGTAAGGCAGCACACAAAGGATGGAACCCATCTCGTGAAGGTCGAAGTGGGCAAGTTGTATGAGGACTCAGATGATGAGTTCTATGATGTAGATAAGGTTGACCCTAGCCAAGAAATGCATTCAGATGATAGTGCCAATGCTGACATTGGTAGCAGGAGTAAAGAAGAAATTTATCCTTCGAAGGAAGAGTTGGAGTGCCTTGTCCATGGTGGACTGCCAATGGCTTTGAGAGGAGAGGTACAGTTTGTATTCTGAATTTTTTTATTCGTTCTTGTTTCTAATTTTAGATTTATTCAGCTCATTCAGCAGCGCCTTGCTCTTGTCATGCAGCTGTGGCAAGCTTTTGTTGGTATTGGAGCTCGTAGGGTAAAAGGGTATTATGGTAGTCTGCTTGCGGCAGAGGGTGTACTAGAAGATAGCAAATGCTTAGACTCTTTGACCTCAGAAGGCGTCGATGAAAAACCTGAAGTACCTTCAGCATTCTCCTCTGAGAAGTGGAAAGGGCAAATAGAGAAGGTAGATAGTTGTGTCCATTTAAACGGGAAAGTAGTCTCTTTTTTGTCAACAATTTATATCTGGGAAGTCTAACAAAGAGTGCAATCTGCCACATCTGGGCTCCTTATAGGACTTGCCAAGAACTTTTCCAGGTCATCCTGCTCTAGATGAGGATGGAAGAAATGCTTTGAGACGCTTGCTTCTAGCTTATGCTAGACACAATCCAACAGTTGGTTACTGCCAGGTAAATGTATCCATTAATGTTGATCCGCATTATTTGCTATATGTTGCTGGAAGTCATTTGCTTGTTTGGAGCTCCTTAACAACATTTGACATAAAGTTGTTGTACTCCAAGTCTCACATCCCACCACTGAACCCAAAACCTAGTATTCACTGGTTCCAATAAAAAAGGAGGTGATTATAGTCTTTCTCAATCAATATCCTGGTGTTACAATCATATAGTTTACAAGCATTTATCCTTGGACATTTGTCTACTCTTTTCTTAGCAAAGATTTGTCATTTGAATGCTGCAGGCGATGAACTTCTTTGCTGGTCTCTTACTTCTATTGATGCCAGAGGAGAATGCATTTTGGTACATCCCCATTACAATTTGTTGTACAGTTATTTTGGGTTTCATGATAGTTGAATTAAATAATCTGTTAAATCTGTTGATGGTATAACAGGACATTGGTTGGGATTATTGATGACTATTTTGATGGGTACTTTTCTGAAGAAATGATTGAGTCGCAGGTATTGTGATGCTCTCATTTTATCCCCTTTTAATATTTGCATATTCGGTTGGATTCATTCTTATGTGAGATAAATATTTGGTTGCCCTTCAGGTTGATCAGCTTGTTTTAGAGGAGTTAGTCCGAGAGAAATTCCCAAAACTAGGTGAGCAGCTTATTACACAAAGAGTACATAATATTGGTGCGATGTGGCTCGTTTAGCTAGTAACTGCAAAAATCCAAGAATTCAGGGCTTGACATGCTTCTTGATGCAGCAAATCACCTGGATTACCTCGGCCTTAAAGTTGCATGGGTTACTGGACCATGGTTCCTATCCATTTTCACCAATGTGCTTCCCTGGGAGAGTGGTTAGGCTTTGTTTTATGTTATTTTCAACAATTGCTGCTTCTAGAAGAACATTCTCTAACATCCTACCTTAGCTAAGTCTATGGGGTTACCTCCACAAAGCACATTGATGTCTCATTAATTCCAAGCCGACATTGCTTTTACTGAAGATGTTAACAACGCTAATCTCATGTAAGGAATATATCGATTATAACCACTATGTAAGGGAACAAAAGTAGATGGTGCAGATCCATGTGATCTTTATAAGGAGGGAGAAGTTGTAAAGCGAGCCCTCAGCCATCACTAAAAAGAGTGCACTGCAAACGACCATAACCATGTTTTTCTTACATCTCATGTGCTGGTTATGGGGTACCTCGGAACCATGAAAAATATTCTTTACCGTGATCAGTTATATTTATTATTTGTTACCTCTATGTAAGCAACAACCTTGTTTGGTGTAGCTGTCTCATACATTTACTTCTGTTTGGAATTTTTTTTGACATCTTATTTCTATATACTATTTGAACATTTCAGTTCTCCGTGTCTGGGATGTGCTTCTGTTCGATGGAAATCGTGTGATGCTGTTCAGGACAGCTCTTGCACTACTGGAATTTTATGGTACCGGGACACACTCTTGATTTGTCATATTTTCAAAGAAAAGGATAATATTTATAGTCAGCATAGAGCCATACATGCAAAAGTCCATCTCATGGACTAAATGGAGACTGATGCTTGTGTTAATTGCAGGCCCTGCACTTGTGACTACAAAAGATGCCGGTGATGCGGTTACCCTTTTGCAGTCTTTAGCTGGTTCCACTTTTGACAGCAGTCAGCTTGTCTTGACAGCTCGCATGGGATATCAATCTGTAAATGAAACAAGATTGCAAGAGCTGAGAAATAAACACCGGCCATCTGTTATATCTTCAATGGAAGAAAGAGCGAAAGGTCTAGGTGTCTGCTCGGACACCGACGGTCTTGCATCAAAGCTATACAATTTTAAACGTGACCCTGAACCACTGGTGTCAATAAGTAATTCAGCCGACCAAATAAGTGATGTGGCCGATGGGGATGTCAACCAAGAAAGTGATTCTGGAAATATGGATGATACATATGGTGACCTGACAGTCACATCTGAGATTGATTCTTTGCCAGATCCGAAGGACCAGGTATCCATCTCAATCATAGAGTTTAAGCTTTACTACCGTACTCAAGTGGTTGTAATCTGTGGACCCTTTGATCATTTTTTAACTTCCTTGAGTACTAGCTCAAGACCTCAAGTGGTTGCCGTAATTTACTAATTTGAATTAGTTGTATTACTGCAGGTCATCTGGCTGAAATTTGAGCTATGCCGACTGCTAGAGGAGAGAAGATCAGCTGTTCTCAGGTATGTTTTCCACATATTCATGATTTTATTTTGTCATAGATTGCTGGAACCATATGTTCTTAGGTCGATTTGGTCCAATTTCCAAATAATTCATGATTGCATTTTGTTATAGGTTGCTGGAACAATCTTATATGAGAACTGCACTTTTAAAATAGTTGCAATGGTTCGGGTAACTGTTCCCAGTTTTTTTTTTAATTCTGTCTTGGGGACCAGTTTTCTGCAGTAATATGGACTGAAGATGGTAAATCCCAGGCATCTCACAGTATAACCAGTTGAAACTCTACCAGGAATTAGCTAAAAAAAACTTGTTTCAGCTACAAACTAGCCGAAATCTGACTTTTTTTTTGTTATTTTTGTTCTTCTTGTTTGCTTATTGTTGAAAGACTTAGTTAATTACACCATTTTATTGTATACACAAATCTACCATAACCACTCAAAACAGAACCAGAATTGCTCTAACGTCCAAATATAGTCTTAAATTGTGTGGGTTAACCTGGCTGTTTTACCCATATCAGTACTGACCTAGTTGTCTACATACATCCCATGAACTATTTATAAGCAAATTATTTCACAAGTATTTAGTTTAGAAGTAATAAGAGCAAACTATTGACTGCTGTATATGTGCTAATGAGTTTTAGCTATTGTTTGCTGGTGGGGTGAAATTGTGAAATGCAAGATGCCTGTACATAACTTGTTTCAGGGTGCATTCATGGCTGTTGAATATTTTGTGCACAGTTGAAGCGTTCTTTTTAATTTCTTTGTTCTTGTTTGCTATTCAGAGCTGATGAACTAGAAACAGCATTGATGGAAATGGTTAAGCAAGATAATCGGCGGCAATTAAGTGCAAAGGTATAGCCAGATAACTACACTGTTGTATATGGAGAAAATCTTCCATTATGCCAATAGCTAGATTGCACAGTAGTATTTAGCTCATTGTTGTTTCCTATGCAGCTATGCAACAGAAATAACCTTTTTCTTCCTAGTTCTGTATGTTTAGCTTGCGGGTCTAAAGTATATCTACCATTTGTTTATAAATAACCATTTCACAAAACAAAAATTCTGCAAGATTTAAGTAGTACAGGTCACAGGGCCTACATCACTTTGTTTTGTAATAACCATTCACCAATTTATAACCTCTGCCAATCTTCATAATTTATCCTATGGGCCAAAGACCTCTGGTTTTCTTGGAACAACATAACGTGCAAAAAATCTGCTCTACTTTTTAGGTTGAGCAGTTGGAGCAAGAAATATCTGAACTAAGGCAGGCCCTATCGGACAAGCAGGAACAGGAGCAAGCAATGTTTCAGGTACAGTTGGTGTTTGTTCATTCTTGATTCTTCTAAATGTATCATTCTACTATGACATTTCCACTAACCAGGAATCACATTGAAGGTACTAATGCGTGTGGAACAAGAACTGAAAATTGCAGAGGAAGCACGCATCTCTGCTGAGCAGGATGCTGCTGCACAGAGATACGCTGCTAATGTGCTGCAGGTTAATTAACCAACTTGATCTATTGCTTGCCCAGATTGTTTTTATTTTTCTTATGCATCACTATTTCCATCAGAATTAGCCGAAATTCCAGTCATGTTCAGTGTAGCATCCATCCTCTACTAAATAATTTTGGCACATTAGGATATTTTAAGAGATAATTTTGTCATATTTATTAACACATGAGCATACACTTCTGAAATATAGTTGCAATATTAGGTTCAAAAAGCAAGATTGAAAAAACTGTCCGGTTTCTACAGCTAACTTGGCTAGGATCCTTTCCAGTAAACCAACACCTTTAAACAAATATACCAGGCTACCAGCAATTAATTTATGCTGGGTTATCCAATTTGATTACTGATTTCGTTTGGTTCTAACTGATTTTTGAATCATTCTCTGACTCTCGACTCTGTTTTTTTTTAAGAACATCGAATCTGGCAAGTAGCATACACTTTAACAGTATCTTTTAGAGAAAAGGTCCTTAAAATTTCCTTTTGTGACTGATCAAAACCTTTGCTTGTTGAGGAAACAATCAAGTTACTGGATTCGCTATACCCAGAGTCGATTCGCTGTACAGGGTACAGGTTCACTATGGAATCTGAGACTCAGGAAAAGTGGCATACCGAGTACGAATGTATGATGGCTCAGGTGTACTGTGTTCCTTGTGACTATGGGAATAATATTACACAGATTAAACATCTACATGCACATAATCAACATCACAACGTACACGTCTTGTGTGCTCAAAACTTTATGCTGCTTTATTCTTTATTATATTATTTGAAGTAGCAATGCATTTATTATTGAAGAACCAAGCTCCCATTTCTGCCATTCTTATTATTTTGTTACCACTTACCATAAATATTTGTCAGAATTGATATGCAGTGAAGTCAGCTCTATGCCTGCTTTATACACTTTTCTTTTGCTATTTTATACGCTCATAGCATCATGACACATGTGCAGGAAAAGTACGAGGAAGCTATGGCTTCACTTGCCCAAATGGAGAACAGGGCAGTAATGGCAGAAACAATGTTGGAGGCCACACTGCAGTACCAATCTAGCCAGCAGAAAGCACTTCTGTCCCCTTTGCCTTCTCCTAGGTATCTCCATCTAGCGTCTTCAAATGCTATTAGTACCAGACAGCATGCTGCTTAAACCTGGCAACACCTCAATACTAATTAGTAATTACTGATCATCTTTTCGATACCGTTTGAACATCTTTTGTGCTGCTATTTAGAACATTTTAAGGCTGCTAATGTGCAATTATGGCAGCTCGGTTATAACAGTGTGATCTTTTTTCTGAATATTAGCAGAATGTACTAATGTTCATATTTGATTTTCCCTGTTTCCCCCCTGTAGAACATCTATGCTAGATGCATCCCCTAGTCACGCAAACCAAGATTCATCACATGAGTTCCAGCCCAGAAGAATAAACTTGCTTTCACCGTTTTCACTGAGTTGGCGTGATAAGAACAAGGTAATTTCTTCTGACCAATAGGTTAACACTTGAAGTGTCCTGTATATGGTTGCACTAGGTTTGGCTATTTAAAAGGCTTAGCTTGACAATCCAGTAGATTATTTTAGTCTGCAGCACAACAATGGAGATACTCCCATCCTTGAGTTTAAAGCGCCATGTCTTATATCTACTGTCTAGTGTGTTAAAAGCACAAACTTCTATCATCTGGTCACTATAATATTTGCAAATTGCAGCAATATGAATTCGTGGTTAGACTTCAAAATTCCTAGCAAATCCTCCATCCCTTGTCACCCACATCGCACTGACACTTATACTAGGTTACACACTGACCTGTCAGATGGGTTCTTCACAGGGAAAACAGAACAATGCTGATGACTGCACAAGTGCCAAGCTTACTGACACTCGTGATCAAAGGGAAGAAACACCCAACAAGGATGATGAGAAACAGGGAGAAACACCAAAACTGGATGGTGAGCAGTCAGTAGAATCACCCAAAGGAGATGACAAGCCGACAGCAGAGACGCCAAAGAAAGACAACGAGCTGCCAAGGGTCCAAATAGACACGAATGATATGAATGGGCAGCACGAACAGTTGCAAGAAATACAACTGGATTGATAATCACAAGCTCATCCTTCGCCATATTATCTTTGCCACTGGTATATGTTGCAGCTGAGGTAACACTGGATGGCTTCAAGTTTTGAACAATCACGTATTGCTGTACTTATTTCTCGCTCTATTTTTTTATTTCCCCTTGGCCCTTGCCCTTTATGGTTTCCTTTTTCTTTCACTGCCACGTTTGTAGGCCTATAGGTTCGTTCTTCTCTCCATTATAATTTGAGAAGAGAAAAAGGGCAAATTATATGGTTGTCCATTAGTTGTCACCTTCTGATGTAAATGCATTAGAGGAGATGTATCAAAAGAACGGACATTCTGTGAAATTATGGCATGCTTGTTGTGAATTATCAACTCTGCCAGGGCGGCGCGTGCTTGTTGTCGGTATCTCTGCTCTGCTCGAGGAGTCCGCACTAGGTTGCATGCAAATAGATCGAATACGAATCGAATAGTAGTGAAATTATATTTGTATTTGTTTAAAATTCAAATATGCTTGAATACGAATACAAATTGAATGTCATAATGAATACAAATACGAATCGAATATCTATTTAATTCGGTCGGATCCAGATATTCTCATAATTTATGTAATGTGAAGATATTAGTGATGTTTTATCCTTGTATACTCAAACTTAATCATTCTAATATATTTATTTCACCTAAAGAAACATGAATTTTCACATTAAATTAGAAAAAAAATCATCCAATTAATATGTATACTACAATAAAATACTTATATTGTCACACCGAATTCGAATACGAATAGTTCGGATAAAATAACAATTTGGATGGGAAAATTCCATAGCAATTCGAATACGAATGCGAATAGGAGAGATTGATAATTGGATGGGAAAAAAAATCTATAACGTCGTATCCTGTTGTATCCTGTTGAATACGACAGTAGAATAATATGTATAATTTGGATCCGTTTTTCATCCTAGTCTGCACTGGGCCTTGACTACAGCTTTGATAAAATGTTTTGCTATGGCTGGTGTCCTCCACAGATTCGTGTGCCCAGTTGAGGAGGCTGTAGTGCTTGTTTTAGTCCGGATGAAAGTAACGAATCTTTGGTCATATTGACACTGTTTTTGAAAGTATTAGCGAAAATAGCTCTTGTCGTGCCGATTTTGCAAAATAGAGTCTCGTCTGTACGGTCACCGTGAAGTTTTCCCAATAGAACGACATATACCCATGTCCGCACAGTCAGAGGCTGCCACACGGCCACCGTACGGTGGAGGGGCTGCCGCACGGTGTCCGCACGACCAAGGACTGCCGTACGACCACTGTGCGGATGAGCTGCCCACCACACGGTCACCGTGCGGGACGACTACTGTAACCACGCTGTTTAGTCTTCCCGACCAAATCGCTGCTGTTTCGTCTTCTAGGCTTCTTCTAGTTCTAGCTCCTCCCGGTCGGTTAGTTTTTTATGATCCGCTTAATTCATTTCACTTGGAGAAAATGACACGACATAGTACAAATGATGGCGTAAGAAATATAAAAGAAATCGTACGGAAAAGGGTGAAGGGTGCTTTCTGCCACCCTTCGTAAGCATTTTTTCCTTCTTTTTAATCTCTTGCTTGGCGTCCAACGACTCGAAACAATTGGATGTTGGATTTCATAAGCAAGATGCTGCTGCTAGCTGCAGTTTCGTTGGTTGATGCTGATCCAAGTCAACAATTACTTTACCCTTAATTTTTCTTTCTTTTTGTAGCCCGTGAACAGAGCTCCCACTAGCCTTTATTTCCACCCCCTTTTGGACAAAACAAAACGACTAGCAAAGAGGTCAGATGATCATAATTATGAATAAACTAAGTTCTAATTCTAGTTGGTCATCATTTCCTCTGGTACTAGTATGCAAATGCAAGACTAAACAGCATGGCCATGCGGTGGGCAGCTCAGCCGTATGGTGGCCGTGCGGTATCCGCTCGACCGCACGGTGATCGTGCGGACATAGACACGTGTCGGTCCATTGGAAAAACCATAAGATAGCCACGCAGATGAGGCTCTATTTATGCAAATCCGGCACAACGAAAGCTATTTTCACTAATACGTCCAAAAACAACATCAATACGACCAAAAACTCGTAAAGTTACATGTGTTTGTCCTCCCTACATGCTCCAACCTCCAGGTCCAGCAGCCATACTTTTGGGCTACCCATTTTGTTTCCACTGGAATCTGTCCCAACTTTCAAGTCTATCTGAATAGTTGTCACTGTGTGGTCCTCCGAGGCAAGTTTGCTGATGCGCTACCTGTGAGACACTGGAGACCAATCTAATCGGCAAAAGCCCAGTTCTCATCGTCGTCGTCGTCATTATATTATTATTATTATTATTTTGAGGGAAAGTTCTAGTTGTTGAAACAGGCTTGTTGTCTATTCTAGTGAGTCAAAGGGTCAATATATAACATGTACAGGATTATCAATATGCAAAGAACATCCTAGGCTATATACATATATAACACCCCACTCAAACTCATGGTAGATCAACAACACTGAGTTTGGAGAGGTAGAAGCTATGCTAAACTCTAGTTTGTGTCTTGGTGAACAAATCTGCTAACTGAAGCTCCGAAGACACATACTGAAGATCAATAACTTGGTCTTACACATGTGATCACATGTATAAAGCATCTACTCCAATGTGGTTGGTGAGCTCATGCTTCACAAGATCTCGAGCAATGCTGATCGCACCAGTATTATCTGATAAGAGAGGAGTCGGTGCAGAAGCGGAAACACCGAAATCCTCAAGTAGCCACCGAAGCCAGGTGATCTCAGCTGTCAACGATGCTATGGCTCTCAACTCAGCCTCAGCGCTCGAACAGGAAACGACAGTCCGCATCTTTGTCTTCAGACAATCAAGGAGGAACCAAGAAAAATACAATAGACAGAAAGATACTAGCGATCAGAATGATCGCTAACCCAGGTCGTATCAGAGTATGCCTGAAGCTGTAAGAAACTGGAGCGAGGAAAGAAAATGTGACGAGTGATGGTCCCACGAAGATATCGCAGAACACGAAGAAGGTGACTGTAACATCCCAAATCTTGGGTTTGTATTTCAAATGTATAAAAAGGTGAACTTTTTAATACTTTTGAACATGCATATGATTTCTAGAGTATTTGCATAAATTGTTACATTTGAAAATTTTGAATCAAAGAAAACCTACAACTCAAATCGAAGCTTAAAGTGAAAACGGAGATAAATAATTGTGATCATCCTTGGGAAACATTTTATTAACCCTTATAATATTTATCATGAATAAATATAATTTTTCCCAAATTTTTAAAACCTATCTTAACCCACTGAAAATTCAAACTCAAATTCAAAAGACCTTTTGGTGGCAGAATAAAAGAATAATAAGAATTAAAACATGAACAATGAGGTTATAAAATTTATATGAGTACTAGATCATCCCAGGAACCTCCCTGTAAAATTTTAGAATTTTTCAAATTTATTTGATATTTTTAAAGCCCCGTAAAAGTAGGAGAGTTTGAATAAAATTTCAGTTAACTGTTGACTTGACCGAGCCACTTTGACTTGGTTGGACCCAACCACCTAGCCCAACTGACTGAACCAGTTGCACCCGACTCTAACCAGACACGGACTCGGGCCTCGTGACTCGACTCAACCCAGTTAACACTTCCAACCGAGCCAGGCTGCATCTCGCGCGCATTTGTGTCACTGAGCTGTGGCCCCACTTGTCAGCATCGCCGTCATCCTCACGTGCTGGCGATGCAGGGCTTCGACGCCACACAACCGTGACATTCCGAGCGCCTTCGTCCTCGCCAGGTCATGCCATGAATCCACCGCCCATTTCCACCACTCCTGAGCGTTGCCGTTACATGCCGTTGTCATTTCCGTCTCTGTCCCAAGCTTAACCCCCCTCTATCGCCTCCATTTACATCATTCCTCCTCTCGGTGACTCAGGAGGAAGAGGCTCTCCTGTGCTCAGCTCTAGGGTAAACCTTGGGCACCTACGTACCTTCTGTTCTACTTTCCTTGTCGTGTCTATCTATTCTAATGCGAGGTCTTGTCTCCCTATGTAGCTCTCAGAACATAGAGCTCACCACCTTCTTCTTGAGCATGCTCGTAGAATCGCCGTCGTGTCATCCTCGTCCTCGGTAAGCCATTTGTCCCCCTAGCTGCGTCAGCACATGTTCTAGAATACAAGGAAGCTTCCCCCTTCATTGATTTGGCTTTCGTTCACAAGAGCCTCGAGAGCTAGAGTTTTCCCCATTTCTGGCCGCAAGTGCCCCTTTCGTCCCCGACTCGGCATGGTGTGGCATTAACCAATTCTATGCAATTTCACCATTCCCTTAGCACACTTTAGCTTATCCGAATCATCATTGCGTTTCTTTTGGTTCAGGGTATCCCCTCCACGGTGAAGCTCCACGCCGCCGTCGCCTTCCTCGACGCCGGCACAACTCCAACCAGCTCGTCCTCTCCAGTTCACCCAGGTAGGTTCCCTGGAACTCCTAGGTTCTTATGCGCGCGTTAGATGGCTTGTTTAGTCGATGGGTTGCGACATGCACCGTAGCTGTAGGAGCACTTCCGCTCCCCGTCATAGCGCTGCTGTGTCGGGCCTTCTCCGACCATGCTCCGGGTGCCCATAGCTTCGCCGTAGCACCAGCTATCCATTTCAGCCCTTAGCCGTCACCGCCATGACCAAAGTCGCCGGCGATAGCCGTGGCCAGCTC
The DNA here is from genome assembly GCA_036346255.1 of Ampelocalamus luodianensis. Lineage (NCBI taxonomy): Eukaryota > Viridiplantae > Streptophyta > Magnoliopsida > Poales > Poaceae > Ampelocalamus > Ampelocalamus luodianensis. Next base: position 11,500,307 of record CM070626.1, read on the forward strand.
ACGGTCTCGGACGCTCTCTTGTCGGATGAGCCGACTGACATTGTAGCTTTTGGATTAGTAGTTAATCTTTGTCTTAAGCATGCTTTACTATGTTGATCTGGTATTAAATGAGCTAATGTGTGGCTTACATGCGGGCCCAGGAGTTTAAGTGCACAGGAAACTGGGTCCGTGGACCACAAACCGGGTGCATGGACTTTAGTCCATGCACTATTCCTGTGAGCTGTGATGCTGACATGTAGGACGCACGTGTCAATGGAATTTTAAATCAGAAATTAAATGAAAAATGACACTATACAGTGGACCCCACATGTCATCGACTGTGGTTAGCTCCGGCTCGGTAAGAAAAGTATTCAATTCCTTTTAAAATTCTGAAATGCTTAATTTTTGTACTAAAAATTCAAATAACTTCAAAAATTCATAACTAATTCAAATTAACTCTAAATTGAGTAAAATCAATTTTGTTAGTTTGCATTTTAATTGTGCTTTAATATGGAATAGGTTTTAAACTTGTTTTTGTCCTAGAAAATTTAGTTATTCGTATTGTTTTTGGTTTAGAATTATTTTTACACTAGAAATGGTTTTAACTTCAAAAATTCATAGAAATTTCTTATGAACTCCATATGAGGAGAATCGAGTTATTCTGGTCATAACTTTTTATTCTCTATCTAGCCATGTAATTCTTGTCTCCACCACTTTTTTTTTGGAAAATTTCACCAAAAAGATAATTCTCGGATGAATAGTGATAGATCACTATTTTTCTGATTTTTGATCCATTTTGATTTTTCAAAGGCCATAACTTCCACATGCAAACTGCAAATCAAATAATTTTTATTTCAAAATTCATCTAAAATCATAATCTACATACTTTGTAATTTTCATGCATTTTGGATGACTTTGAATTTTTGGAATATTTGGTGTTATGCGTTCTTATTCGCTTATCGTATTCGATCATTAGATTACGAAGATTCAATTGCATTCGAGAGTGATCCTCAACAACAGCAAGTGGGTTATCTTCATCAAGGCAAGCAACCCCCCCTTTTTGATCATATTTGATCCTATTATTTTCAATACAAGTATCTTGTTTGCAAATTGTATGTTTGCATGGTCTATTTGAATGATTATTTTTCGTTTGAGGTAGTTATTGTTATTAGATGCATGAGCCGCAGTAAATGTTATTTCCTTGCCACTAACCTAAGTTATTATCCCCGCTGATGTTAGTGCTCGGTAGATGTTATAGAGTCTATACATGTATATGCGATGAGATGCTTAGACATGCTTAGATTTCGGTAGAATTGGACGGTTGTCGACTTAGTCGATAACCTTGATCACACAAATTATTTTATTACACTATGTCCAGCACCTTGTGCTTCTTACTTTGAAAACCAAAAGTGTAAATACAATGATTTAGATTTGGGCAAGTGGTTGAATGGTGTGTTGTTGGGTGTGTAGATGTCTTGCCTAGGTCAACAAGGACCAAACATCTTGTTTAATCAAAATCAAGCATTCTTGCGTGCATTCCACATGAGGGGGATATGAGACTCCTCTTGACTTAGTACTTTATCATGTGTTAGCTCCGAGTCATAGGTGGTAGTTGTGTGTTGTGTTAAAAAATGTTATGTTGTGATGGGTGTGTGGGGGTGGGTAGGGCTGGAAACAGATCAAATAGTCTCGAATACTTTTTTTAAAACGAATAAGAATATGAATTCAAACATTCTCGAATACGAATCGAATATTGTAACGAATTTGAATTCGAATCGAATATGTACTCAATTCGGCCGAATGCGAATATCCTACAAGTTTTGTGACAAATCTCGGTAGAATAAATTTATGTAACATGGCTACACGTCTATAGTATACACGAGTCGTAGCAACACCCAACAGCTACAGATTCGGCACCGAATCAAGACCCCGTCGGAACATAAACGCTTTGGGAAAAAACGGATAGTATTCATATTCATTTTTCCCGGATACGAATAATACCGAACACGGATACAGAAACTATACATTTTCCCAGATAGTAACCGGATACAATAACACCGAATATGAATACGGATATTATTCATTTTTCCCGGATAGTACTCTTTTTTATTCGAATGCGGATTTTACTTACCACATTTGTGTTTTCTCGGATACAAATATCGGATAAAACGGATTATCCTTTAACATTTCCCAGCCCTAGGGGTGGGTCCTGTCTAGGTTCTCCACACCGAGGGGCATCCGTAATTGTCTGAGACTTTACCCTGAGGGGTAGTCGACTGAGGCTTTACTGATGTCTCCGACACAACGTATGGGTTTTTATCCATACGGGCGGCTTGTAGTTAATACATTATATTAGAAACATCTCGTAGGACTTAACCTTGCCAGCATATGGGTGAGAGACTTATCCATATGGGTGAGCGATGTTAGAGCGAGTGATCCCAAGGTAGACAAGGCTCCCGACAAGATGGCAGTAGCGAGTGGGATCCTCAAGAGGCTCACCATTAGTAGGACGAAGGTGAACACCAAGCTCTATATGAGTATCCACCACACGCTGATCAGTTAGATAAGTGCAAGTAAGGATATCCTGAATGTAATGCTCCTAGGAGAGATAGTAGCCCTCGGGCGTAGAAGTGGTCTCAATCCCAAGGAAGTAACGAAGAGGACCCAAATCAAACATCAAGAACTGCTCACTGAGACGCTCCTTCACAAAGGCAATGTAATGAGATTCATCTCCAGTGATAATCATATCATCCACATAGAGAAGGAGGAGCGTCTGACCCCGATGAGAGGTGTGTACAAAGAGGGTAGGGTCATGATCACTGGCGGAGAAGCCAAGAGTAGTAACAACAAAGGAGAAGCGGGTAAACCAAGCACGAGGGGCTTGTTTGAGCCCATAGAGAGAGCGACGAAGGCGACAAACCATACCATCAGGGACAGAATACTTAGGGGGCAGTTGCATGTAGACCTCCTCACGCAACTCGTCATCGAGAAAGACATTCTTAACGTCCAAATGAGAGATGGACCACTGTCGAACAAAGGCCACAGCAAGTAGAGTGCGAACAGTGGTCATGTGAGCAACAGGAGATAAGGTCTCATTGTAGTCATGACCATGCTTCTACTGAAAATCACGTGCTACAAGACGAGCCTTGTAGCACTCAAGGGAATCATCCGAGTGGGTCTTGATCTTGTACACCCACTTACACGTGATGAGAGTGACACACGCAGGTAGGGGCACAAGATCCCAAGTGCCAGTACGCTCCAAAGCAGCAATCTCTTTAGACATCGCGAGCTGCCACTCAAGGTGAGCAGCAGCCTCACGGTAGACCATAGTCTCAGAAGGATCAGCAGCTGCAAAACCGTAGCACTCAGGCGGCCTGACAGTGTGACAATCACAAAGATCATATCTGGGGGGAGAAGAAGGAGCAGGACCCAGCTAGGACGGAGAAGAAGAGCTGGGAACAGGGCTCAGCAAAGACGAAGGCTCAACTGGAGGAGTAGGCCGAGGACGATAAGAGTAGTGCTGAGGAAAAGGTAGAATCTCAACAAAAGAGCGGGAAGAAAACTCAGGCGGAGGTGGAACAAGTACAGTTGGAGGAGAGGGAGGCGAAGAAGGTGGAGGAGGAAGCGAAACCGTAGTGGAAGGCGAAGAGTCAGGAAAAGTTAGAAAGGAGATCGACTCAACAAGAGAATCTAACTTGACTGTGGAGGGAGTGAGGGTAGTAAGGTCGGGACTCATCAAAAGTGACAACCCGAGAGATCCTCATCCGGCGAGCAACAGGGTCGTAGCAATGATAACCCTTACGCTCAAGATTGTAGCTAAGGAAAACACACTCAACTGACTAAGCAGTCAGCTTGGTGCGCTCATGAGATGGAAGAAGGACGAAATAGACACAACCGAAACTGCTAAGGTGACTATACTCTGGGGCTCGACCAAAGAGGCGCTCGACAGGAGTAGAACCCTGAAGAATAGTGAAAGGTTGCATGTTGATTAGAAAAGCAGCAATGGAAATAGCCTCATCCAGAAGTGAGGGGAAAGAAGAGAGGCAAGCATGAGAGCGCGAGCGGTCTCAAGAAAGTGACGATGCTTATGCTCAGAGACACCGTTATGAGCGTAAGCACCAGGACAAGAGTATTGGGGAAGAGTACCCTTCTCAGCAAGAAAGCGACGCAAAGCAGCAGATGATACTCACCAGCAGAGTCGACACGAAACACACGAATAGCAGAATTAAACTAAGTGCGAACCATGGTGGTGAACACCTATAAATAGAGAGAAGCTGATTGCGAGAGGACATGAAGTAGATCCAAGTATGACGAGAATAATCATCAATAAAGATCGCATAGTATCGATGACTCGCTTTCGAAATGAAGGGAGCCATACCCCAAACATCAGAGTGAACAAGATCAAAAGGACGAATAGAAATAGAATCATGTGAGAACCCAAAAAATTAAAACTAATTTAAACAACGCTAATCGATAATTAGCAGTAAATTAAAATTTTCTAAACAAGAACAAACATAAACGCGGATTAATATCAAACACATCGCCAGCCATTTCATGCAAGATAATATTATCAAGATTTCATCAACAGGATTTACAATATAAATATTGCAGCAAGAATAAATCATCTATATAATCTCATAGTCCTTTACAAGAATCCATTTCAAGCATAAAGGAAATATTAATTCAACCTCGGGATTTTATTACAAGAAGTCGTTACCAGTAGGAATAAAACAATAATACAATATAAGAATGAATTACAAGAATTCGTACAAGCAGATAAAATAAAACAATAATGCGATCTCTAAATTAATTACAAGAATGCCTGACATCAATCACAATATAAATTACAACTTGGAATCCATTACAAAAGATTAAAAAAAAATATTGCATTGCATATCGCTGAAGCCTTCCTTGTATCCTTGTTCGTATTTCGCCTAGCTATTAGAACACTTCCTCGATCCATATTTCCATCGACTGCCAACAACCCAAAAGATCAGTAGCAAATCGAAAGCAATAAATTTGGTTAGAGTAGAGAAGTGGTTCCCGTCAGATCGCCTGAAGTTCCTCAAGGTTCCCAGAACCACCTAGGTTATTCGGCACGGTCTCACTTCCATAGGTTTCATCACCCAGTATTTATTAGAATTTGACACCCACATATACTGACTTACCTTAACCCTAAAAATTTGGCAAATAGTGACTTTTGGACCATTGGGCAATAGCCAAATAGTGATATGTGAGAGCCTCGGAGATAAGGGAGGGGAAAAATGGAATGAGCAGGGCAAGGGGAGAGATGCCAGCTGAATCCCCTATGCCTCATAAAACCTTCCCCCTCACAGAGAGTCTCACACAGCCAAATGCCCTCATTTCTTTTCCCCAGCCGAATGCCTCCCCTCTCTCTTAAGCCCTTTCTTCACAAAGCCATCACACAAGTCCCACAGAGCCATTCCATCCCTTCCCAGCCGAAGGCAAGCACAAGCCAAAGCAAACACAAGCAAACCCAAGCATCACCCTCCATGGCCACCCCAAGCTAGCACAACCAAAGGCAAACAAACAAACCAACAAAGCCAACACCCAATACCCTCCCAAGCCCAAGCACCATTGTCACCATCCCAAACACCCATAGAGTTTAGCAAAGGAGGAGAGGATCAAAGGTGACGGGGAAGACAACAGAGCAGGGATGACAAGCATGGATGGCACGGGCATCGGCCACGGGGAACCAAAGCGACCAACAAAAACCAGAGGAGAGCACCAGCATTGCCGACATTGCCATCCTCAACCCAAAACTGACCAAGCCCAATAGAGGCCACCCTTCTCTTTCCCACTGATATTTTGCCCTATCCAAGCCACATCCCAGGTAAGCCAACCAACCACAAAGAACCGGCATCAATAACCCTAGCCTTCACCACCCATCATAGGGCACCAACCGAACCCCACTGGATGAACCACCCATTGCACAAGTAACATCCACCCATAGCCATATCATCATCCAAACATCCATCACAGAGCAAGGGGAGGGAACAAGATAGAGAGGAAGAGGGGAGTATACCTCAGTGCACCGACGTCAGCACCTTCACCATGCATCAACCCATCCCCATCGCCATTCTCCATGCATAAACCCACGATAGGGGAGCTGCAGCTGCTTGCCAAGCTTGCAACCCATACAATGTAAAAAGGTGTCACCAGAAATAGACCCAAGAACACCACAACCTACTAATGACAATATACGCGAGCCACAGAGATGACCGAGATGATGGTGCCACTGAGAGAAGGAGGTAGTGGAGGATGCGGCAAGACCAGAGGTAGTGGTAGTGGCTGACTGGTTCGTAGAGACAACGGAAGGAAGATGAAGCCAATCGAGCTCCCAAAGATGCTGTGAATCACGACACCGAGGGCCAGTACCAAGAAGAATCCCCGTGCGACGGTCTTGAACATAACAAGGGTCAAACTCAAGAACAACACGACAGTCATGATCAATGATCTGATCAGCTGACATAACCTGCATAGTAAGCTGAGGAACATGAGAGACTAAGGAACACGAAAAGAAGAAGTGGAAAGAGTGTCTTGGCCAGCAACAGGAAAAGAGGTACCATCTGCAGTCTGAATAGTAGAAGAAAAAACTATGGAACACACGAAAGTGAGGTGGGTAGAATTTGGTCTCATGTGAAAGGAAGCACCAAAGTCTAAGATCCACAAAGACAAGATACCTAACGAGGAAGGAGGTGGAGGCGAGGAAGACTGCTGAGAAGCAAGAGCCAGACGAGAAGAACCCGAGGAGTCTAAGGACGAGGCGACACCGAGGCACTGGAGCAGTGAGAGAAGCTGCTGTGTGGCATCACCGGAGGAGCCCTGGCGAGAGGCGCCAACTCCTAAGTGGGAGAAACCTCTAGAGCCCTTCTGGGGATGTCCACCTCGATGACCCTGGTCCCTCCTCCGCTTGTAGCAGTCCTGATACCTGTGGCCATCACGCTGGCAGTAGGTGTAATGGAGACCCACAGTAGAGGTAGCAACCACTGGTGCGTTGGGAGCTAGGGGAGGTATCACGGTTAGTGCTGAAGAAACAGGCGAAGGAGTAGGTACTGAAGCAGACAAGACAACCTACATCTGAGCCACGTCACGGTGACGAGTCTCCTCAGCACGCACACCTGTGAGGGCCTCCATCAAGCTCGGGCACGGGTGGTGAGTCAGGAGCTGAGCACGCACAGTCTCGAACTCAGGAGGGAGACGCGTCAAGAAGTCATAGAGATGGCGAGTCTCTTGGTGAGCGCGAAGCCGCACACAATAGGGATAGGTATGGCAGACATCCGACCCCAGAGAGTCAAGCTTACGCCACACCTCAGACATCTGCTGGTAGAAGTCATCCACGGTGGCATCGAGCTGCTGAAGAGAATGCACCTAGTGCACAACTGAGAGGTACATAGCACCACTCGTCGACTGGTAATGAGCTCGGAGGCGATCCCACATAAGCTGTGTCATCGGTAGTTCCGTCACATCCATGGAGATGGCCACAGGCATGCTACCCACAGGATGGAGGTAGCACAAACCTTGGCATCCTGTCATCGCTCGTAGGCGTGCAGCTCAAACTGGTAAAGCTCTAGGGCCTCCTCCAGTGCAGCATTGGTGGCCTCCTGAGCCGCCTGATCTGCACCAGTAGGAAGAGCTGACAGAACTGGTGGTATAGGGCGAGGTGGATAGGGGTGTTCGCCGGTGAGATGACCTTAGAGACACTGGCTATTGAGGTGAATCCTCAGATGAATAGCCCGCTCCCAGAAGTTCATCTCGTTGAACTGAACTGGGGGGAGCGAGATGGCGAAGGAGCCTCTCGCAGAAGCCATTAGTGAAGATTTGAACGGATCCGGAGTCGGGAGTTGGTGTGCTGAGGAGCGGAAGCCACATGCAGGGGTTTCAACTGGATCAGGAGCCAGAGAAAAGCCAAAAGCTGGGGAGAGGGTAGAGAAGTTGGAGCTGAAGTGACGCCGAATCTGAAACCACTTACTCCATGTAGATCGGTGAGCCGGAGTGAACCCGAATCCACTGGCTCCACGCAAATCAGGGAGCCGGAGTGAATCCAAAGCCGCCGACTCCACGTGGATCGGTGGAGCCGGTGAGAAGCTAAAGTTGGCGGCTCCACCAAACCGAAGAAAAATAGAGAAGGGGCTCTACTCTGCTTGGCGGCATCACAGGTGGCGACGGTGGTGGTGGTGTCGAGGAGGGGAGCTGGCCGGGGCGATGGAGAAGCACTTGGGCGGCGTAGCTCCCAGTAGGTGAAAGCATCTAGGCCCCTAAAAGTTGTTTTGATAATTAATGACAATATATAATATGAGACTAATGTGTTTTATTGAGTGTTTAAAAAGGTTTAGTCCCAGTGATGAATACTACAACATGGAGATGCATGCTAAAGGTCAACATGAAGATCAATATGTTTCAAAAACAAGGTACAAGTAGTATAGGATCCTTTTTCGGTTTACCAATCTTAGGAGAAAAGGTTGGAAGACCGGATTATAGGTTAAATACCATACTATTAAGAAGGATCATGACTAGTAGCTTGAAAGCATGTTCTTGTGCTTTTTGGATCATTCTAGGATCATGCATGCATTTGGAATTTTTAATTGAAAGCAATTTCTAGTTTTCTCTGCATTTGCGATAGTACCGAATTGTATTTGGCGGTACTAACGCTCAACGGTAGTACCGGAGTTCTTTTGGCGGTACAACCGGTGAATGTTTCGGACCATCCATCAAATCGTGCGGTTAAGACCTGTGGTCCGAACGTTCAAAGTATCTAAGCCGTCCACGTGTTTTATCTGATCGTTTGTTCTTGTGTTGTTGTTTTGCCAACGGTAGTATCGGAGTTCCTTGGCGGAACTATCGCTCAAACGGTAGTACCAGTGTTCTTTTGGTGGTACTACTGGAGAATGTTCTGACCGTCCGAGCGCATGATCAAATCGTGCGGTTAAGACCTGTGGTCCGAACATTCTTTTCAATCTGAGCTATCCACGTCTTGGTTTTGTTCGGACCATCCGAAAGTTGTTTAGATCGTGCGGTTAAAACCTTTGGTCCAAACGTTCATTTCAATCTGGGCCGTCCACGTGGACCCTCCATTCAAGTGAGCTGATCCGGTCATTCTTGTGCTTACGGTAGTACCGGCGTTGTTTCTGCGGAACTACCGCATCGCGGTAGCACCGCGTAAAGCGCGGTACATTTTTACAGAACAATGTTTTTCGGAAGGTGTCTGCTTCCTTGAAGAACAGTAGTACCGTAGTGCCTTTTGTGGAACTACCGCAAACCGGTACATCCGAAGTTTGTGTAGCGGTACGTTTTTTCTAGACGGTGTTGTTTTTGGACCTCAAAGCTAAGCGGTTGTACCGCTCTTATAATCGGAACAACGGGAAAACGGAACTACCGCATGATAGTTGGCGGTAGTACCGCGTCGAATTCCCAACGGCTCTTTCAGAGCAGTTAATGCGTCTGAGCTAACCGTTGATGTCTATTTTCGGTAGGTGCGGTAGTACCAGCCGTTGAACGATGGTACTACCGTTCGTGCTGAAAATTTTTGGGATTTGGTCCTAATGGTCAAATTTATTTGTGAAGGGTATAAATACCCCTTCATCTGCTCTTGGACAAAGCAAGAGCTTCCACATTTACATTCTTGAGCTAAGAGCATTCACTCCTCACCTCATACACTCAATTGCGTTCATTGTGAGGTTGTTGAGCTAAAGTCAAGTGCATTCATTCTAGTTTGATCCATTTCACTTGATTGTCGTCAAGCAAAGATCGTGATTCATTACTCTTGGTGTTGTCAACACCTAGACGACTTAGCGGGAGTTTGCACATTGATCTCTTCAAGAAGATTGTGAAGAGGACTGGTGCCGGATTGTGAGTGGTTTGGTATTCATCATCTCCAGAGCAGAGGAAGAACAACTATTAGTGAAATCGAAGGAAGTTTTAATTTGTGGAGCCAGCTTGATTGGTTCAAGCTTCCTCAACGTGGACTAGTGAAGACCGGCAAGTCTTCGATACCACGAGAAAAACTTCATTGTCTTCATTGTGGTTAATTCTTGTCTTTACTTTTCTGTATTTACAATTTTAGCAATTCTATTGTGATTGTTTTGCTTAGCTAGAATTGTACCTAGTATTGACATTAGCTCCTTTTGGTGTTAAGTAGCATAGTTGTTCTATTGTCTTGTTGTGCTAGGAAGATTTGTTAGAACTATCTTGTTTAATGTTTTAAATTAGTTGATAAATTTTAGAAACCTCCTATTGTCGGACCGGATTTCTCAATCCAGAATCCTCTGTGAAAACACCGTGCTATTCCCTGGATCAGTAGATAGCACTCACAGATACATCACTGAATCAATTCATACATGGCGTAAAACCATACCATTCATTATTTAACACAACAGAGTTGATATAGACTGCGTTGGTTCAGGTTTTACAATAAGGGCCGAATAGGCCAATACCGAATACATTACAAAAAGCGGAAGCGACAAGGAAGCAAAAGGGGTGAGAGCACATCTCTCCACAGGCAAGCGACTGGGGAAATCCGTGTGTGTCCGATGTTACCCCAAAGACTCAGATAATATAGGATACACACAAGCACCAACGGAGTCAGTTGGACTGAGGCGAGACTAGAACAGCTAAAGACTACACTACACTTCATCCTCTCCTGGGCCTCCAATTTTTGGATCCTCGTAGTAGTCGTAATCCCCAGGATTTCCTGCTTCTGAGGGTTTTGGGGGAGAGAGTGAGGATGAGCACAACTTCTGTGCTCGCGAGCCAACACACAATGCAATAATATACATGTAATGCTAAACATGGATGGCTCGGGTTCTTTTATTTGCTAAAGCAATATTTTCAATTATCATAGTTACAAATTCCTATCACTTAGCATTTTAACCAAATTGCATTTTGATAAAGAGAGTAATTGTGCAATATTTAATAACAGCAGAGGTTCCCTCCATATGAAACTCTACCTGATGCTTATTTGACTGGGATTACCCCCATATATTAACATCACCGAGTTTGCAAACCAGGAAAATCCAACCTCAGGGCTAGGTGAGCCCACCACATTTTCATACCACCCACAAAGGTTTTTGAAATAGAACTAACTCAAATTAAGTTCCTATGACCGCCTTTGACCGTAGGCATGGCTGTTTAAACAGTTTATAACTCTGCAGAGGTTGTACACTTTACCCACAAGAGATAATCGTCTTGGTATATACACACGTTTCCGTAGACATGTGAATCAAGGGGAGATCATCACAAGCCCTTTACAATGCATCTCTCAGTATTAATTACACTTCGCTAAGGTTTCGTCCACGAAGGGTTACACACTTTTTTAGATCCGTTAACCCTTACTCAGACCCCCTCTTGCACCGTCGAACGACTTACATCGTGCACCCCGACACCCTTCGCCACAAAGGCTTACGGCATCGCAGATCATCTATCTGATGCAACTCGTACTGATGGATACAAATTATTTAGCCAGGTTGTACTTTACAGACTTGTGGTTGCACTTGTTTTACATGGGAGGTCATGACAAGATTATGTCCTTAGGTTTGTCTAGGCGGTTCATTCCATATTCCAATCCACAACACAACAGTCCTTGGGCTACATTAGCACCCACTGTCATACCATCCATCTTACCGTCCACCTAGACAGGGTAATAACAATTTAGGGTTTTGAGGAGTAAAACCAACTTATCTTATTTTCTTTAGTCATGGACCACCAATGGCTGCCCAAAACCGTTTCATGTTTGAAAAGATGATGATTGGGATATTTTAATGTCCCGGTACTTAAGCAAGACTAACATGTCGCTTAAGTACAACCTATAGCTAATATTACCACATAGTTGCTAGGGTGACAAGGAATAATGGATTCAATTAACAAGGGATGTTATTACAATTAATTAATCATCAAATGGGGATTTAACTACCTTAAGTTTTTAACATACATTTGATTAAAAATTAAAGCATGCAATTTGTTATTTTAAGAGGATATAATTTGCATAAAATGTAGGCTCAATATGATCAAAGTATTGACTCGCCTTGGTTATAGACAAGAGAATCTTGATAATCTTGTGCTCGGTCAACTTGGAGGTCGTCCGCGTCTTTAAATCCTAATCGGACGAACGCACCTGAAAAAGGCACAAACAAGCAAACACAACAAATAAATACAAATGAACTTGAAATTAAACAAGACCTATGCCATTAGCAAGATCTTGAATTTATAGAAATTTAGAAATTTAATTCATAATTTTAGGAGTTACGACGAGGGATATAGGGATTTTTGAAGTCTCCCTTTTGAAAGAAAAGAAAAAGAAAAAGAAAAAGGGGAAATCCGGCGGCCCACGGCTGTGTTTCGGCCCGGCCCAAAACACACGCGGCCCATGGGGAGGGTGGCCTACCGATAAGAAAAAGGGGGGGGGGGTGGTTGGCCCGTGGCGGAATCGGGAGGAAGGCGAGGGGTGGCGGCGCCGCACGGGGGAGGGGAAGGGAGCCCAGGGGAGGGCGGCGGTCTCGGCCAGCGGCGGCCGGAGAGGTGGTGACACGGTTAAGAGCGGCGACAAAGTGGGGAGACCCGGCGGGGCGGTGGCGTGGTGAAGGGCAGTGGTGGCGGCGCCACTGGAGGTGCGGCCAAGCGACGGCGGCTACGAGGCGGAGGCGGTGATGGGGCTTACCGGGCCGACAAGGAGGGCACCGAAACGGCGGCAACGACTTCGGGGGGTAAGTTCTTCTTTGGTTTCTCCTTTCTTTTGCTTCTTCTTCCTTGGTCTTCTTTCTGCTTGGGGAAGAAGGGAGGGGGGAGATCCATGGGGCACCGGGGATCCTTTTAAAGGCGTCGGGGAAGGGAGGGAGCCGTTTGGGGGGCTCGGGCGAGCGCATGGGTGAACAGGTGCGAGCGTGCATGCGCTGCGCACTGCTCGGACTGACCGAGGACGGATGTGGGGGTGGCGGCGATATGAGGCGATGACTTGCGCGGGTGATGGGGCCAGCCGAGGACGGGGCACAACTTGGACCGAGCAAAGCGAGGGTGCGGCGAGGATGGCGAGGATGTCCCTAGGCTGGCGCAGGCGCTGACCGAGCACGAGTGGGGGCGTGCAGAGCTGACCCGAGGGAGTGAGAGGGAGCGGCTTGGGTGCACGGGGGTGCTGCAGCGGGGGCGCACGAGAGCGACATGGGTGACCAGGGGAGGAAGAAGGTAGGGGAGGGGGATGAGCTGGGTGAGGACGAGATTTGAAAGTTTTGATTTCGAGTTGAAGTTGAAGATGAACTTTACTTCAAATTTTGAAAACTTTAAAAGAAACGAAAACGGGATGTTACACCTATTCACCCCCTTCTAGTCGGTTATCCTTGATCCTATAGTAGGCTCGGCGGCAGGGAGCGTGGGTGGAGAAGGAGAAGTGCGGGTCCGACGACGGGCGGCCCAGATCCGGTGGCAGGGAGCCGGGATCCGGCGGGCGCTGGGATCCGGCCCGGGAGACTTGCGGTGGGAGCAGAGGAAGCACGTGAAGATAAGCAGTAGCGATAGAAAACAAAGGAAGAACATGGGGAGGGTGGCGGCAGCGGCGACGGCCGACAAATCTAACCTTACTCTGATACCATATTGGAACGAGGTTTGTTGTCTATTTCAATAGGCCTAAGGACCAATATATAAGATGTACAGAGTTGTCAATTTGCAAAGAATACCCTAAACTATATACGTATCTAACACTGGTTACTGAGGTAGGCATCTCGGCAATAGCCAGGATTCTTGTTCTAGACTTGGACGTCGTTTTGGTCAAAGTCTTTTCAGCACAGTGGCTAGCGAAGGCAAGAATTAATCACCCTTATTCTGTCAAGGATGGTCGTAAGAACTCGTGTCATTTGTTGACCCGAGCATTAAGCTGGTGATGGTTGAAGTAGCTGGAAGGCTTGGACAGTTGGACGCAGCAGATTCCAATGCCTATCCTGTTCTACCCTCTCATTTGCTTACTGTCCTGTTGTCACCTGCTTTCAAGAATAATGAAAGGTTGGGGTTCAGCCAGTGGGATCACATCGATTTTGAGACTCATGACTAACAGTTTGTGGGATCAGATCTCACCAGCAACATAATTCCCACGCAAATGCAGCACGGGATTTCACCAATAATCTGCAGGTGTTGGGATTTGACCCATGGTCTCCTAACCAAACATCTAGGTGCCTCAACAGTTGGGCTACAACTTGGTTGGCTAATTCTGAACTTCTAATCCTCAGCTCCTGACATTAACGAAGTAAATTCATGTTTCAGGCATTACTACTCCAACACCTGGTTATTTCAGTCAAAGAAGCCTTGTCACCGCCATGGACATCACAATTCCAACCTTGAAGATGCTGTGGCGATTGCCCATGAACATGCCAGCGCCATGACAACCAAGGTAATGTTTATGGACCAGTGCCATGTCCAGTCTATCTCAGATGTGACCTTAAACCCGACACCGACAATCCTAGCATTTGGGGGACAAATTGCACTCCACTACCGAGAGGTTGCTATAAAGCCTATAACGACTTGCTGTGTGGTCTTTGCATTGCATTCATCTGTAGTCTTTGCAATATATTCAGTTAAAAATCTATTGTGCTTGCCGGTCTAGTTACAGCCACCAACCACTTCATCTGCCAGAAAGACATCTGAGACAAGTGAGTCACTCTGGAATGTCACTACCCAACCGGTGTATATATATGTACACAGAGACAAACATGTGCAGACTAGAAGGTGAAGTACCTTGAGGTAGGAGTACAACTACCACATCTCTCTGAAAACAATTAATTCTTAAGGTGATTGTATTCTTCTCTGAGGTCATGCAATTATGCAAGAGCTTCTTGTTACAATTCATGTTGTATCTTTGTAACCATTTTTTGTCACCTTCAGGTTTCATCAATGGGAGGCGAAGAGAAGGCACATTCGACGGAGAGAAGCGGGAGAAACTTACCGAAGAGAGGCCAGATAAAAGCTAAGATTTGTAGGTCTATTTTCGTCTCGCTCGCAGCGCTAGCTTCGAAGATTGGAGGCAAAGGAAGATCAAAGAAGGATAAGGAGTAGAAGATGTACATGTATTGAGCTGCATCCTAATGTGTTAGTATCTGAAAGAAATAAACTCTGACAGCGCATAGTGCATGCTGTATTAGCATATAAGGAGAGTTTCTATGTATGCCACAAAGAAAACAGCCCATTGTCTTTTAAAAATATATATTAAAAAACAGAACATAGGCAGACAATATACCAATTCAATAGGTTAAAAAAAGAGGTGAGCACCCTACATCCGGACTGGTCCTGGGACTCGAACCTGGATGGACGGTGAGATTACGATTTTTTTTTCTAAATAATCTAGTTTTTATTTTGAAATACAGAAATGATACTATCTTTTTAAATTTTACATGAGTAATCATCAGTCGCTCAACCGTTAGACGACTAACCCAAATCGCTCAACGGTTGAGCGACTTGGTCCAAGTAGCTCAACCGTTGAGCGAGACATTGTGCCTGTTGGACGACAAGTGTCCAAGTTGCTCAACCGTTGAGCGATTTGGGCTAGTCGCCCAACGGTTGAGCGACATATGATTATTTTTGTAAAAAGAAAAAATATAGTTTTATTATTGTAATTTCGAATAAAAACAGATTATTTTTAAAAAATTCGTGAGATTACAACCTCCCACCATTTCCTTTATAGCAACCAATGTTCTGGACAAATGTCTGGCTCTCATTAAGCTTAGTTAGCATATGTTTCCCGTTTTCTAGCTTACTATGCTTGGAAAATTCTGAAAGTCTCCCCTATCCTCCACATCAAATCAACAGAAGCTACAATGCAATTTTTTTATTTATAATACGGGCTTAACCACCCCATTTTCCATTTCTGAAAACGGAAACAAAGTATTTACATGGAAACTACAATGCAATTGCAAACTGGTCTCCAGTAAATCGCCAGACAGACAAGGGTAAGCAAGGATAGCAAAGTACAAAGTCAAAATGAGATCACAACATCCAGAAGTGTCCATTTAGTTTGGTGAGATGGCAACTAATTAAACATGTGCAGGAATCATGGATTGAGTAAAAAAGAAAAGAAGAAAGCCAAAACACCATTCAAGCCAAGCAGACCAGTACTGAGTAAACAGCACCCGTGGAAATTGACTTGACCATTAGAGTATGATTATAGTCTATAAGCAGGCATGTCTCTTTCTTGATTGTGCAATGGGTGTAGTGGAGGAGGCTACATGCTGTGCCACAGCCCACAGGCCGACAGGATGGTTGACGAGAATTGGAAGAACAGACACACTTAGGGACATGCTAGTTCTAATTAAATGAAGCAAGAGGAAAGGCACAGAACAGACAAGTTCTGTTTGCCTCTCGCGGCGATTAACGGATCTCGTGCTGAAATAGTTGCAGCAGCCGTAAACTCACAGGCAACTTAGATATATCTTACTCGCCAGCTACAAAATATAGTGAAATCTATGTATTAAGTTATCCGCGTTCGAGCCACGGCTCAAGCGCGCGTGTCTCGCGAGGAAAGCTGAGCTAGGGCTTAGTACCTCGATGATGGTTGTGTTGGCTTTCTTCTTTAATGTGGGCTAGAGGGTATCTCGGACATCAAAAAAAAAGTTTGATGCATCAATTAGTTCATCTCAAGAAGTTGATATGTGTGAGTTTTGAGCTTAATTGACACTGTTTCATGACCAAATAGCAAAGAATTGGCAAAAATAACATCACAGATGTATCGGTAGGCGACACGTGTCCCCTGCCGACCCCCTCTGCTGTGCACCCACCGAGCGGCAGGTGGCCTGTCCACATCAATGGGAGGCCGCCCACGTGCCCTACCTCGCGGTAGGCCCTATACCATGGCATTTGAGCACAGAACCGGTGCTATTTTTGCCAATTCGCTTGTGAGGACGCAATGATGTCATTTCAGCCAATAACTCGACATGGGTCGGGATCTGACGTGTCTCGAGTCTTACCATGGACACGTCAGTTATCACAACTAGTTTCTCAAATTGTGCTAACCAGGTATCAAACTCTGGCTTTGATACTATATTAAGGTTAGTACATCAATCAATTCATCTAAAATCTTTTTTTATTAAAAAAAAGCCAGAAGCTGCGGTATTCACTGAAGAAAAAGATAGACACCCAAACTAGTCATAAGACTTGAACCTGGGTGATGGAGAGGCCTGTTCCCAATTCATATAAAAGCTTACTACAGTGAATCTGTGAAAGAGAAAATATGGTGGGTTATATGGGCAACCTACTCGTTTAACGTGTGATGTCCAAGGGCATGTACGGTAGTATAGACAGTGGTTGTCTGTAGTAACTACTATGTCATCAATAGACAAAACTAAACACATGTAATAGATTGTCGCTAAGTTGTCTATATATAACCCCCACAAAATGAGGCCACAAAACATATGAATTACAGACGGCATAGATACAAAAAAAAATGATGTCTATAAGAGTTTTATAGACCGTCTGTTGCATGCTAGACAACTTTTACCTCTCTCCTCTCTCTCTTATCTATATTATTAAAAAATTTACATAATAAAAACTATAAACGACTGGTATCACTCTACTGTATCTGCACTAATTCTACCGTCCACGGTACTCTCGAACGCGGTTTAACGTTATCTTCATCCTCTCCTTGTAGCTGATGCCTGGGACAATGAGACATTTTTCCCTCTCCAGTGTTTCCCCGCCCGCTACTCCGTTACATGACAACAAAATCCACCGATGTTTTGCTGGGTCATGATGTTACCCATGTCCGTGGAATTCAGCACACATGGGGCCATCAAATAGTGACACTGGTAGGCCATCAGGTAAAGCAAAAGAAAAGCAACGTGCATGGATACAATGTTACCAGATATTTATTGGTTGGATGCTTCTATCCATTGAATGTTCAACCTGGCAAGCTTTTACAAGGACGCAACATTGGTAGGGCAAACAGGTATCTGCAGCGGTTGCCTTTTTTTCTGTTGCTTTGGTGACGATAGTAAGTTATTGTGGAATGCACCTTTGCATTTTAAGTAGGTTAGTCAGATGCTCGTCGTTGCTGCAATCTATTCTAAATAACCGGCTTCAAATTTAGTTATATAAGCAAGATATGAAATATGACATATTTTTTTATGAGTGGGAGAGAGGAGTTCCCGATCTATCTGTTATCTTTACTGCTTAAAAAGAATCTAGTAGTGGTGAGTGATGCGTTCTTCGCATCCCCCTCCAATCCTCGCAAGTCACAACCCTTATTCCCTCGAGAAATCGCGTGCCGACGTGTGGACCCGGCCTCATCACCCCGGATCCATCATGACTCCTTCTCTTTGGAAAAATTTATATGTGCGTAGTCGCCGCCTCTTAGATCCCTTGCGAACTCTTCCTCCTATTTTGCTACTTCTGATCGTGCAGCCTCCCCCGCTTTCCTCGTCGCGACACCACCTTCTCTTGAACAAATTCCAACAACACATCTTCCCTCCCAATCAGTGTCCACAGACCTTTCATCTACCTTCACCTCCCAGGAATAGCCCCGTCACTAGACAAATCCCCGGTTCTTGGCATCAATGAGGCCAGCGTGATATGGTGTCAACCCTTGTGTCGAACCCGGGAACGAAGGATCTCGAATTCTCTGTGTTCAAACACGGTCCAGATTTCAGCATACGCAGTCTCACAAAAGGATATCACATTCATATCACTAAAGCGTAAATGACATTAATTAAATAATTGTTTAATACAATGAGTCTGAATAACAATATCAAAAGTCAAATGATAAACACAGCGAAAACATAATAATAGTGGGAGCCACACGATACGCCACAGGCAATCGTCTGGGTCAAAAGGCCTACTTGTCTGGGTCCTCACCGTCAAGATAGCAGTCTTCTCCTGAATAAGATTTATTCAGCAAGGATGAGCACAACTTCCGTACTCGCAAGTCACACCCAATATTGAATTTAAATGCATACATAAGGTAACAAGTGAGTATGGCAGGGGTTGTTTTGTATAAACAGCGTTTTCAGTGTAAATAATCATAGTAATTTCTAAGGTAGTTTTATACTAAGATTAAAATTATATTTTAAAATAACAATATTACAATGTGGATAACCTCCAATGATTTAGTGAAGGATCTCCTCCTAACACTTGGCCTCCCGCCCAATTTTTCATAAGGACTAACCACCCTCAGCATTTAATAAAGTGTTTTAAAAACCAAAAACAATTCTAACTTTAAGTGGCCCTGCTAGCATGTCCATGACCGCGAACGCGGCTATTCGAATAGTTTCTACTCTGCAGAGTTGGTACAACTTTACCCACACGAGGTGACATGCTCGTTATGTCGGCCAATTCACGCTCCAGTAGGCGTGTGGTGAGCAATTACCATGAGGCCTTTACAATGTTACGTCCTAATATACTCATGCCGTTATGATTCGCCTTTGGACTAACCGTCCTCCGGAAGCCCCCTCTTGCGCCAAGTGGGAATAAAACGTCTAACCGACACCCACATAATCACATGACATAAATATACTAGAACATCACAAATTAATTAGCCAAATCCTGCCCATACAGGACATGTGGTAGTACGGTTAAGGCATAGCATTAAGCGGCTCAAAGACCGGTCCTCAATTGACTTGGGCGTCATTCCATCAAACCATGGGCCTTAATCTTAACCAGATCAATCCCGTGCATAAACCTGCACCCACCATTCCGACCATTTCGCCCAAGTCCAAACCCATTTTTGATTTTATTTTGAATGAAACTCCATTTATAAACCCATGTGGTAAGACAATACCACAACATCAAGTTTGAAACAAATTTGTAGAAATTTGGTGCAAACCCTCCCAAATTCTGTAAATGTGAACTAAGCTTGGCTAAGCATATATTTAATTTTGGTAAAATCTTGCCTATGGTATCAAGGTAGTCAGATACAACATTCAAATTGGCCATACAATAACACATGGAATTAACTATATGTAAAATAGAAGATTAAAATATTTATAACAACATATGCATGCGATAAAGAATTTAAAACTGAAAATAACTTAAAATACTGGGGCAATATGGTCAATGGTGTAACTTGCCTTGGTCGATGTCTTGGAATTCTAAATCTTCAGTTTGATCGAACTCTCCGGAGTCGTCGAATTCTATACGCGAAAATACGACAAATTCAATATTCAAATTCAAATAAATTCAAAAACATAGTTCAAATTAACTCCAAATTGAAATATTTTGGTTTAGTTAGCTAGATTATAATTTTATATAAATTTTGCAATTTGAATCACTCAATTTGGAGTTCATATGCAAAAGTTATGAATTTTAGAAGTTTAAAACCTAAATCTGAAATTTAATTGAATTTTCCGAATTATTTTTCTACTGAAAAATCTACTTATTGCGCAATGCTGACGCTAGCAACCGAATTTCAGAATTTAAAAGAAATAAAATGATTTCTGACATGCGGGCCCCTTGTGTCAGTGACACGGTCCATATGGACCAAGCCCACTGAACCTTGGAGGACGCACGGTGGACCGTGCCGCGCGTGTACGCGCGTGCGTGGCGGCCGACGCGGCGCCACACGGCCGTGTCGCAGGTGGCGTCGGTGGCGTGCCATGTCGGCAACGACGTTGAGGGGCTCGGGGCCCGACGGCAACGGCGGACGGCGGACTTTCGCCGGCGGTGAGTGGTGCCAAACGGTAGCTACGACTATTGCGATCACATTGATACCTGACTTGGCTCAAGAGGTCGCCAGAGGTCGCCGGAATTGTCGTCAGAGCGGAGGACGAGGTTTGGCTATTGTCGGGAACGACAACCAGATGTGTTCCGGCGCGGCGAAGGGGTTCCCGAGGTAGTCCTTGCGACGGGGGTGTCGGCGGTGAGGTCCACAGTGGCTGGGCATCGCTGACGGCGGAGCACTTCGTGGTTTTCACCGGCGACAGCAAAACCCAAAAACAAGAATTGCGACGGCGTTGGAGCGAGAGGGAAGGAGTGAGTGATGGCTTTGGCTTCCGTGGAGGATCGCGCACCCGGGGCTGCCTTTTATAGGCGCCGAGGAGGTCTGGGGCGGTATGGAGGAGGTGGGGGTCGTGCGGCGGTTTTGTGGCGGACCGTGGGTTTGTGGCCGGTTCGGAGACGAAGGAAGATCATGGGGTAAGTCGCGCGGTTGTGGACCTGGTCTCGCACGTACACGAAGAGCGGAGCAGTTGAAATCTAGCCGTTTACGAAGCTCGAACGTGGGCGAAAATGGCGGCGGCGCGGTTTCGGCGCGAGGAAGAAGAGGCGAGGAAGACGATGGCGCAGAGCCGTTGGATTTTAATCCAACGGCCACAAGCGTTAGTCGCGACGCGAAGGGGTACGGTGTGCGATCTGACCGTTGATGTAGAATCCGCGGGAGAGGGGAAAACGTGGGTGGTTTGTAGCCGTCCGATTTAGATCGGACGGTGGGAGGGGGTGAGAGGCGGGCGCGGGCGAGTGTGGGCCGTCGCGGGCTGGCGCGGGAGGAGGTTTGGGCTGGAACCTTTGGGTTTCGGCCCAAACACTATTTGAGTTTTAAATTCCTTTTTCCAATTGTTTTAATTCTGTTAATTCATATTAGCTTTAGAAAATAGCAAAATAACTCCAAAAATTATGGAAAAATTCACAGAAATTCCCACACTTATTTTGGACTTAATAAAATTATTTCCAACTTTATGTTGGCTTTTAATTTTGCAAATAAATTCATTCTTGACTTTAAAATTATTATAAAAGCTTTTAAAAATTCCAGAAAATTCCACAAAAGCAATTAAGTTTTAATTTCTACTGAAATTTAAAAATTTGGGCTGTTACACCTTGGCAGCCAGTGCGGATGACTGGCGCCCGATGGTGCGAGGTAGTGCTAGCACGCGGCTTGCAAAGAGGAGACAGGCACGACACTAATACTCCAACTCCATTGCGCCCTGCATAGTAAAGCTAACGAGTAGATAATGCTTTAGTTCAAGTACGTAGTTCTTCCGTCAATTTTATTTTTTGATAGATATTGTTATTTTGTGATTGTTTTCTGTCAATGCACCATGCGAATATCACAAAGTTTGTCGCTAATAAATTGTACTAATCCTGCCTACAAGATGTCCGAGGAAAAAAAGTTCACATTGAAGCCTTATAAGCTGTTGTTTGGGAAAAAATGCCTAGGACAGCAAGCAAGGGCTTTCTTCGTGCTAGAATCCCTTCCTAATCAAGACAATGATAAAGCGGCATTGGACTTGAACTGAGGATTCAGAAGCATTTGATTTAACTGATCTTCTGCACATAATGCAAGTGATGCTGCTCTCACCTTTTTAGCTTTATATCTACTTCAAAAGAGTTTACTAATCTGCTTTGGGTATATGTTCTAAAAACAATGCTTTGGGTTATGGATATAAAGAATTGTTTGATGGTGTTAAATGGAATGAGTTCAGTCAATCGATTGCTTACTTGTTATGCAATTTGTTGCAAACCCAACCTATTGCCATTTCACTAATTTCTTGATTTCCCTTATGTGGTAAACATCTTATCCAGTCCGATTACAAATAATTAAAGTTTTCTTATTTGTTTCTCCAACAAGGTGACGTAGCCAAGGGTGTAGTGTAAGATGAATACAATACCGGAGGCGCGACGCAGACCATAATGGAGCTCAACCAGGTGTCTTGACGAGTTGGCGACATGACGCAAGCCAAGCCAGACAATGGTGGCTCGACGTGCTTGGGTAATATGTTTTTTACCGGCTAAGTTTGTTATGTCTTCTGTTCAAACTACTTGTATTGACGCTGTACCAAGCAACATTCATATAACCGTCCCCAAATCACGGTAATGACTCAATGAGTCTTCGGATAACGTGGGGAGTTTCAGTTGTTGTTGAAAACCATATCTCAGAGGGAGACGTCCCTAACAGAATGCAGAATAACCAGCAGCATACTCATCTTTTCTTGCACCCTCTCTGTATTAGAGCTCAACCAGGCGTCGTGCCGGAGCCAAGGCTGTGTTGTGGGTTGAGGCGCTGAGCACGGCAATACATGTGGAGACACGATAGGGTTGGCACATATCTCAATAACAACGACTCGACATGCTAGAGTAATATGTTTTTTATCCATTGAAAAGCATGGACAGTTAGCTAGTCTTAATAAAGCAGAGTCAAAAAAGCCACCATGTTCGCTCTCAAGGGCCGGAAATTCTCACATTAATCGTGGAAAAAAAAGAGAAAGATCTACACCATCGATCATAATGGGTCCAGATTATAGCGGTCTAGATTAAAAGAAAGAGTCCATCTCAAGTAAAATAAAACTAAAATTCAGAATAAAAAATAAAATAAATCAGCAATTTGATTTTCATACAAATTCATAAGTAAAAGAGTACATATCAAGTACAATAAAACTAAAATTTGGAATAAAATAAAATAAAATAGAATTACCAGCTTGATTTCCATACGAATTACTAAGTACAATCCCTAAATAATTATAATTCATAATAAAATATTAAAAATTGAAAATTAGATTTGTCTACAAAATCCAACAAAAAATAACTGAAATTTGAAATAAAATAAAATAAAATAAACAATTTTATCTCGATAAGATTTCCAATAATTATAATTCAGAATAAAAATTAAACAATAATTGACAATTAGATTTGTATACGAAATACAACAAAAAAATTAAAATTCCAAATAAAAATAAAATAAAATAAGCCATTTGATTTCAATACGAATTCCAATGTAAAATACCTAAATAATTGTAATTCAAAATAAAATAAAGAAAAATTAGCAATTAGATTCGGATACGAATTCCAATAAAAAAGAAGTGAAATTCAGAAATAAAAATAAAAGAAAATTTGCAATTTGATTTCCATACGTATCCCAAAATAAAATCTCCAAATAACTAAAATTCTAAATAAATTAAATAAATTAAGTAATTTAATTTGTATACGAACTCTAATAAAAATAAATGAAATGTTGAGTAAAAATAAAAGTTATAACAAGGATAACACAAAATGGTGTCAGAAGAGATATAAAAGAAGTCATCATGTGCGCTCTTAAGGTCACGCATTTCTATTGTTGCTTCCTATGGAATAAAAATAATAAATAAATAAATTTTTGATTAAAAAATAAAAGTTATAATGAGGATAGCACGAATGGTGTCGGAAGTGACCACAAAAGAGTGCAATGACATCGATCTGTCCTGCAAGAAGACATTGATATACGGGTAAGTGAAGAGCCGAGGCGGAGACGATGGAGATGAGGACAATATCGTGCTGCTCGCCGAAGCCAATGAAGAGAAAGTCCAGTGTTGAAGGAGCCAACGGCTGCGATGACAAGTGGTGAGTGTCGGCGTTGTTGAAGTTAGTGGCCAAAGAAGCTTGATGATAGGGAAGCCCTGACAGAGAGGAGAAGAAGGTTTGCATTGAAGACTGGCTATGGATGACATGGGGTCATCTGGTAGCTAGGAGTGTGCCATCACTGATGAGGGTCAAGTTTTCGCCTGCGATGGTGAAAATATTCGCTATATCGTTAGACAACGACTAAAGCAAATATGTCAATATTAGTGAAGATAGGAGGTTGCCACGGTTAATGAGAAAGCCACATTTTTAGTTGGCTAATGTCAAAGAAGAGGAGCGGCTGACACGATAGAAAGGGACATCAATCATGAATAACATTATACATGCGCATGTACGTGCACGTATTCGTACGAATAGAAGTGCGAATGTACAGAAGCAGAGGAGCAAAAAGCTTGGAGTAGATATAACACAACTGTAGGGAATATGCTCGAGGTCACTAGAGAGAGCCTGACACGTGTCCCCTGCTGGGATCGACAACTGTTGCATCTGCATGCACATTGATGTCACAGTGGTTAGCATGAAGTGATAATTAGGGAGAAGTAGAAGATAACTATGTGGTAAAGTAATGCATTGGAAAGGGTCGCTGCTAAGAGAGATCAATCAAGATTTGTGCTTACTGTTGGAGATTAAAGCAAAAAATCTGTGACGACGAGAAGAGATAGAAGCCGCATGGTTTGGTGGGGTAACCGACGTGTGAGGGAAGATAAGTTCAAGGTACGTCATCCATGGTGCATCGGTCTATGCGTGAGCAAGGTACTCTAATATATTATACCATGTAAATTAATAAGATAATTTGCCATACATATAATCAACATATTGCTTGCGATTAAATAGAAATACATATACATGCATACAATTTGAAAAAAATAACAGAGTAAGAATAGGGGCATGCACCTATATGATCCATGCATGATGAAGAGTGGTTAGTTTCTAAGAACTCGAACAACTTATTATACCTAATGATTTTCTTCCATCAAAACACATACTTCAATTATGTTCCTCAGGTTGTAATTTCTTTCAAGTTTCTATTGTTGCTTCCAATGTTTAGGATATCTTAAAAGTCTAAATAGCCTATAAGATACGTAAATATATTATCAAGCATTTATACAAACTTTGAAATAAATATAGCTGTGCAAATGCGTGGGGCACCCTGCTAGTTTTTCTAAATAGAACACATCCCTATACTGCTTGGGCCAATTCCGACATGATAGGTGGACATGACTCGATCACCCCTTGCACAAAATCGCAAAGCACATTCCCTTCCACCTCTCCCCCTCCTTATCTCTTCTCTATCTCCTCAGCAACTACCCACCTACTCTCTCTCCACTAGAGGTGGCCAGATGGGCCGTGTCGCCCGGTCAGCCTGACACTATGCACGGGCCGGTCCAGCGTAGCTCGACCACATGTGTCGTGCTTGGATAGGCACCCTGGTCCACTGGGTCATCCCTGCCCGGTACACACAGTATCATGCTATGCATGGCCCGGCCTAGACACGGCACGACACGCACGACATGGCCGACGACCGGTGTGGAGGCGGCGGTGAGAGGTCGGTGCGGAGGCATTAGGGTGTGAGCGACGTAGAGGTAGCTGGACGTGGTGGCGGCTGTGGTTCGTCTTATCGTGCTCGGCACTGTAGTCAGGCCAGCCCGACAAGGCCCGAGAGGCCGGTGTGTCGTGCTTGGGTCAGTACCCCGGCCCACGGGCCAGCATGACATGGCCCCTTTAGTTAGCCGGGCCTATCGGGACCGTGTCGACACGGGCCTATGCCGTGACAAGCGGCCTATTTGGACACCGCTACTCTCCACTCCGTCGGTAGATTGCCATCAAGTGCGCCACGATCCCCTACTACGGTGGCGGGGAGGGAGTCGGGACCTTATCAGTACATTCCCCGATGGCTTGCCCCTCCAGGTCCTCCTCCACCCCCAACCGATGAGGTTATCTGCACCTACCTCCTCTCCCTCTGCTAGCGTGCACTCTAGACGCACGTCTCGGGCCTCACCTTCTGTGATGTGTCCTCCTCTCGCATCGAGTGCTTCTCGAACCTCGTCAACGACGCGCTGGTCCACCACGCCTACGACCTCGCCCGCCTCTTGATCGGGGTCACGAAGTGGTCCAATGCCGACTCCACCTATGTCGCCTTGTGGCTCAGCATCGCCGCCGCACGAGTCATGGATGAGTTCGAGCTCTGGCTTCACCCCTTGGGCGATCAGGGGGAGGAGGTAGTGGTGCTCGACCTGACGTGCTTCGAGAAGGTGGCGACGGTCACGTTGATCGCGCTAGCGATGCGCAATGAGCGACAAGGGTGGCCGCAGGTGAGCATGTCGGGATTTTGCTATTTTATTTTATTCTTTTTTATGAAATCTGTTGAAACTTTTTATTGAAACTCTTTGGCCGAAACTAGTTGAAACTTAGTTACAAAATATGAAACTCATCAAAACTTTCTTAGAATCTTTTAGAAACTTCTATAAATACGTGAAACTCACTTAAATCTGAAAGCTTGTTAAATATTTTCATGAAACTTTTTGGTACATCATCGCAACGTTGTACCGTTGTCTAGTCGCCTCCTTTTCTAAATCACATCTCTATCTTAGCAAAGTAGAAAAAATTGTATGTTTTTATTTCAGAAAAGGAAAAAGTTGTGTGTCCTCCTAGGGATCACATCTCTATCTTAGCAAAGTAGAAAAAAATTGTATGTTTTTATTTCAGAAAAGGAAAAAGTTGTGTGTCCTCCTAGGGATCGCACAATGTGCCTTCTCAATCAGACCACAAATTACAAAACGGGCAGACGTGAGAGTAATGTGCTTAACATGTCTACCAGAGTCTAGACAAAGATAAGATCGCCTACTAGTCATCAGTGGAGATTTAGGAGAAGGCTAAGCCACGTCAAGATATAACCTGTTTCTTCTTGCGCCCACCATGTCAAAAACAACAGGACCTACATGTCGCATACCTGAAAAAAACGACATGACCTGACCTTTCCTACTACTTCTCGCAGAGCCTTTTCGTTTCGCCACCTGCATGACTCTCATATCTGAGAAGGGGAAAGCTTACACCGGTTTCTTTTCTTGTGCTTTTACCACTGGCTAGTTAATAGATTGCATCAAATGAACTAAATCCAGGGCCTTACAATTTCCCAAAACTAGCAAGAGTACCCGCACAATGTGCGGCTAGATTTAGTGTAACTTGTTTGCTAAAAGTATACTAAGAGATATAATTAAGTTTTACCTTTATAATAAGATAGTACAACGTAGGTCCAAAATGTACTGCAATCTTGACATAATTTTAAGAGATTGTAGCATTCATCCAGTTACTGTAAATGCTATAATATACCAACTAAATGTGTGTCATGTTTCCTCCTCGATACATAATGAATTTCTAAATTATATACCGAGTACAATAGTGAATTTGTAAATTATTATTTTTCTTCTTATTTGAATCCTTCTAGCTACTGCAATTGAATTCATCTTAGTCTTTGCCATTGACAATCATGTTGATTATTAACTTTGAACTTGCTCTAGATCGATCAAAATTCCAAAATTCTCATCGCCT
The DNA here is from genome assembly GCA_036346255.1 of Ampelocalamus luodianensis. Taxonomy (NCBI): domain Eukaryota; kingdom Viridiplantae; phylum Streptophyta; class Magnoliopsida; order Poales; family Poaceae; genus Ampelocalamus; species Ampelocalamus luodianensis. Next base: position 11,528,138 of record CM070626.1, read on the forward strand.
CGTCTAGGCATGTCTCCCTACGGTTGTTGGACTTGCCATGACATTCGTTTGTAGCTCTTGTTGGCCCCGCTCGCTCACAAAACCTAGTACATGTCACCAGAAATGAAATTGCAGGGAAGATGAGACCAATAGGGTTCCGAAGGTTAAGAGCAAAGCTTCGTAAAAGCTTAACGAACTAAAAACATAGCTGGCAATTGAAGGATTAGTCGCGATCTTGAAGTCTTCAACATCTGTTACATGCATGAGTTCTAATCATTCAAGGGAATAATTAACCTCCTATGATGTTCGTTGCCTGATGTCCTTTGCTTATAGAAAAGTGAAAACACTTCAGACAAAAGAAAAAAGAGCCAATAACACGGTGCATCGTCTAAAGAAGAAGCAGAATAGCACTGAATTGAGAACTACCTATAACTTGGCCGTGCATTGCAGATTGATTCTACCAATTGCTTCTTCCTTTAATTTTTGATGTACTTGTTGAGCTCTCTCACCGTTTGTAGAGTAGAACGAAACACATCGTCTGGTTGGTCTCCTTTCAAGATACAAATTTTATATCTATGCATTTAGATTTGATATCTAAGGAATTAGAGTTGTATTCATATAAGAAGCTCTACCACACATATCTCATTGATTTGTACCAATGTAATATAGACCCACATTAATCGACGGTGTAGTTTTTTTTTTCTATCGATTAACATGGAATTTTTTGGCTCTTGATAGTGAACGTGGTGGTTCCTACTTGTAGTCAACAAATAGTAAGCCTATGAACAAGTCTTCAATGTCGTGGTTCTGATCGATGAAATAGTGACACACATTCACACTTATGATGATATCGTGTGGTGCACCGTGTTTGTGCATCCGAGAAGCTGACGGTCCACCAGCGCATGGGAGCCGTGGACGCCAGTGAGCGAGGTCAGCACATGTCATGTTTCAGAACAAAACCTGGAACTGCCACACACTTACGGGCAATATATTTCACTGATTCATACAAAATTTGGAATTTAGAGTTTTGAGTGCATCAAACGTAGTCTCCTTTGTAGGACCGGAAAGACGACTAGAGGGGGGTGAATAGGAGCTTAACCAAAATTTTCTTTTAAGAAAGATTCAACCGAGCTAAAACGAAAAACAAGATCTAAAACTTGCTCGTGGGAGATTGATGATCTTGATGATCCTAGATGTATTCCCACACGTCACAGCAAGGTAGAAGAGGGCAAGAGATCAACCAAAAACCAAAGAATCAAAGATGAGCTCAAAATCACAAAACAAGAAGGAAGAACACAAAGAAACACATCTTTGGGAAATCATCCATGGATTGATTAGTGATTGTTGCTGGTTACAGCCACTCCCTCAAGGAGGACAAGATAGCAATCCAAGAGCACACAATCAACTCATCTCCCTAGAACCCTAAGCCTCTCTCTTTCTCTCTAAGTCCCTAAAACCAAACTAGGGTATACAAATGAAGTGTGTGGGATGGCTTGTCCATCACACCCCCTATTTATAGAGAGGCCTGGCTTCTTGAAGAAGTTTGGGTGGCTTGTCCAGCACACCCCCTATTCCTAGCTTCTTGAAGAAGTTTGGGGTGGCTTGTCTAGCACACCCCCTATTCCTAGCTTCTAGAAGAAGTTTCTCTAATGGGCTCCCGTTAAGGCCTAACATGAACGGGACACTTACGCACGCTTTTTAAAGCGCCGAGACCATCATCTCTAGACCTAAACCACTTCACCTTGCGCCGTCCCGCGCCGTGGTTTAGCCATATATCACAAAGCTGGTATTTGGTGAAATTACCAAAATACCCCTTCTCGATCCTTCTCAGAAGATCGAGTCCAATCCGATCGAAGCAATCGCCGCTGCTCGCGTGTAGGTTGATCAACGGCTCTCATCATGTCGGCAAGTCTCACCCGCCCGATCCTCTCGGAACCACCAAGGCACTTGCACCGACCCCGCCCGCTTGATCAAAGCGTCGCGACCAACCGCCCGTTCGGTCATCCTCGTCCATTCGCGCCACGCTTGAGCCAATTGACCTCACCCGGCATCCATGATCGTTACGGACCTCGGCTCTCAAGCTTAGTCCCGATCCTCGCCGTTGACCGTCATTGACCTTCAAGACACTGCGGCAATAGATAGCGAGAAATCGTCTCCGGGAACAAGTTCTTCACAACTTGACTCACGTCAGTGAAAACATGCAGTATGCAACACATGCAAAGATAAACATGGATATGACCAATCCTAAACAACAATTCTCCAAATGAATCACCAATCAGAACAAAACCGGTCAGACCGCTTCGGTATGGTCGGACCGCGAACTCGACAACCTTTGAACATTTGCCGAAAATACGAGAAATAGCAAACTAAAAATGCCATTGCCAATTGTAACATCATCTTAATATCGTGCATATATCCTCATGATATCCACAATCTCCCCCTTGATGAACACATTGGCAATCTTCCAGAAAATGTAAGTTTGGTGTTTGAAAAGTAAAGAAATCGTCGTTTTCGCGCAAAGGCACAACAGTCCATAAGCAAGAAAACCATGGAAATGACCAAGCTGGCTTCAGAATAGTTAAGACAAGTGAGATAAGGCAGCAGAAGGCAAAAAGCTTCAATTTCCAGAGAATCGCTAAAATCTCTCTTAAGGTCTATATGAAAGAACAATTGTTCTATTTGACCTTCGATCATTGTGAGTCTTCAAGAATTGCAATTCAGATTCAGAAAAGGCAATAAAACCAAAACTGCAATTGAGATGCTCCCACTCGCAATGATCACCAATTTTCATGAAAGTTTCACTTTCTCCCGAAGACTCCAAACATCCCTTAAAAACAACATTTTTATCAATCTTTCTCCCCCTTTGACAATGTATTCAGCAAGATACATGGAAGAAGATAGAGCATGAAGGAAACAGAATGGCTGCAAATTTTTTGTTTTTGTTTTGATTTTTAGCAACAGGAGCCATGAGAATTATCCAAGAAGACTAGACAAGTATTACACCAAGCCATATTATGTGAAGTAGCAATGTTCCATCATGGCAAAACATATATAACAAGCTAACGCCATGTGAGCAATAATCAGTGTGGAAATAAAAGCTTAGCATGTAAAGATATTGAAGATCATAGTTTAACTAAAGGTATCCAAAAAGGAGTCAAGCCATGTCTATAAGCAAAATGGAGCCCAGAAATTAAATAAAGAGTCAATTTTGAGCATTCTGAGTGCAATTATAAATCAATTTGTTCAAGCACGCGGAATTTTAGCACATTTTAGCACTTTGCTGAAATACTTCAGGTTTTATCTTAGTAAAGCAAGTCCTGGACTAGGAGCCATCCACAACTGCCTCCTAAGCTTCGACCAAAAGATAATGTTGTTTTCTTAGCAATGTGCTAGATCTCAAGCCTTGCCGCGACCATCTCAAGCAAGAAAGCTTAAGAGAGTGATCTAGGTTGTGAGGACCCCAATTTATTTGGTTTGTAATGCTTAACCAACCACCGGTCCTAGCATCACAAATCAAATAAAGCGATCCTCGAGATATGTATACTTCCTGCGATATACACACCTCACAACAAAAGTATGCATCAACTCCATTCCAAACATAGAGTCCAAACATCACACTACAAGCGGAAGATAAACAAATAGTAACAATATTACGGACATAGGCCGGACAGGCCACAAGATACACAAATAGACAACAACGGCAGTGAAGCAAAGTGCCATAAGATGGCTATAAACAAAGCCAATCGGTGTGCCTCCAACCCACAAGGCATCGACAGGACCGCCAAGACTAGTCGTCACCCACGAAGCGACAGACTGACTCACGAAGTGAGGCCCCGAGGCTCACCTTCTTCCTCTGCAACAAAACATTAAGCAAAGCACACGAGTACAAAGATTGTCTTTGTACCCGCAAGACTCGACGTGTGAACTAGCGGCACTGTTCATATGCTACATGCGAGCTTGTTTGGTGGAGGTCATATGGTTCATTTGCATAAAGCCAATTTTCATTTGCAATAATGTAATACAGTTTAAAGGCAAGTTTGCAATTCATTTTTAATGTTGAAATACAAGATAAGGATAATAATAGCAAAGAGTAAGTAAAAACATCCTAGAAGTGACTATCCCAATAGTCACCACAACAATAGCACGAATCCCAGTTCGTACCACCCATCAAGTTTTAATTTAAATGTTGTAGTCTAACTCTTGGAAGACCTTGCCAAGCGTGTCCATAACCTAGGACGAGGCTATTCGAATAGTTTGAACCTGCAGGGTGTACCAATGTACCCACACTTGGCCGCCTTTAAGCCAAAACACACTTAGAAGGTATGCTGGCACAGACTAAGTCCTCGAGACTGTTTCCAATATTGTGTATTAACTACGAGCCGCTCGTATGGATAGAAACCCATACGCTTACATGGTAAAGCCGAAAAGACAACTACCCACTCAGGATAAAGCTTTTGGACAACTACCATGCTCCCACCTCCATCCCTCCTGCGACCTCCTGCGACCGGAGCCAATACACGCCAAAGTACTAGGTCAAGAGAGGTCCCATATACTCTAGTGTGGTTAGCACGCAAAATGCTTGGTTCGATGTAACAAGATGTTCGGTCCTTGTTGACTCGGGCACCATTCGATCACACCCACAGATCACACCAATCATACCGTTGTGCCCAAGTCTAAATCATTTTTGGTTTTGATTTTAGTTTTGCAATTAAACATAGCAAAAATGCTGAAACAATAAGTTATAGTAAATTTTGTGTGATCAAGGTTACCGACTAAAGTCGATAATCGCCAGATTCTACCGATAGCTAAGCATATCTAAGCAATTTGACCGGATCTACTAAGTGACAAGAGACCATCCAAATGACCTCTAATCACACAAATAACCTAGGCTCGGTAGTAGAGATCAATATTTTGTCTACAGGATATGCACTACGGATTTAACTAATCAATTTAACACAAATTAAGCAATGCATACATACAAATTGAAACAAAATATTAGACTTTAAAATTGGGATAGGAATGATCAAAGCTGCTTGCTCGGGTCTTTGTTGCTCAATAAGGTGCGGAGGATCGTCCTCAGGGTTGCCGCAAATATCGAAGCCTAACGATCGAACATAACAGCAAATAAGAACGAATAACACCGACAAAACTCAAACATACAACAACATCAAAACAAGCCAAAACTCACACAGCAGCCTAAGCATGAAATAACAAAATTTCAGAAACAGAGAACAATTCATTTTAAGTTATTAATAATTTTCTATGAATTTTCTAAGCTAAAAACACAACAAGCACTAGTTAATTACTTAACAGATTTTCACGAACAGAAACAGTGTGCAAAACCTATTCTAATAGTTAGTATACTGAAAATGAAATTTTACAGAATTGGGTTCATTGAATTTGGACAATTATTGGAAGAGATATGCATTTTCTAATTTAGAAGATACCTAAGGCATCATTTTATTAATTAACAGATTCTTGCTACAGAGACATGGATGAAACTAATTTTTGTAAATAATACATTTAAAAAGAAAATTTACAGCACTGGTTTCATGCAATTTGGATAAAAATTGAATTAGCTATGCATTTTACAAGTTTAATTGATTTAACGAGGCAATGTAAACGCATTTGAAATACTAAAGCACTTAATACTTCTTCTCTGGCGCACGGCTAGCCCGACCAGCGAGCGGGCGGGCCGCGAAAATCTCGACGAGCGGACTGCGCATAAGGTGGCGTCGAAGGCGTATTCAAAGAATCGTCTTCGCTTAACGTAACGTAATCCTAACACATATGCCCGGAAAAATACGCTTCATGAAAGAAAGCGCATTAACAAAACTACACAATCCCTAAGCGACATTAGGGCCCACATACGGAGACTCGGAGAATTAAAGCGATTAGATTTGAATCCTAAAGCAGCTTAACACGAGAGGGCCCACAAGTCGGTGACCTATGAGAACCGGTTTAGCGATAACTAAGCTCCGCCGGCGCTCGTTGCACGCACGCGCGGGGCGCGCGCGCGCGCGCAGTGATCTAGCAAACGGTGAGTTTCAAGGCGAGTGAGTGGTACCTTAAGGTTCGCAAAGACCTCACGAACCGGTGGCGGTGACGCGGAGCCCAATGGTCGCGGAGATGGGCTCACGACGGCGGAGGCGGAGAAGAAGCTACGGCTCGCGCAGAAGCGCTCTGAGACCGAAGCCGGGAAGGTGCGCCGCGGAATCGCCTCGACTCCGGAGCAATAAGCACAAGATAACGTCGAAGAAGAAGGTCCGAGGCGGCGGAATTGCCACGCGGCGAACACCGTGATTGGAGAAGAAAGGGTCGCGCGGCCTCAGCGATGCACCAAAGACAAAAATGAAGCCATCATTAGCCGATTGCATCAATGCGATCCGAAGGACCAAGTGTCGGTTGGAAACTCACGAGCACTAGCAAGCTTGCAGAGCCGAGACCAACGGAGTTGGGGCGAAGAAGTGGCTCGGACGATTCCTTTGGATGCCACGAGCTCGGGATGGGAAAAATGGATGCGACGCGAGTGTGGTTCACGATGGTGAGGTTGCGGGCTCAAGGGCTTCTCCAGCGGCGGTGCTACCCGTTTCCTTCTCGGCGAAACAAGAAATCGGGCGGAGATAACACGAACGCAAAGGAGAAGAAGTGGATGAGCTCGGGGCTTTTATGAAGTCACGGCGATGCCTCCACCGACACGAGGGCATAAAGGTGGCGGCGGCAGTGCGTGGCAAACATGCACGCCGCGCCGCGAGCCCGGTGAGGTGCGGAGAAGGCGAGGTTGATCTTGGTGGTGGGACCCACATGTCGGCGACAAACAGCGGTGCGAACCGGTGGTTTGATTTGATCGGCAACACACCGACCGTTGGATCTAAAGCGGACGGTGGGATTGGTGTATGCATTGGACAGTCGGTTGCATACGCGGCGTGGATCGTTCGATCTTCATCGGACGATTCACGATCGATTGGACTCGCGCACGGTGCAGCTAGGCGGTGCGACCGAGTCAAGTGGTGCGAGTCGGACTCGAGCACGAGTTGGGTTCGGGCGAGGCAGTGCTTTTAGAATTTGATTTAAAAGACAGAGAAGGTTTGGGGAATTTTTAGAGGTAGCTCTGAGCTCCAAAAATTTCGAAATTTTTATGGTAGCTACTAGGGACAGAGGACAACCTTGTATAATTTTCCAGAACTTTTATGCACTGCATTGTTCTAGAGAAAATTCACAAGCTGCTGTCTGAGGAGTTTGACCAGATTTCAAACAGAGTTGACTTGGCCATTTGAAATAGCAAACAAAATCTAAAAATTGTGAAATAATTCAGGAGGTAGATAGGATGATCAAGATGCTAGGAAAAATAGTTTCAGAGGATGATCACAAGTTTGAAGGCTAAGAATCTGATAACAACAATTTCCAATCACAAGAATTAAATTCTACAAATTGGAAATTGCTAGGAAAATTGTAGAAACTTTCAAATGATTTGAAGAGACAACAAAAGTTTTATTTCTCCTCAAAATTTTACATTTGAAATACAAACCCTAAGTTAGGCTGTTACAAATCTCCCCTTACAGAATCTCGCCCGAGATTCGATCACTGAGAGAAGAAGGGCGGGTAATCTGCCGGAGGCGATCTTCCCGCTCCCATGTGGCTTCATCCTCGGAGTGGTTCGACCACTGAACTTTAAGGAACTTAATCACACGGTTCCTTGTTCTGCGTTCACTTCTTGAGGATACTGAGCGGGCGCTCACGATAAGCAGATCTTCTCGCACATCGATATTTTCCAATGGTGTTTCCTCAACTGGAATACGGAGGCACTTCTTCAATTGTGACACATGGAAAACATCATGCACCCTTCGAGTGTAGCTGGCAACTCCAACTTGTATGCAACGGCTCCACTTTCTTGATGATGCGATACGGCCCGACATATCGAGCGGTTGCCCTTGACACAAAGCAGCGATGCCCTTCGGAGGTGAGACTTTGAGATACACAAAGTCATTGGGTGGAAACTTAGCTCACGGCGCGGCGATCCGCATAGCTCTTACGCTCGGTGAGCTACGCGCAAGTGCTCACGAATCAAGCGCACTTGACTTTCGGCCTCATTGATCGAATCGGGCCAAGAACCGCTTTCACGGTTCCACCGGTTCAACGGTGTTCGCGGCGCCCGACCGTACAAAGCCTCAAATGGTGCTATACCGAGACTAGCACGGAAGCTGTTGTTGTAAGAGAACTCGGCAAGTGGTAGGCACTTCTCCCAATTCTTCCCATAGGAAAGAACACAAGCACGGAGCATATCTTCAAGCACACGATTGACGCGCTCCGTCGACCATCGATCACGAGGATGATAGGCCGTCTTGAAAGTAAGACGAGTTCCCATGGCCTCCTGCGGACTATGCCAAACCGAGAGGTAAACAACGCCCACGGTCGGACACAATCGTCTTGGGTACACCATGCAAACTCACAATCCTTGATACATAGAGCTCGGCTAGAGGTTCCACACTGGGTGACTCTTGACCGAAGGAAATCGCCACTTTAGTTAGCTTTGTCAATGACAACCCAAATGGCGTCGTTTCCCTTGGATGAGCAGGGCAAACGGTGATGAAATCCATGCCTCGAATCCCACTTCCACTCTGGTATAGGCAAGGGTGAAGAAGGCCCGCTGACGCCGATGCTCGGCCTTGACGCGACAACATCGTCACATCGGCAACGAACACGGCAATCTCGCGCTTCATGCGAGTCCACCGAATCTCGCGCGAGATCTTGATGCATTTGGTGGCCCGGGATGGATGGACAAAGGCGAATCATGGGCCTCTGAAGAATCAAATCCCGCAGTGCAGGACCTTTGGGACCACAAGACTTGCCCAAACCACACAACACCGTGCTCATCTTACGTAAAGCATTTAGTTGAACCATCCACGATGTTACGCTTGATTTTGCCCATACCAACATCGATTCTTTGTCTTGACTTGATTTGATCCACCAAGGTTGGTTGCACTGTCAGGCGATAAGGGAACCGTGCTCAACCAAACCCAAGTTGAGGCGCTGAAGTGCGCAAGAAGTGCGAGTTCTTGCTCTTGGATCATCAGTATTGCAATACACCTTTCGGCTAAGTGCATCGGCAACCACATTGGCCTTGCCGAGATGATCTTGAATACCCATATCATAATCTTTGATCAATTCTAGCCATCTCCTCTGCTCGAGGTTGAGATCTGGTGAGTGAATAAGTATTTCAAACTCTTGTGATCGGAATACACCTCACGGTTTCGATCAAATAATGCCGCCAAATCTTGAGTGCATGAACTCTGCGACAAGCTCTAAATCATGGGTGGGATAGTTGAGCTCATGAGGCCTCAGTGCCTAGATGCATAGGCAGCGCCTTGCCTTCTTGCATAAGAACACACCCGAGTCCCGACGAGAGGCACGCAATAAATATCGAAGTTCTTGTGGATATCGGGAAGAGTAAGGACTGGAGTGAAGTCAATGTTGTTTGAGCTCACAAAGCTCTCATCACAAGCAGAGGACCACACAAACTTCTTGTCCTTCTTGAGCAATTCGGTCATTGGCTGCGATCTTGGAGAAGTTCTCGATAAAGCGGCGGTAGTAGCCGCTAGACCAAGAAAACTCCGCACATCGATGGTCGACTTGGTGGCCCCAAGATAGAACATCGTGACTTTCTTTGGGATCTCTGACTATTCCTCCATTTGAAAGAACATGGCCCAAAAATGCCACTTCCTTCAACGTAACTCACATTTCTTTGAACTTTGCATCTGGTGATGCTCCATAACTTGCCCAAAATAATCTTGGATGCTCGGCATGCTCTGCTTGATCTTGGAATAGATAAGAATATCATCAATAAAGACCACCACAAATTTGTCCAAATACTCCATGAATCTGAATTCATAAGGTTCATGAACAAAGCTGGAGCATTGGTTAGACCGAAAGACATGACGGTGTACTCGTATAGGCCATAACGAGTAGTGAAAGCCGTCTTGAATATCCTCACACGATCAGGACTTGATGATAGCCCGATCTCGAGATCAATCTTGGAGAACACACGGGCTCCGGACAAGCGTCAAAAGATCATCAATGCGGGCGAGAGGATATTTGTTCTTCACCGTCACTTCATTGAGAGGACGGTAATCAACACACATGCGCAAAGTCTTGTCCTTCTTCTTCACAAAGATCACGGACAACCCCAAGGAGATGGCGGGGCGGATGAAACCCTTTGCTTGGAGCTCACCAAGCGCTTCTTCAATTCTTCTAGCTCATTGGGAGGCATTCGATCTGGCGCCTTGAAATCGGGCGATGCCGGCAGCAACTTCGATGACAAACTCGGATCTCGAACCGAGGCATCGGGTAAATCTTGGAAAGACATCCCCAAAGTCGGATACTATGGGAACATCCACGAATCGCAAGGTGGCTTCGCTTCTATTGCACATAGATGCGGCCTGAAGGCGCGGCGAAAATCCGACTGCCGCTTGAAGAAGCTGGTAAGATAGACGATCTTCTGGCACAATCAATCGCCCCAAGTCTTGGGACAACCAATCCATGCCAAGAATCACATCCGGACTTCTGAGCAGAGCGAATAAGATTTGCTAAAAATCCCACTCCCTTGACTATGATAGGAACATCCGGCATTGTAAATCGGCTCTCATTTCCGACCCGGAGGCGGATGAGCAAAGGAACTTCTAAAGGAACACAATGAAGACCACTAGCAGCAGCAAATGATCTTGAAATAAAGAATGCGATGCTCAGAATCAAATAATCTGCGGCGGGACGAGAATTAACAAGAAGTGTACCCATCACAACATCGGCGCCTCTGAGCCTCCTCGGTGAAAGGTGGTTCACTCGGCATTGCTGCCGCACCACAGGGCTTCGGATCATCTTACGGTCGGTGGGTGACCACTCCCTGCCGCGTCCTCCATTAGGGCGAGGGCTGCTGCAACACTCGAGGCGAGCATTCGCATAATGGCCCTTGTTGTGGCGGCGAAAACAAGTGACCTCGGCGCCGGATTGCGGAGGCCGCTCTGTCTTTGGATCGCGGCGCGCGTGGTGAAACACGGCTGTGGTGGGCGAGGCTGGTGCGAGATGGCCTCGGCGCGGTGGAGCAAAAGAACGAGCCACAGTGCCGCCCGGCCGAGGACGAACGAGGTGGTGTGAGTAGGCGATCGCCTCCCATTTGCGCTTGCGGGACTCGCCAGCGCCGCCGCCTTATGCTCGGCAACAATGGCCTTATCTACCAAGGCACGAAAGTGCGAGAAGTCCACAATAGATAGCTTGTCTGCGGCTCCTCGGACAAGCCATCCATAAACTTCTCTGCTTAGCCTCATCGAGGCCACCTCTCCGAGCATAACGAGCGGATGATTGAACTCGTGCGGTACTCGTCGCATTTGCGCCTTGCTTGAGCACGAGAAACTCCTTCTTCTTGACTTCATCAGGCCATCGGGATGTGGGCCCGACGAAAGTCGATCGAACTCTTCCACGCGACCACATGGCCCGCGGGTGCATGGCGAGATAGTTCTCCCACCATGAGAGTCTTTGCGCCCTCAAGGTGGTGGGACGCGAAGAGTGCCTTATCCTGCGCTGGCATCGAGCTATGTTGAGCTTTCGCTCAACCATGCGCGACCAATCATCTGCATCGAGAGGTCCTCGGGCGGGAGAAAGTCGGCGGTGCGTGCGGAGGAACTCTGCAAGTCCCCGCGAGTGCGGTGGCCGCCACCACCGGCGAGTGGAGGTATTCCTAGCAATAACCTCCAAGATGCGCGTCTGGTCCATGCGGTTTCGCTCGTCGGCGAGAACCTCGACCATGGTCGGAGGAGAAGCTCCTCATCATGACCGGTGGTGATTCCGACCACTACGGGTTCCGCCGACCATCTGTTCCACTAAAACAAGTTAGCAACAATTTAAAAGCAAGAAAGCCGAAATTTCTTGAAAGCGGTCGAGAAACAAACACAACGAGGATAAAGTTCGACCAGCAAAAATCGGACATATAACTACTCACTTTACATCTTACCCTATTATTCCCACGATTTTCCATAGTTCTCCCAAAACTAATTCCACCACTAAGTAACTACCTTTTGAAAAGGGAAGAGAGAAACCAAGTTCTCAAAACTCAAATTAGAGTAAGGTGAGAGTAGAAAGCTAAGATAGGTAAGGAATAAAATCGAGAATGCCTAGGTTTTCATAAACCTTTTATAATTTGAAAATAAGACTTTCAAAATATCCTAAGACGACTATGCTTGGGTTGCTACGGTCGAATGGCTCGATACCAACTTTGTGAGGACCCCAATTTATTTGGTTTGTAATGCTTAACCAACCACCTGGTCCTAGCATCACAAATCAAATAAACTGATCCTCGAGATATGTATACTTCCCAGAAGCAGTATACACACCTCACAACAAAAGTATGCATCAACTCCATTCCAAACATAGAGTCCAAACATCACACTACAAACGGAAGATAAACAAATAGTAACAATATTACAGACATAGGCCGACAGGCCACAAGATACACAAATAGACAACAACGACAGCGGAAGCAAAGTGCCATAAGATGGCTATAAACAAAGCCAATCGGTGTGCCTCCAACCCACAAGGCATCGGCCAGGACCGCCAAGACTAGTCGTCACCCACGAGCGGCAGCCTGACTCACGAAGTGAGGCCCCGAGGCTCACCTTCTTCCTCTGCAACAAAAACATTAAGCAAAGCACACGAGTACAAAGATTGTCTTTGTACCCGCAAGACAGACGTGTGAACTAGCGGACTGTTCATATGCTACATGAGCTTGTTTGGTGGAGGTCATATGGTTCATTTGCATAAAGCCAATTTTCATTTGCAATAATGTAATACAGTTTAAAGGCAAGTTTGCAATTCATTTTTAATGTTGAAATCTGAGAAGGATAATAATAGCAAAGAGTAAGTAAAAACATCCTAGAAGTGACTATCCCAATAGTCACCACAACAATAGCACGAATCCCAGTTCGTACCACCCATCAAGTTTTAATTTAAATGTTGTAGTCTAACTCTTGGAAGACCTTGCCAAGCGTGTCCATAACCTAGGGCGAGGCTATTCGAATAGTTTGAACCCTGCAGGGTGTACCAATGTACCCACACTTGCATCGCCTTTAAGCCAAAACACACTTAGAAGGTATGCAGCACTGACTAAGTCCTACGAAATTTGTTTCCAATATTGTGTATTAACTACGAGCCGCTCGTATGGATAGAAACCCATACGCTTACATGGTAAAGCCGAAAAGACAACTACCCACTCGGGATAAAGCTTTTGGACAACTACCATGCTCCCACCTCCATCCCTCCTGCGACCTCCTGCGACCGGAGCCAATACACGCCAAAGTACTAGGTCAAGAGAGGTCCCATATACTCTAGTGTGGTTAGCACGCAAAATGCTTAGTTGATGTAACAAGATGTTCGGTCCTTGTTGACTCGGGCACCATTCGATCCACACCCAACAGATCACACCAATCATACCGTTGTGCCCAAGTCTAAATCATTTTGGTTTTCGTTTTAGTTTTGCAATTAAACATAGCAAAAATCTGAAACAATAAGTTATAGTAAATTTTGTGTGATCAAGGTTACCGACTAAAGTCGATAATCGCTTGATTCTACCGATAGCTAAGCATATCTAAGCAATTTGACCGGATCTACTAAGTGACAAGAGACCATCCGTGATGCCTCTAATCACACAAATAACCTAGGCTCAGGTAGTAGAGATCAATATTTTGTCTACGAGGATATGCACTACTGATTTAACTAATCAATTTAACACAAATTAAGCAATGCATACATACAAATTGAAACAAAATATTAGACTTTAAAATCTTGGGATAGGAATGATCAAGCTGCTTGCAGGTCTTTGTTGCTCAATAAGGTGCGGAGGATCGTCCTCGGGGTTGCCGCAAATATCGAAGCCTAACGATCGAACATAACAAACAAATAAGAGCGAATAACACCGACAAAACTCAAACATACAACAACATCAAAACAAGCCAAAACTCACACAAAGAGCCTAAGCATGAAATAACAAAATTTGAAAGCAGAGAACAATTCATTTTAAGTTATTAATAATTTTCTATGAATTTTCTAAGCTAAAAACACAACAAGCACTAGTTAATTACTTAACAGATTTTCACGAATGTAAGCATTGTGCAAAACCTATTCTAATAGTTAGTATACTGAAAATGAAATTTTCTGAATTGGGTTCATTGAATTTGGACAATTATTGGAAGAGATATGCATTTTCTAATTTAGAAGATACCTAAGGCATCATTTTATTAATTAACAGATTCTTGCTACAGAGACATGGATGAAACTAATTTTTGTAAATAATACATTTAAAAGAAAATTAACAACTTTGGTTTCATGCAATTTGGATAAAAATTGAATTAGCTATGCATTTTACAAGTTTAATTGATTTAACGAGGCAATGTAAACGCATTTGAAATACTAAAGCACTTAATACTTCTTCTCTGGCGCACGCTAGCCTGACCAGCGGCGAGCGGGCCCGCGCGAAAATGTCGACAGAGCGGATGCGCATAAGGTGGCGTCGAAGGCGTATTCAAAGAATCGTCTTGACTTAATGTAACGTAATCCTAACACATATGCCCGGCAAAAATACGCTTCATGAAAGAGAAAGCGCGATTAACAAAACTACACAATCCCTAAGCGACATTCGGGCCCACATAACGAGAGACTCGAGAGAATTAAACGATTAGATTTGAATCCTAAAGCAAAGCTTAACACGAGAGGGCCCACAAGTCGATGACCTATGAACCGAGTTTAGCGATAACTAAGCTCGCCGCGGCTCGTGCACACGCACGGGGACGGCGCGCGCGCGCGGTGATCTAGCAAACGGTGAGTTTCAAGGCGAGTGAGTGGTACCTTAAGGTTCGCAAAGACCTCACGAACCCGGTGACGGTGACGCGGAGCCCAATGGTCGCGGAGATGGGCTCACGGCGGCGAGGCGGAGAAGAAGCTACGGCTCGCAGAAGACGCGCTCTGACTTCGAGAAGCCGGGAAGGTGCGCCACGGAATCGCCTCGACTCCGGAGCAATAAGCACAAGATAACGTCGAAGAAGAAGGTCCGAGGCGGCGGAATTGCCCGGCGGCGGAACACGTGATTGGAGAAGAAAGGGTCGCGCGACCTCAGCGATGCACCAAAGACAAAAATGAAGCCATCATTAGCCGATTGCATCAATGCGATCCGAAGGACCAAGTGTCGAGTTGGAAACTCACCGAGCACTAGCAAGCTTGCAGAGCGAGACCAGCGAGTTGGGGACGAAGAAGTGGCTCGGACGATTCACTTTGGATGCCACGAGCTCGGGATGGGAAAAATGGATGCGGCACCGAGTGTGGTTCACGATGGTGAGGTTGCGAGCTCAAGGCTTCTCCAGCGCGCGGTTGCTACCTCCGTTTCCTTCTCCGGCGAAACAAGAAATCGGGCGGAGATAACACGAAACGCAAAGGAGAAGAAGTGGATGAGCTCGGGGCTTTTATGAAGTCACGGCGATGCCTCCCGGCCGGACACGAGGGCATAAAGGTGGCGGCGGCGAGGTGCGTGGCAAACATGCACGCCACGCCGCGAGCTCCGGTGAGGTGCGGAGAAGGCGAGGTTGATCTTGGCAGGTGGGACCCACATGTCGGCGACAAGCGAAGCGGTGCGAACCGGTGGTTTGATTTGATCGACAACACACCGACCGTTGGATCTAAAGCGGACGGTGGGATTGGTGTATGCATTCGGACAGTCGGTTGCATACGCGGCGTGGATCGTTCGATCTTCATCGGACGATTCACGATCGATTGGACTCGCGCGCGGTGCAGCTAGGCGGTGCGACCGAGTCAAGTGGTGCGGTCGGACTCGAGCTGAGTTGGGTTCGGGCAGAGAGCAGTATTTTTAGAATTTGATTTAAAAGACAGAGAAGGTTTGGGGAATTTTAGAGGTAGCTCTGAGCTCCAAAAATTTCAGAAATTTTATGGTAGCTACTAGGGACAGAGGACAACCTTGTATAATTTTTCCAGAACTTTTATGCACTGCATTGTTCTAGAGAAAATTCACAAGCTGCTGTACTGAGGAGTTTGACCAGATTTCAAACGAGTTGACTTGGCCATTTGAAATAGCAAACAAAATCTAAAAATTGTGAAATAATTCAGGGAGGTAGATAGGATGATCAAGATGCTAGGAAAAATAGTTTCAGAGGATGATCACAAGTTTGAAGGCTAAGAATCTGATAACAACAATTTCCAATCACAAGAATTAAATTCTACAAATTGGAAATTGCTAGGGAAAATTGTAGAAACTTTCAAATGATTTGAAGAGACAACAAAAGTTTTTATTTCTCCTCAAAATTTTACATTTGAAATACAAACCCTAAGTTAGGGCTGTTACATAGGTCATCCAAAACTCCCCCTGAGTTCAAGCCTAGTACAATGGCAAGCCGTCTCATGAGAAAGAATTGGTGAGATCAGTTTTTTTCGCACAGAAAAGCTTATAATTTTTCATTTGCTTGACTCGGCTCATTTCAAAACTCATATCAGATTCAAGACTCAATTAAGCGTATATGACATGGCGTGAATCATAAGAGGATCACTAAAGCAAAACTAGTCACAAGATTTAAGAAGTTATGTTTTGATTCAAATTGCTCTGAGATAATTTAACTATCATGGCAAAACTAAGCTACATATGAAAAGCCATAATGAAGTCTTAGCACACTATCACAAGACACGGCAAGATATAAAGTATGAAAACAAGTCATACAAGGATAATAATCAAAGCTCCATTAAAATATATTACAATGCAAGTTGTAGAAAAGAAAATGCATTATGATACAATGAATGCAAAAGAGCAAAACTCCCCTCAAAACAGGCCAAGAGGACTAATAACCCTAACTCTCCCATAAAGTAGCAAACGAGAAGAATCAAGAGCCTTAGTGAAAATATCGAGAACTTTCTTTGCTCGGACTCAACAAAATGAAGCACAACATCACCTTTCTCAACATGGTCTCTAAGAAAATGATATCGAATATCAATGTGCTTGGTCCTAGAGTGTTGCACTGGGTTTTGGCAATGTTTATGGCACTAGTGTTATCACGAGAAAGAGGAACACTATCTAAAAATAACCCATAGTCCCATAAAGTAGACAAGATCCAGAGAACACGAGAGCAGCGCTGCTGCGGCTACATACTCGGCCTCGCGAGTGGGTGTGCAATGTAAGACTTTTGAGAAGACCAAGAAATAAGAGATGTGCCCAAGAAATGACAAGTGCAGAAGTACTCTTCCTATCCACTCTACACCCCGCAAAATCAGCATCGAAAAGCTCGAATCGAGAGAGCGAATCGAAGAAAACCGAGTCCAAAATCAAGAGTGTCTTGAAGGTACACGAATATGCGCCTTTGCTTGACGATGAGAAGCACGAGGAAGCTCGAAATCGAGCGCCTGGACACGGCAATGGTGTATGTCCGGCCTCGGCGCTTTGAGGTAGAGGAGGGAGCCGATCATGCTACGGTATTCCTTCCGATCCACGGGCTCTCCATCCTCATCGTGGTCGGCCACGGTGGTTGTGGCAATGGGAGTAGACATTGGTCTCTGCTTCCCATGTCGAAAGCAGCAGAAGAAGGTCTTTGTATACTTACTTTGATGAGCGAAAGTGCCTTCTTTGAGTTGCTTGACTTGAAGACCAAGGAAGAAGGTCAATTCTCCCATCATGCTCATCTCGAACTCCTGCTCATAGAATCGAAAATCTAGACACCAAAGCATGAGAAGAACCCCGAATATGATATCATCCACATAAATCAACCAATAAAAGTCAACGCCATGCACGAGAGTGAACAAGGTTTTATCAACCAAACCCATTTTAAATTCATTATCAAGTAGGAAACTCTTAAGCCTATCATACCAAGCTCTAGGAGCTTGCTTCAATCCATACAAGGCTTTGGAGAGTTTAAAAACACGATTTGGGAACTTATGATTTACAAAGCCAGGAGGTTGCTTGACATAGACCTCTTCTTCTATGAAACCATTAAGAAATGCACTTTTGACATCCATTTGAAAAAGCTTAAAGCCCTTAGAAGAAGCAAAAGCTACCGATATGCGAATGGCTTCTAATCTAGCAGCATGGAGCAAAGGTCTCTTCAAAGTCTAAGCCCTCTACGAGAATAACCTTGAGCTACAAGCCTAGCCTTGTTGCGAACTACCAACCCATCCTCACTTTGCTTATTTTTGAAAATCCATTTTGTTCCAATTACATGAATATTAGGTGGAGGTTCAACTAAGGTCCAGACTTTGTTTCTTTCAAAATTTTCAAGTTCTTCATGCATGGCATTGACCCAAGAGGAATCAGACAAAGCATGGGTGACATCTCGGGGTTCAAAAGACGCGACAAAAGCAAGATGTGCATGGAGAATCGGAGAATTAAACACGGAGGCGAGTGACTCGCTCATTGAGATCTCAATCATCCACACAGCGGATGTCGTCATTTGGATGTGAAGAGGAGCTCCTGGTGCATACATGGCCTCTACCTCATGGGCTGTGGAGGTAGGAGCAGAGCCACTCAGGTCGTCGGTGAAGATAGGAGGAGGCTGCTCAGCTGAAGCTGGAGTAGTGGTAGCAGGCTCTCCAACCATCTCAGAAGAGACTTGAGGATGGATTGGGTCCTCATCCTCAGAGTCATCGTCGACGAAGATGCTTTCTCGAATATCGATGAACTGTGTACTGCGACATCGGGTCTAGTACCGAACTAGCCTCATCAAAGGTGACTTCAAGTCTCAACAATTTTGTTAGTATCCAAATTAAATACCACGATAGCCACGAGAATGAGCGGGATATCCAAGAAATATGCCATCGAACATCTAGATTCAAATTTATCCAAATTGCCATGTTTAAGAATGAAGCACTTGCAACAAAAATCTTGAAATGAGAGACTTTAGGCCTATGACCAAATCTAAGCTCATAAGAAGACTTGCCAATCACAGATCTCAAGAAAACCCTATTAGACACATAACAAGCGGTAGAGATTGCCTCACCCAAAATCTCCTAGGTGTGGAATGCTCATCTAGCAAGGTTCTAGCCATTTCTACAAGGGTCTGTTCTTCCTCTCTACAACGCCATTCTGTTGGGGAACTCTAGGAGAAGAGAGCGATGCTCAATTCCCCTATCGGTCGAGAAAGTGGCAAAGAAGAGTTCTTGAATTCTGTCCCATTGTCACTCCTAATGACTCTCAAAGCTCGGGAAGATCAACACTAGTCTAAGAACCAATTCTCTAAAAATCCAAAAGCCTCGTCCTTAGAAACCAGAAAATAAACCCAAGAATACCTGGAGAAGTCATCCACAATCACAAGCACATACCATTTTCCACCAGCAGACTGAACTCTAGAAGGACCAACAGTGTCTAAGTGCAAAAGCTGACCAGGTCCATCAGTCATCACTAAAGTAAGAGGTGGATGAGAAGCAGAAACCATCTTACCATGTCTACAGGGAGCGCACACTAGGTCTCTAACAGCCTTCAGCCTAGGCAAACCTCTAATCAAATCCTTGCTACTGACTCTAGTCAAGTGGTCAAAACCTATGTGTCTAAGTCTACGATGCCATAAGACTAGATCATGAGAATTAGAAGCTACAAGACATCTAGAACTGGAAGCAGAAGAGACACTGAAATCAGCACTAAAGATCCTCTCAAACCTAGAGATCCCAAAGACATTCTCACCTGAAGAGTCCAGAACTCTACACTCACCACTCTTAAACCTTACCTCCAGACCCTCATCAAGCAGCTGAGAAACAGATAGCAGATTATACCTTAGCTTACTTACCAAAGCGACGTTCTTGACATGAACTTGTTGTTGACGCGCATCGTGCCCTTGGTCATCACGGTCGGTAGAAGCATCCCCAAATGTGATCAACTCATTGCGGATGCACGTGTGAGGAGGAGAACCATCTAGAATCTCGGTCATGTGTCGAGAACATCCGAGAATCAACAAGCCAAATGTCCTCCTTCCTCGCACAGCGGACCTACAAGGCATAGCGAGGAAACATCGTGCCTCGATCTGGGGTTAGTAGTAAAGACTTGGGAATCTAGTCTTGAGTCACACGATCTTGAGGAACAACGTAAGAAGCGTGATAAAGCGATTAAGAGTAAAATCATCAGAATGCACATGAGAAACACCTAGACCTCTTCGAATCGACCTACCAAAAGGTCGGTACTCCCCCTGTCTAGATGCTACCCGTGGTCTCTCCTCATGATATCCTAAGCCAGAACGCTGCCTAGAACCTCCAAAGGAGTCAAAGAAGTCATCTACCAACCTAGGCCTATGTCTAGCAGGAAAGACAGACTGCCTGGCTCTAGAGACTACAGTAAGTGAAGGAACTCCTCTAATGGACCTCAAAGCACTCATCCTGCCCTTCCTCTCAATCTTAGCTCTACGGAAGCAGAACTCAACAATGTGGCCATCCTTCTTGCAGAAGGTGCAATGGTACTTGACCTTTTGAGGGGTCTGACCTATTGAAGTAGAAACACCTGTCTTGCTAGAAGAAGTTTGGGCAAAACCTGCAGATCTAAAAACAATCTTAGATGGTTCAGGGGGTTCTACCTCAAACAAGCCACTCTCAACAGCTCCAACAGCTCTCGTGATCTTAGGTGGATGGTTATTGGAATGCTCTATTGAATTAAAACCTAAGCCACTATTCTTCACACTCACCTTAGATTTATCAAGAATCATGTTGAGATTCTTCTTCCCACCAGTAAATCTCTCAAGAGTATCTTTAAGGTAATCATTTTCTTTGGCTATGTCCTTACATGAAGCACAATTACTAGACTTGATTGCCTCATCATACTCATCCTTGAGAATAGCTATCTCAACCTTTAATGCCTCACAAGACACACAATAGGAATTCCTAATCCTATTCAATTGTTCCTTAAATTTATCTCTAAATGCTTCTTGTATCTTATCTACATTCATTTCAATTTGATTACACAAGATCTGACAAGAAGAGTCAATATCTTTCTTGGATGCAATCATGAACATGGATTTTTCAATTTTAGCTTTCTCCTCTAAAGTCTTGTTTAGAGCATCATTCTCTATTGTGAGTTTAAGGAAATTTTCACAAGATGCAGATCTAGAATAAAGAACCATTTCAGTCATCTCTTTCATTTTGACCTTATTATCCTCACAATGAGAGCAAGTATGACTAGGATCAAATTCTGCAATTCTTTTGTAGCGCTATTCAATTTTAATTCAAGCAACGCATACAGTTTGAACAAGATGAAGGAATAGCATCTCTGAGTCACATCTAGAGCAATAGCATTCATACAAGAAGGACTAGACTTGAGAGATTCAATTTTATCAAGAGCATCTTTTAATTGATTTGTAACAGAGGAATGAGTAGTTTGTAGATTGGTCGATCAAACATCAAGCTAAGACAAGAATCACAATCATTGGTAGGATTAATAGATTTGAGCCTAACAATTTCTAGGTTCAAGTCTTCAATTATGGTATCTGTTTCTTTATCTTTTTAGCTTGCTTCTCGGTTTTGTTCAGCAACAACCAAAGCACGTTTCATTTCATTTGGTGATGGACATACCTCGTCGGGATCATCGAAGAGCTCGTCATCGTTGGAGAGTCGGCGTCGTGGTGTCCGGGCCATGAAGCACATGCTTGGTGAAATCATGAGTCTTCTTCTTGCCATGGGAGTCATCGTCGTCGTCCTCAGTCCCCGAGTCCACATCGCTCATATCAACACTCTCGAGGCGGCAAGGACACGGTGGCAACTTGCGATAGTTGGGCTTCTTAGCTTTTGCATCCTTAGCTTGTGGATGTCTCAGAAAGTCCTTCTCCTCTTTGCCCTTGACTTGGGGCACTTGGAGCGAATGTGATTTGGCTCACCACACTCAAAACAAGTGATAGGTCCACCTCTCCTCCTATTTCTTACTTTGTTGTATGCTCTCGAGAATCTGGTGGATAGGAGGGCTAAGTCATCCTCAGGTATCTTCTCTAGTTGCTCATCGCTCAAAGAATGCCAAGCGGACAAAGAAAGACCAGATGAGCTAGAATCAAAAGAATCAGAAGAACTACCCTTAGATGGGTCGACCACTAAAGCCATCGACTCCTGTCTTGGGAGACGCGAGATAAAGTCAATCTCATGCGTCTTCAACCTCGAGTAGAGCTTGTCCATGGTAAGCTCACTCATGACAGTGTTGTCATTGATGGAAGTGATTTTCATCCCCCAAACTCTCACGTCAAGCGCACCCAAAAGCTGGCGTGCGTTCTCAGACTCAGTGAAAACAAGATCCACAGCGCGAAGATTATGCAAAATCTTTGAGAATCTTCCCCACAGCTCATCTAAAGATTCACCAGGCTTTTGCTCGATCTTTGAGTATGCTTTCTTGAGTTGGTTCTGTCTCACTTCCTTGATCGCAGTAGAACCCTCGTGATAATCACATAGAGTCCTCGGATCTCATGAGCGGACCTAAAATGAGCAACACGCTCAAACTCGGATCGACTAAGCCCTTGAATCGAAAATTTCGAGCCTTGCTATTAGCCTCAACATGCGGAGTGATCACATCGTCATCGGTGGCACAACATAAGGATTTTTGACCTTAAGCCAAATAGCGTGCCCTTGAGCCTCGATGTAGAATTGCATCTGAGCCTTCGAAGAAAAATCAGATCCATCAAAGATATGTGGTTTGTTTGCATACTTGTCGATCGCCATGGCTCCAAAGACCGGTTAAGATCTATGAGAAGAGCTAGCAGGGCTCGATACCAATTGTAGGACCGGAAAGCGACTAGAGGGGGTGAATAGGAGCTTAACCAAAATTTTCTTTTAAGAAAGATTCAGCAGAGCTAAAGCGAAAAACAAGATCTAAAACTTGCTCGTGGGAGATTGATGATCTTGATGATCCTAGATGTATTCCCACACGTCACGACAAGGTAGAAGAGGGCAAGAGATCAACCAAAACCAAAGAATCAAAGATGAGCTCAAAATCACAAAACAAGAAGGAAGAACACAAAGAAAGCGCATCTTTGGGAAATCATCCATGGATTGATTAGTGATTGTTCTTTGTTCTGACCACTACCTCAAGGAGGACAAGATAGCAATCCAAGAGCACACAATCAACTCATCTCCCTAGAACCTAAGCCTCTCTCTTTCTCTCTAAGTCCCTAAAACCAAACTAGGGTATACAAATGAAGTGTGTGGGATGGCTTGTCCATCACACCCCCTATTTATAGAGAGGCCTGGCTTCTTGAAGAAGTTTGGGGTGGCTTGTCCAGCACACCCCCTATTCCTAGCTTCTTGAAGAAGTTTGGGGTGGCTTGTCTAGCACACCCCCTATTCCTAGCTTCTAGAAGAAGTTTCTCTAATGGGCTCCCGTTAAGGCCTAACATGAGCGGGACACTTACGCACGCTTTTAAAGCGCGAGACCATCATCTCTAGACCTAAACCACTTCACCTTGCGCCGTCCCGCGCCGTGGTTTAGCCATATGTCACAAAGCGGTATTTGGTGAAATTACCAAAATACCCTTCTCGATCCTTCTCAGAAGGCGAGTCCAATCGGTCGAAGCAATCGCTGCTCGCCACGTGTAGGTTGATCAACGGCTCTCATCATGTCGGCAAGTCTCACCCGTCGGATCCCTCGGAACCACCAAGGCACTTGCACCGACCCGCCCGCTTGATCAAGCGCCGCGCCGAAGCGCCGTTCGGTCATCCTCGTCCATTCTGCGCCACGCTTGAGCCAATTGACCTCACGGCATCCATGATCGTTACGGACCTCGGCTCTCAAGCTTAGTCGATCCTCGCCGTTGACCGTCATTGACCTTCAAGACACACGCGGCAATAGACAGAGAAATCGTCTCGGGAACAAGTTCTTCACAACTTGACTCACGTCGGTGAAAACATCGATATGCAACACATGCAAAGATAAACATGGATATGACCAATCCTAAACAACAATTCTCCAAATGAATCACCAATCGAACAAAACCGGTCGGACGCTTCGGTATCGGTCGGACCAGCGAACGACAACCTTTGAACATTTGAAAATACGAGAAATAGCAAACTAAAAATGCCATTGCCAATTGTAACATCATCTTAATATCGTGCATATATCCTCATGATATCCACATCCTTTGAAGAGTACATTGACTTTTTTTAATCACAAGAGTACATTGATTCTAACAAAACATGCACGCATATGTGCACCACATAATTCAATAAACTTAATTTTAGTTTAAGTGCACTACTTCTACCAGCGCAGCTGGTTGGCAAATACCAACCTCATGCTGAGCTGTACACTACCCAAAGTAGCACTTCAAGGTGCATATCTTCATGCATAGTCTGATGTACTCGAGTTCAACGGGAGACAACGCATCCGATTTTTGCACGCGTCGACACCTTCTCAACCAAGTAGGCAATGGCCACGTAGGGAAAGATCCTGAGTTTTTGCCAAAAAAACGCATGGGCCTTGTTTCGGCTCGCATATTACAACATGCGAGTTCATGCCATTTTTTTAAACCGTAATAGAATTGGTGAGTTCATGCCTTTTTAAACCGTAGTAATTGGTGTGTACGTATGTCGGGCTCGGGAGCGAAGAATCCGGGTCTTCCGTGTATTCCACACTAGTCCTAGATCGGTAGCTAGTGTACACAGTCAAACAAGAAATGATAACACAACTATACAACGTCTTTCACTGAAATAATTAGAGTTGATACAAAAGGGGCATAAAGCCAAGAGCAAATTATAGCAGAAGCAAGAGCAGCTAGTGGACCACACGATTTGCCACAGGCAATCATCTGAAGGGTGTGGCCTAGTCGTCCAAGGTCTCCGACTCCTCGTAGCATTCCTCTCCTACTCAATAATTAAATTAAGCAAGAGTGAGCACAACAATCGTGCTCACAAGTCACACCCATCAAGTAACAGATTATAATGCATGCAAGGATATCTCAACGGAAGGCTTATGAGTTGATTTGCATAAAGTCATGTTTCTTTCCAAATACTTGTACTAAGTTTCACAATAGTTATTGTATACTAAAATTCATTTTCTAAAACTCAATTTTTATAGTCAGATAACATTCATCAACAAGTGGTGAAGGATACTCTCCCATCACAAGGCTACCCGCCCCTAAAACCCATTTGGATAGAGATCCAAAACCATTTAATAAAGTCTTTCGAAAACAAAACTAGAAATCTAACTTAGAGTGGCTTTGTCAGCATGTCTATGACCGTAGACATGGCTATTCGAATAGTTCTTAACACTCTGCAGAGGTTGTACAACTTTACCCACACGACTTCTCTAGTTTGTTTGGCATCCGTCGATATCACCGCTCACTACCTTAGGTGAGCAATCTAGAGCACGTGATAAGGCCTTTACAAAGCGTCATTTCACGCAGTCCCCCCTCGCTAAGGTTTTGCCCCCTTTGGATAGAAACCCGTAGGGTTCAGGCCCCCTCTTGCGCCAGGTGGAAATACATAAAAGTAGGTCATAAACGACACCCACGCAACCGGATGGAACGACTACGGTGGAACATTGCAAATTAGTTAGCCAAGTTCTGCCCACTCAGAACATGTGGTCGTACGATAAGGCGTAGCAAAGGAATGCTCGAAAACCGATCCTTAACTGACTTGGACGTCTTCCAAAAAACTCTGGGCCTCGATCATAGAAATGAATCGATCTCGTGCATGAACATGCACCCATACAAACATCCAGTTCGCCCAAGTGCAAACCAATTTTACTTTATTTAACAAGTCAAATTATTTTATAAATCTCTATAGTAAAGACAATACTATAGTATCATTTTAAATCATAGTTGAATTTGTGGCTAAATTCCCAAAGTAAATATTTTTGAGCTAAGCTTCGACTAAGCATAGAGTTTTTACAACAAGTGCTAGTTCATACTAATGTACCAACTAGCTTTTCCTAGGGTATCAAGGGTGATTCAAACAACAGTCAAGTGTAGATGTATAAAGGAATTAGGAATAACTATAAAGTTAAAACATGGATTTAAAGTACTTGAATTGAAATATGCATGTAGTAATAATTTAAAATAGAATTTAAATAATTTAAAATAATGGGTTTCAATATGATCAAAAGTATGACTTGCCTTACTCGAATGCTTGAGGGTCTACTTCTTCGGAGTACTCGGGTTCTCCGGAGTCGTCGAAATCTACATGCGAAAACGAGCCGACTTCAAATAAATACAAATGAAATCAAATGAACTCCAAATTAAATAATTTTAGTGTAGATAGCTAGATTTGCAAGTTTAGATGGATTTAAAAATTTGAATCGCTCGAATCGGAGTTCGAACAGAGGAGAACGGGCTCTCGAAAGTTCGAGAGTTACATGGTCAAAAGAAGGTTCGACCAACTGGTCGGAAGAAGGTTGGACCAACTGGTCAGAAGATAGTAGGAAGAAGGCTTCGACTCTCAGGTCCAAAGAGGGATACGACTACTCAACGTAGTCGTAGGAAGAATACGGAAAGGATACGACTACTCAACGTGGTCGTAGGAAGAATACGGGAAGGATGCGACTACTTAACAACTATCGAAAGAGAAGGGGAATTTGACTACACAACAGCGGTCGAAAGAGAAGAAAGGACTCGACTGCTCGACGCGGTCGAAAGAACAAAAAGACTCGATGGCTAAACGTGGTCGAAAGAATAAAACAACAGAACAGAGCACGGAAAGTTGGCCAAAAGAATAAGAGAAGCGGGTACGGGGAACTCACCAGAAGAGAGAGAGAGAGAGAGAGAGAGAGAGAGAGACTGGAGGAGGCTGGTGGACTGCGAACATTGGCGGGGAAACTCGCAGCCGAAGGCGAAGGAGGACGGCGGCGAAGGGGTTAGCTGGGACTAACAGGGAAGAGGAAACGCGGCGGCTCCTGCGAAACAAAACTGAAATAGAGAGAAGATTGCTTTAAGGAGCTCTAGGACAAGAATTAATGCGGGGTTTAAACTCGGAGCGCGGTGCTTCAGGCAAACCACATCAACAAGAGCGAGGGAGGGAGAGTTGGGTGCACGCGGTGCTCACCTAAATAGGCGAAGTCGGCGCACGGTTCGACGATGTAACGTCCCGTTTTTCGGACAGTTAATAGTGTTTACCGATTTGGTTTTCGTTCTTCGCCATATTTCAAATTACCAAGTTATTTGCAAAAACTTTCCTTTCTTTCCGGTTTGTGTTTCAAATGTAATGTTCTTAACATTTGAAATTCAAATTCTGGGTTGGAGTTTCCTCTCTCTTGTCATCCCGGGCCATTTTGAGCTGGGTCTCCTTTTTGCTTTCGGGCTTAGCCCATTTTCCTCTGGGCCAAGCCCATCTCCTTTCGGCCCACCCGGCCTATGTTCCCTCCGGCCAAATCCTTTGCCCCGGCCCAAGCCATCCCGACCAACTTCTTTCGACCGAGCCGCCCGGGTCTTCTTCTCCCCCTGGTCAAGCCGCACCCAGGCACCTTCCTCCCTCTCTCCCTCATACTTCCTCTGCACCGCGAGCTCCCCTCGCCACCACCTACTCCCCTGCAGCCCGAAGACCTCCGTGCCTCCCCCTGTGCTCTCTGCCATAGGCACGAGCTCCTGGCAGCGCCTATGCCCCTGCCGTGCACGCCACCTCTTTCCCCCTTGCGTGCACGCCATCGCCAAGCTCCCGTCCACTGTGCCTGCGCCGCCCCAGAGCACGCCCCCTCTGTCGTCGCTCACGAGCAGCCTCTGCCCGCTCCCGTGCCAGCACGCCACCCGTGTCAGTGCCGCGTGCGCTTTACGCACGCTCAGCGCCCAGCTACCTCTGCCACCCACGAGCACCTACGCCCCGTCGTCAGCGCCTCCGCCACCGCGTCGCCGCTGCAGCTCCTCGGCTCCTGCCACCGCGCCGCGGCTCTCCCCATCGCAGGCTATAAGAGAGCTCGAGCTCCCTCCTTGCTTCCCCCTTCATCACTAGATCACCTTGAAGAACCGCCGATGCTCCGTTTGTTTTGCGCGCGCCTCCCGTCGCCTCGCCGCTCGGCCCGCCACCACCCGCCGACCCCGTCACAAGAGCCACCGGGCCGAGGACTCCATCCCCACCACCCCTCTCCTCCCGCCACCGAGGACCTCAACCACCAGCGCCCTTTCTCCTCCCACCCGGTCGCGCCGCCCACCGGTCAGTCGCCCCAGAGTTGCTCGACCCGCGCGGATTCCCTTACCCGGGCGTGGCGGGCGTGTGCCATCTCCTTCCCAGCGTCGACGGTTTGCCCACGCCTCCATGCCCGTGCGCCCACCGCCGCCTTGTTGCCTCGCCACCGTCGCTCCCGCCCCTCTCCGGCGCCGCCGCCGCCAGTAGGGTCGCCACCCTCCTGGGGCCCCATTCCGCCCGCGCACCGGCCGCCCTGCTGCCCACGCTACCGGCGCCACCACCGCCTCCCCAACCGCCGCACGTCCCTCTGCTCCCCTTCTCTGTGATTGAGAAAAATCAAATGGGGATTGATTTCCATTGAGGGCCCCACCTGCCATTGGCCTTAAGCCCTCTCTCTCTCTCTTCCAAGTGGGCCCGCCCGCGGTAAACTCCCCTGGACCCATGCGCATGGACTCAGTCCATGCACTGTGCGGTGCACCCCTTTCTCTCTCTCTCTCTCTCTCTCTCTCTCTCTCTCTCTCTCTCTCTTTTAATTCCAAATCCAAGTTTGGGAGTCCCGTTCTCCTCCGTTATAATTCCAAAAATTATAAAATAAATTTCTAAAAATTTGTTAATTCAAGATCTTGCTAATGGCATAGGTCTTGTTTAATTTGATGTTCATTTGTTGTTTATTTGTATTTATTTGCTCTTTTTGCTTATCTGTGCATTTTTCCGGTACGTTCGTCCGACTAGGATTTGAAGACGCCGGAGATCCCCAAGTTGATCAAGCCCAATGTTATCAAGATCCTCTAGCCTATATCCCAGGTGAGTCAATACTTTGATCATATTGAGCCTACATTTTATGCAAATTATATTCTTTTAAAATAGCAAATTGCATGCTTTAATTCTTTAATCAAATGTATGTTAAAGCTTAAGGTAGTTAAATACCCATTTGATGATTACTTAATTATTATGCCATCCTTGACAATTCGAATCCCTTAATCTTTGTCACCCTAGTAACTATGTGGTAATACTAACTATTGGTTGTACTTAAGCGACATGCTAGCCTTGCTTAAATGCAGGGACACTAAAATGTCCCAATCATCATCTCTTTAAACATAAAAATGATTTGGGCAGTCATTGGTGGTCCATGAGTGAGATAAATGTGGTGATTTAGTTTTACTCCTCAAAACCCTAATATTCTTTATTCTTGTGCAGGTGATTTGTGTGATGAAGAATATGTTGATGGGTCTTGATGCAGCCCAAAGAATGTTGATGTGTGAAATGATCCGCCTAGACAACCCTAAGGACTTAATCTTGTCATGACCTCCGTGTAAAACAAGTACAACCACAAGTGCATAGCGCAACTTGGCTTAGTAGATTTATTGAACCTTGAAAGTCGGTCTCACGGAAGGAACAAGAAAGGGTGCAAGTGTGAGCTTGATCACGTTTGAATGGGACACCGATGGTGAAGTGCCTTCTCTGACAAGATGTAGGGGTGACATCCCGCACCAACATATGGCGTAGCCCCATGTAGGTGAGATGACGGCGAGGAGAGATATTTTGAAAGGTTCTTGTGGCGGTCGCTCAACTACATGACTAAGGAATCATGTGGGGTACGAGTATGACTATCTCTTGTGGGTAAAGTGTACAACCTCTGCGAGTCTAAAGCTGTTTTAAGCGATCGCGCCTACGGTCAAAGGCGGACATAGGAATCTTTACTCGAGTTAGTTCTATTTCAAAAACCTTGTGATTGGGATGAAAAATGTGGTGGGATCACCTAGCCCTTAGATTGGATTTTGCACAGTGCTCGAACTTCGGTGATGTTAGTAATTGGGGACGGACCCAATCAAAAGTAAGCATAAGGTAGAGTTTCAACGGAGGAACCTCTGTTTGTTATAAATTATTGCACAATTACTCTATTTAACAAAAATACAATTTATTAAAAATGCTAAGTAATAGGACTTTGTATTTATGATAATTGAAAATATTGCTTTAGCAAATAAAAGAACCCGGGCCATCCTTGTTAAGCCTTGCATGTATATTATTGCATTGTGTGTTGGCTCGCGAGCACGGAAGTTGTGCTCATCCTCGCTCTTTCCCCAAAAACCTCAGGAGCAGGAAACCCTGGAGGCTACGACTACTACGAGGATCCGAGTTGGAGAGTCAGGAGATGATGAGCGTAGTGTAGTCTTTAGATGTTCTAGTCTACTTGATCCGATTGACTCGTCGGTACATGCGTGCATCAATATTATCAAGCCTTGGTTAATATCGGACGCACGAGTTTCCCGATCGCTTACTGTGGAGAGATGAGCTCTCCCCATTTGCTTAGTTGTCGCTTCGCTTTTGTAATGTAATCAATTTGCTTTGTTCGGCCCTATTGTAAAACTCGACCGACACGGTCTATGTAAACTCTGTTGTGTTAATTAATGAATGGTATGGTTTCGCCATGTATGAATTGATTCAGTGATGTATCTGTGAGTGCTAGCTACTGATCCAGGGAATAACAGTGTTTCACGAGGATTACGGATTAGAAAATCCGGTCCGACAGAGCTGGTATCAGAGCATACGACTGTAGGAGCCTTAGCTAGACTGGTCGAGCCTAAGGACTTGAGTCTTATTTTCAAAAACTAAGAAAAGCTTTGGCAAAAATATAGCGTATCTATTGCTCTTACTCACCCCTCTTAGTTCTTTACTTATCTCCTTTTGTGAGCCTACTCCGTTGCTGGCTCTCTCTTTTGTTTTAAAAATTCTAGATAACCGTATCGTCGTCCGACGGCCCGTGGGATTTCTTCTCTCATGAAGAGAACAACAAAAAGTTTGTCGGTATCCACGCCAAACTCAAACAGTACCTTGGTTCGCCACCGACCTATCCTCAGAGGCCGGAAGACCTAGGTTCTAGATTGAGAGTCTCGTTCCTTGGAGGTTGAGTTCATCGCTCACACCTTTCTGACTGAGCAACCCAGGAGCCGCTGTTCCGATGTCGTTCAGGACGTAGCGCGCTTCGCCTCGACTCACATCTGCCGTGTGCACAAGGATCTCTTGTTGAGGTCGCCTTTCTATTCCTTCCCGTCTCTCCAGGAGGGAGAATTCTACCCGAAGATCTACAACATTAGGAGAACACCGCCGTTGCAGTAGCCGTCGTGTTGCACGCCCCAACTCCTCTGCACGGCCGTCATCCTCGGCAACCAAGACCGACGGGCGTCTTGGACCCGCACGGGATCGCGCGCGCAAGAGCATGCGACATCGATCCACCTTTGTCATCAACATCGAAGACTCGATCGAGGGCGCGACCTTTCGTTCGCTCTTGTTCGATCGCGACTTGATCGCAACCGTTATTGTTCCTCTCCCCGCAACTCGCGCTGTGGCGATGCCGATTGAGGAGTAGATAGCTTAGTTGAGCTAGTAGCGCTTGCGAGGCAGCCTTTTTCCTTCTTTTACCCCAGTCAGTAGATGTTGTGTTTGTATCCGGTGTCGTGGCTTAGCCTAGCCTATATGCTATGCTTCAGGAGTCATGTAACACTTAACCCCATTAATATAATGCAGCCGCTCTAGGCTTTGTATTGTATCTGATTCTTTCTCGTTGGTTTTCTTCTGTTGTGCTCTAGAGGGCCAATAAACCCTCATATATCTCCGCTAGTTGTCAACCTCTTCTATTCCCTCGGATGACACGAGAGGCGTAGCCCAAGGAAGTGGTGCCCGTCGCCAGGGATACTTCTATCTTCCTCCCTTGTTCTCTCTCGTCTAGTGTGCTTTTCCCTCTCGCCTATCGTGCTTTTTTTTCCTCTCGCCTATGAAACATGTGAAGAATTGTTGAAGATTATTCAAATAGGCAAGTCGTACGGAAGCTATTCTTGTTAGGACTAACTAGTGTGCTGGATGCCAAGCTAGATAGTTTTGGGAAATAATTGATCGGACTGATTTTGGGAATTGAAGATTTTACGATTTGCCGATGCTCTAAGTTCTTGTGAATACTAAAGCATGATGGTAAATAAGCTTTGTTTGTGAATGGTTCAAAGAATAGCAGATTAGTGGATTATATAAATTATGGAGCATGAAAATAATCGTGGAAAAAAATTTTGACTGTTCATGAAGGATTTAGGAATCTGAAGTACCGATTTGATTATTAGGAGAAATTAGATTTGCATCGAATCTTGAGTTGATTACGATGTTGGTTGGAAACTTGGAATTGAGATATGTGTGCATTGAAGGTATAGAGGAGAATGCGAAGAAGATTTGATTTTCATAATGAATCATAATATTAATCTTGGAAGAGTTAGTTGAATCATGATTGAATTATAGAACTATAGTTGTGGGGATTGGATTATAGAAATATAATTGTTCGATGTTAGATTATAGACATGTATTATGATTGGAGTCTGATTAAACGATTAGATGATTATTGAAGATTAGATTATAGGATTACCAAGTCATGTTATTGATTTTGGTAGAGTGGATTGGATCAAGAAGTATGAAATTAATTGTGTATGTTGGTAACGTTGGATTCAATTGAACATGATTGAACAAAGAAGTTGGGATTTAAAAGAAATTTTGGTTGGATTTTAGAGATATGTCTTGATCAGATTATAGAAGGATGTAATTGCGGGATGTTGGATCTTACAAATATATAATTGCTGAAAATAGGATTGTATAATTGAAGGATACCTTATTGATATGGGAGATAGTCCAAATAATTATTGGATAAATGATGATAAAATAATTTGGCAGATTAAATTTGAATTCATGAATTACAAGCAGTCTTTTGGAAGGTTCCATAATAAAGATTTTGGATTTATATAAAGACATTCTAGAGGATCGCAATTGATAAACATACTTGAAGAATTAAGTGAATGATGTCATGGATTTAGGGAAGAATTTTGGAGGAAACAATTGCATGGTTATAATCCTTGGAAAATTTCGTTCCAAAATGGGATAGAATGAAATTTAGCATGATCTGGAGTTTACCGAATTGAAAGATGTGATTATTGCTACTAAATTTTGTGGATTTATGAAGTGAAGAAATCATGCAATCAAAGTGGTGAATCTATTGTTTTATTTAAGCCTATGCCTCAGAAAGTTGGGAAATTATGTTGTTGCGCCGATAAAGCGTGAGGTTAATTAAATGGCTGGATTCTTTTTAAATTGGGTAACCTTATGTTATGCTGGAATGGTAGATTTCAATAATAGTGAGACTTGGATCCAGCAATTTGGAAGACAAAATTGATAGCTTTTAGTTGGTACTCGATATCTGATTGTGAACCATCGGTTGGCATCGGTTTACAAGTTGGGGCAGTAGGGAAGCGGGTAGGCTACACTAGCGCAAATTAAAAATTCTACCGTAAACCAAGATCACTGCGATTATAGATCACGGTCTTACCACTAGGCAGCAGTGCGGAAGTTGATGCGGCGGCGTCGAGGCGATGTAGTCGTACCAAGTTGATGCGATGCGTCGAGGCGAGTAGTCGTACTACTTCCTCGTCCTCGTCGTGGCGTCCCACGTCTGACTCCTTTCTTGCGGTTCGTCCCAGCGCCACGGATGCGGCGCCTTCAAAGGTATCCACGTGCGGGAGAAGCGGCGCCGCGGACTACTAGATCGCGCGGCGACTAGGGCGTGGGAGGGTGGCGGCGGGGTTTGGGGATGTCACGAAAAACTCAACCTAAACCGGCGCCCCGCCCTCCTTTATAGGCGTCCTTATAATGGGCTTCTACGAATAGAGGCCCATTAGGACTCAATGCCCGATCTAATTCGGATCCAATCCGGTTAGGCTTGACCCATAAGTGTGTGACCTATGGTTCACATATGTTTAGACATGGCGAGTACACATACTTGGTCAATAGTTGGTAGCGGCCTCTGGCAAGGCGTGCCAACTCCTAAACATACGTAAAGATCATATCGGACGAACCATCACAGCGTTATGTACATGCCAATCCCTTTGCCTCACGATATTCGGTCGAGCTCCAAGCTGACCACTCTTTCTCGATCCTGTGATCCGGAATCCCTTAGAGGTTAACTCTTAACCTTAAGTAGCATGGCCATGCATTTCTGGATCCGATCACTCGAGGGGCCCAGAGATATCTCTCGGTAGAGAGGGCAAATCCATCTCGTGACCATGCCTCGCGGCATGCTTCATGACAAACCAGCTACCTTTATAACTACCGATTCACGGAGTAGCGTTTGATAGCCCCTAAGTAGGTCGATTCACATCTCAAGTACATGCGACAATCTCAGGTCTAAGGACAAGGCGTACACATTGTGTAGAGAGAACTATAAGAATAATTACTATGTCTCATGTTGGGTCGGTCCAACCCCATGTTCTAAACATGTGTCCACATTATTGGTTTGACATCTCCATGTCTATGACACGTGAAACATGGTCATCAACCGATACATGTGCTAATCCATCATTCACGTGTGTCCTCACATGAACTCCGACTAGGGACAACTTTAGAATAACCATACAAGTAAAGAGTTTCACAAACAAGTCACATACTTGTTAATCAACACAAAGGCAATATTCAAGGAACATTTATTAAATCATGGATACAATGAAATATCATCATCAATATGATTGCCTCTAGGGCATATCTCCAACGATCTCCCACTTGCACTAGAGTCAATCTAGAAGATATCTAATACCCATAGCTCTTGTGTGCGCCTCATGCTTAGGTGTGGAGAGGCTTAGTCAAAGGATGCGAAATATTCAAATCTGTGTGTATTTTGCATATCTTTAAATCTCTCGATTAAGGATCTCTCGAATGAGATGAAACCGCCATGATATGTGTTTGTTCTTTTGGTGATTCCTCGGCTCCTTGGCTTGCGCAATGGCCCCACTGTTATCACGAGTAAAGATCCAGGACTGCACGCACTAGGAACCACACCTAGTTGATTATGAACTTCCTTATCCAAACACCTTCCTTTCTTTGCTTGAAGCGCAATGTACTCGGCCTCTGTTGTAGAGTCGACATGATCTCTGCTTGGAACTCTTCCAACTTACCGCACCACCGTTCAAAAGGAACACAAAACCCGATTGCGATTTGTAATCATCTTTGTCGGTTTGGAAGCTTGCATCGGTGTAACCATTTACAATGAGCTCTTCCTCACCTCAGTAGACTAGGAACACATCCTTAGTTCTTCTCAAATACTTGAGGATGTTTTTAAGCTGCTGTCGATGACTCTCACTGGATCGGCTGGTATCTGCTCGTAACACTTAGAGCATATGAAACATCTGGCGAGTGCACATCATAGCATACATGATAGATCCAATGGCGAAGCATATGGAATCTTACTCGTGCGATCTCGCTCATCGGTTGTCGAAGGACACCGAGTCTTGCCAAGATTTATGCCATGAGACATGGGCAAGAACCCTTTCTTTGCCTCCTCCATGTTGAACCGTTTCAACACTTTGTCAATGTAAGTACTCGACTTAATCCTATTAGCCTTTTGATCTATCTCTATAGATTTTAATACCCAAAATATATGCCGCTTCCCTAAGTCCTTCATTGAGAAACTATTTTTGGTGAGGTCTTAACGGACTCGAGCATAGGAATATCATTTCCAATCGGTAATATGTCATCTACATATAAGATTAGAAATACGAGTGAGCTCCCACTTGTCTTCTTGTAAACACAAGATTCTTCTTCGTTTTGATGAAGTCAAACCCTTTGACCACTTCATCAAAGCAGATGTTCCAACTCGAGATGCTTGCTTCAATCCATAAATGGATTTTTGAAGTTTGCATACTTTTCTAGCATTGTTTGGATCGACAAAACCCTCGGGTGTATCATATACACGTCCTCGGTTAAATTTCCATTAAGGAAAGCCGTTTTGACATCCATACGCCATATCTCATAGTCGAAATATGCGACAATAGCTAGAATGATCCGTATTGATTTAAGCATCGCTACGGTGAGAAAGTCTCATCGTAGTCAACTCCTTGAACTTGCCGAAAACCTTTGCGACAAGTCGAGCTTTATGGATATGAACATTTCCATCCATATCAATCTTCCTTTTATAGATCCATTTGCACTCTATGGTTTTAACACCATCAGTAGGTCAACCAAATTCCAAACTTGATTGTCTCCCATGGATGCTATCTCGGATCTCATGGCACTATGCCATTTCTCAGAGTCTGGGTCCATCATTGCTTCCGCATAGGTCGTAGGCTCATCATTGTCTAACAATAATATATCTCGCGCATTGCGGAGCCTTCCGACAACCGTGGTGGTGGTGCTTCCTTTTCCATGGGTTCCTCAACTTGTTCTGCCACATGGGCATCATTCGTCGAGTCTTCCCCGATTGGTTCATCTTGAACCTCTTCAAGCTGCACCGTTCTTCCACTTGTCTCCCTATTGAGAAACTCTTTCTCTAGGAAAACACCACTTCGAGCGACAAACACTTTGCCTCTAGTCGGTTGTAGAAGTAATATCCAAAGGTTTCCTTCGGATATCCACGAAAATGCATTTATCAGACTTGGGTGTGAGCTTGTCATTGTAATTAAACGACAAACGCCTCACATCCCCAAATCTTTAGAAAAGACAAAGCGTGACTCTTCCGGTCCATATCTCATATGGTGTCTTAACTACTGATTTAGGCGGTACCTATTAAGTGTGAAAGTGCGTTTCTGGCGTAACCCCAAAGGATAATGGTAAATCGATTGGCTCATCATCGATCGAACCATGTCCAACAAGGTCGATGCGCGCTCGGATACCCGTTTCTTTGAGGCGTTCGGGCGGTGTTAGGCGTGGAACAATTCGCAACTCTTGGATGATTGCTAAATTCATGACTCAAATACTCGCCACCACGATCGGATCGCGAGCCTTGATTTTCTTGGCACGTTGATTTTCAACCTCATTACGGAACTCTTTGAACTTTTCAAAAGTTTGGACTTATGCTTCATTAAGTAGACATAGCCATATCTACTAAAATCATCGGTGAAAGTTATGAAGTAATGAAATCCACCTCTAGCGATCGTGCTCATTGGTCCACATACATCGGTATGTATGATTTCCAACAAGTCGCGCCCTCTCAAAAGAACCTTTGAAAGGTGATTTGGTCATCTTACCAAGCAAACAAGCTTCACATGTCTCGTATGATTCAAAATCAAGCGAAGTTAGAAGACCATCGACATGGAGCTTCTTCATGCGCTTTTCAT
This sequence comes from Ampelocalamus luodianensis, assembly GCA_036346255.1. Classification (NCBI taxonomy): domain Eukaryota; kingdom Viridiplantae; phylum Streptophyta; class Magnoliopsida; order Poales; family Poaceae; genus Ampelocalamus; species Ampelocalamus luodianensis. The sequence goes on from CM070626.1 coordinate 11,565,334, forward strand.
ATGTGACCCAACGACAATGCCAAACATAGGTGGGATTCAAATCATTAGGTCGAAGTCTTTTAGCATTTATGTTAAAGATAGGCGCATCATCAAGATTTAAAATAAATAACCCAATCACAATGGGCAAAAGCCATAAACATTCCATTTTAGAGATCAAACAACCATTGTCTTTACTTGCAAATGAATAACCATCTCTCATCAAACATGAGGGGATAAAATGTTTAGACTCATACTAGGAACATAATAACAATTATTCAATTCGAATAAATCTTGAAGGAAGCTGAAGTTGCATGGTGCCGAGCGGTCAACGCGGCAACCCTTGCTTTATTCGACGCGAAAATCAACTTCACCTCTTGCGACTCCTCTACTTCTTATTAGCCACTGCATCGAGTTGCAAATGTGAGCAAGCGATCCGGTATCAAATACCCAAGAGTTAATAGGAGAATCTGCGAGAAAAATGTCTAAAACATTTATGACAAGTGTACCATGGGTGGAAGTCTTACTTCGGCCTTCTTCTTGCATTCATCGGAATCCATGTACTTCTTGCGTTTCTCTTCCGATGGCGATTTCTTTACAATAGAAGCATCTTGTCTCGGCTCGAGTCGGCATTAGGCTTAGGCGTTGGCCGAGATCATATCCTTAACCTTGCCCTTATTCTTTGGCCATGGCTTCTTACCCTTTTCTTGAAGCTAGACTTGTTACGCACGGCCATCACATGGCTAGGCCACCGCACACTTCTTAATGTCACTTTCTGCTTTGTTTTGAGCATCCCACAAAGCTCATTAAGGCCCTTATCCGCCCCATGCATATGGTAGTTCGAAATGAAATGCCCATAGCTAGGTGGAAGAGGCGCTAAAATGAAATCGAGTTGCCAACTCTTGGCCAATTGGAAAACCAAGTTTATCAAAGTCATTGTAACCAACCATTTGATCACATGTGGGCCTACGGGTGCACCTTCATTAACTTGCATTCGAGAAAAGCCTTAGAGACATTGAACCGTTCGGTCTGGCGTATGCGGAACATGTCCTAAGCGCTATGATCATATCATACGCTTCGATCCTCAAGCGCTTTTGAAGGTCGAGTTCCATGCATGCAAGCATAAGACAGCTAATCTCAAGAGAGTCATCACATGCTTTCTTGTAGGCATTTTTAATGCACGCAGACGCATTGTTAGCGAGTTCTTACGGGATTGGGGTGTCGAGCGTTTTCCTTTTATACGCCACGAGAACAATTCTCGAGTTACGGACCATCCGAATAGTTTGTTCCATTTAATTTCTCTTTCTCAAGAATCGATCGCAAAGCAAAAGGGTGTGCGTGGTTGCTAGATGCCATTGATCTACAATAGGAAATGCAAAATACTAAGACAAATAAAACCATGATAGAGTAAATGTATTAAACAAATTTAATAGAATGTACTCAACTAAAATCAACATCCCTCTGTTGATTCTTAGCGATTCAAGATCCGCATTAACGAGTCTACTAGTGAGCTTTTGCATCACCGCTAGGAGACAAGGTAATTCGATAAGCAACACCTTGCTAATCATATCTCTATATGACTCTTGTTGTTGGGTGACATCTCTATGCCGGCGCCCAACCTTTATGCCCCAAGGCCCATAACCTTTATGATAACCTTGTTAAGTTCACCAATCCTTATGCATGTAAGTATCAGATACAAAACCCATCTAGTCAAGGAAAGTTGATGGTGCCCTAATTTTATAGTCCCACCATCAATTTACAAGACATGGGATGGTGCAAAGTTTAATTGGGAGGGCATATGTTTAACTTAACATTTTGTGAGGATCGCTATACTTCTACCATTCAAACATGCATAGGAGTAAAACAATAGGAATAGCATTCACAGTTGTGACTCGGTATGGCCCATTTTCTCATGGTGATCTCCATCGCCATAGAATCATCCACCATGATGATCTCCATCTCCATGGTTCATGTGTGCCATCCTCCAAGTGATGTGTCCTCAGAGTAATAAAATACATGGATACTAGGAATCATCACAAGTCGGCCTGTGAGTAGTTAATACAATACTTTGACAACACAATGGCTCGGTAGTGTTGCGTACCACGACACTGCGAGTCATGCAAATATTACAAACATGCATCACATACACATTAGGCCATCTGGTCACATACATCCTGCAAAACAAGTTATGCATAGAATCGCAATCTACAGGATAAGGGGTGAGGGGTTTCCCCATCAGGGTTCGAAGGCGGCGCCCTCCATCAGTATCTCGGGCGTCCAGGACATTCGTAAAAGCAGTCCAATCTATGCAATTTTTACATAGGATTTTGATCGGCAAATCATATTTACCACAAATCGACTCTTGTTCGATTCGACCAATTTGTCTTGATCTTTGCATGCGCAAGGTTTTACGTGTCGCTTGTCTGCCCGATGGCGAATCCGACCGGTGAGGTATGTTGTTTCACGACCTTAGCGACATGATCACGGTACATCGATTATTAATCTAGGTTCGATTCGATCAATCATATTGATCTTCGCATTTATGGCGGTTTCACGTGTCCTGTCTACCCGATGGCGAATCCGGCCGGTAGGGGTATGTTGTTTCACGACCTTAGCGACATGATCACGAAGCGGATCAATCCATTACGAACTATACAATCGATCACATCGATCATACCGATTACATATCGCCATATGCAAATCACCGAACCTATAACATGGCGACAACGCGCTCGATACCTTTGTAGGAAGCGGGTAGGCTACACTGGCGCAAATTAAAAATTCTACCGTAAACCAAGATCACTGCGATTATAGATCACGGTCTTACCACTAGCGCGAGTGCGGAAGTTGATGCGGCGCGTCGGGCGGTGTAGTCGTGCCAAGTTGATGCGATGCGTCGGGCGAGTAGTCGTACTACTTCCTCGTCCTCGTCGTGGCGTCCCACGTCTGACTCCTTTCTTGCGGTTCGTCCCAGCGCCACGGTCTGGCGCCTTCAAAGGTATCCACGTGCGGGAGAGCGCGCGCCGCGGACTACTAGATCGCGCGGCGACTAGGGCGTGGGAGGGTGGCGGCGGGGTTTGGGGATGTCACGAAAAACTCAACCCTAAACCGGGCGCCCTGCCCTCCTTTTATAGGCGTCCTTATAATGAGCTTCTACGAATAGAGGCCCATTAGGACTCAATGCCCGATCTAATTCGGATCCAATCCGAATTGGCTTGACTTATAAGTGTGTGACCTATGGTTCACATATGTTTAGACATGGCGCAGTACACATACTTGGTCAATAGTTGGTAGCGGCCTCTAGCAAGGCGTGCCAACTCCTAAACATACGTAAAGATCATATCGGACGAACCATCACAGCGTTATGTACATGCCAATCCCTTTGCCTCACGATATTGGTCGAGCTCCAAGTGACCACTCTTTCTCGATCTGTGATCGGAATCCCTTAGAGGTTAACTCTTAACCTTAAGTAGCATGGCCATGCATTTACGGATCCGATCACTCGAGGGCCCGAGATATCTCTCTCGGTAGAGAGGGCAAATCCCATCTCGTGACCATGCCTCGCGACATGCTTCATGACAAACCGAAAGCTACCTTTATAACTACCCGATTCACGGAGTAGCGTTTGATAGCCCCTAAGTAGGTCGATTCACATCTCAAGTACATCGACAATCTCGGGTCTAAGGACAAGGCGTACACATTGTGTAGAGAGAACTATAAGAATAATTACTATGTCTCATGTTGGGTCGGTCCAACCCCATGTTCTAAACATGTGTCCACATTATTGGTTTGACATCTCCATGTCTATGACACATGAAACATGGTCATCAACCGATACATGTGCTAATCCATCATTCACGTGTGTCCTCACATGAACTCCGACTAGGGACAACTTTAGAATAACCATACAAGTAAAGAGTTTCACAAACAAGTCACATACTTGTTAATCAACACAAAGGCAATATTCAAGGAACATTTATTAAATCATGGATACAATGAAATATCATCATCAATATGATTGCCTCTAGGGCATATCTCCAACAGGAACTACCTAAGGGTTTGCCAGACTTCCACAGTATGTTTCACGTCTCGCAGCTCAAGAAACATCTCAAAGTACCTGAAGAGCAGACTCTAGTCGAAGCCATCGCCCTTCAGCAAGATCTGACTTACCCAGAGCATCCAATCAAGATCCTCGACGTCATCGAGAAGCGAACAAGACGTCAAATCATCCGCCTTTGTAAAGTCCAGTAGAGCCACCACTCAGCAAAATAAAGCACCTAGCGGCGCGAAGATCAACTAAAGCAGGATTACCTATCCCTGTTCTCAGAGCAGCTTGAATCTCGGGGTCGAGATTCCGTTTAAGGTGGGTAGGATTTGTAACGTCCCGTTTTTCGGACAGTTAATAGTGTTTACCGATCTGGTTTTCGTTCTTCGCCATATTTCAAATTACCAAGTTATTTGCAAAAACTTTCTTTTCTTTCCGGTTTGTGTTTCAAATGTAATGTTCTTAACATTTGAAATTCAAATTCTGGGTTGGAGTTTCCTCTCTCTTGTCATCCCGAGCCATTTTGAGCTGGGTCTCCTTTTTGCTTTCGGGCTTACCCCATTTTCCTCTGGGCCAAGCCCATCTCCTTTCGGCCCACCCGGCCTATGTTCCCTCCGGCCAAATCCTTTGCCCCGGCCCAAGCCATCCCGACCAACTTCTTTCGGCCCGAGCCGCCCGGGTCTTCTTCTCCCCCTGGTCAAGCCGCACCCAGGCACCTTCCTCCCTCTCTCCCTCATACTTCCTCTGCACCACGAGCTCCCCTCGCCACCACCTACTCCCCTGCAGCCCAAAGACCTCCGTGCCTCCCCCTGTGCTCTCTGCCATAGTCACGAGCTCCTGGCAGCGCCTATGCCCCTGCCGTGCCGCCACCTCTTTCCCCCTGCGTGCGCCATCGCCAGCTCCGTCCGCGTGCTGCGCGCCCGAGCCACGCCCCCTCGTCGTCGCTCACGGCGCCCTGCCGCTCCGTGCGGCACACCACCACCGTGTCGGTGCGCGTGCGCTTTACGCACGCTCAGCGCCCAGCTACCTCTGCCACCCACGAGCACCTCGCCCGTCATCGGCGCCTCACGCCACCGTGTGCGCCGCGCGCTCCTCCGCTCCACGCCACCCGCGCAGCTCTCCCCATCGCAGGCTATAGGAGAGCTCGAGCTCCCTCCTTGCTTCCCCCTTCATCACTAGATCACCTTGAAGAACCGCCCGATGCTCCCGTTTTGTTTTGGCCGCGCCGCCTCCCCGTCGCCTCGCCGCTCCGGCCCCGCCACCACCCCGCTGACCCCGTCACAAGGAGCCACCGGGCCGAGCACTCCATCCCCACCCCCTCTCCTCCCGCATGCGAGACCTCCACCACCGGCGCCCTTTGTCCTCCCACCCCGGTCGCCGCCGCCCCACGGTCGGTCGCCCCATTGCTCGAACCCGCCGCCGATTCCTTACCGGGCGTGGCGGGCGTGTGCCATCTCCTTCCCAGCGTCGACGGTTTGCCCACGCCTCCATGCCCGTGCGCCCACCGCCGCCTTGTTGCCTCGCCACCGTCGCTCCCGCCCCTCTCCGGCGCCGCCGCCGCCGATAAGTCGCCACCCTCTGAGGCACCATTCGCCGCGCACGGCCGCCTGCGCCACGCTCTGGCGCCACCACCGCCTCCCAACATTGCCGTCCTCTGCTCCCCTTCTCTATGATTGAGAAAAATCAAATGGGGATTGATTTCCATTGAGGGCCCCACTTGCCATTGGCCTTAAGCCCTCTCCCTCTCTCTTCCAAGTGGGCCCGCCGGTAAACTCCCCTGGACCCATGCGCATGGACTCGGTCCATGCAGCATGTCTGATGCACCCTTTCTCTCTCTCTCTCTCTCTCTCTCTCTCTCTCTCTTAATTCCAAATCCAAGTTTGGGAGTCCCGTTCTCCTCCGTTATAATTCCAAAAATTATAAAATAAATTTCTAAAAATTTGTTAATTCAAGATCTTGCTAATGGCGTAGGTCTTGTTTAATTTGAAGTTCATTTGTTGTTTATTTGTATTTATTTGCTCTTTTGTTATCATGCATTTTTAGAATGCGTTAGTCAGACTAGGATTTGAAGACGCCGGAGATCTCCAAGTTGATCAAGCCCAGTGTTATCAAGATCCTCTAGCCTATATCCCAGGCGAGTTAATACTTTGATCATATTGAGCCTACATTTTATGCAAATTATATTCTTTTAAAATAGCAAATTGCATGCTTTAATTCTTTAATCAAATGTATGTTAAAGCTTAAAGTAGTTAAATACCCATTTGATGATTACTTAATTATTATGCCATCCTTGACAATTCGAATCTCTTAATCTTTGTCACCCTAGTAACTATGTGGTAATACTAACTATTGGTTGTACTTAAGCGACATGCTAGCCTTGCTTAAGTACCGGGACACTAAAATGTCCCAATCATCATCTCTTTAAACATAAAAATGATTTGGGCGGTCATTGGTGGTCCATGACTGAGATAAATGTGGTGATTTAGTTTTACTCCTCAAAACCTAATATTGTTATTCTTTCATGCAGGATTTGTGTGATGAAGAATATGTTGATGGGTCTTTGATGCAGCCCAAAGAATGTTGATGTGTGAAATGATCGCCTAGACAACCCTAAGGACTTAATCTTGTCATGACCTCCGTGTAAAACAAGTACAACCACAAGTGCATAGCGCAACTTGGCTTAGTAGATTTATTGAACCTTGAAAGTCGGTCTCACGGAAGGAACAAGAAAGGGTGCAAGTGTGAGCTTGATCACGTTTGAATGGGACACCGATGGTGAAGTGCCTTCTACTGACAAGATGTAGGGGTGACATCCCGCACCAACATATGGCGTAGCCCCATGTAAGTGAGATAGCAGCGGGCGAGATATTTTGAAAGGTTCTTGTGACGGTCGCTCAACTACATGACTAAGGAATCATGTGGGGTACGAGTATGACTATCTCTTGTGGGTAAAGTGTACAACCTCTGCGAGTCTAAAGCTGTTTAAATAGCCGCGCCTACTGGTCAAAGCGGACATGAGAATCTTTACTCGAGTTAGTTCTATTTCAAAAACCTTGTGATTGGGATGAAAAATGTGGTGGGCTCACCTAGCCCTTAGATTGGATTTTGCCTGAGTGCTCGAACTCAGTGATGTTGGTAATTGGGGACGGACCCAATCAAAAGTAAGCATAAGGTAGAGTTTAAACGGAGGAACCTCTGTTTATTATAAATTATTGCACAATTACTCTATTTAACAAAAATACAATTTATTAGAAAATGCTAAGTAATAGGGCTTTGTATTTATGATAATTGAAAATATTGCTTTAGCAAATAAAAGAACCCGGGTCATCCTTGTTAAGCCTTGCATGTATATTATTGCATTGTGTGTTGGCTCGCGAGCACGGAAGTTGTGCTCATCCTCGCTCTTTCCCAAAACCTCGAAGCGAGAAACCACGGAGGCTCGACTACTACGAGGATCGAGTTGGAGGTCGGAGATGATGAAGCGTAGTGTAGTCTTTAGATGTTCTAGTCTCGCTTGATCCGATTGACTCCGTCGTGTACATGCGTGCATCAATATTATCAAGCCTTGGTTAATATCGGACGACACAGAGTTTCCCGATCGCTTGCACTGTGGAGAGATGAGCTCTCACCCCTTTGCTTAGATTGTCGCTTCGCTTTTGTAATGTAATCAATTTAGCTGTTCGACCCTATTGTAAAACTCGACCCGACACGGTCTATGTAAAACTGTTGTGTTAATTAATGAATGGTATGGTTTCGCCATGTATGAATTGATTGATGATGTATCTGTGAGTGCTAGCTCTTGATCGAGGAATAGCACAGTGTTTCACAGAGGATTCTGGATTAGAAAATCCGGGTCCGACAGACGAGGAGGAAGGTGGTTCGGCAGGAGAAGCTTGACGGCGGCCCTAAAGGCGGTGGCACGAGCTCCAGCCAGCGGCAGTGAAACTCGTAGTGCGGCTAAGCGGGAGAGAGAGGGAGAGTTGAAAGCTAAGGGAAAAAACAAGAGGGCAAAAGCTCCCCGGTGCTCTATTTATAGAGGAAGAAAGGAGAATCGGACAACAAGATGGAGCGGTGTGAAAAGGGAAGGAAAAAATACGGCGGGACGGAGACAACAACAAGATGGAGTGGTGTGAAAAAGGAAGGAAAAAATACGGCAGGATGGAGACGACAACATTTAATGCGCACGTCAGAGGGACGGAATGGGGGCAGGCGCGACAGAAGCGACCGTATTTAATACGCACTTGTTGAGGAAACAGAGGGAGGAAAGAGAAGATGTGCAGAGGCTGACAGGCGGGGCCGGTCAAACCGAAAGGCTGGTCAAAACTAAGAAGCGGTCGACACCAACAGACTGGTCGACACGAGAGGGTGGTCGAAACCAGAGAGTGGTCGAAAAGGAAGGGTGGTCGAAACCAAAGAGGTGGTCGTAACCACAAGGGTGGTCGTGACCAAAAGAGTAGTCGTAAGAAGTCCTTGAGAGAGGTCCTGAAGAGGTCGAGGAGAGCGAACGAACAGAGAAAGGAGATTTTAAACACAAGAGAACTCTAACAAACTCCAAGCTAAAATTTTGAATTAGTTGAAGTTAGATTTAATCATTTAAATTATTTTTAATTTCTAAAATCTCAAGTTAAACTTTATAACTTCAACAAAACTACATGATTATTTTTATTTTGAAAATTTTCAAAAAGCTCAGAAAAACAAAACGTTACAACGTATCAAAGATCGGTTCCTTTTCATGGAACATCCAATAAGAAGCTAACACATGTATGTGAACATTTAGATGTTTTTTAGCTGATGCTTAGATCTTTTCATCTGACCAATTGTATACTCTTAACTATATATGATCAATTGGCACCGTTATAATCTGGAGATGAAAAACTTCTGCGGGTGGACACAGGGCGTTTCCTTGATTGGAGCGCGTATAGCAGATAAAAACAAGAGCCGTGTGCGTCTTTCAGATTGCCATGAATGTCCAACTTTGCAATCTGAAATGTGTAGTATGTATGGTAGATGCTCTTCCTGCTGAAGTTCCAGATACCAGCAACTGCGCTCTTTTTCTTGAAAGGTGCACTTGCAAAGTTGCACATTAGGATATTATCTTCTCTTTCAGCGGATGAACAAACTAGAGATCGAACCCTGAATTTATCAACTACGCACTGAATCACTGGTATCATCTTGCAAGTTATATGCCATAAACCTTTCATTTCCAGATATGTATTACATATGGAAATTTACAGAGCCTTTCTATTCCTTCATACAAGCTAAGAACTCTCCGATGAAGCAAACAAGATGGCAGCCTTTCAGCTAAAACCCTAAAAAAGGTCTGAAGAAAAGGGGGGAAAGAACAAATCTGAAAAAAAAATCTAGTAGAAGCATTCCATCATGTCTTTGTGCCAAGCACCATACACCGTACGCATCTGACGATGCTGTTTCGAGATTCAATTGTAGCTCGGTTCTCTTCTGAAGCTGCTGCGATCTGCTTTCTTTTTCGGGTCAGCAGCGTTCCTCGTCACCACAAGGTTGCTGATGGTCCTCGCTATCTGCCGCTTGACCTGCCCCCTCTTCAGTGGAGGCCTCTTCTCCTTTGTGCTGTAGCTGATGCCGCTGTTGCTGTGCTGGCAGTAGTACTCCATGGCTCCCCTCTTCTTGCTCCTTTCCTTGCCTTCCCTTTCTTTTGTGTGTTTGTGTGTTTCAGCCAAGTAGTGCTTGTGATTTGTGAAGAGGACATGAGAAGGTAAGTATTTATAGGCCATGTTGTACATCGATACGGATACAAATACGCGATACGTCAATACCGCGATACGCCAATTCTCAAAAACATCGACGTCTATATATATATAATAAAATTCCAAAAATATATATATTACTGATGACCTATTAGATAGGAATACCTTAATATTGATGCAGGTAGAAGCCAAATCCAATATAATTCATATTGCCCGGTGCTACATGGTATCTACACCGCAGGCCCCACTCCTATGTCATCCTTTCTTGCCAACCCAACAAAGCACCCTGAGCCACACATTACCGTTTCCCAGTCTCTTCCACCACCCACTAGAACCAAGAAGTCAGAGGCTCAGAGCCCATCAAGCCATCACCAAGACCAAGAAGTCTCTTTCGAATTCAGCGAGAAGAAGCAAGAAGAGATGAAGATGAAGGCAAGGAGGGAAGTGAGGGTAGCTCACTTGGTTTGTGGTAGCAGGGGCTATTCAGTCCATCAGAGTTGAGAGTCTGACTCAGACTAGTCTTCGATCGGTTTTGGAGAAATCTCGAACACAAAAAAACTTCTTAAGAGAAAAAAATTGGCTAGTTCCTTCTAGGCATTTCTCAAAAAAAAAAAAAGATGAAGGCAAGGCAAGAAAGATACATGAAAATCATCGACACTTACGGGTCCGTATCCGTATCCGATACACGTGGGAAGTATTTGTGTAACGTAGTTTACGGGCGAAGTCCTCTGTACTGTCATACAGGTTTCTTGCCGCACATGTTGTATCAGCTGGTGTGTTTATTTACCATTGTTTGCAGGAATAAATTGACCACTTCTTGGCCGTGATGTTTCTAGCGCGATCAAGCCACTGATCAGGGAATTTATGCCCTTAAACACACGGATGCTAGCTTTGAAAATGACTGAAACGATTGATTACTAACTAGAGGGCGAGCTGGACGTGTGGATCAGGGGAGGGGGCATCTTTCAAGCATGAAAAGATCACTGACCAGTCACGCAGTCAGTCCAGCACGAATACAAGCTCATGGCGATTTATTCTACTACCGCATTAACAGGATACAGATATGGTTTAGATTTTTTTATCCGATCAATAAATTCTCTCTATTCGCATTCGCATAAAAAAATGAATACTAATATGATATGGATTTTTGTCATCCGAAATATTATTTTATCCGCACTATTCATATTCGAATTCAATAAAACAATATACATATTTTTATTGCAGTGTGGCTAATTAGTTGGATAAATATTTTTAATTTAATATGAATTCATGTTTTTAGGTGAAATAGATAAACTAGAATGATTAAGTGTGCTATATACAAGGGTTAAGTATCACAAATATCTTGCTATTATGTAAGTTACGAGGATATCTGAATTTGACCGAATTGAACAGGTATTCAATTCGTATTTATATTCGATAATATTCGAATTTATATCTATTTAGAAAATACAAATATGAATAGGAAGACTACTATTCGTTTCGTATCGATCCGTTAACACCCTTACTCGTCTGGACGTTTCCAACGTCTTTCCAGTATTAAAAAATATAAGTCGATTTACCCTTGCATTTGCTCTGTCAACTGCTGCTGAAGTGAACGTATCAGATAATTAGTGTGTAAAGAGCAGAGCAAGCAACGCACGGCACCAACAGAACAGCGACCAAAAACAACACGAAATAAAGCAGCACGTGCTGACTATTGACGGTTTCCTGTGAGAAATGAGACCACGAGCAATGTATCGATCGTCGTTCACTAATGAGTGGTAGCTTCAAGGTTCAGTGTAGCTTTGAAAATGACTGAAACGATTACTAACATGAGGGCGAGCTGAACGTGTGCATCAGGGGAGGGGGCATCTTTCAAGCATCAAAAGACCACTGATCAGTCACGCAGTCAGTCCAGCATGAATTCGTGCTCATGGCAATTTATTTGACTACCCTATTCATATGTATTGTTTAGATTTTTCTGTCTGATTAATAATTTCTTCCCTATTTGTATTCGTATAAAAATATAGATACGAATATGATATAGATTTTTGCTATCCGAAATGTTATTTTATCTGTACTATTATTCGAATTCGATAAAACAATATATATGTTTTTATTGCAGTGTGGCTAATTAGTTGTATGAGTATTTTTAGTTTAATGTGAATTTATGTTTTTAGGTGAAATAGATAAAATAGAATGATTAAGTATGCTATGTACGAGGGTTAAATGTCATAAATATCTTGCTATTATATAAGTTATAAGGATATTTGAATCTGACCGAATTGAGTAGGTATTCGATTCGTATTATATTCGATAATATTTGAATTCGTATTTGTTTAGAAAATACAAATACGAATAGAAAAAACCATTATTCGATCCATTAACACCCTGCACGTCTGCACGTTTCCAACGTCTTTCTAGTATTAAAAAAAAAGTCGATTTACCCTTGCATTTGCTCTGTCAACTCCTGCTGAATTGAACGTATCAGATTGAGTATAAAGAGCAGAGCAACCAGCGCACGACACCAACAGAACAGCTACCAAAAACAACACGAAATAAAGCAGCACGTGCTGACTATTGACGGTTTCCTGTGAGAAATGAGACCCCGAGCAATGTATCGATCGCCGTTCACTGATGAGTAGTAGCTTCAAGGTTCAGTGTATCTCTCTCTCTCTCTCTGGTGGCCGTATGGGTGATGATTGATGATGATCTTACCAGCCAGCTATTTGCCATGTGATGCATGTTGATCGTGTTGGCATATATGATGTATCTTGTGTTTATATTATTATTATTTTTTTTTAAAAAAGTAGGAATAAGGTTACAAGGAATATCTGAAGATGTAAGAAAAAAATCATGAGTAATTTATTCAGTATGTTGTCGGTATGACTCAAAACTCTCAGTAAAGCTGTTGTTAAGTTAATTAGAAAGATATTCCCAGTAACTAACAAAAAGAAGCACTGCTCTCTAGAAAGAGACACCACAGCATCTAGCATCTGGGAGATCCAGCATCCTCCGGTATAAATGGGCGCATTTTTCACGGCCGGAGAGAGCATCCACGTCGCCGGTTTCCTCTGTGACATCCGATTCCGCGCTTCTATTGTTCGCGTCCGTTCGATTTTCTTTTCGTTTTGCGCGCTGCGTTCTCGCCGCTTCGTCCCGTATGAGAAAAAGTCTGCACACTGCGTGGCCCCATGTGCTACCCGGGCGCATCACATCTCTTTCCTCGCAGCCCATCTGTCCACACGCGCGCGGCCAACAACGGCCCGCAGCCCATTTATTTCCTCGCGGCCCGGCACCTCCCGCGACCCGTCCGTCCTCCGCGTGCAGACAGATTTATTCCCTCGAGGTCGCGGCCTGGCACGTCCGCAACCCATCCGTCGGCCGTGCATGCAGCCCATGTTCACGTGCGGACGCCGCGCAGCTACGTGCTCACTGCCGTGCCGAGTCCAGCGTGTAATACGTTTTGGTGATCCACGCGCTCTACTACGTGACTATACCTAACTTCGAGCATTCCTTCTCCTCGTGCACGCATAGCTTTTTGATGGATATCTTCAACTCAATTGAATCGCTGCCTCTTTCTCACAACCAAACAAAACTAAATACGAAATCGAAACAATTAACCCGATCAATCAGTCCACGACGACGAGTCATGTTAATTTGAAGAGGACTAAACTGGCAGACATGCCAAGTCAGTCGATCACAATTAACGAACAGACCGAGAATTCTTCCTAAGCCTCACTTCCCCACCAAGAACGCGTGCATATATCGAGTCATTCGGTTTCTGTATACACCGGCCATGCATGGACTGTGTAACCATGCATATACATTTACGTGCGTGGCGATATTTGGTTCATATGTGACTCTTACCGTACCATGCATCGACGTATATGTGATGACTATCTTTCAGTTGTGATCAATATTCAATTATTCAAGCTTAGAAATTGGAACGTGGGACATCGCGTACGTGCTAACGCGATCTGAGAAATTAATCTAAGTAGAAAATGAAGAATAGACGATCGACCCGGCCGGCCGGTCGGTCGATTTGTTATAACCTACTGCTGGCTGTTAAACATATTGTCTGATGCAATCTATATCTCATTTCTATCCAGGGTATTCGCTTTATGGATCTCTCTATTCCATAGTGCAAAAAAGTAGTACCACCAGCCGTTAGAGATGGATAGCCTGCATGCTAAATATTAAAACATATACACTCACTAATCTAATGTTCTTTTACAGCATCTAACATGCTATCTGATCCTACTATCTAGGTATACCAGGGTTGTAAATAATACATCAGATCGCTGCATGTTTACATGTTTAGGATTTTATAGTGAAATTGTGAGAGTACCAGCGTCTTAGGTTTTATGATTATTTTAAAATAGTATTTGCCAATCACCCTTGCATTATTCTAATAGTGTCATATATTTACATTGCGGGGCATAACTAAATTCTAATTGTAATGTAGACTGCCATTTATGCTCTCTCTCAATTATATTGTATATATACTGTATAGGCATGGGTGATGTTAGCGTAATAATTTGTATCGCATTTCTAGAAATATACATAGCAATTCCTCACATCCTCCCGTTTGATCGCTTCCTGACGTGAAAATTGCTCGCTTTCCACTGTAGAAATCCTGCATTGGCGGCTTCTTGGGCGCGACATTGCCGTGGTGGTGCCTGGCAGGTTGTTCACTCGGTGCATGCTTCGAGTGGTCACACTCAATCTGCCGCAACGCAGTGCCAAGAGTCGTTGAGGTGAAAAAAAAATATGTTATTGTTTTGCTTAGTGTTGTAGCTCTGTTGCTTTTTTAAGAGATGTGTTTTTGATGTCTTTTTCTTAGGTTTTTGATGTCTTTGTTTCACTGTTTTAGTAGATTCGGTCCTGCGTGTAATTTCGGTTCGATTAATTGCAACAGGTCGATAGTTGCATCTGTTATTCATATATTTTTGTTTTCCACGTTTGGTGATGATGATACACCTCTTAAAAGAAATTGTTCTTAGGATTTGTCAAGTTGATTGAGCTATCGAGTGTTGACCTGTCTACTCTTCTTTAGTTCTTCTCTGTCCCACGAGTTGACATCCAAACAGCTGTCCGTGCCTATTCTTTCTTACTGTTAGAATACCTCCTTCAAAATTGGGCCTTTCGTGCTGTTTACTTTGATGTTGTGTATGTTTGTTTAATTATGGACAAGGATAGTGAATTGTTATCTTGCATTGATCTATGATATAATACATTAGCATCTCGCTTCTCAGAGCTTTTCGTATTACTCGCTGCAGTATTTAATGGGCAGGTTATTCCTCTTGAATTACCATTCAGATTGGGAAGTGCTATTGGTTGATTATACAGATGAGCAGGCCGACCTATCCATTTAGCTCGAAACAGTGCAGAACCGCATTGGATATGTGCATTGCGTTTACTCTAAGTTCGGAAGTTCCTTTAGTGTACTGTTATGTGAAGATCACGGAATCCTCACTAGCTGGTTGTGTTCCAGGGTAATGGGTAATGGGATGTATTTTTGCTGTCTTTTTCTTAGGTTTTTATATCCTTGTTTCGTTGTCTTAGTAGATTCGGTCCTTCATAAATTTCGGTTCAATTAATTGCGGCAAGTCGATAATTACATCCAATATTCATATATTTTCGTTACATTAGGATGGCTGAATTTTTACCACTTTTTGTAAAACACTATATGTCAAAACGACTGCTAATGAAAGTATTACATAAGGCACAATGCTTTGGGAGTGTTGTTCTCTTCTTCACATGTTATAGCCTTTCATGTTTGTCTCCGCGCCAAGGCGCGGGCGGGCTACCTAGTACTACATTAATTGATGTCTAATTGCCATAAGCTCAAGCTGGTGCTGATCTGACTACTAGTCATTGGTCCATGGATGCTTCGAAGATCCACACACTGCTCCCTGATCCACACGTCCAACTTGCCCTCTAGTAGAAAACAAAGTCGGGGCATAAATTCCCTGGTTAGTGCCTTGATCGCATTCACACCATAGACCTCATGAGACCCAACCTCGCACCCAAAAGTAGTCAATTTATTCCTGAAAAAAAAAGGAAAAAGAAAAGAAAACAACACACCAACTGATACAGCATGCTGAAACTAGTGAAACTTCAAAAGGTTCTTCTTACTTATAAATTCTTTCCTACCTTCACACACCCCTTCTCAAGTGAGCAAGAGACACTGAGCACAAAGAAAGGAAGCAAGAAGAGAGGTGGAGCCATGGAGTACTACTACCAACACAGCAACAGCGGCATCAACTACAGCACAAAAGAGAAGAGGCCTCCACTGAAGAGGGGGCAGCTCAAGCGGCAGATTGTGAGGACTTTGAGCAACCTTGTGGTGCCGAACGGTGATGTGGATCAGCGCAAGCAGATCGCAGGTTCAGAGGAGAACCAGGCTGCAGCTAAACACTGTACATTTTTATGTTCAATTAGATGAGTGTGGTATATGCGCAGATGTTAGTATTTCACACGTATGGATAGTGCATAGTGCTGCTAGTAGCTGTTTTTTCTTCAGAATTTCCTCTCCGTTAATTAGATCCTGCTTGCTTCATCAGAGCGTGTAATACATCTGTCAGAGAGAGTTTTGTGTAAGATAACTTTGATGGAGACATAATTGTGTGCTTGATCGAAACATCTTTGGATTATTTTGGTCACCAGTTAGCTGAAAGAGTTAAATACCCCAATGTCCAGGTTTGCAGGTGCATCTTTCCAACGGGGAGAAGTGCAACATCCCATATCTCAAAAAGTAAATATTAGGAAACCCACGTTTTGGGGCAAAGGTAACACAAAACCTCACATTTTATAATTTATTAAAAAAACCTCAGGTTTTGAAGCAAAATATTTCAAAAAAACACCATGTACACCATCTAGTCGTCTAATACATAGTATTTTCGAGTATATACACATATTGATGGGCCTCGTAGTACACCATTCCCCTTATACGTCTCTCTCTCTCTCTCACACACACACATATTCTCACCCTCCTCTCCTCTCCTCTCCTCTTTCTCTCCCAACGATGGCGGTGGTGGCCAACGGGATCTGGCCCGTCCCCATGACTGGGCCTAGATCAAGGCCCCATTGTCAGATCTGGTGAACCTTCCCCGGTCCCGGGCGAGCTCTCCCCTGCCTCGACGAGCACAGCTGTGTCCTGGGAGTTCTACGCTGTTGTGTTCTCGGACGATGCCTTCTCGTCGGGTTTCGGCTAATCACAACATGCCCGACCTTGCCACTATGTAGCCGGTCACCACAACGCCTCCTCCTTGGTCACTAGTGTCGCTACCGTTAAGCCTCATGTCGCGGCCTCTGCTGTCGCCGATGGGAGAGAGAGGAGTTGGGTGAGAATGAGAGAGGAGAGGAGTATAGGGGTGTACTGCAGAACCCACCAACGTGTGTATATACTCAAAAATACCGTTTATATGTAGAGAACGCTATACATCTTGTAACTGATGTGCTCTTTGATTGGTGAGAGAAAGAGAGAGAGAGAGGGAAGTGAGATTGGGTTAAGGATATAGGGGTGGAGGGTGATATCTGGGGCATTGGATCTCCATCTGATGGCTCAAAAAGTGACTGATTTTTAAGAAAAAATCAGTCGCATGTTGTATAGACACTCCCTTATATGTATTACATACATGTATCCTGCACAAATCTCCAAGAAAAATGGATGGCAAGATGGTGTACCTGGGGTTTTATGAAACTTTTGCCACAAAACCCAGGGTTCCTTGAAAAGAATAATAAAACCTAGGGTTTTGTGTTAACTTTGACTCAAAACCTGGGATTTTGTGAAATTTACTCCATCTTCTCAAACCTTTGCCACTTTGGCACCCACGACTCTACATCCATTTATCAACATTTGAACCCATGTTTGCATGGAGAATGCTTCTCTCACAGTTGTTTGGATTTCAGAGAAGTTACAGGGTTTGTTTGGTTGCCTGCACCAAGGGTCATTCGCATAAATTTTTAATCTGTTTGGTTACCTGCATGAAGCGTCGGGCCAGGTTAAGCTCGTGCAAGATTCCCACTCGGGCCTCAAAACGCAGCTAGCGAGCTTCGTTGGCGAGCTAGGCTCGTGGGGTGCAGACGTGTGCCTCGGGTGCATCCACGCGTGTAGGGGAAAGAAGACATGGTCTTCTTCCTAGGGTGGCCATGGGTAGGGCTGTAAAAAAAAAGCTCGAGCTTAACAAGCTACTTGAACTCGGCTCGCTCTAGGCTCGATTCTAGTTCGGCTCGAGCTCCAAACGAGTCAAGCTCGAGCTTGGGCCTAAGCTCACGAGCCTAATGAACTCGAGCTCAAATAGTGTAGTTAAGGCTCGACTTACCTTACCCAATTTTCCCCCACACATTCATTCCAATGTTAAAGTCAAGTTGCCTAGCTTTTTCGAGCCAAACTCGAGCTTTAGCCGAGCTTTTTGTTTAAGATATTGTGCTAAAGTGTAGTTGCAGAGCTTTTTTGAGTCAAGCTTTTTGAGTCCCCAAGCTTAGCGGGGATGGTCTAGTGGGGATCGGGACAAGGTCGCACTTGGTCATGCCCCACCCCCTGTTGCCACTTGCCCACCTCTAAGCCCGATTCCAGGCTTGGACCTCAACCTAGGCTAGCTCAAGCTCGGCTCGTTTACGGCCCTAGTCGTGGGGGTGGAGCACGGCGACAATATGGAAAGGCCGGAGAGGTCAAGAAAATGCGAAAAATGAGTTGTGTGTCACATGGTCCGATGGTCGTTCCAATGGTGGTGGTTTTGAGGGTGGAGAAGTGCCGGTGACACTAGGGGCGGCAGTTCGGCCATGCATGGTGGTGACGATGAGACGGTTGGGAAGTAAAGTAATTAACAAGGTCAAAAGGTAGAACATGAGGCGGGAAATCTTGGGTGTGAAGCAATCGGACGGAGTCTCACTGAGGAAGGCGTACAAGGGGAACGAAGCTCGTCGGTTCCTGAGGAGAAAAACCTTGATTGTCATCGGCTGGCAGAAACAGAACGAGATTAACTCGATAGGGTGGATGAGGACGAGGTAGAACACATTTTGACGTGAATGATTTTGTGGGAAACTCACCGACCGGAGAGAGAGAGAGAGAGAGATCGACGTGAGCAAGCTGGCCGGCGACCTTGACGCGTACGTCCAGACTGAAAGCTGGGTGAACACTACGAGCGTTAAAAATATCAGCACCGAGCAAACAACACTGCATTGTTGCCTCTCATCCATTTTGGAGGAGAGCGAGGGTAGCACTAGTAGAACGAGAAGCTCATGTGCAAAAGAAGTTCACGATCTCACAAGCAGATACCACAGCGTGCAAGAACAAGAAGTTGCTAGCTAGCTAGGTGCAGCAGCAGCGAGAACAAGCTAGAGATGGAATTATGGAACCATGCCGTGGGATGCATCTGCATTACCCACCGCAGCATCCCTGCCGGCCGCCGTTAATTATTACCACGACTTGCGACCGTGGCGGAGACTCGCACCATGGCTCCAGTGATAGCTTGGCGAGGATATGCACCGGGTCATACAACCAACCAAATATAATCTCTCGCATCCATCC
Source organism: Ampelocalamus luodianensis (assembly GCA_036346255.1). NCBI lineage: Eukaryota > Viridiplantae > Streptophyta > Magnoliopsida > Poales > Poaceae > Ampelocalamus > Ampelocalamus luodianensis. The sequence goes on from CM070626.1 coordinate 11,584,595, forward strand.
TCCTCATCCACGCGTATACAACTAATTAAACAAGGGAGTGTCTAATTAAGAAGTACTTGAGTATTTTATTGCTAACTAGTACTTAAGTTTTGAACTCTTAGATCTAGATTCAACGCATGAGATCACTTTGCCTCCCCCCTAATGAGATATCACTAAGCATATATAGATAAAAAAAAAACTCAGATACTCACAAACCCAAAAAACACTCGAGTACTCCGTAGCAAACCCTATTAAACAATATCTCAGTACATCTAGGTCCAACTAAAAATAACCAACCAAACGCACCATTTCTGCATCCCCATAGCGGCCTAGCCAGGCCTAGACCCAAGCCAGCCAAGATGAGAGATATGTACCAGGTTAATTAGAGACATACAAGCAAACAAACACATCTGTAGTTGCTGTAAACGCGACAGTAAGTTCGCCATTTGACGTTAATGATTTATGGCCGCGACGGCCGCACCATCCTTGCGCTCGCGCGCTGCCCTCCTTGCGCTGCCGTGGCACACCACCGGTCCACCGCAAGCTCGCGCGCGCCTGATCGCCACAAGGAGCGTGCCGTGCTTCGTGCTACTCCTCTTGCCGCTGGCCGTGCTCTCGAGCCGACGTGCTGGGCTAGCTCGGGGGAAAACACTCCAAAGGGAACACTTGTGGGAAGTGTATGATGTGGCACGAGATAAAAATAACTTTATTTAGCCCATCTTGACGTACGTAAGTATGCACGTAACGTAACCTTGTTTCCCACAATAAACTAATGAGCTTGTTATGTACACATCCAACAATATCGGTCAACAATCTTTCACTGAATTTGTTGTTTATGGCTCATATATGCTATGGTACTGCAGACTAGGAGTCCAGATCGAATTATGTAACCGGGTATTGTTATGGGTTAGCCTTCGGCGAGGTTTTCTATGTACTAGTCATTAACCTGTGCATCCGTACGGGCAACATCAGTTGATTTTTTAGTGATAATAATTTATGAAAATGTTTACTTTGAATTCGTATAATGCTTGTCATCAATATTTTTCATTTCTAGTTCTTAAATTTTCACAATTGCATTTGTTTCCAATTTTATTTCAGAATTTATTCTGCAAACCGTGTTTTGGAGAGAGATCTACTCATAGGGACGTGTTAAATTTCAGAAAGAGAATATCCTTCTTTGTTGAAACAGACATTGACTGATAATTCATTGTTACGTACTCGAACACCATCCAAACTCTATTTATCAACATGGACTAAGTGTAGTATTTAATCTTAGCCATAGATCATGCATCTTCATAAAAGGTTGACGACTGAGATATTTTCTTTTTCTTTGAAATTCATGCTTAATTTTAGTAATAAATTTTAGTATATTTTAACTTCGTACGTATCATACAATAGTATGTTATTGGCTATCTCACTATGTCCTCCATGCGTACACATACACACATGTACAATATAATAGGACGTTATTAGCTAAAGTAAAATTGTTAGACAAAGTAGACTGGATTAATTAGGAGACACATTTAATCAGCTCTATCGGGATTATTCGATAGCTGATTTGCTTGTGTATGAGAGAGAGATTGTAATACTACACTTTTATACCACGTAAGGGCAATAGATGGCTGGATACTTTTCAGATTCAATTATTTCATTTCATGATAACTGTAGGTCCTTTGCTTATAATCCATAAAACAATCAGGCCTTGTGGGCCAGCTGCTTGAAGTTGAGGGGCACGGTGAACTGTGCTGGGCCAATCGTAGAAGGCTTGGGCGCCCAGCTTGGCGGCCCGCTGAGTGGAATGCACCCGGTCCTAGAAGATGTAGTGGTCGCGGTTGGCGTGAGCGTCGCGTTGGGCGTGCGATAGCCGCACCTCGACCTCCGGCTGCGCAAAGACGCGCGCGTCCGCGCCACGAACCTGCAGGAATCACGGCAAAATCGCTATGATTTTGCTTGCTCGTCAGATGGATCAAACTCGAATCAACGATCGATCGGCTCGAAGATCTCAATTACCGGCTTGCGACAGGCCGTAGGAGTTGACGAGGACTCGTAACGCTATGATTTTGCTTGCTCGTTAGATGGATCAAACTCGAATCAACGATTACCGGCTTGCGACAGGCCGTAGAAGTCGGCGAGGACCCGTAACGTAGACGGCTAGGAATTTCAAGATTTTTTCTTTTATCCGATGAGGACTTGTAACGTGGATGGTTAGGAATTTCAAGATTTTTTTTCTCTATGATTAACATGGGAATTTCTAGCTTTTTATTTTTCTCTGATTAATGTGAGAATTTCTAGCCTTTTTACCTCCTAAGATTAACATAGGGGCTTCTAGGAGAGCCTCTAATTAGTATATAGATAGATAGATGGCTAGAGGAGGGAGAAGGTGCGAACTAGACTCGGGAATAGAACACAAGAGATAACGGTGGGACTCAAACTCGCCCTCTTGCGCTTGGTGGGATTCGTTCCCAGCTAGCGAGAGGCTCTGAGGATGCCTGAGAGGTAGGGGAAGATTGATCTATTATTGCTTGTTTGATTGCAAGTTATAAGTCCCTATTTATAGGACATAAACTCCTGCTAGACAATCATCTAATCTTAGAGTCCAATACACATCCGATTACTAACATACTCAAACTATAGAGTCCTAATATTATCCCTAACTTCCCCTTTCCTAATTGCGCAAGGAACACATCTCCTTGTGTTATGTGCTGCTGCTACTTTTTGTTTAGCACAGCGCTGATAGGTTTTGCCGAAGAAAGAGTCCACAACATTTTCGCCACCCTGAAGAAATAGCTCGTCCTCGAACTAATATTGTGGGTAGGTTTCCCGAAATGCTGGTACAGACATCCATGAAGCTTCTACTGCTAGATGATCTTGCCACTTAATCAACACTTCCCAAACTCCGCGGTGGAACCTAGCACTTAACACACGATCGGGCTTAGGGACAACTCAACCATGATATAATTCCGGTAAGGGCACCACATCGGAAGGTGGCTCCCCGTGAAATGGCTTAAGCAATGAAACATGAAAAACATCGTGAATGCGAGCGCGAGCAGGAAGTTGTAACCAATACTCAACTGATCCAATACATTCCACAATTTTGTAAGGCCCATAGAAGCATGGAGACAACTTGCTTGTTGTAAGTCGGCCTAAGTATGCCGTTGTTCTGTTCTGAAGATGAAGCCAAACCCATTGACCAGCCGTGAACTCTACTTCATGATGATGGTCATCATGCTGACCTTCATCAACTATTGGGCTTGGAGGAGGCGCTCTCTAATCTCTGAGATAAATTCATCACGTTCTAAAAGTCGCTGATCTACCGTAGGTAATTTAGCAAGGCCTAGCTCATGCGTGACCCAATCTGGCGGATCACGCCCACAGACCACACGAAAAGGAATAGCACGGAGGGCCGTTTGAAACAAAGAATTATAGCAAAATTCTGCCAAGGAAGCCAACGCACCCACTCCCTTGGACGATCCCCTGACAGACAACGAATATACATGCTCACAATGCGATTGACCACCTCCATTTGGCCGTTGGTCTGTGGATGGAATGCAGAACTAAAGTGTAACTTTGTTTCGGTCAACCCAAATAATTCAGACCAAAAAGAACTTGTGAACACAAGGTCTCGATCATTGACAATAGAAGGAGGAACTCCATGAAGACGTACGATGTGATCAAAGAAAACCTTAGCAATTGAACTAGCTGTGTAAGGATAGCTCAAGGCGATGAAGTGAGCATAATTTGAAAATCGATCTACTACAGTCAAAATGACTGATTTGCCATGTACCTTTGGAAGGCCTTCAATAAAATCCAAAGAAATATCAGCCCAAATTTTGTGCGGCACTTCTAATGGTTGGAGAGGACCGGATGGATGAAGATGTTCCATTTTATTCCACTGACAAATTGCACACCCACGTACAAAGTCTTGGACCAAACGTCACATGTTGGGAACATGAAAATTGGCCTGCAAGTGATGCAATGTTTTCTGCGTACCCTCATGGCCAACTCCATGAACATCTTTGAAAGCATCTAGGCCTTTAAAAGTTGTTTTGGTAATTAATGACAATATATTATGGGACTAACATGATTATTGAGTGATTTATAAAGTTTAGTCCCGGTGGTGAGTACAACAACATGGAGATGCATGCTCATGGTCAACAAAAAGATCAATATGGCTCAAAGACAAGTACAAGTAGTTCAGGATCCTTTTTCGGTTTACCGTTCTTAGGAGAATTAGTTGGAAGACCGGATTATAGGTTAAATACCTTACTATTAAGAGGATCACAACTAGTAGTTGGATAACATGTTCTTGTGCATATTGGATCAAATCTAGAATCATGCATGCATTTGGAGTCTTTGTTAAAAGCAAGTTCTGGTTTTCTCAGCAAAATCGGTTGTACCGGTGTGTACCCAGTGGTACAACCGCTCATCGGTAGTACCGGAGTTTCTTTGGCGGAACTACCGGTTGACGTTTGAATGTTCCAATCATTTTCTTGGTCTGGGTGGTCCACGTGGCTACTCCGTTTGTTTTTAAGATAAAGTTGGAAATTCGTGTGACTACGGTAGTACCGAAGTGTTTCTTGTGGAACTACCGCTAAACGGAAGTTCCGGTGTTCCTTGGCGGTACTACCGGTGGACGATCGTTGCGACCAAGCTAAAATCGTGCGGCTAAGAGGCATGGTCCGATCGTTCTTTTCAATTTGGACCTTTCACGTAAGCTATGAACGTTCAAACCGTCCAAAGTTGATCTGATCATATGGTTAAAAGGCGTGGTCTCAACGCTTCTTACAATCTGAGTTGTCCAAGTGTTCATCTAATCGTTTTGCCTTAGCTGCTTTGGCTGTTCTTGTGCTAATGGCAGTACCGACGTTGTTACTGCGGAACTACCGCTTTACGATAGCGCCGCTTAAAGCGCGATACGTTTTTTACAGAATGCATGTTTTTGGAACTTGTTTGCTCTCTTGGATGGACGTTAGTACCGTAGTGGATTTCGCGGAACTACCGCAGCCCGATACATCCGATGTGTGTGTAGCGGTATGTTTTTTTTCTCCAGAAGGTGTGTTTTTGGACCGCAAAACTAAGCGGTTGTACCGCTCTCTTAATCGGATCAACCGGAGAAATGGAACTACCGCATGATAGTTGGCAGTAGTACTGCGTCAAATTTTTCAACGGCTCTTTCAGAGCATTTAATGCGTCTGTGCTAACCGTTAATGTCTATTTTTGGTAGGTGCGGTAGTACCGGCCATTAGTTGGCGGGAACTACCGTTTGTGCTGAAAAGTTCAGGGATTTGGTCCCAACGGTCGAATTTGTTTGTAGGAGCTATAAATACCCCTCCACCTGCTCTTGGACAGAGGAAAGCTTACACATTTACATCCTTGAGCCAAGAGCATTCACTCCGCACCTCATACTCTCTATTGCATTCATTGTGAGGTTGTTGAGCTAGAATTCAAGTGCATTCATTATAGTTTGATCCATTGCACTTGATTGCTGTCAAGCTAAGATTGTGATCTATTACTCTTGGTGTTGCTAACACCTAGACGGTTTGGTGGGAGTTTGCACGGTGATCTCTTCAAGAAGATTGTGAAGAGGCCGGGTGCCGGATTGTGAGTGGTTCGGTGTTCACCATCTCTGGAGCGGAGGAAAAACAACCACTAGTGAAATCGAGGGAAGTCTTAATTTGTGGAGCCGGTTTGATTGGTTCAAACTTCCTCAACGTGGACTAGTGAAGACTTCGGTTTTTATACTACGGGAAAAACTTCATTGTCTTCACTGTGGTTATTTCTTGTCTTTACTTTTCGTATTTACAATTCTAGCAATACTATTGTGCTTGTTTTGTTTAGCTAGAATTGTATCTAGTATTGATATTGGTTCTTTTTGTCTTGAGTAGCTTAAATAGTTCTATCTTCTTGTTGCTAAACAGATTTGTTAGAACTATCTTGTTAAAAAGTTTAATTTGATCGATTAATTTTAGAAACCTCCTATTCACCCCCCCTCTAGTCGGTTATCCTTAATCCTACAATCTTCGAGCAACATGGACCACATCGGCGAATCGGCTGGCACAAACACCCTATCATGGAAAGCAAGCAAGCCATCGACAAGCTTCCAGCCGGCCGCGGCCTGATCAGCCACACTTTTGTCACGCAGTTAAATCAAATCAGGGTGGCTCAAAACCTCCGCACGTAACTAGTCAAAAACACTGAATTGGGGAGTTGAGATGGCACACACACCAACTGCATTATCCGTCGCATCCTACGTTCGTCAAGCTGTAATGATCCGTGCGAATGTGGAAAGAGTGTCCCCACAAATACGGCCGCTAATGCCATACAGATTTAACCAATCTAATTACAGATTTAACCAATCTAATAAGTTCCTGCTCATATGTTGCAAGTTTAACATGGTGTGGCACCAGAGCCGACTGAAAAATAACAATGGTCTATCACCCTAGTGTAGAACAGCACCAAATCCTGTCCCAGAAGCATCGCAATCCACTGTGAATGACTTGTCAAAGTCAGGTAGCTGCAGAACTGGGGCGGAAATGAGGGTCATCTTGGGAGCCTGAAAAGCATGTTTGGCTTCTTCGCTCCACCGAAATGCTTCCTTCTTTGTGAGCTTGGTACCAGAGCTGCAATTGCACTATAATCCTTGATAAATTTGCAATAGTAACCGGTGAGGCAAAGGAAACCCCGCAGGGCATGCATTGACTGTGGAATTGGCCAATTAGACACAGTCGTCACCTTGTCGGGATCCATGGCCACGCCTAGACCGGATATGATGTGGCCCAAGTACGTCACTGCCTTCTCGCCAAAAGAGCACTTCGAATGCTTAAGACACAACTCATGATGGCGCAACACCTGGAGGACTGCCTGAACATGTTGGAGATGCTCCGCCCAGGACGAACTGTAGATCGGAATGTCATAAAAAATACAAGTACAAAACGACGAAGAAATAGTTTAAGTATGTCATTCATGAGCGCCTGAAAAGTAAATAGTGTGTTAGTCAACCCCCAAAGACATGACCAAGAATTCAAAATGAACATGGTGTGTGTGCGAAAAGTCGTCTTCTCAATGTTTGGCGGGTGCACGAGGACTTCATGGTAGCCACTATGGAGATCAAGCTTGGTGAAGAAACCCGCCCCCTTAAGCTCATCAACAACTAGAATCAAAAACTTGTCTTTGACCATTTTGTCGTTTAATGCTTAATAATCCATGCAAAAATGCCAAGTATCATATTGTTTCTTCACCAGGAGTACGGGCGAAGAGAAAGCGGAAGTGATGAGGACATCAACCCTTCGGATACGGCCGCTACTACACCTCCAACCGAGCTACTCTGCTGCCATCGATTCGGCTACGTCAAACACTACTCCAACATGCTGAAGAATTCGCTTCACTTATATCTGGTGCTGCGCCACCTTACATTGGGCCGAGGGCCTTGTATCAATTATTAGGTCCAAAGGACAGCCACCACTTTAGGCTATTTGGGCCGGCCACCTCCCTGGCCCATATGGCAACCTAGGGTTACTGTTCATGCGGTACTGTTTATGCGCGAACAGTACCCGCGCCGCCTCTCCCTCCTCCTATAGATAGTGGCTGCCTCCCCTCTAATTCCTTGGATTTTGTTTAGCTGAAAGTTAGCTTCTATGCAACTTCGTGTATTGGCTTGTGTCGACTAGATCAACCATAATACCGCTTCGGAATTCCAATTTATCAAGTATTTCATTCATATTCGCAATTTCAGATTGCTTATTTATCTTGTTCTTGTGTACTTCTTCGGTGTATGCAGGAATCGATCTTCGTGATCAGGTCAGCCTGGTATTCGTGCACGGTTGATAACGACTTGTCGAGCAGTTCAGCAATTGCGTGGTTTCGGGCCTTGCGTGTTCGTAGCCAGGATTGTGAGAGTTGAGCGACTACCACCGAACGTATCGTTCTCATCGAAAGATCGGACCAAATCAGGACCTCCGTGGTTCATCAGAAAGTACTCTCATGAACAATACCTTGCGTCAACATGTCATCACATTGACGCTCAATTTCATCTTTCAATAGCTGTAGGTACCTGTATGGATGTACCGTAATTGGTGTGGTACTAGGCAGAAAATGGATATGGTGTAGCACTAGGCAGAAAATGGATTCGATGATTGTGTCGTCAAGGCGGTGACAACCCACGGGGTGCTTTCAAACACATGTGCAAATTCCTGCAGCAATGCGTCCATCCTGTCGTTTGTCATGCATGTATGAAGATGGGGAGCTCCCGACGCTACTGCCAGACCATGCCACACCACCAGATGGTCACGCCACCAAAAGGACATGATTAGGCGATCAAAATCCCATAGAACAAGACCTAATGTGCGCAACCAATGGACACCCAACACGATGACAAACCCTTCGAGTGGAATTGCACAACAGTCTACATCAAAGAGTACATCACCAATGATTATGCCAAGCCCCTTTCTAACACCTGAGCTAGTTACGTGGTCACCATTGGCAACCTTAACTTGGAGATCAGTGCGCGACTGAAGAGGCAAATTGATGCGTCGCGTGGTGCCCGCATTGATGAAGTTGTGAGTTGAACCCGTGTCGACAAGTGCCACCAGAGAAACGCCAAAGATAGCCACCGGAAGCTACATGGTGTGGATAGTACGTATACCTGTTAAGGCATGCAAAGAAATCTCAACATCGTCGGCCACCGCCCAGGTTCTGAGTGAACGTTTTAGGGCAATTGTAACACAGGCCTTTAAGCATGCACTCATTCATCTCCTCTACAGTTAGTCGTCTAAAGTGTGTGTTCGGCGCACTGGAAACCAAAGGTATATCCCTAACTATCGGAGCGGTCCCCAAGACACCAAGGGATGTGTTTCCAGTAGGCACCCTGGTTTTTGTAGAGATCGTTGGAACGGGCGTGGAGCTGCGCTGAAACACTAGAGCCCGAAGTGAGGATTTTTGAACTGGCTTAATCTCCTGTCCTATATCCTCAGTCTAATGCTCGTATGCACGAGCCAAGCTCATGGTTGTTTGCAGAAATTATTTTTGATACTCCTGCACTATCCCTGTCCGTCGAAGTTGTACTAGTTCGCCCAGCGGATTACTTCTTAATGGTGGTCTGAAGCGCGTGTTGAGAAAGTCTACAAAATGGTTCCATGGCAGTAAGCCCTCATCACATTCTAACTGGTAGTACCATAGCTGTGCATTTCTGGTGAGATGTAGGCGAATAAGCAAAACCTTTTCTTTTTCTAGGGTTTGTTGGCCTCGAAAATTTGCTCACACCTATTGAGCCAAGGCAAAGGGTCTTCTTCCCCATCAAAGGTGGGAAATTCAAGCTTGTGGTATCGCAGCGGTCGTTGTTCATCTCCTCAAGGACTATGTGTCGTGTCAGGCGCTGTTGGACGGATCAGAGGCCCGTGTTGATCAGCCAGCACCTCACCAGATTAGAACTTCTCCGTGCGAGAAATATGCGTGTCATGGCTATCCAAACGTTGGTTCAATGTGGTAAGTTGCGCAAGTATCTGATCCAGCTTGGCGGAGTCGTCCTTGTTGTCCACAACAGTTGAATTGTCACCAGCCATGATGGAAGGTGCGACGTCAATCTCTGATACCTAATTGTTATGGGTTAGCCTTTGGCAAGGTTTTATGTGTATGGCTGGGCAAGTATCTAATCCAGCTTGGCAGAGTCGTCCTTGTTGTCCACAGCCGTCGAATCGTCGTCGGCCATGATGGAAGGCGTGCTGTCGAGCTTTGGTACCAAATTGTTATGGGTTAGCCTTTGGCGAGGTTTTCTGTGTATGGCTAGAGGAGGGAGAAGGTGCGAAGCTGTGAACTAGACTTGGGATTAGAACGCAAGAGATAACGGTGGGACTCGTACTTGCCCTATTGCGCTCGGCATTGATTCGTTCCCAGCCAGCGAGAGGATCTGAGGATGCCTGAGAGGTAGGGGAAGATTGATCTATTATTGATTGCTCGATTACAAGGTATAAGTCCCTATTTATAGGACATAAACTCCTGCTAGACAATCAGCTAATCCTAGAGTCCAATACACATCCGATTACTAACATACTCAAACTATAGTCTCTTAATCTTATCCCTAACTCCCCCTTTCCTAATTGCACAAGGAACAGATCTCCTTGCATTATGTGCTGCCACTGCTACTTTGAGGAACTTGCTTAGTAGGGCGCTGATAGGTTTTGCCAAAGAAAGAGTCCACAACAGGTATAAAATATATCGCCGACATCTTGTAACGTTAATTGCGAAAGAAAAAAAACTACTCATATGGACAGAGTCACCGTGATTCGGCTACTGGGGACGTACACATTATTGAACCTCGTAAACAAATTGTTGGACCGAAAAGGCGACTAGAGGGGGGGTGAATAGGAGCACGATCTCTTTTTCTCCCAAATTCAATTCAATACGAATCTCACTCCAATAGCTATGAAAGCTATGAAGATCAATCAATTATGCACAGCGGAAGACTTGTATTGAATCAACTCAAAACCCCGAAGTAAAATCAACACAAAACCAAAACACGAAGGCTCGGGCGGTCTGACCTCTCACGGGGGCGGTCAGACCGGTTGGTCTAGCGGTCAGACCGATCCAAGCGGTCAGACCGATTCTCAGCGTCGACCGCTAGTTCGATGAACAGAGAAATCAGCCCGACAAACCGAAACGCAAATTGATTAAACTTTTGATTCGTGCGTCCAAACTTCGTGAAATTTGACACACACCTTCCTAAGTATGTCAGGAACCTATTCCAAGCAACGATCGTGATAATCCTTGCCAAGATTCTGACCTTTTACCGTTTGAGCGAAGTTAGGTCAAAAACCGAGTCAAAACGAAAATATGATCTTGAGACTTGCTCGTGGGTGATTGATGATCTTGATGATCCTAGATGTATTCCCACACGTCACAGCAAGCTAGATCACGTCCAGAAACTAAGCAAAAACTCGTGAATCAAGGAAAGACTCAAATCATCAAAAAGAGATAAAGAAAGCAATTGACCTCATCTTGAAGAAACTTTCTTTGGATTGATTTGATATGATATTGGTTCACAGCCACTCCATCAATGGATGACAAAGACTCAATACATGAGCACGAAATCCAATCCAACTCTCTAGAACCCTAACCTCCACTACTCCTCTCCCTAAGCAAATTAGGGTTTCTAAACAATGAAAGGGTCGAAAAGCCAGGGGAAGGGGGTGCAGCCACCTCTCTCCTCTATTTATAGTGGAGGCCTAGGGTTTCTAAAAGAGTCTCCCTAATGGGCTCCCGTTAAGGCCCAAAACAAACGGGTGACACACGCACGCATTTTAAAGCGTTGTGTTCATATTGTGCGAAGCACTCGCTTGCTCCGCCACGTGTAGGTTGATCCAACGGCTCTCATCATGTCGGCAAGTCTCTCCCATCCGGCTCCCACCGAAACTACCATGGCACTTGCACCGACCCCCGCGCCGCTTGATTCAACCAGTCGCACCGAACTGCCCGTTCGGTCTCTTTTGTCCATCTTGCACCATACTTGAGTCCAATGATTTCACCCGGCATCGTCGATCGTTTTGAACCTCAGCTATCCAAGCCTAGTCCCGACCATCCTCGCCGTTGACCGTCGTTGACCACCAACCAACCTGCACAACAATAGACAAGCAAATCGAATTCGGGAACAAGTTCTTCACAACTTGACCCACGTTAGTCAAAACACGCATCATGCAACACATATGACATGAAACTCATGAACTTGACCTAATCAGTAACCATTGTCGCCACACGGGCTGACGACATAAGTGAAAACGGTCGACCGCCACCTTGGCGGTCGACGCCGCCATCGCCGATCCGACCGCTAATGTAAGGTCGGTCAGACCGCCACCAAAGGACTTAGCCAAAATTTCAACACTGAAATCCGCAACCTCTCTGAAAATTTAAAACGAATAGAACTTTTGACTAGAGGCTCGAAAAATTATGAGACCAAGTGCAGTAGAATCTCCTCACTTGCCTACACCCTCTATTTTTGGCCCAGCCTCAAACTCCAATGCCACTCAACTTGCCGGTCCGATCGCTCATCAGACGCCGGTCAGACCGCTACCAAATCGGTCGGACCGCCAGCCTGGCCGGTCAGACCGCCAGTACAATTCACCCGAGGCATGGGCGGTCTGACCGCCACCAAGACCGGTCAGACCGCTTGAGACCTGACAGAATCTGAACTTTACCGAAAACTCGTGTTTCCGCAAACCTTCAACGTCATTGCCAATTGTCACATCATCCTAAGATCATGAGCATATCCCCATGATATCCACACAAATCCTTGTCCTTTTGTATGCTTTTGGTTGTGATCTTATCCCTCTGTGGTGTGTTGCCGCTGGTTCCAACAAAATTAAAATATGCTAATGTCATCTGCTACGTACAAATTTGTTCTGCTCGATCTTGTTGAACAAAATGAAATAGTTATCTAATTCTAATTGTCATGAGCTCGAATTCACGCTAGTCTGACTAGTCATTGGTCCATAGATTCTCTAAGCATCTAGACCCTTGATGCACGTGTCATTTGTCTATAGATTCTCAAAGCATCTAGACCCTTGATCCACACGTGCACCTTGCCCACAAGTTAAGTAGCTAGGAGCCTAACATAAACCCCTTGATTAGTGACTTGATTAGACAACAAACATCATGAATTAGAAGCAGCAGTCAATTCATTAATTCAGGCACACACACAGCTAGCCCATGCTATGCCTTTGGAATGCATTTCCAATGGTATAGCAGTTTCATGTAGTTTCGTGAAGTTTTGGTTGCTTAAAAGTTTTAGATTTCGAGTTTGAAGTTTCGACTAGGTTTCAACGTGTTTCATATTTCTCGAAGTTTTCAGGAGATTACAAGAAAGTTTCAAGCCCAAGTTTCAATAAGTTTCAGATTTAGGTAAGTTTATGTGTTTTGTTCTTCCCTATATCTGTAACTTGGTTATATGCAAAAGGTTTCATAAAGTTTCAAAAAGTCTCATGAAAACATTTTAAAAGTTTCTGGTTTTAGTAAGTTTTGTGTATTTCTAGAAGTTTCCAAAAGATTCCAATAAAATTTTAAGTCCAAATTTCAACAAGTTTTAGACAAAAGAGTTTTAAGAAGTTTCATCAACTTTCATGAAGTTTGAAGAAGTCTCGTGAAAACATTTTAAAATTTTCTGATTTCAGTAAGTTTCGTGTATTTGTAGATGTTTCCAGAAGATTCCATGAAAGTTTCAACCCCAACTCAAGTTTCAATAAGTTTTCAGACAAAAGAGTTTCAAGAAGTCTCAACAAGTTTCAAAAAATTTTGTGAAAACATTTTAAAAGTTTCAGGTTTCAGTGAATTTTACGTATTTCTAGAAGTTTTCAGAAGATTCCATGAAAGTTTCAATCCCAAGTTTCGTATTTTGGAACTCAAGTTTCAACAAATTTCAGATAAAAAGTTTCAAAAAGTTTAAGAAGTTTCAACAAGTTACATCAAAAATCAAACAAGAGCAAAAAAAAATTCCGACGTGCTCACCTGTGGCCGCGCGACCACTCGCCGCCACAGCTCCGTGCTCGTCAGGACGTTGCGGATATTGGCCTTCTTGCCTACCACCGAGCTCGCCCGTGGCTCTGTGCTCACTGAGCTGCTGTGGTCTCTCACCTCCCCATGCGTCGTCGCGAGCGCCTTCGATAGCTGCTTCCACTCGCCTCGCTTTGGCTGAGCCCACTCACCGCCACTCCCTGTCGTGCTAGACCGTGGCTTCCCACATGCTTGCGGCCACACGAGGCGTGGAAGACCATCCCACCACCGCTCGCCGTGCGTCGCTCGAGGACCAGCTCATCGCTCGCCCTGCGCTAACCCATGGCCTCCACGCTCGGGTGAGCTCACGGCCACCTTGCAAGCATTGCAGTGGCTCGCCCCGCCATTATGTTGTTGTTGTCTTGCTGACATGCATGATGAAGCTTTAAAACGTGGTTTTTGTTGCCAGTTTGGCATTTCATCAAATAAGTGGAGAGCATCACTAGAAACATGTGCACAACAAAAACAACTGCCTAAACCAATACAATTTGAGGAAGGAACCTTCGATTGAAATCAGGGGGATGGAAGGTAGCAACTGAGATCAAGGGGAGGTGGAACTTGGGCTCGTTAGCGAGGTTAGGTGGATGCAGAGGCCGAGTCGCGCACCCTTGCTGCTCGCCGTGTATGCACGCCGCTCATGGACTCTGCACACTAGCCCTCATGGTGGAAAAAAATGTAGTCATCACTCGTTGTGCCTGCACGCTGGCTGAGTTGACCACTTTAGGATACATGCTACAGCAACCAGATCCAAAAGCCAATGCCTATCCCGTCAGTTTTCTAGGAAACGCTATAGCATTTTCTAGCTTTTCCTATATAGAAAAGGTAAAATTGAAACACACTCTAGCTGGTACAATATGCATGCATAATCTATCTATTATATTATTAAGACAAAGAAAAAAGAAGTCATCATATTCGCTTTCAAGAGCTAGAAATTACCGCATTAAGCGGAAAAAAAGAGAGAAGTATCTACACATTACAAAGGAGAAGAGGCCTTCTCTAAAGAGGGGACAGCTCAAGCTGCAGATAGTGAGGATGATAAGCAACCTCGTTGTGCCAACCAGTGTTGGTTGCCCAAAGCAAGCATGTCAGAAGTTCAGAACAGAACCAAGTAACAGCTAGACCATATGGTGCAACAGGCGCGGCGGCAGGGGGTGCCCCTGGTGCACAGGCACCCCCAAAATTTCTGTGAACACACGGGCTAGTCTAGTTTGATCCACCGTGAGAGTATGCTAGTACTCCATAAAGAAGCATCAGATGTTCTTCTTGGTGCAGCATCAGCAGCTGAGTCCTGACGGCACGCATGAGGACAGCTACAGCAATCAGGCAGGTCTTGCAGCATTTGTTTCCTACATGGTATGGACCTCTGCTTGTGTGCTTCTCGCTATGGTTTCTTAATTTAATCGTGATCATACTGCATCTTCAAGTGTCGACCTAAATGGATAAAATGATGTATCCTTGTAGGACAACAGAAAACAGCTATGCATGTCTTCGACTCCATGCTCGTCGCCGTTGGTAGCTCATCAACTGGGTGGTTGGTGTCTCATACCACGGCCACCTTCAACTGTTACGCAGGCAAGGATTGGCCCGAAACAATAACCGCATCGTATTACAGGTAACATTAACATCATTAGAGACACCTTTTCTCAACTGTTCAAGCCAGGGTTTTCGTAACCGGTTTTATTTTTTTACCGAAGGTCAGAGATAGAACCGATTATCCCGATTTTCGGAATTTTTTGTATGATTTCAGCTGAAAATTTCAAACCAAAATTTGAAATTTAAAGAAATTTGGCCAAAATTGGTTGAAAACATCGGACAGATAGCGGTCGATAGACTTCATCAACAAAATCCACTCATTAACATAAATTGCTAGTAAAAGACAAGTTCATGAACTGCAGCATCACCCAAAATTCCATACCTCCGGTCGCTGAAGTTGATGTCGTTCCTCCCGTAGCGCCGCCCACGCCATTAGCATGCTCCATGCTCTGCTCTCTTCCGCTGAATCCAGAAAATCCCATGGAATATGGGTTACGATATGGGAAGAGCAATCCAGACACATCAAAAAATCAAAAACATTTTCAGGGATCAGTTCTGCATTTGGGTCATATTCATAGTACTCCTTGGTGTGCACTCTCTTGGAAGCTCAGCTCACAACCCACGGCCCGCTCGTGCCCCCACCAGCCCACAACCACGTCATCACTCACCAGCCCACATCCATCTCTATCTCCAATACCCCAACTCCTCCCCAATTTGGTTCGTACGGCTCGACGGCCGATGTGGCGCGAAGAGGAGGAGCGATGGGCGGCGTGGCACCAGTGTGGGATCAGCAAGCAGCAGTAGGCGACACGCCACTCACTAAAACCAATGGTTTTGCAGGTACACATGGTGGTGAGTTCACGGGAAGGGATCCGTTCCTCGCAAATCACATCCATTTATTTATCCCTCTCTTCTCTTGATTTAAGATTTAATAGTGAAATACACTTGCAATACTATATCAATGCATGGAGCAACCTCTATTTTTCTCATATTCATATTATTATGCAAGTTATTTTCCAAATTGATTACTATAGTAATAACATGCGAAAAGATACTAGTAGACTATTTCCTCCGTTCTTTTCTTGACGTTTTTTACTTCTAACGGGCAAATTCCTGGCTTCGTTGGGCGATGTGTAATTTGAACTAATCGTATCCGGCGTTGCTTTTGTGTGTGCACCCCCAACACCAAATTCCTGGCTCCGCCACTGTGGTGCAAGCAGCGTGGCACTCCATGGATGGATTGTACAATGTGCTGCTACTAACTGTTTTACTCATAATCTCCTTAATTTACCCCCCTTTGGTTCTCTCTTTTTTTTAGGATTTTAGCTGAAATGCTAGTTGTTCTTGCGTACTTCATCAATGTGTTCTTGGCCTCTGAGTGATGAAATGGAGAGGTGGTGTCTCAAATTCCATGCTATCTTCCAAAAGGAAAACTCTGTAAATATCTTTCCTGGTGACTATAATGGTACTGTGGTTGATGAAAATTCATTTCTTTTTTCTAGAAGGGATAATATCCCACTGTGTATACGTTTATCTTTAAGATGGGGAGAAAAAGTGAAAGTGTAGGTATATGAATCTTTTGTCACTTTGGCATCCATATCCATTCAAATGTCGCAACGATGCAAATATTCGGTTCATGTGCTCTACTTGGGTGGGTAAGGTTTCTTTTGCAGCCGATTGGAGTAGCTGGAAATGTGAAAGTGAAAAGAAAAAAAAACGTTACAGGGCTACTTAAAAAGCCAGTACTTATCCACAGCTGTAGGGTTTTAAAAACCGGTAACAAATTTTTATGGGGATAGGGCGGTTTGGCCGTAAATGTAATGTCATAACGAAGTAGCTCACGCTGCTTGTTATAACAAAAGAGGAGCGAAGAGGAAGAGGAATAGCAATGTTCCATCCAAAAAAAGGAGCGAAGCACTTCATTACGGCAGGTGGTAATTATGATCTTTGACGGCAAACCTGCTTGTAATTAGGAACTGCAGCGATCCGAAATGCTTTAGTTAGAAACTGCAGCGATAGCCACCATGGCTACGTACAAAGCCGGCTGAATATATGTCAAATCAAATCCAATATACCAACTCCAAATCCCGGCACTATAACCGAAACAAATCTGTAAAGATTACAAATCGACGGGAGTACTGCAAAGAAGAAACTCTACGTGTGGTGACCGACACGTAACGTTTTCCAGCCATGGGAAATTGCGGTGCGGCCACTGCGCACGGCCACCTCCGCAGCTCCGATGAGGCGGCCGAAGCCGCTCACCTGAGCTCCTGCCGCTACCGCGGGTACGTGCCGCGACGGCCGCACCATCCAATCATCCACGCACGCGACGTGAGCGCGCTGCGCACGGCGCACCATCTCCCCGATCCCCATGGAAGGAATGTACCGGCGGCTGGGTTGCCCCATCGCGCGCGAGCCGAGCGAGCGCTTACTTTTCCATCGCCGCGCGCAGGCTGCAGCCGTAGCAGCGCCGCGCGCGCGCGTCCGAACAAACGAGCCGTGCGGGCGAGCGGCAGCGCGTGCGTGGCATGCTACGAGGTCGCGCGCAGTGACGGGCTGAGTCGAAGTCGGAAATGAAACGAGTGTTCGAAGTGTAAGATCTGATAGGAAATAGAGGTAACTTTTGGACCATGTTAAACGTAATGTAACGACGTGCGTAACTTAGTTACGTAGCCTCTCTTATTCAATAACTGCAATAATGAACTTCTTTTAGATCTAGTCTGTAGTTTGGTGAATGTTGCTAGCTGAACTGTAGTAATGATGATGTGGTGGGACTTGGTTATATGTTTTCATGTGAAAACAGAGGCCGGAGATGTAAAAGGTTGTCTCCATAATCTAAAAAAAAAGACATTTCCAGCATTGGTCAACTATCTTTCGTGAACATACATACGTACATGCGTCTGCTACAAGTTTGCTCTGCTAGCAAAACGAAACGAGTAGAACAGCACGGCTGGAATTTCACGTATACGGTACCAATAGTTGGAAAGGAATAACAAATTAACGGAAAATTTCAAGGTCTTGCAGAGAATCACTGGGACCGCATGAATAATTCCAAACTTTTTTTTGAACTTGAATTACAGCTATTATCGTTTTACGAGGTGGTAGACTACTGGTAATCAGTAATCACATGAGCTTGAACTCGTGCTAGTCTGACTAGTCGTTGGTCTAAGGATGCTTCAGAGATGCCAACCGCTGATCCACACTCGCCCTCATGTTATTACTAAGCGTCCGTGCGTCTTGGGCATAAATTCCCTGATATTTAGTTCCGTGATCATGTTCACACTAGGAACCCCATGGCCAAAAAGCGATCAATTTATGCCTGCAAATAAAAGTAGACACACACATAAACCAGTCACCAACTGATAGAGCAACATGTACAAAACAACAGGACTTTTGCCTATAAATACTTCCTTCCTCCTCGCTCATCCCAAGTGAGCACTTGGCTTCAACGCACACACGCACACACAGAGGCAAGAAGCTGGGCAACAAAGCAAGAAGACAGAGGAGTGATGGAGTACTGCTACCAGTACAGCAGCAGCAACTTCGCGAAGGAGAAGAGGCTTCCGCCGAAGAGGGGGCAGGTCAAGCTGCAGATAGCTAGGACCCTGAGCAACCTTGTGGCTGCGAGCAACGCTTCTGACTCGAAGCAAGCAGATCGCAACAGCTTCAGGAGAGAACCAAGCTACAGCAAAACTTAATGCCTTTAGATGCATATATATGGTGTACTGTGACTCTGCGGTACTGCACAAATAGATGCATAATTAAGGTGTGTGTAGGACAAAGTGGTGCTATTAGCTGTTTTCCTCAGAATTTCTCCTCTTTTTCTCCCCTTTATTTATGATCTTTGGCTTGCGTGGAAATGGAAAGATGACCTGTTAAGTTTCATATGTATTATATATTTCAGAAAGGAAGTTTGATATAATGTATGAACTTTGAACATGCATGGTATCAGTGTGTGCTTGATTGACCCATCTCACAATCATTCTCTGCTCGGCTGTTGGAAGAGAGAAAAAAATCTGAACTCTGCAATTCGGCAGATGCACTTTCCAGTGGAGAGGATAGTGCAACTTTGGTATCTGAATTCTGAAACTTTTGCCACATTGGCATCGATATCCACTTATTTGCAAAGACGCAAATATTAGACAGTGACTCCAATTCGCTTTTGGTACATGAGTGCGTCTGCGTTATCGGATCGGATGGGATAATAGGCTTCTTTTTCACAGCTGGCTGGACAGTTGCTGTGGATATGTCGATATGTCGAGGGGCAGGCGAAGGATTGCCTGCCAATTTCATTAAGATTTGGGAAAAAAACATTACAAATTCGCAACCCATCTTACAACTCAACACTCGGCATGCAGCTAAAGCCGAGCCACTACAACCTTGTACTTCTCACAGCAGCCGCTCACCAGGCCAGTTGTTCCCCTAATAATTCATCACTACCCGAGGTGGATATGTCGTGAGTGGACTAGTGAAAGGCAGTTACCACAGTCCACAGGATGGTGAAATTTTGCCCCCTCTCTCTTCTTTTTGCCCTTTTACCTGTATGCAACGCATTACGAAAATATCGCGGTACACTGTGGAGCATGACATGCATGTTGATATTTGGGGACGACGACAAATATCAAGGGAATACTGCACATATGCTTACTTGCTGCAATTATTAGATGGAGCTTTTGTTGATTTTTCTTTGGAGCTAGCTTTTGGGTCTGTTTGTTTCGGCTGGATTTTTTTGAAAAGCGGTTTTCGGTTGTATTGTAAGGCTGAACGGCTGTGGGTTGAACGGTTGGGCTTTTTTGATTTGGCGTTTAGTTGTTTAGCTTCTAGATAGGGTAGCTGCAGCTTTCGAGATAGAAAATATCTGAAATACCTTTGAAGGCAGTAATGATTTGTTTGATGCCGTTTAACGCAATTAACAACGTTTAACGACAACTAACGACAATTGATGATTATTAACGATGACTAATAAACATTTATTAAAAACTATTATTATAATAAATTTAACGATAACTAACGATAGTTAACAACAAGTAACAATAACTAACGACATTTGACGACAACTAACAGTAGTTAACGACAAGTGACGATAACTAACCACATTTGACAACTAACGGTAGTTAACAACATATGATGATAACTAATAACATTTAACAACAAATTGACCGCAATTAATGTAATTAACGACAATCAACAATAAATAATTATTACAACAAACAATTATTACAGAAATAATTACAATAAATATTTATTACAACAAACTAGGAAAGAGTGCCGCTACTTCAGGATTCTTTGAAGAGAACATGCTTTCATAAACTAGGAAAGAGAAAACAGCATTAAGAGCAGGGGCGGATTCAAGATTTCTCGGCCCGGCGTTGCCGGGCTTTGCTCGACAGCGCCAATGGGCGGCCGCTCCCGATCTGCGTTCTTGGGCGCGCGCCGACGCGTGCGGCGTCTGCGCGTGTGCCGTGCTTTGCCCCGCCTCCTCTCGCGAGTGCACTTGGGATCCTCTCGGTTCTTCCCCAATTCCCCCTTCCCATTCCCCAACCTGGCCAAGTGCCCAAGTCCAACCCCAACTAGCCAACTCCAAGCGAAGCAGCATGAAGCGGTGGCGGTGGTCGACGGAGCGGCGAGAGTGCGAGTGGCGGCCGAGAGGCGAGCCGGCGGCGGCGGCGGCGGCAAGAACACGGGGCGCGGCTGGGACTCGGGAGCAAAGACAAGCGACGACGGCCGGCTCCTCCTGCTGCGCCGCTCCCCTCGGGCTCCTCTCCTCTGCGACGCCGCTCCTCGGGCTCGAGCTCTCTCGTGCCGCCGCGGCTCCCTTGCGCGTCCGGCCCGTGTGCAGTGCGCTCGCAAGCCTCCCTGCGCGCCCGTGCCCCGGCCGGCTCGGGTTGCGTCCGCCTCGGTTTGTAGCTAATTGGGGATTGGGGATTGGCCGATTGGGGCTCAATTGGGGATTGCGAATTGGGGATTATAGCTAATTTGTAGCTAATTGGGGATTGGGGATTGTAGCTCGTCAAACATCAGTATATAATTGGGGATTGGGGCTCAATTTGTAGCTAAGTTTGTTGCTTATTGGTTAATTTGGGAAAATTGAATGGAATAACTACTACTAGGTTGGCACATGATTACTTTCTGCAGGCTATAGGAAATCTAGTAACATGATTAGTTGATTACTACTGCTAGGTTGGCACATGATTACTTTCTACAGGCTGTAGGAAATCTGGTAACATGATTAGTTGACTACTACTACTATCGTATCCGTTCTGTTACTTTAAAACTATTGTGGATTTGCATAATGTATAATTACGTATCCGAATATCCGATGCTTGTGATTCTCAGTAGACCTTAGCTTGCCCAGGCTTCGCAAATTTCCTGGCTCCGCCACTGACCAAGAGGGTAGGTGCAAGAAAGAAAGAGAGTCCTAACGCGCTAAGTGCGCCACCTCCTTTCGCATGACCATCCATTTTCGTAACAATTACAGCACCAACAGAAACACTTTAAATTGTTTAAATGCTTGGGCCTGATCAAATGCAGCCTGGCCGATACTACTGTCCATCACAAATATTGCCAGGTCTGGTTTCTGCAGAATAACACAAGAATGTAGGTGAGATATTCACTAGGTTTAGGTTATTGCTGAAAGAGAATTCTGGGTGTATTACCGTTGCTTCTGAAACTTGGCGTATTTCTTCAAAGAGTGCTGCTTCTTGTTTGTGCCTTCCACTTGTATCTACAATGATGAGATCACAGTTTTCTTTCTTGAACCTCTCCACACCCACAGCAGCAATTTTCACTGGATCAGACTCCATGTAGCTGCAATGAGACAACCATTAGAAAAAGCAATAGATAAGAATCATAAGATTTGCCAATAATTAAATGTATCATCACACTCCAAAACCCAAAAACCAGGAAAAAAACAGAAAGTGAAGGGTAAAAAGATGAATGGACCCATGCAAGATTCAATTTAGGATTTTAAAATAAAGAGAAACTGACTAATTTATTACTTTTGAATTGGATAGTCCAACAAATAAATCATGCCATGTATTTTATAAGCATTACTACAAAGCTAAAATGGGAATCCAAATTCTTAAAAGGACAGCTAAAATACTCTTAACTACAGAGACTACTTGGACAAAGACAAACGGCTCCATAATGTCTTGATTTGTTTGGATGGCTTGCTTTTTGCTCAAACAGCGAAGGAAAGGACTAATTAAGAAGATGAAACTTTCCCACATCCATGTATCGGTCATGCTGCACCAGGAACAAACCAGACCATGCACATGAAATGGTTAGGCCCAGGTAACTGCACATGAAATTTGTTCTTTCTGTTGGTTTGTCTGACAATGCAATCAGACGACACCCCTTAATCTTATCCCATCTTTCCTGATATGTGATATGTCATAGCAAGGCCTACTGCATCAAGTTCCCTCTCAGCATCATTTGCTGCGAAATCAAGTTCAACCAGAATGAAGAAATTATGATGCTTTAGTGGTTTGTTTCAATCACATCGAATATTATCTCTTTGTTTGAAATTAACATATTCCCCAAGTTCAGCCAACACATTGGTGATTCAGAAAGTGTGTCTACAAGAGCTTGGGTCAACATTGACAAGAGAGCTACAGAACTTCTGATTAGTTGAACTGTTATCTCTGCTAAATTGCATAAATTGGAGAATAATAGGATGATTGTATGCAATGTTTATAAAACCAAACTATTTAAGTGTTGTAAAAATCGAAGGAAAGCTCGTAGGATCAAAAGCTATGTTCTTCCATAAAAGGAAACAAAACCAACAATTAAATAACGAATTGGGTGATTTGCCACTTTTGTTAGAGCATCTACAACCGTCCACGTCAGCTGTTACTAAGAGGTTATCACATCAGCATTTAGGTGATGTGGAGGAGAGAAAGTGAGAAAATAAGGAAGGGTTGTTTCTAGACGAAGAAACTATCAAATTGTTAATATCAAGACACAAGAAATAACCAAATACTCTATTGTAGACTTACTTGTTACCTAAAAATGTGTTTTGTGAGTTTCACTATCTTAAAGCAAAATATTCATCCGATCATTTGTGCAGTCCGACTTTGAGCTAAAACATGTAGACCACAAAGTTGTACTTTATTATTGATCATTAAAAATCATACACATTTATATCAATTAAAGTTTTAAACACAAGTTCAAGAAACAATCTATTGAAAAACTTGATTCTTTTTATTAGATTGAATACCCTCTCTCCTCTTAGTAACAAACTAAAAAAACAAATTTTTGTAGATGATCTTACTGCTCTGGACAACCTTTTAAAGCATTCATGAGTGATAATAGTACATGCAATTTAAGCCCGTATAAGCGTGACAATGCCAGCGTAGGTAAACTGCAATAAATCAAGTTTTGCTTATTGATAGAAAGTTAGGAACACTCCTAACCAAGACACTGATATCTCCGAAAGCTTTGGGGTTTGGGCGGAGGGGAGACCTGACCTGCTGGATGATGCCGCGCTTGTTGGTGCCTGCGGCGAGCGTCTCGAGGTTGACGATGCGCTTAATGTTGGCCTGCATATCGCGGACCATCTTGAACTGGACGTCGGCCTGCAGGAGCGCGCGCGAGATCTCGTTGAGGCAGTCGCTGAGAACCTTCTCGTCGATGACGGTGGCGTTGCTCAACCGCGCCAGCGCGCGGGAGATGCTCCCGCCGAGCTGCGCGAGCACCATCTTGCCGGATTCGGGGGTTTCTCCCTCCGTCGGCGGTCTCTGCGAGAGGGGGAGAGAGTTAGGGTTCGAATTGGGGAGGACGCGGAGGAGGAGGCAGGCGGTGCGGCCGTGTGGGGGGCTGACGGGGTTGAAAACTGATGGCCTAGGTGGGGTGGATTTGGACGAGAAGGAACAAAGCTAGCTGCCTTCACGGTTGGACGGAGTCGGGAAGGAGGCGCCGTGGAAGAAGGTGTGCCGGGAAGGAGGGAGGTGTGCCGGGGAGGAGAGAGGCGGAGGAGGGCGTCAGGGTTATTCAAATCTAGATCTAGATCTGGGAGAAGAAGGGGCGTCGGAGGAGGAGGCGGGCGAGCGGGCGTGGGAGGAGGGAGCTGAGCGGGTGGGGCGAGGCGAGGCGAGGGGGTGCTAGTTGATGGTTATTTTATGCGATGGTATTTTGCAGTTAATTACCCCTAAAGTTGGGGTAATTTGGGAATCAAATTTGCGGAGAAGTACGGCGAGCGAGGGTGCTAGTTGATGGGGCCTTTTATGCGATGGCATTTTGCAGGTAATTACCCCTAAAGTCGGAGGTAATTTGGGAATCAAATTTGCGGGAAGTACCTCGTGATCAGCTTTCGAGTTCCACACGTTGAATGAGAAAGCGGCTGCAAAAAGGCGGCCGTTTGTTTCGGCTTTCGGCTTTTTCAAACGAAAGCTGGAAGCCAAAACTGAAACAAACAGACCCTTTGTTCATATCAAGTGTCTCCCAAGTCCCACCAGCGGATGGGCATCCTGTGTCATCCCATGGGCAATGCTACGGTGCTACAGTGTCATAAAATTGCCCAGATCTGAGCCGTCCGATCTGAGAAGAACGGCTCAAATGAACTGCTACAACATTACTACAGTATTCATGAATAGCATTGATGCTGGAGTTATTTTCCTGCAGTGATGCTACAGTATTTCTGCTGCAGTGCATGCCGCAATCTCGCCCTCTCGTTTTCGATCCAATGGCTGCTACGCAATATCATTGCACTATAGCACCGTGACATTGCAACATGAAGTCAGAGGATACGTTTCCCCGGTGGCCGGTGTAGTGTCCTTTGCGCAGCCCACACGCAAAATCAGCCAGTCGTGCGTTACCGTGCATAGAGAGGACGCCTCACACAGAGTCGAACAAAGAGGAAGCATAAGAACAGGAGAAAATCGATTATCCTTATTCTTGGACATCTCCGGATATTTTTAAGGTCGAGACAATTACTTTCTAGTAATTGCCTAATATAGCACATAATAAACCACTGATAACTGCTAATTCAAAAACCAATTGATAGTAATTAAACAATGTTTATTAGCTTTTGACTATACCTTGATCTACGGCTCGACCAGTTACCACACTGGTTTTCCAACTACACTAGGGAAGACCAATGTAGTTTGTATAAAAAGGAGAGAGAAATACACGGTTAGTAAAAAAAGGTTGACTAGGTTCACAACACGTGCATGGCATGCATGTACTAGCCACCACTTCTAAGCTCCAACGGCCACTCGCGCATGTGCGTTGAGACCGGCAATGTGCTGCTGTCGTGCATCGCTCAAGAGCGCCGCCCTGCCATTTCGATTGGCCCGTACGTACGCGTGCGAGGCCGGTCTCCTTCCCCAGAGAAAATTGTTCGAAACTCGCGAGCCAGCTCGGCTCGTTAAGTACTCAGCTCGATCCGACTCAAACTCGGTTCCTTAACAAGCTGACCCGAGCTGGCAATTTAGCTCGTTTTCTTAACGAGACGAGTGAGCTGGCTCGCAAGTTACTCATTTAGCTCGGTAAGAAAATCAGACTCAGCCCACTGTGTGCAGTGTTGTGGTGCTCTGCTTCACTAATCCTAATCCTTAATTCTCAATCCCTATGGTACCGCACGGTCACACTCATTTGAATAATTTCAGTCAAATGTGAAATTAGGCGGGTCGTGTGAATGTGTCTCGGGTGGACCGTGGACGTACGTACGCGGAATTGCAGCATCGGACAAATGGTTTAGACCAAGCTGCCCACAATTGCACGACCCCGCGCGCGCGCGCGACCATCTCTCTTCGATTTGTTCGTGCACTATTCCGCCACCTGGTGCCAGCGTACGTGCGACAGTGACGCAGCTAGTGCCGTCCTGGTGATGAGGTCATTCGAACGACAAGTAAAGCATTGTGTGAACATATAATTCTTCAGCGGGAAGGAAACACAAGCACTGTGTGAACGCACCTTTCTCTCAAGGCGCCAATTGGCCTACTTCTTTCCGTATGAGAGAGCTCTTGCGACGCTAGCTGAATCATCATGCTTGCTTCACGCTTGTCCGCAGCTCGACCCAACATTCTCGACAAAGAAATCAAAAGCGCAGCATCAGCGAGATACGGTTCTAGAAATCCAATCACCAATCGAATTATACTACACAAGGAGATACCCAAATCTTCATTCCTTTGATTCGTTGAGGTGATAGCATCACTGACAAGATAGGGAGTGTGTTCTCGAGATTTCCATTTCATTAGTAGTACTAGCTTACCATCCAACACTACGTGGAAAGAGCACCACGGGCCCGCGGACCAGCCACCTTGAATATCCGGGCATCCAGCCTAGTCGTTGACACGCCATCACGTAAAATCAGACTCAATGACTCTGGGCCCAGAAGGTAGTTTACCCCACCTGTCATTGAAAAGTGTCTGCTCATAGGAAGCGAACCCGGACAGCCGAACTTCGTCTCCGACCTTTTCGGCTTTTCCCACCAACCCTGGTCTGCTCATCACGCAATCGCCGCCTATTTATGCGCTCCGAGTGCCGCCTCGCCGGACAAAGAATCCGTAGTTCCGCACTCCTCCCCCTCTCACCTCACCAAGTAGTCCAGTAGACACAGCCGGAATCGCCTCGCCGATGGCCACCAAGAGCTGCCAGGCTCAAGCTCCAGCCATGTCTGCGGCGGCAGAGCGCGCTACCTCCGGCGGCGACGGCAGGGCGCCGACGGGGAGCCTGTCACCGCCGCGGAGGGGCCAGATCAAGGAGAAGATCATGAACGAAGTCATCGCTGCGGTCGCCAACATAGCCGTGGGCCTCGTCCGAGCCGACAAGAATGGCGGCGGCGGCCAGCCCGTCGCCAACAACGCCAACGAGAAGTGATGAACAATGGAGATGATTGATTGCTGTGAGGTGATCATGACACTACAACATAATATGGTAGTAACACGTATATGTGTTACTGTAGACACTAAAAAGTGTTAGAAGGAACAACAGTAAGCCAATTGTAAAGTGTTCTTGTAGGTTCACAGGTTCATCTGTGTCTTTAGTCCTTTTTTTTCAGAGTTGCTATGTAAATCTTCGCTCTATGTGACTGCTTCTTTTCAGGATCATCTTGCCTCTGAAAATGACTGGAGGTACAATTATATCAAGTAAAACATAGAGAAGAATATTTTTTGAAAGTACATGACTCACTATATCCTCAGAACATAGGACATAACTCTTTGTCCCTGCTGTGTGGGTTGTCTTCGTCATTGCACGACTTCTTTTGTTCTTCTTACTAAGGGCCTACTGTAAAATTACTACTAATGAAATCACACCGTAGATGTATTATTTAACATTGGCATAAGTATTCGGATTTAGATGAAGCAATATTGTAAATATTGTTGCACTTTTGTTAAGCATTGACAAGTGCAACCCATTCATCTTCATCCACATCTTCTGGACACACCTTATACAATGTGGGTATTTTCTTCTTCGCCTTAAATAGAGTTTTCTTCGGTGTTGCCTTGTATTTCCTCCAATTTCGTTAAGTTGATTTCAGTATCCATTTCTCACATGAATGAGGTTACAAGAACTTTTTCTGAAATCAGTAAGAAATAATGCATAAAGGAAATTTGCTAGGTTGACTTTCTTTTACAAATTAGATGCCTTAATGTTTGCCCATGTTTTCTGTTAACTTTGGTTCGGAAGGATTGTAACGATGTTTGAAACTGATCAATGGAAGCCAGCTTTACTCAAAAAATCATGTGTGGGGTGTGGGAGTTCGAACCAGGGATCTTAATAAAGCTAAGAAACAACTAAGAAACCAATTGAAAATAGGTGAACTGGTCGGGTGATGCTTATGCTTAGCATTACTTATCGTCTTTATATATGTAGTGGAAATGAATCCTCTCCATTGAAAGATCCAATGCAAAGGATCTACAGTGCATGGCATAAGAATGCGATCTTCACCGTCCGATCAAAAAATCAAATGATGATATCAGTAGCTACAGTGCTTTGCTACAGTGTTTTCCCAAGGGTAAATGTTTCGCGTTGCTGCAGCCACTGTGTAGCCCTATTCTCACACTCACAAATATTATTCATACAGTAAACCTCTGCAGTAATGCAAAGGTTTTGAATCTATATGCAGTGCATATCTAAACAAAAGCAGATGTGTGAGGGTAGTTGGTTATCTAGTTGCACGCTCACCTTTCAAGCAAGGGACCTGAGTTTGAAATTGTGTCTCGGATGATGATGTCTAAACCTACCGGTGTTAAATAAAAAATTGTAGCTGTAATACCTATTTTGTGTTACGACAATGTGTACCTCTAATATTTTTTCACACATCAAAAAGGCATGTGTTACAATGTACCATGAACACATGTTATGTGTTACCATGAACACATGTTATGTGTTCCTGTAGTATTCCTCTGTAACACATTTTCAAACCTTGCAGAGCATGTGTTACAACATGCCTCTATAATACAAAGTATGTGTTGCTACAGTATTTCTATGTAACATTTTCTTCGATGTGTTACAGGGATATTTTACCATAGGCATATTTTGTAGTAGTGTGAAGAATTCAAGTCACAAGCCAACTTATCCAAAACAAGAGGGTTCGAGGGGGTTGTTAGAGAGCGATAATTCTTGTACCCTTTTAAAATTATGCTTAAGGAATTTGCGGTCGACTTCGCCAAATCTTCCTCTCTCATCGTAGTTGCTTCGTCACAGTTAATTTGATTCTCTTTACGATATTCCTCTACTTCGTTTTTGATAACGTATACGCTCGTGTCATATCTCATAAACTCTGATCCGATCTGGAGACTGCTGCACATAAGAAGGGTATCATACTATAACAGAGGAGAAGGAGAAGTCCATGTCCTCTTTCATCCGCTTGATGTGTTTGCTCCTTTGCTGCTAATTTGTGCTCATTTTAGTGTGTGCAGCAGAGATTGGAGCAAAATAATTAGGAACTTCTCTTTTGATTAGGCCTTATTTGGGGCTTAAAGCCGGCTACTGCTTCCAAAAAGGCAGAAGCCTCCCCAAATGGGTGAGCTTCAAAGTGTTAAGCCTAAAGCCATACATAACTAAAATAAGCCAAAAGTCACCTCAGGGCAGCTTCTAGGGGTTTTTGGGTAGAAATTACACACCATGCTACCCATAAGTGGCATTCCAGTTCGTGCAAAAAATAGATCCAAGCCACATCCGCCTCCTCCCACCCCTGTCTTCTCCAACGTCGTCATTGCTCTGCTGCCCTCGTCGCTTCCGTCTGCCCAATGCCCACCCGCCCGCTGGCGGCACCATCCCTCCCGCTCATCACTAACTCGAAGCGCAAGGTCACCGCTGACCTATCCCGTCCAGACATCACCTTCCCCATCTTGGTCGTCGCCAACTTGAAGCACAAGGACGTCCCCGTCGCTACCCTCCCACAGCTAGTGACCTCCCTCCAGTCGTCGTCGCTGACACTTGTGGCTCACGTTGATCTCGGTCGCCGCCGGAGCCCTACATCGCGGTGCCTGTCCCTACACTCCTCACCCAGGGGCGTAGCCAGCCCAGCCAGCGGCCTCGGGCCTGGCCAGCCAAAATAATGTGGGTCTAGGCCAACCCAGTGCATTGCTGAGAAAAGGCAAGAAGGATTTTGAGCTGGGCCTCGGGCCATTGCCCCGGCAGCCTGAGGCCCAGCTCCGCCACTGTCCTCACCCAAACTACCGTCGCCTCCCTCCGCCCCTCACAAGCACAGTCGGCGCCTCCCTCCGGTCCCTATCACCACCGCCTCCCTCGAGGACGTTGCTGCCTATCTCTTGGTCCTGGTCGTCGTCCTTCGCACTGCTGTCGCATCCCTCCCTCAGCTCCAATGGCCGCTGCATCCCCAGTTCCGATGTTTCCATCTGATGCATGTGTGCACGTAGATATGATGCATGTGTGTAGGTATGATTGATGCTTGTGTGTGTGCATCTGATGATTACGACAGGTTCAAATTACTTGTAATTTTGCGAGGCATAATTTGAACCTGAGACGTAATTTAAGTAGTAATTTGAATTAGAATCTGGTAGTAAATTGTGATAGTTTGAGTAGTAATTGTATCAGAGTTTGGTAGTAAATTATGATAATTTGAGTAGTATTTGTATCAGAGTCTGGTAGTAAATTGAGTAGTGGCTAGTATTGCTTTATATAAACAAAATGTGCATTTCACATCCTAAATGTGATATGTTACGTTGCAAATTGTTGCTCAATTGTTTATAACTTAGTAAAATTAAGTTGTTTAATCAATATTTCCGCAAAAAGAATAAAAAACAATAATATTTATGCTAAATCATCGTACAAACATGCCTTCAGAACCCTCAAGGGTATTTCATCATTCATCCATCCACAGCTAGAGCAGCCAGTCAGCCCAAAAAAAACCAGACTGCCAAACGGACTCTCAGAAAAAGCTACAGCTGCTTTTCAGCCAAAAAACAGCTTACGGCGAAAGCTACGGCCCCCAAAACTGGTCCATAATCTCAGCCTTTTGTCGGTCCTGGATGGATATTTGTTGCCTTATTAGAGCAAGCAACTGATCCATCCGTAGCCTCAGCCTTTCAGGAGGTTACTAAGGTTTTTAAGTAATATCCTCCTGTTGGTGCATTTTCTTCTAGGCTTGGTGTCAAGTCTTCAACTTAATTGTGTTCTTGTAAAAGCCTCCAAGGTGTAGGAGGGATCAGAACCTATTATGGCGTGATCCTTCCTTCCTAGCTTCCATGTGTGCGAGTACTATGTATGTTTTGGTTCCTTGCTTTGTGTAATCAATTAAGCATTCTGTGTGAGAACCAAACCTTGCTCGGGTGACTAGTGGAGGTGGTTGTACCCTCAGCTTACCAGAGTTCAAATCCCAGATTTGACCCTGTATGTTTCATTTAGGAGAATTTTCGTTAAGTGGGAGGCGATGTTCCCGTCGCATCGTCATTTCTTCTTCAAGCTCCGCTTGTCCAGTCTTCCTTAGGCGTCTTTGTGTTGTATCGGGTGATTCGCAAAAAAAAAAAAAAAAAACATTCTGTGTGAAACCTGTTTGGTGATTCGGAATTTCTGGTTCGGAGTTTTATCACTAAAATTTTCTTACTTGCCTCTCAATGCATGATACGATGATACTTACCCTGCAGAAAAGGTAATTTTTTCTACGGTGCTTTAGTATTTGTGCAATTTCTCTTGTAATTAATAAGCAATGTTAAGTCACTAACCTCCCAGCTCATCTCCGAATCAAGTTGCGAGTCCAAGAATAACCATCTCCTTCGTGACAAAGGCAAGCAAAATGCAGCACGTGGCCCAACTACACGATTCCCTCGTCGGGAAGCTTACTCCAGTTCCAGCAGCAGTATAGAACACTAGACCACTGTCTTTACTTTCAGGAGTACGCAGCATCAACAAGAGGCAAACAACTTCCAATGCGGCCGACATACAGCCAACCGAACACTTGGCATGGCCTCTTAGCGCAAAGCTGATGAACTAAACCAAGCATGCAAGTTTTGCGGCCAAACACGCAAGTCCATTCCGCCGTTTCCCGGAATTGACTTGCTTCCTCCAAGTCAGCACACGGTTTCGTGAATGGCTTAGTCGCTTTGTGCAAGTGGTGAAAATGGAATTTATTTTAATAAATAATTAC
Organism: Ampelocalamus luodianensis; assembly: GCA_036346255.1. Lineage (NCBI taxonomy): Eukaryota > Viridiplantae > Streptophyta > Magnoliopsida > Poales > Poaceae > Ampelocalamus > Ampelocalamus luodianensis. Next base: position 11,616,195 of record CM070626.1, read on the forward strand.
AAAATAAATAGCTGGATTTTTTTTTTAACAAAATAAGCTCCTATAGCCATTTGAATAGGCGATATGCTACTGTCGCCAGTTGAAATAGCGACGAGAGCCCTGTCGCCATTGAAACAGTTCTGTTCAAATGGCGACAGGATTCATATCGCCAATTCAAATGGCAACAGGAGGCCTTTTCGAAATTAAATTTTATTTATAATATTGGTAATATCTTTAAGTGCCTGTGCAACTGATAATTTTCGAAAAGATAAGGAAATATGAAGTAGAGAATAATTTAGGAGTTTCGGTGTGACTAAATATATTTGGAATGCGATTTCGGCGACACAATATCAAAATAGCTCCCTTCGGCGGCGCAATATCAAAAATAACCCCCTTCGGCGGCGCAAAAAACAAAAATAACCTCCTTCAGCGGCGCGATAACAAAAATAACCCCGATTTATTTGAGAGTGCCAAATAAAATCTTAGAGAGATAACGACTTGGGAACTAGGGTGTGGTCATTTCATGTACGAAAAGGCTAGAACTAGGGTGGTGTGGGATGCCGCGATGCTGACTCACTCATATGGTTACCTGTACACACAACAGGAACAAATAGTATCGAAACACGATACTAACATAATGTAAGTTGTACATAAATTAATATTTACATGACGTACTGATATTTACAAGAACAAATATCTACTCGCGGGTCCTCTTAGGGCGTACCCCACGTGTGGCCCCTAGCCTCGTCCGAGGCTACTGCGGCCGCTGGTACGAGTACGTCAAAGGCTCAGATGGCCGAAGTACCATATCGACGCATGTAGCCTGAGGGGATGTCGCGAGAGGGTATTGTGTCGACTGACTTGCTCTAGGCGCACTGTGCAGCTGTGAAGCCCCAACGGAGAAATGGCTGCTCTCACCATGCGAAGGCCCACTGCCCTATTGTCGTGGCGCCCCACGCTCGTTGATGTCAAAGTCTGAGGTCTGTGCTCCCTTGTGTGACACCAGCTCCTCATACAAAGGGGTGTACGACCTGTGGAACAATACGGTATGCATGTAAATAAGATGAAAATGCTGAAATAGTGTGTTATTCACGTAAACAAGATAGACATATCCCGCTGCGTCGCAGCAGATGGCTCCGTGTAATCCTACCCCGTGTACGGGTGGTACTGAGAACCAGTCAGAAGAAATTGCCGTTAGTAACTAGCGGACTTCGAAATAAACAAACACACGTGAGTGTTTTAGGTGTACCTGCGAACAATGTCAGGGTATTCGTGACAAAAACAATTCGTATTCGGTTTGACATGTACTTGCTCCATATTCGTGACCGAGACTATCCGCATTCGTATTCGTATCTGGCACTGTCCGTGTCCGATTCTGAATCCAAAAAAAATATGGAAAATGATACAGGATGAGCGATATCCGTCTGTATCCGCTCCGTTTGCACCCCTAATCAACACTACCATTGTCCAACAATATCATATCCAATAATAAAGAATAAATAATGATCATTAACATTACTTGCAATTAAATAAGTAAAAGCACAACGATTTAATGGTAAAGCATACTGTGATCAACCAATAACTACTGTCTACCATACACTTGCCTCTATCCTTATGACGCTGGAGAGCTAAATGGCGGCAATGCACGTGAGACAACACTCCCTAGATAAACAATTCAAAACACAACTCAAAATCACACATTACAATTCCTACATTTTATTCTAACCGTCAACGCACGTCTACGCCACGCCAACACTTTTTAACCCGAAATTACCAGACACACTACCCGCTATCCCAGTAGTAAAACAACCCTATCTTACTCATCTGAAATTCAAATTAGGCCATCCAACCGTTCCAGATTCTGTTAGAACAGTCTATTTTATAATTTTATATCTTTAGTTATACAACTTGAACATATATGAATAATATGAGTTCTGAAAACTACACAAGATTTTCTACAATATACAAGTTGACACAAATGTTTAATTTTACCAATTTCTACACGAAATCGACCCAACTACACAAAGTCTGCCAACTATGTCCAAAATTTGGATAGCATCCTTCCGGAGGTCATATATTTTCACTTGCTGCTCCGATTTTAACGATCCAGACCTTCCTAGAAAGCTAACGCGATAATCTACATTTTCTCTAATTACACCGAAATCTAATTCAGAATCTAAATATGCATAATCGTCCCCGCAACGTTCTACACTGAATTGGACGAACTAGGGCGGATTGCCATCAAACCTTTTGCAAAGACCAAACGTTCTACAGACTGAAAAATGATTATCCTAGGGCAAATCTAAAGGTTTAGATCATTACCCTCAAAGAACTCAGAGCCAATCATGAAATCCTGTGAAATCCTTCTCTTCTCCTTCTTCCTCTTTTCCTTCTTTCTTTCCTTCTCTTGATGCTCCTAGCTCCTTGCTGGCCTCTCTTCCCCTCTACTTGCCACGGAAGAAGATGGTAGACGAATTGGCTACCACGGTAGGACTCAGTAGGGCTAGTTGCAGGTGCTCGACAGAGGAAGCATTGCCACATCAGGCGACGGTAGCAAAAAAAAAACACTGCGAAACAGGCAGTGGCAACAAAATCTGATGCCACAGCAGGCGGCGGCAGGACGAGGATGGTAGGGACAGGTTGCAGGTGCTCGGCAGAGGAAACGCTGCCATAGCAGGCGACGACAGCAAAAAAAACGTGCCAAATAGGCGACAGCAACGAAAACTGCTACCACGGCAGGCGGCGACAAAGGAGATTGGTAGGGACAGGTTGCAGGTGCTCGGCAGAGGAAGCGCTGCCATGGCAGGCGACGGCAGCGAAAAACTCTACCAGGCGGGTGGCAGTAGCGAAAATTGCTGCCACGACAAGCGACGGTAAGGGAAAATGCTAGGGTTTTAACATGCTCCCCACTCTCCATCTTAAAGCCGGACTCCCCACTTGGGCTATGGGCCGGCGGCCCACTACTCCCCTAATCCACTAAATTATGATATTTCACTCCTAATTTCCTCTTCTAATTCCTCAATTACTTATTTAATTAAACAGGGTATTACATACAATACAGCTAGAATTATCTAATCCATTGAATTCTATGTCACTACTTTCATTTGCTAAACTACCAAAGTTTCAAATTTAAATACAAAGTTGCAAGAACATTTACCTACAAAGTGGGTGATTGGATCTGCTTCTCCCTCTCTCTCTCTCTCTCCTCTGCTATGAACCGGTAGCACTTCACTTCATCACTTCTCTCCTCTCCTCCTCTCCCTTCTCTCTCTCTCTCTTCTTTTTTTCTCAGAATTAAATTGAGTTTTCGGCTGATTTTGTGGGCTTATATAGCCTGGCCTCTACCACTAGTTGGAGTGGCGATAGGAAGGCACGGGTTCCTATCGTCATCTCAGCTGGCGCTTGGCACAAAAATCGAAGTCTATCGCCAGTTGAAATGGCGACATGGGATTGAACCAGCGACAAAACAGTAAATGGGCTCCTGTCGCCAGTTTTTTGTAAAAAAAAAATTGTCTATTTATTTTTATAATTATTTATTAAAATAATAATCTTTTAAAAATAGTGAAGACGCCAAGACTGTCCAACAATCATTGGAACCAGTCCAAGCGCAAAATTTTCCCTACTTTGTAGCTTGATTCAGACGTCCTTGTGCCTTTTAGCTCTCATGGTGCTTCAAAAGCAAGTAGATCAGAGGATTGGACAATGTTGTGCAGTTTTGCACAAGACATTAATGTGGTGTTTGGTTTGAAGTGATCACCCGATTCTAACACCGAACCTAACCTACTTGTTTGGTTTGAGGAATGAAATGGATCGGTCCATCACCAACCCATCCTTCATAAGTATAAATCTAGTACAAAATGAGGAAGTTTTTGGTGCTTATAGCACAATTGGCGGAGGGATTAACAAAAATGGCTCCCTCCGGCCGTAATACCAAAAATGGCACAACGGACAAACTGGCGCACAACACGTGCCAAAATCCAACCCCTAGGGGCTGGACGTGCCCAGAGGCGGGACTCCCCGCGTTGCACCATGTGTCCAAAACCAGGCCCCTAGGGGGCGGTTTTCGCCTTGTCGCGCCCCTAGGGGCTATTTTCCCTACACCATGCCCATGGGGCACAGTTTTGACCATGTTGTGGCCCTAGGGGCTGGTTTTGCCGAGAGCAGTAACCATGGGGCACGGTTTCGGCATGCCGTGGCCCTAGGGCCCGCCTCACCCCCCCTTTTAATGATTTCATGTGCGGTTTTGTTAAACAATTCAACTGTTTTCTTTTGTCAAAATAGTCGAATTTTCATCCGCCCGATGTGCTTTGAGATCTGCACTTCTTCTCTTCGGATGAATTGGGTCCAAATTTATTATGATTTTTTCTTCAGAACATAACGGGTTCACCACACTACCGTATTTTGTTGGTATAGAATTTTATTTTATTTTTGTCTTTGTTTTTACTCAATCTTTCAAAGTATATGTTAGATTTTGAATCATGTGATATAAATATGAGTTATTAAAACTTTCGAGAAAAATTACAGTGACCAAGAATGGTTTTATGATTTCATGTGAACCTCAGGTGTTTTAGGGTTTTTATGGTTTCATGTGAATCTCCGGCGTCGCACTCGTCTCCAGAACCGATGTACTCCAACAATGCGCATATAACGTAAACCCACATGTTGTGCAAAATATCTATGCTTAACCTTTAAATGTTCTATATAGTGCTTTGAGTGTGGATGAATTCAATAGAGTGAGTAATCTTGAGAATGATCATGATGTTTGGAAAACTCTCACGAAAATTCATAAGGGAACCTCTACGGTTAAGGAAGCTAAGTTGCATAGGTTGAAGCTCAAATATGAGTCATTTACCATGTTGCCTCATGAGAGCATCAATGAGATGTATTCTAGATTGAACAACATTGTAAATGAGCTTATAGGTCTATCTTTGTGATCAAACCGATCTTGATATTGTGTGCAAGATGCTTAGGGCTCTACCGAACAAATACGAGACTTTGGTAACATTATTCCTCAATTTATCCGAATTGCCAAGAATGACTCCTATCGCTCTTTTGGACAGTTTCATCATAAATAAGATATACAAGAAAGACAAAGAAGATCTCAAGGAGAGGGTCTCAACTTCAAGCAAAAGAATTCATGCATTCAAGTCCAAGCATGATTCAAGTGAAGATGAGGATAAAAAGTGTGAAAATTAAGAAGATGACAACACCGAAGAAGAAATGGTCACTATCGTGAGTAAAATGGAAAATCTCATGAAGAGACATGGCTCACAAGGAATTTTAAGCTCATCTTCCAAGACAAAGTACTACAAGACTCTAAGGTGCTACAATTATCAAGAAAAGGGACACATTACTTCTAAGTGTCCATATGGGGAAGAAGATGAAGAAGAGCACAAATCGTCATCAAGAAAAAAGAACGATAGCAAAAGAAGATATTTTATCGGGCTAGCTATAAAGGATGATCCATCAAGCAACTCAAATGAAAATGATGCCCCATCACTCTTTGACATGTCTACATGCTTCATGGCAAAAGGTAAAAATGAGGTAAATGATGATGATTTGCCCACATATGATGATTTAAAGGATATGCTAAAGGATCTTAATGAATATCTTTGGAAAGAGAAGATAAAATTGAAGTCTTGAAGAAAGATCATTTCTCTCTTCAAAATAATTATGATGTTCTAAAAGAAGAGCATGAGTCGCTCATTCTCAAGGAATTCACTAGCTCCAAGGTGGATATAGGCATAACATGTGATTTATTAGATTGATGATGCGCCATGTGTAGTTGCTAACCTTTGCATTGCATCTAAGGTTAGCATATCCACTTCTTGTGATGACTTGCTAGATGCACCTTGTAGCTCAAAAATGGGTGATTGTTCTTCCTCTGTGCTTGTTGAAACTAATCTTGTAGAGAAAAATGAAGAGCTCAAGGTCCAAGTTAAGAAATTGACAAATGACACGAAAAGTAGCTACAAAGGGAAAGCATCTCTTGACAAAATATTGAGCAAGCAACAAATGTTGAATGACAAGAGAGGAATCGACTTTATTCCCAAGAAGAAGGAGAATAACAAGACAAGATACAATCAAAGACATACAAAGATCATCAAGTACTTTTGTTGCAAGGAGAAAGGCCACTATACCTCAGTGCGCCCAAATCAAGTGGATGTCAAGTCAAGACATTCAAAGAAGAGGCAAAACGGCAAGCAGCAAGAAAAGAAGATAATGCGTGGAAGCAAAAGACCAACTTGCTACAAATATCGGGAGAAGGGATATATTGGTAAAAATTGTCCCACTGGTAACACTCCTAAGCCTATTCTTTATCATGATCATTATTTGCTTAGGAAGGATAAGAATGGTAGGGTAATTGCTAGATTTGTTAGTTCACCTAAGATTATTGCTAGGGCTATTTGGTGTCCAAATCTCTCGTGGCTAACATTCAAGGACCCAACCGAGTTTGGATACCAAAAAGTGCTTAAAATGCTAAATAGGTACTTGAAAAGGCATTAGAGGCTTGGTTCATTCAAATAGAGGTGGATTCCACCATGTGTCAATTTGGATCCAAGCATGAGGATGATCTTGTCATATCAAAAACCAATATCATTCCGGTAACAAATACTTACATTGAAATATCCAGCCCCTAGCCTTGTGTAGGATGCATTCATGAAAATCCTTTTAAAAAATGTGTTCTTGCTCTTATTCAAAATCTTCTTTTATTGCAATCTTGAGCAAGATGGGAGTGGCACACTAAGGGGGCGTGCTGAGTCATATTCATGTATATCACATCACTAAGTGTGCTCAAATAAATTAAGTACTAGTAATGTTTTTCAAAATTGAGCCTTTTACAGAAGTCAAAAAAAATCTTAACTATTGGTAATCTTGTGAGAAACTAGTTGCAAAATGTATACAGATGCTTTTCAAAGGTTTCCCAAAGGTTTTGGCTCAAGAAAAACATATTTTAAGTAAAAATAAGTTTCTACCCAAAATTCGAGTTCATAGTATCTTGTTTTTTACCTAAACTAGATTTTTGTGTAAAATCTATTCTAAAAGGAATTTAAAAAGGTCCCAAAAGGAAAATCCTAGAGTTTGCCATCCTAAACCTTTTTGGTAGTCAAAAGATTTTTAAAATGTCAACCTAACAAAAGTTATTTGATTTTAAAACTCATCTAAAATACTATTGTGACCTAAGTGGTCACTTTCTAGCATTTACATGAGTTTTGCCATTTGAGCCAAGATTATTAATATGAATAGGTCCATAATGGTATTTATGACTCTTACATGCAATTGGATGCTTTAAATACCATTATATGCTTAATTTGACACTTTTGAAGAAGTTTCATGAAAATGTGTTCTCTTTGCGAGTTCAAAAGCTTCATTTATATATATAAAAAAACTATCTGAGAATTGGATTTTTAAGGGCTATATAGGTTGTAAATGCTCTAAATATGTTTGTGTGATTGATTGTGTAAAAATTTAGAGCAAAATACAACATTTCCATCTCTTCTCCTAAAGCTGCACTGAAATCTGTTAGCAGTTTCAGCCTTAACCAGTCAGACCGGCCTCCCTGATCGGTCTGATTGTTAGCGTACCGGTCCGATCACCCGTGCCCACCGGTCAGACTGGTTTATCGAGTGTGATTTCTTTTCTACCTGGCCGAAATATTTTGATCTCCTTTATTTCGATATGTTGCTCCTTCAACCCGAGAACACCATCTCCTCACTCCCTCAGGCCACCCCTCACCTCTCCAACCTCGGATCTCCTTCTCTGGCCACCAGATTTGCTTCCTGAGGTAATCAAAAGTTTCCCCTTCACCTTCTCTCTCCATTCCATGGATTGTTTTTCAGTTTTGTTGGGTCATCCTTCAGTGCCACAGAAACCTAGGTGGAGGTTGATTTTCTCAAATCCGACTCTTTGTTCATCCAATTTGTCAAGAACTAATCTTGAATCATGTCCTCTCATCATCTAAGCTGATAATCTCTTAAATCCCTACTTGCATTATGCCCTCATTGTGTTTTCCCCAAAATTTATAGAGTTTGACTTGAATATCCTTAATTCTTTGAAATTGGGGAAAATATTTGACATGCAAGTAGATCGGAAATAGATCGATATAATCCTAGTGTGTCATTGCAAGATTTGGGTTGAATTTCGTTTTCCCCAAAAATTGATTACTTTTGTCATTAGCAGTCTGACCGATCGTGCTCGACGACCTGACTGGCCGGCTGGCAGTTCGACTGGCCAGAGCAGCCGTCTGACGCCCGTGATAGAGGATTTCAGCAATTTGGCACTTAAAATTATTGTGATAGTATTCCTTGAACTACTTTGTTAATCTTTGCCGTCTTTGTTCAGTGACAATGCCGTGGAAAAGGACAGTCAGTCGTCCCGCTGCTCTCCCGTCTTCATCAAAAGGAAAAGGGCCTATTGAGGATGATTATGAAGAAAAGGTTGAAGAAGAAGAATGATGAACCCGAAGGTCCGATTGTTGGCCCGATCTTTCGATGAGAACGATACGTTCGGTAGTAGTCGCTCAACTCTCACGATCCTGGCTACGAACTCGCAAGGCCCGAAACCACGCAATCGTTGAATCGCTCGACAAGTCGTTATCAACCGTGCACGAATACCGGTTGACGACCACGAAGTCGATTCTGCATACACCGAAGAAGCACGCAAGAACAAGATAAATAAGCAATCGAAATTGCAAATATGAATTGAAATATTTGAATTGAGTTGGGATTCGAATAAGGATCTTAATTGGGTGGTCTAGTCGACACACGCAAAAGATACAAGTTGCAACGAAGGCAAACTAAACATAAACAAAATCCAAGAAAACTAGAAGTGCGGCCTCCTTAAATAGGGATGAGGAGCCACACAACTAATAGAACTAGCGGGGTGGGATTAAACTTGCAGGTTACTGTTCACGTGAACAGTAACCGCGCCCCCAAGTGGCCCAATGGCAGATGGGCCAAGTTCAGTATGATTACAAAGCTCAAATTGGCCCAAACAATTGATATGACGTCTTATTTTGATGATTGCGATCAGTCCAGAAGGAATTTGAAGATGAGGCCGGATCCGTTGGAAAGAGAACGAAATAAGCTTTCAATCAAGTACTTGTGGACCTCAAACGGACACCGTATGAGAAAGTTATGCCTGTTTTAAGTTGATCTTTGTCACAGCTGATTCGGAGGCCGAATCTGGATTCCAAAACAGTCCAGCTCGAACTGCTTGCTTCTCTTGGACCAAAAGTGACATGGTGCTGCATATATATATATTTCATCATTATGTAGCATCATATAGTTCATATAATATAAAGACACTCCTAAAAACGAGCTCACCTTATAATTTAAGTGAAGCGTACGAGCTCTTATACTTAGAACATTAAACATAGCAAATATGGTTGAATCCACAGAGGTCATGTCCTCATCATCCTCCCTTTCTTGAAAACAAAGCCGTCCTCGGCTTTTGATAAGCTGAAAATAGGGTAACAAAGAAGCCAAAGTGTATGCATGATATATGTATATGTCATCTGTTTTAACAGTTCTTCGTTGTTGCACCATTAATGTTAGAAGACAGCAACAATCATATATGTGAATGATCAAAACAAAAGTTCTCACACAACAATTATTGCAACTAGTTTTGCAAATGTAAGTGAAGCGTTTATGCAATTCAAATCTCTGAAGTTGTAAACTTGCAGTGGTAGCATATATGGGCAAATCTACAACTTTTGGAATCAAACAAAATTCACCCATATAATCATATGTCAGACGAGCAATAGCAAATTCATCTAGCAATGGTGAAAAGATTTGTAAGTTCTTCCATAATTCAACATCTACATTCAGATTGTCCTTACTAGATGGTGCCATAAAAGGTGAACACATAGGCATGGGATGAGCACTAAATTTTATTTGACTCTCATATTGAACAAGATTCAGCACACAAGAATTGTTGTTCGAAACAACATGCTTCAATTCATCGATGTGATCACAAGTTATGCATATTCGATATACAAGAAATTGATTGTCTACACCATAATCTCCAATCAAATTAAACTTATATCAAGGGGTGTAGGTGCTAAACAAGAATTTCGAACATGCAATTACATAAACTTTTTCCAAGGCATGTGACAATTTCATAGGTGAATCCAACATAATATAACATAAAGAATCAGCAGGAGAAATTTTAGTCAAAACGTCTTTATGTCTAACCAATTCCACATGATCATTGTATGCGATTAAATCATCACATGAATCATTTAAAACAGAGCAATTCAATTACTTCAAACACATGGTGCACTCAAGTAAACAGTAAATCAACAAGTTTATCACATGGTGCACTCAACTCGGTGGCAAATCAATCAAATTATCACAGATTCATGCAAATTCTTAATAATATCAGATTCTGTAGCTAGGAAATGAATTTCTACCTTCTCAGCACTAGGTTCATCCACCTCATGTGATGCAGTGGTTTCTACTACAATCTGATTTTCCCTTTGCTCAATGATACTAGGCATGAAATCATGGTTATTGTTCTTAGATTGAGTGTTCAAATCAGTACCTTTGGTATTACCTTGTAGGATCGCCTCAGATGATGTTGATACTGAAGTTGGTGAGTAGTTAAAGCTTTTCCTTCCTCTTCTTGCTCCACTCAATTAACAATGAGCGAGCCAAGGGTGCAAGACAACGAGATAGAGTAACTCCCACAGCAGTAGGGACGGCAATCATGGTAGATGCAAGTGGCGGGAGAAGCAACGAAGATGATCTTGATGCGGAGGTTTGTACGTGCGCTTATTTGTTTCATGTACACGTGAAGGTGTAGTGTAAGTAGATGAAAACGCACGAACGGTCTTGGATTGTCGTCCCTGTACTTCTTTTTCAACTTGGCAAGCAAGACGAAACAAACGAGTGACAGTGGGAGGTTTATAAACAAGTTTATTCGAATTTGATGGTTTAATCCTCCTAGAAATCTAGTTATCTTCGCATCTTGATTTCTTCTAAACCACAACGAGACAAAGCGGTTTGCAAATCTTGATAATAATCCTCTCTGAACTACTACCTTGTCTTAAGCGTTGCAATTTATTAAGCAATTCAAGAGAATAATATGAAGGTACAAATCTATGTCTCATTACTCTCTTCAAATCATTCCATGTTCTAGGTATGTTCGATTAGTAATGACGATATTCACTCCACCAAATAGATGCAAAATCATAAAACTCACGCATAATAGCCCTAACTTTTAGATGATCGGAAATTCATGGCATGCAAATAATTGTTGTACTGACTAATTCCCATGTGATATAAGCATCGGGATCATAATTCCCGACAAGCGAGAGGTACAGTGAAGTTAATTTTATGAGACATACTATCACTATCATATACCTCCGTGGTGAAAAACTTGTCTCAAGTGTGCATCTTCCTCGTTCACTATCTTGCACTCCGCCCAACGGTTCGAAGAAGAGGTGGATATATCTTGCAATCTTTAGTGAACTGCCATAGTTAGTAGAAAACAAGGAAATAAATCACAAGTATATGTCCCTATCAACTACTAGGTTCGGAGGCTCAACCAAGTCACTCACACTCAAGCTTATACCCGGTTCTTACAAGTTTTTACCAATGCGACAAGGAAGTGGTACAACCGGTGGTCGGTTCGTGATACTCTCACTTGCGATCACCCAACGATTGCGAGGAACGACACCTGCTGAGTTAGTAGGAAGTGGAGCTTGGAAGGCTTCAATATGGTAGCAAGGATCAGCAATAATCAAAACAGTTAATGCAAGTTGAAAGATTGTTCAAAGTACTAGCCAATGTTGCTGATCCTAGCCTAATCAAAGTTAGCTAATCAAAGCCCTATGCAAAGAAGTGTATGTACGCACACGCAACGATCAATGTGACTTGATGCAAGCAAGGGAAAGCCTCACAACAAGTGCTAGGAGAGATGCTAGCCAACTACTCAAACTTCTTTCTAAGGGCAGAAGATTGTTCGCGTGATGAGGAGCACAAAAACAGCAATATCGATGCACGCAAACAGCCCTATAGATTGAGTAGAAACAATAGCTAGTCTCAAATGATGAAAAAAACAAATTTTTATATGGCTTATATATGCTTTTCTGAAAGGTTTCGACGAGATCTACAACTTTTCAGTTGAGGCGAACTCCAAATTCCGAAAGGAAGATCGAAGGAAATGGCAAAAACAGAAACCGAAAACTTGCGACGCGAAATCGGAGCCGAAGATGGCCGATTTTGGGGCACCTGGTGAGAGACTAGTGGCTTAGGTAGAAAAGATGCGCTTCGTCATTAGCTTCAAAACGAGCACAAGAACGTCAAAAACGGACACCGTATGCAAAAGTTATGCCCGTTTTACTGAAGGTGTCTCGGATACGGAATTCTACTCGGACTCGAATCCGTATCGGGTTTAAATTTGAAACTGCTATATCTTTCAAACCCGTGGGCCAAACTTACTGAAATTTTTTGTGGAAGCTTTTGGTTATATGTAGAAGGTTTCCACCAATTTTCATGCACTTTATTTTTTCTTTTTTTTTTACCGCGGCTTTTGTTCTATGCGGCTGCCTCTTTTTTCCTTCTAATATTTGGTCGGCCCTAAGGTTTATCGCAAGTCGCAAATAATATTAATTCTCCCAAAAGATTACAGCAACCCTCTCTTTTTTTTCAGATGAACAACAGTAAAGATTTTCTAGTTTTTGGTGCGGATTAGAGGAGTTCTAACCCACGAATTTTCTGTTTTAGATGCAAAAACTAAGACCCTAAACGAACGATCAAGCGACGCAAAGGAAACACGAGATGCAACTAGACAAAGACTAACTAGACAATAACTAGAACTAGAAATCAGCAACTAGACACGACGATGCAACCAATGATTCAACAAGCAAAATACCGAAAAGAAAATTGCAATAGCTCAGATTGGTTCGGTATGGATGATAGATGCGAATTTTTAGGGCAATTTTCGGACTCTAGGTATGAAAAACAAATCTACTACTAAGGGTACTGATTTCTCACCGAAGAACTGTAGCTCTGATACCACCTGATGAACCCGAAGGTCCGATTGTTGGCCCGATCTTTCGATGAGAACGATACGTTCGGTAGTAGTCGCTCAACTCTCACGATCCTGGCTACGAACTCGCAAGGTCCGAAACCACGCAATCATTGAATCGCTCGACAAGTCGTTATCAACCGCGTACGAATACCGGTTGACGACCACGAAGGTCGATTCCTGCATACACCGAAGAAGCACGCAAGAACAAGATAAATAAGCAATCTGAAATTGCAAATATGAATTGAAATATTTGAATTGAGTTGGGATTCTGAATAAGGATCTTAATTGGGTGGTCTAGTCGACACACGCAAAAGATACAAGTTGCAACGAAGGCAAACTAAACATAAACAAAATCCAAGAAAACTAGAGGGGGTGCGGCCTCCTTAAATAGGGGATGAGGAGCCACACAACTAATAGAACTAGCGGGGTGGGATTAAACTTGCAGGTTACTGTTCACGTGAACAGTAACCGCGCCCCCAAGTGGCCCAATGGCAGATGGGCCAAGTTCAGTATGATTACAAAGCTCAAATTGGCCCAAACAATTGATATGACGTCTTATTTTGATGATTGCGATCAGTCCAGAAGGAATTTGAAGATGAGGCCGGATCCGTTGGAAAGAGAACGAAATAAGCTTTCAATCAAGTACTTGTGGACCTCAAACGGACACCGTATGAGAAAGTTATGCCTGTTTTAAGTTGATGCTGTCAGGCTGATTCTGGAGGCCGAACTGGATTCCAAAACAGGTCCAGCTCGAACTGCTTGCTTCTCTTGGACCAAAAGTGACATGGTGCTGCATATATATATATTTCATCATTATGTAGCATCATATAGTTCATATAATATAAAGACACTCCTAAAAACGAGCTCACCTTATAATTTAAGTGAAGCGTACGAGCTCTTATACTTAGAACATTAAACATAGCAAATATGGTTGAATCCACAGAGGTCATGTCCTCATCAAAGAAGATGAGAGTAGCAATATGACATCAATGATGCTAACTATGAGGAGTCGAATAATGAGGATGATGATGAGAATGACACTATGGATCAAACACCTTTTATTGGTCTTAATATGTCAAGGATAAAGAGCGAGAAGTACACAATGTTGAGGCATGTAAACTAGTTTTGTTTTTCGAGAAATGACACTAAGGGTATGTTCCAGACTCTATTCCAACAAGAGGTTTATCATGTCTACTATGCAAACAACAAATTTGTTAATCACTGTTTTGTGAAGTGGAGCTATTTGGAACAGAATCCAATTTACAATGGGTTATATCGTCTTATTCGGAATGTAAACATGGATTCTTTAGTATCTTTGAGGTGCAACTTCTATGCCAAAGCAATCCGTCAATTTTATGCCACAATCTTTGTGCCCCCAGATCATGATCATCTCATTTGGATGACGGGACAAAATCAACTTGAAGCCTCAAGAGATGAATTCCAAAGAGCTTTGGGCTTAGTTGAATCAAGAGGGATTAAGGTGCATCTTCAAGAACCTCCTGCTCTCACTCAAGTGGATGAGTACTATGATCAAGCAAATCACTTTGTGCGTGGAAAAGTAAGTGGTCTTCTCCCTCTTCCTAGCATTATCAATAGGATCATGAGAGCTTTGTTTTTTTTCCTAAAAGTGGAAATAATGATGAGATACATGAGTGTGCTTGGAATGTAGTGAAATATATTATGGATGACGTAAGGTTTGATGTGATGAATTTGATGATGAGAGATATTGTCACATCCAAGGGAGATAAAACTAAAAGTAATTATTTTGCTCCTTTCATAATGAAGCTTATTATTAGCAAGATTGACTTTGATTGTCCTTGTGATGTGGAGCATAAAGAATATAGACTAAGATATGCTCCTCCTCCTCCTTCTCCTCCTCCTCCTCCTCCTCGGCCTCAAGGGAAAGAATTGCCTTCTCAAGCACATCTAGGGCAACAGGCTCCCCAGGAGCAAGATCCAGTTATGGCAGCACTTCTCCACTTCAGTCAAGCATCAATCGCATGGATGTCAAGTTTGATGCTATGCATGAGGTTCACTAAGTATCAATAGCAGCAGGTTCCACTGGTCTTTCAGAGGTTTGGGCGTGGTCATCGCCCTCCTTCTTCGTGGTTTGATCATCCATCCTCTTCGGATGCCCCTCTGCCTTCCTAGAGTATCTTGGAGAGTTCCTTTTGGTATTTGATGCCAAAGGGGAGAAGAATGGAAGAATGGAGGATTGGAAGTAAGTGTGATTTTTTGGACACTTGAATGTGTAAGCTTATTGGACACTTGGATTTTTTGATTTTTTGGACACTTGGATTTTTTGATCATGTGTAAGTTTATTGAACCTTGTATGTTATTAGACATATTTTGTACACTTTAATGCTTTATGACTTATGTTATGAATTGTGCTTTCTTATGTATTCTTGTCCAAAGAATGTTTATGATGGATCCTTATTGTTGCATGCATATTTAATTTTTGATTATAATTGTTATGTCATGCTTCTATAGATCCAATATATAGAGAAAACTCCACCAAAATGTTAAAATCCACATATGTGCATGAATTTCCTTTAAATCTCATATGCACATGCTGAGTAGAGTTTTATCTATATGTTGTAGCTTTGCTAGCAATCAATTCAAAATCTCTTTTGATTCTACTCAAATGAGTTAATTGCTATCAAAGCTCATCCTAGAGTATACAATTTGTTTTGTACTCAATATATACTTGAAAATCACTTTCAATTCCTTATTTGTTGAGGCTTGTCATCAATTACCAAAAAGGGAGAGATTTAAGAATCTAGACTCGTCATTATGAGTTAATGGAGTATTTTGGTAATTAATAACAATCATCATGTGAACTAATATTTTTCAGGAGTTGGTGAAACAGGTTGAGTCCCATGATGATGAAGACTTTGGATGATATCATGAGTTGTGTATCATCAAGTCAAGTTTCGGGATGAAGGATGTCATCAAGTGTTGATGAGCATCAAGATAAGATCCCGAAATGAAGAAGATCATCATGTATTGATAATATTCAAGTCAAGATCCCGGACTTGGAGTGGAGATGTTCGTCATCAAGTAATCGCTCCAAGATGGATGCTCAAGCCAAATGTATAACTAGCATAGGCTAAGTATTTGTTTCTTAGTCATTTTATCGGTCTCGTTGTTCGGTATGGAGATCGGATTGCTAGTATAGTTTGTCATTCTATTAAGAGTGGTCTTGAATTGTAGATTGAGTGTGTCATGTGTTGATTACTCTCCTTGGCATGTTGACTAGTAGCGAATGAGTTTTGTAAATAGTTGCGACTCATGCATAATCCTTGTAGCATGTGACTTTAGTTTGCGAATGAGTTTTAAAAATGATTTAAGTCCATGTACCAAATTCTTTGTGTCATGATTATAAAAGATGGCAAATGTATTTTGCAACTTGTTGAGAATCGTGCTTTCTTTCCTTGTTTGCATCGCGTATCAATTAGCAAATGTGTTTTGCAAAATTGAGTTGAAGCAAAATGCAAAATCTATTTTTTAGTCTCCGGCGGTCTGACTACAGCCCTAGGGTAGTCTGACCGTAGCCCTTGAGGGGTGAGATCGGGCTGAGTGTCGGTCCAAATGTCTTGATGGTCTCACCGCCAGTTGTGACCTGTCTAACCGGTGGGACCCCGGTCTGACGGGACCCACAGTCACAGTTCCCCAGTTAGCTTTTTCCAAAGAGGGGTGTTTCTCCTCTTGGCTTGGCTCCTCTGTGGAGCGGTCTGACCAGTTTGGTCCGGTTTGACCGGCCCCTGTGAGGGAGGTCAGTCCAGTTGAGTTTCCAACGATTAGTTTTTATAGCCGTTGGAGCTAGGGCAGTCTGACCGGCCATTGGTTGACGATCAGACCGAAATTCCCTATTTTTCTTCAGATTCTCCTCCAATGGCTAGTTTTCTTATATGGGTGTATAACTACCCCTTATGGCCGATTTTGGGAGGGTGTTGGTGTTATTTTCGTTCCCCTTGAACAAAGAGCAAGCCGTCTTCTCTATTTTGTGCATGTGTTGCACTTAGTAAGCTTAGAGAGCAAAATCCTAGTGCATGTGTTGCATTAGGTATTGGATTTAATATCTATTGAGCTTAGACACTTGATTCATTCAAGTGAGTGTCTCCGACTTGTTACTCTTGGTGTTTGCCGACACCTAGACGGCTTAGAGGAGTTGAGCCGGTGATCTTCTCAAAGAAGGTTGTGAGAAGACTTGGACAGTTATGAGTGGTTTGGTGTTCGCCATCTCCGGAGTGGAGGAAGAGCAACCCCGAGTGGATTCGAGGTGTAGACTTAATTTGTGGGGCCAGTCCAATTCGTCTGCCCTTTCCTCAACATGGACTCGGGAAACCAACAAGTTTTCGATCACCACGGGAAAAAGATCAAGTGTTCTTGTAGTTTACTTTCTTGAGATTTACTTTCTTGCAATTTACTTCTGTAGAATTAAATTGCTTGTTTGTCTCCTTAGGATTGTATTCCTTGTTTTAGACTTAGGTTATTAGTGCACATAGTATGACTAGTTGTTTTAGGTTCTAAATGGTGCAAAACCGATTTGATTTACTATTCTGCATAAAACTCGGTTTTGACCAAAAGAATTTTCAAAACCGTATATTCCCTCCTCTAGTCGGCTTCCTTGATCTTACCATGGCCTCTAGTCTGAGTAGTTCGTGCGGACATCGATCACAGAAATGATGCATTCCAATGGACGTGCGATTGGAAGATAGCAAGATGTTAGCACAACCTAAAGCATAGTAAATAATCAGGACTTAAACTGAACATGACTTACCTCCCTGATCTATAGTGTCGATGATCGACTAGGAGCGCTAAGATGCCCGCCAGTCTCACTAGGTCGTGCCAACCTAGCAGGTGAGCATGCTAGGCCTACTCGGTGCTAAGCTCGAAGGACGTCGTCTCTCGACCGACTACAGCTCAAGTTCTTGATTATTTGCTTGGACTCTGCGAAGATGGACTTGAGAGTGCTGAGAAGTTTTGGAACAATGTGGTCTGGGCTACGGATGGCATAATCGGATGTGTGTGAGATCCGCTGGATCTGGTCGAACTAAAGTGACAGACAATAGCTTTCAGTTCCAAACAGTAAAAATATCATGAATGAAGCGAGCATAAGTTTGAGTCTTTTACAGTGCTGTCAAGCCGTGAAGTGTTGTGTCGATCGAACGAGTGAGAAAGCCTCTCCTCGTGTGTGACCTGCTCCGGATGCTCTAGTGGAGTACGGGTGAGTCTGGTGCACGACTGTGGTACGTACCACCCAATGTACTCACGATATGTCCAACATCGTAGGATCACTGCTCTTGTAGAACCACCTTGTGCACCGTCTCTATCTAAGCCACCGTCCACTGATGCTAGACTGCCTCCCAGTCCTCAGAATGTCGGCACACCCTCGATTGCCTGCATTCGAGAAGGATTTAGTGAGAAGAGCGGATATAGGTATCAACTATAAACATTACTCGGATGGAGTTGGACTCACAAATAGACAGCTCGCTCCAGCATCCTCCTATCGGGAGGGGGCACAACCTGGTAGAGATCGAACTATCGCATTATGTGTTGTGGCGCGTAAGGCTTCACCGTATTGGAAAACACAAGGTGGCAGGTCGTCGCCCATAATCCGGCGTCCTGTGTGCATTGCACGGACAGTCCGTGCGGTGCTATCGTGTTCACGAAATGTGGGCCCCGTTGAGAACATATGATGTTGTCATCATGCAATGACTCGAACTCATTGTGGAACACAGGGTAATACCTCGCTGGTATGTCTCTTGCCCAGCATAACTTGGCAGCAGTCCACCGAGTGCCCATAGTGGGTCCGTCTATGGGGTCGTTCAACTCGAGGTATGGGTGCACTGTATTCTAGATGGTGGGCTGCTCAACAGGAAAGTGCTCCAAACTCCATAGCTACAGGAACACGTAGCAGACGGCAAGAACTAGTTTCAAACTGGTGTCACGTCGCGAAGCATCACACAACCCCTGTATATGGTGCAAAGGACGGCTGATTTGAAGCTGTAATGGGGCATCGCCCCAGGCTCCGTGTCATCTAAAAACTCAGCGATGCGAACGAAGCTGGGGTATACCCAATCACCCTGTGTGGTGGCAAACAAGGCGCAACCAAAAAGATGAAGAAGGTAAGCGACGAGGTGCATCTGCCAGGCATGGACTAAAATTCTTCAGCCATGTCTGAGGGACACCACGGGCCCTGTCTGGGACAGCTGTGCTGAACCGATGTGCCAAGCGGGCCTTCCAATCCTGGAACAAGTGGTTCTCCCGTGATCGGGAGACCGATCAAGAATAAAACATCCTAAAGAGAGACCGTCATCTCTTCCCACCGAAAGTGGAAGGTGTGCATCTTGGGTCTCCATCTGACGATAAGTGCTGACACGAGACTACCATCCAGGATGAAGTATCGTCCGACCTGGAGCATCCTTGTAAAGGGCAACAAGTCGGTGCCCCGAAGGATTTGGACGTAGTGAGCATCAAGGTTCCAGTAATGCTTCTCCGATCAAAGCACGAGGGGTGGAGGACCATCCCCGTCCCCGGTGGTCACAACTTGCTCCGGTGATGTTCGTCGTAGAATGGTTCAAGTAGCTTCGGTAGAGGCATAGCTTGCAAGAGATGAAAGACACAAATTATTAATAAATAAATTAATGATGGCTAAATTAACTATGACTAATTAATAACAAGTAATTCACTACGACTAAATTAATTACGAATAATTAATTATGACTAATTAACTATGACTATATTAATTATGACTAATTAACTACAACTAATTAATTACAACTAATTAACTGCGACTATTTAACTAACACTAATTACTTATGATGAATTAATTGATAATTAATTAACTATGGCATGAATAATTATATAAGATTAATTTAATTACGACTAACTGAATTAACCTATTTAACTATGGCTAATTATTTACATGTAATTAATTGTGACTAATTAATTGGGACATAATTAATGATGACTAATTAACTAAGACAAAATTAATTACGACTAAATGATAATGACTATATTAATTACGCTTAATTAACTACGAATAAATTAATTACGACTAATTAACTACACCTAATTAATTGTGACTAATTAACTACGACTAAATTAATTATGAGTAATTAAGTATGACTCAATTAATTATAACTTAATTAATATGAGTAATTAACTATGACTAAATTAATTACTACTAATTAACTATGACTAATTAAGTATGACTTAATTAATTACGAGTAATTAACTATGACTAAATTAATTACGACTAGTTAATTACTTGTGATTAATTTAATCGTAATTTCTGTACTGATACAATCGCTAATGACTGCTCTAAACAGTCCTTAATCGTTAACGAAATTAGAACTCTCTTCTCTCTGTCTCTCTTCGTCGAGCGAGGCTGGGAATGAGAGAGCGAGGATCAAAATGAGAGTGCTCTCGCAGTCGAGTTGGGTTTTATAGCTGTGCGACGTAGAAATTATGCCCGATCGCGAAACGATGAGAGGAATCAGATTCCCTCCTGCGTGCGGCCTTTTCTTGCATGCAGTGCTTTGCATGCATGCGGTGATGGACGTGATGAGGCATGCAGGTGAGACCTTGCCTTGGGGCCATGGCATGGCGCAAAGTTGTGCCCTAGGGGCACTGAAACAGCGATGTGGCGCGACGAGGGGCTCACCGTGGCATGGGGGCACGACCGAGGCAGCTCCGGCCCCAAGGGGCTTGGTTTTGGACACGTGGCGCAACGGAGGAGCCCCCCCCCCCCGGCACGGTGGAGGGACGTCCGACCCCCTAGGGGTCGGATTTGGGCACGTGTCGTGCGTCGGTTTGTCTGTTGTGCCATTTTTCAAATTGCGGCTGGGAGGGAGCCATTTTTGTTAATCCCTTCACCAACAGTGCTATAAGCGCCAAAAACTCCAAAATGAGAAATGGTGTCACCGCACCAAATTTATGAGACGATCCTACGATATAGACCAATCCATCATAGGATAAAGTGATCCCTCAAACAAAACACCTCGTAAAGGTAACTCTAAGTAAAATACAGTGTTGGACGAGAAATGCATAAGAATAGAAGTTTGTGCACTGTGCGACTGTTCTTCTATAAAACATTATATCCAGAATCTCATATGATCCAGGAAAGTACTGTAGGCTCAAAGATATATATGCATGTGGCACTTCCTATCGCAGTACATCGCCCTATGGATGGTTCAGTAACAACATAGAAACCATACAGCTAAACAAGCAAGCATAGGTAAGAGGTAGCACTCGTGAGGCGCAAAGAAGAGAAGATACATGTGGTATCAAAAAGGGAGAGAGGATACATGCCTATGGAAAAACAACCTTAAATCAAGCGGAGCCGAAAGTTGTACGTCGGCCTTAGGTTGTAGATGGCCGTGGTAATTTGCCGGCGACGGCTGTGGGTTCGGCCCTTCGCTAAGTGGGCCTTTGAAGGCGAGGCTTTTGATCTGGGCCTGGTCCGTGAGGTCCGCGTGCGTTGTTGGTTGCTGCTTCAGTTCTTCAGCTGCGCCTGTGATACTGTGCGTCTGTGCCGTCCTGCGACGACAAGTCTGTCCAAGTCACACCCATCTCATTTGCCCACTTCCGACGCAGCGCCGTTGCGCAGCTCAGGCACTCCTCCCCCTTCCCCCTCTGCCAACCCCAACCCCACCTCGCCTTTGCGTCGCCTCCACCGCACCGCCCCACCCCCTTGCCGATTCGCCCGCCGCGCCGCGCTCCACCTACCCTCTGCGCGCCGCCGAGTCCGCCGCCGCCGGCGATCGAAGCCGGCCGCCGCAACGGGTAACTCACGGAACTCATCCCTAGATCGTTCGTATTCTCGGGCGGCGCGCGTTCGGAGATCCGATCCGGTCGGGACCTGCTGGTTTTTCTTTTCCGCCCGGGCTGAGCGTTTGATTAGATCCGGGGGAGCAGTTCGTTCGGATCAGCGGTTGGGATCGGCGGTTTAGTGGTTGTGATCCTGGGTGCTGGAGCCGATAGAAAGTCGGCCCCTTGGGTGTGTTGCTAGGGCCGTGGAGTGGTCTGTGGGCAGGTAAGATACTAGATATAGCTGCGCCCTGCGCATTCGTCGGCTGTGATTTGGTCATGTAGTGTGGATTGGATGATGCGTATGAATGGTAGTTTCGCAGTGGAACTAGGAAGTTATGATTTGGATTTAGTACTCCTGGTCTAGCATGGTGAGTTCTTTGGATATATTGGTGTTGTTCATAGATTGTTGGCACCATTTTTCTGAATAGTTATATTGATCCAATGTACTTTAGAGCACATCTTCTATTAGAGCATCCTATCTGAGCTGTGAACCGAAATTTTGGACTGTTCTGAATGCGAGAATGTTGTTATTGTTGCCTAATTTCTGAATGTCCAGCGTGGCAGCGTCTTTCAAATTTTAGTTTTATTTATTTGATGTCGGCTTGCTATCATATTTCTAATAAAGGAAATTTGTTGCAGGCAGAGGCTGTTCGAAGGCGCTGTTGAATTAATTTTTTGTGCGGCTAATTATGCTACCTACTTATGACTTCTGTTTGCCGAGATGGTTTCCTATTGCCCCTAGTTGGTGAGATCTTGTAATAATTGACACCCTGACTACAAAAGAAGCAACTATGCGGCTCTCGTCTTCTCTTCAAGATCTGCCGACCTTCTCAAGAATTGATGCTTTAGAAAGGGGCACCAGCCTTGGTAGTGATTTGAGCTCAGGGCGTGCAAAACCTGTCCGCATGCTTCAAAGGGATGGTGCTGTAGCAAGCTTTTCAAAAGAGAAAACACCCCCGTCATCACCAACAAATCGAAAGAAATGCATGAGAGCAGCTGGTTGTGTTATTGCTCTGGTCCTACTGGTGTTCTTTATATATGCTTCTTTGAGATATTTCCATGTCTTTCTCTCGGAAGGAAGATCTGAATACTATGTGATTCTTGATTGTGGCAGCACTGGCACAAGAGTGTATGTTTACGAATGGTCCATTAATCATAATGACGAAAACACATTTCCTATTGTTCTGAAACCCTTAGGGAATGCTCCTAAGAAAAAATCTGGTAAATTAACTGGGCGAGCCTATCAACGAATGGAGACTGAACCTGGATTGAGCAAGCTGGTTCACAATGAAACTGGATTAAAGATGGCAATAGAGCCCCTCCTTGAAATGGCTGAGAGGCAGATCCCTAGACGTGCACACAAACACACGCCTGTTTTTCTATATGCCACAGCTGGTGTCCGCAAGTTACCAAGTGCAGACTCAGAGTGGCTTCTGGATAAGGCCTGGGATGTTCTGAAGAATTCATCATTTTTGTGTAGTAGAGACAGAGTTAAGACTATTAGTGGCATGGATGAAGCTTATTATGGATGGATAGCTCTTAACCACCACATGAACATGCTTGGCACCTCATCTTCTAAAATGACATATGGTTCACTTGATTTAGGCGGATCATCATTACAAGTGACATTTGAGACTGATGAATCCATGCAGGATGACACAAGCATCAGTCTGAGGATTGGTTCCATCAGTCATCAACTTAGTGCTTATTCTCTTTCTGGTTATGGATTAAATGATGCATTTGACAAATCTGTGGCCCATCTTGTGAAGATGTTGGGGGGAGCAGCTGGTAATGGCAAAGTTCAGGTCAAACATCCTTGTCTACATACTGGATACAAAGAAGACTATGTTTGTTCTTACTGCCACCCACTCAAACAAGATGGAAGTCCCAGTGTTGCAGGGAAGACAACAGGCAAAGAGAAGCAGGGAACATCTATTGAGCTGGTTGGGGCGCCTCAATGGAACGAATGTAGTGCCCTTGCAAAAGTAACAGTGAATCTTTCAGAGTGGTCCAATGCAAGTTCAGGAGTTGATTGTAACCTTCAACCTTGTGCTCTTGCTAGTACCTATCCCCAACCACATGGACAGTTTTACGCTATGTCTGGTTTCTATGTGGTTTTCAAATTTTTCAATTTGACTGCTGATGCTACTCTCGTCGATGTTCTAAAACGAGGTCAGGAATTTTGTGAAAAACCATGGAAAGTTGCAAAGAGTAGTGTTTCACCACAGCCTTTTATAGAGCAGTATTGCTTCAGGGCTCCTTACATTACAGCACTTCTGAGAGAGGGACTGCAGATTAAAGATAACCAGGTCATAATTGGCTCTGGTAGTATCACTTGGACTCTTGGTGTTGCTTTGTTAGAGGCTGGACAGGCATTATCTACACGAATTGATATTCAAGGATACAGAATACTACACCGGGAGATAAACCCAAATATTCTTATTGTATTGTTTCTGATTTCAATTGTGTTGGTCATATGCGCCATATTATGCGTCAGCAATTCGATCCCGAGATCATTCCGCAAGTCTTATTTGCCACTTTTTAGGCAGAACAGCGGAGGCAGTTCTGTGCTTGGTATGGGATCACCTTTCAGATTTCATTTATGGAGTCATATTAATTCAGGTATGTATGTAAGTTTGTTTTTGATGTAGATGTCATCTTGTGGTTTTTTTCCCTTGTGTAAAAAGCATCTGCCATCTAAAGACTACAGTGCTAGAGTGATTTTACTCTGGTATTTCTGTTGACCACTATGCAGCATTTTTCTAAGACACAAGGATGTTTATTACCTTGCTTTATTTAGAAAGTAAAACCAAGTATATATCATCTATTTAGCTTTAAATACTCAAATATCTTAACCTTCGAAGAAGCAGCATTACGTAGAAATCTTGCATGTTGCTACACCTAGGACCTTTTTTTGTTTTTACTTCACTTTATTTGAAATAAATTATGCTATTTTGGACTAAAATTTTGTAGTGATATCTCAATGTACATATAGAACCATAATTTTGTAACTTCGTTCCACCAAATCAGTAATGACTCAGTATAATGGGATGATATTTGTTTCATCACATAAAGTCAAACTTTCTTACAATTTCTGTGTAGTTGTTTCACTCTCTTTTTTCTGTAGCTTATGGTATATAGTTAAACTTTTGGATTTGCTTCATTTTGCCTTCCTCTTCACCTTCCTCTTCACAGGCGATGGAAGAACAAAGACACCACTGAGCCCTACTGTTGCTGGGTCAGAGCCCCATCCATTCAGCATGAGCCATGGCTTAGGAGGCAGCAGTATCCAGCTTATGGAGTCTTCCAGGCAATCGTTGGGTGTCTATCATAGCTATTCTGTTGGTAGCTTAGGCCAGATGCCGTTTTCTAGTGGTATGTGGAAGCCTAGCCGAGGTCAGACAACACTTCAAAGCCGGAGGTCCCAATCAAGAGAAGATCTCAGTTCTTCATTAGCAGATATTCATGTTCCAAAGGTGTAGCCTTACATTTCAGAATGACATGACTAGTATGAGATCCCATGCCATAACAAACTCCGTGTAAATAATAGCACCTGACTGCTTGATTTCTTCTCTAATCGGAAAGTCGATTTTGTCGGTGCACTGACACTTAAATGAGGTTTAGGGTTCAGAAACTTTAAAGCATGACTTAGTGCCGGACCTGGACATGGTACATCCATTCATTCCAATGTATGTGCAATAGTACATGCCATAAGGTGAACTTGCAAGGAGTTGTGTACCAGAAGAAATATTTATGTGGTTCACCGAAGTGGTTGGCCATGGACTGTAGGTATATAATCAGCTCCTAGCCCCAAATGTCATTGTTTCCAAATCATGATACGACTGCAACCAAGCGGGCTTTACTCTTCAAATGTTTTTTATTCTTTTGTCTACAACATAATAAAGATACCTGTGGCCTTATGTATCACTGCTGTATGAGTATGAATGTATCCTCTTGTCAGCCTTCTCATCTTTCCTTATGGAACTCCATTTCATACGTATATTCTTATGCCATCTTGATATCAATTAAAATCATTAATCAGCCACCCTAATGCTCTTGTTTTAGGTGCCTTACATGTACGTACACATCAGTTAAATTGTGCCTTCCAACTTACTCGGCATAGATTTGAGACCACAGAAACAAACCTCCTCCCGCAGAGAGGTCAAGACAACCAAGGACAGCAGACAGACGGGGAAAAACACATTTTTTAGGGCCTAGTTTCGTGAGATATGTAGGCTTGGGGTGAAAGTAGAAAATCATACGCCTCTGGTAAGCGGGCCCACCAGTCAGGCAGAGAGAGAAAACAATACCTAGTTCACACGGGCAGACCCAGAGCGGGACTCCCCCTCCTACCATCCATACGACGGCCGTGAGATAAGATCCAGGTCCCTAACACAAGGGAACTGAGGTTAGCTCAGTTAACATAGGGGCAGGAGAGTCACTCATTCACCTATGGTCGAGTCTCCTGAGGTACTGTTGATGGTACTATAACTGTGTATTACAGATGATATTATTATTAATTTTATTAATTAAAATTGGGGAAGATAAATATCTCTTTAATAAAAAAAAAATATCCCTAACACAAATCTCGACGCACGACACTAAACACCAAACCCCCAAACCCTAAACGCCAAACCACACTATAAATGGGGAATTAATCATATGTCACGTTATACTTTGGCGTTCTAGGATATGTCACCGCTACTAATGTAACCAATTATATGCCACCATTTAGATGCAATAATTCAAAATTTACCACTTTAGTGCTATTTTAATGTTTTTCAGTGGGCTCCTGCCGACAAAACGACTATCTTGCCCCTCTCCTCTCCTTCCTCACCTTCTTGTTCCTCCCTTGCCTCCGGCCATGGCCACCGCCTGACAGCCATGCTAGCCAACCGCTCGTTATGCCCCCGGGAGAAGCCGAGGCAGTGGATCGTCAATGAGGTAGATGAAGCCGAAGTTGGGGAAGAGGACGCAGTCATCGGGAATTCGGGATTGAAGAAGAAGAAGCTGAGGACGCTGGTGACCTTAACGGAGGTGACGCCGACGGACGCGCGGCCATGCGTTAAACCGGAGCAAGTTCAACGGAATCCGCGCATACCTCCTCGATCTTATTCTATTCATTCTCGAAGTCTTCGTCTGGTCTTCTCCATCCTCACAGCTATCGAGGAGGCCTTCGTGCACGATGACTTCGAGCTGGCGGTCGAGCTCTACACACAGGAAATCGAGGTCGGGTCCGCCATCGCACAGCTCTACCCCGACCACGCCAAGGCACACATCAAGTTGGGGAACTACACTGGTATGTGCCTCCCGCCCTCCCTCTCTCCCTCCCCCGCGCCGCGCGGTCCGATTCGTTTGCTTGCACAGTGCCGTGGAGCTGTGTGGTGATTTGGCGCGCGCGCGGGTGTGGTAGGCCGAGGGGCTCGCTGACAAATATGGCCTGGCTTGTCGGCGGCTAGAGTTGGGAGAGATGATGGGAAGGGGGATGGATAGGCCAAATTACCAACTTGCCCCTCAAAAAGCATTTAAATAAGAGATAATTCATTATTTGCCACTGCAATCGAGTGAAATTCAGGATTGGTCAAATCCTGAATTACGCACGAAAGTACAGTGGCAAATAATTGAACATCCCTTTAAACAACATGAAAGTGGCAAATCATAAATTGTTGCATCTAAAGGGTGGTATATAATTGATTACTAGCCGAGTGCCCGTGTGTTGCAACGGTTTTTAAATAAACATAATATAAGTTATAAACTTAGAAAACCAATATTTCTAAGGTAATTATCCTACAAATAAAAGTTTCATATATAATTTGTATCTAATCAACAAACTACAAGCACAGGTAATTTAATTATCTATATAAGATTTTTCAAGTAACTTATGCATGTATACATATTTATCAATAAAAGATCCAACCAACTCAAAAGATGAGGAGGGGAGGTGGTAGATGGCAGACTCACCACAACCGCCAAGTCCTTCTTTTATAATAGTAAAGATAAAGATATAATAAATTTCATAAAACTACGCGTATCTCCACCAAATTGCCACATAACTACACTTTTCATAAGGCTTTGTTTGGGAGCCTCGATCCTGGCCAGGATCCCTGTCGAATCCCCGGGCTGCAATCCCACGGGGGAAAATTCCCCAAGCTAGCTAAAGCATCCATTTGGGAGTCCACAGGGACGGTGTTTTTCGGCTCGATCCATGTGAAATCCACAGGGAAAAAACAATCCCCTCGCCACCTGTGACCAAATCTCCCCGCCACATCGCATGAGGCCGCAACCGAGAACTCCTTCGTCGGCCGCAGCGCAGAGAAGAGGAACCCGAGGGAGAGTCGCTCCTCCGAATCCGCAAGGGGAAAAGACGAGAAGGCGAAGAATAGGAGCAAGGCGGGCACCATGAGGCGCTCCTCCAAGAAGTCGTCGTCGTCGTCCGCCGCCACTGCTAGTAACGCCGCCTCCCCTCGGATCCCTCCCCCTCCCCCCGTCTTTCTTATTGATTGGTCCCGTCGCGCAGCTGGGCTCAAGGGTCGAATCGCTAGCTGCGAGATTTGATGCGGGTACACTGTCTCAGGAAGATCCAATCTTGAGTTGGTTCATTGGGGGTAGAGGTGTTCATGGGCAGCCCAAGCCCGGGGCAGTCCAGGCCCGGCTTGGGACTACGTTTCCAGCCCGAAGGCCCGAAAAAATCAATTAAAATATGAAAAACTATTATTTTTTAATTCTAGAAATGAATTAAATATTATTTTTAAAATTTTGAAAAATGATTAAAATAATTTTTTAAAATAAAAAAGTCAACTTTCGGGCTGGGCAGGTCATGCTCGGGCCTGCCCGTTTTAGACCGGGCTTTTCAAACCCGACTCGGCTCGGCTTTTAAACAGGTCTAATTGGGGGCTAGTGGCTTCTTATAGGTTTGTGCTGTGTGATGGCGTACTGGTTCGTACGGCTACTTGGTGGTTGGTACGTAGGGTTTGGATCGCTTGTTATGGGATTGGAAGGGACAGGGCAGATTGGGGGTTTGGCAATTTGGCGTGATGGTAAGAAAAGGTGTTGAATCTTTGATTTAATTTGATGCAGAATTGCGAGTGGATTCTCTCTTGTACCAGGAATTGCCAGGTTCATAGTAAAGTAGCAGATTTGTGTTCGTAGTAAAGTAGATGGCAATTGTCAGGTTTAACTGAAATATCTAATAAAGATCATATATCTTGTACCAGGAAAATGGGGTGCGAAAAACACGGTTACTTTACTTTGGTATGCATTAAGTCTAGACTCTTCAAATTGTTCATTGGTATAGGATCATACTGCCCTTTTGAGTTTTGACTGAGAGTACTCCGTTGACAGGATGAATTAGGGTTGTTCATTTTCGAATCGAACCGAACAAACCGTACGGAAAATACCGAACCGTACCGATCAACTCGGTTTGACAGGTATTCGATATTCGGTATTCGGTACGGGATTCAGAAATATGGTTTTTTTGGTATTTCAGTTTTTTCGGTAAAAACCGACAGAAAACCGAAGAAACCGAAAAAAAACCAAAATCAACATACGTTGTGCCGCTATGGGCGGTGGCTCGGGGCCTTGCCCATCTCTCAGCCTCGCGCTCGGCCCATCTCTCAGCCTCGCGCTCGGCCCATCTCACAGCCACGCTCAGCCCATCCATTGGATGACTGGAGTGCTGGACTGCTGGGGCTGGGCCGGCGGCGGCTAGCGCCTGGCGTTGCAGCGTTGCTTGCCTGCTTGCTTTGCTACGGCCTGCGGTGTAGACTGGCTGCTGGCTGCTGGCTCGGGCCTACCCGTCTCTTCATTTGTTGGTAAAGTTTGGTCGATCAATCCAATTCTGTCGTCTCTGCCTTGCATCATTGCATCATTAGTCATTTAGATTAGACAAGCATGCATGCGTTGCTAGATATGCATGAACCATGACAATAACGTGAGAAATGCATTAATCTCAAATAGGTCAGATAGGCTAGGTGTGTCTATTACGTTTGTACGTGGAGCCAGGCAGCAGTCAGCCATTCACATTGACATCCATTCAGGCAAATGTCTTTGTATGATATATGGGCACTACTACGCTAGCCAGAGCCTATAGACACAGCGCTGTGCTGCCTGCTTGCTTTGCTAGTTAAGTACTTAAGTTTGCTGGTTGCTTGCTGCTGCCTACTGCGATAGTGCGAATGTGCGATGCATAGTGTTGCCGCTATGTAACGTCGTCGTTCGTAATTCGCGTCAACTTTGGTAAATGTGGTATTTACCGATACCATACCGAAAAATAATGGGATTTACCGAAACCGAACCATATTTTTAAAAACACCGTATTTACCGAACTAACAATATTGTATTTACCGAACCGAACAAACCGAAAAAAACAGAACGAACACCCCTAGGATGAATGGAGAACTGGGTTGAAAGCTCTGCGAGCTGATAGTATCGGCAAACTGAAGAAAGCATTTCACGAACTGGTCTAAGAAGTGAGTGTTTTGTTCCATCCAAATATATAATGCACTATGAAATGTATTTGAAAGGTGTCGTAGTTTGTTAAGGGAGACAGAATTTGAGTGACATAGGCTTAAAGTACATCACTAGGAAATACAATCTTGTGAATACCTCACCAAATATTCCACCTTGTGATTGGAATGGAATAATGAGCTACCATTGACTGATGATAATTTCAGTTCTACTGTAACTGACTTGCTGATAATGTGATCTTTACAAGTCTAGGTTACAAGGTCCTCTAATTTCCAGGATTTCTATCCATATTCATTTCGTTATTGCCTAACAGGTAATATTGCTTGCTATTTCTACTACACATACTGGTTTTTGTTTCTTGCAAAACTTATATCTTGGTTATGTTTTCTCAGAGGATAAGAAGAAGTGCATAGACTTGTGTAGTTATTATGACGTATTTCATATATGTGGCATGTAGCCGAGACTTGTGTAGTTGTTATGACGTATTTTATATATGCGGCATGTAGCCGAGACTTGTGCTTCTGCTGATAACTCAAGTACACTATAGCTATTGTTTCTGAATTTTACGATTTTTTTATTAAAAAAATTATTTTTTCATGGTTGGGATTTTTATCCCTATTATTCCCAAATGGCAACAATGATTTTATTCCCTAACGGGGAGATTTTCCCTTGGGGTCGAGGGAGATTCCTTGAATCCTCAAAATCCCCCACAGGGATTTTGTCCCCTGGTTTTTCTACCTCTTACTTCCAAACAAGCCCTAAAAGTTTTTGCAAAACTACACATTCTTTGACAAATCTATCACGAAACTACACTTTTAATGAACATGTAAAACTGGGCTAGGCTCACTAGATACATGATAATTTCTATTATGGTGACTTAGACGGAGCTACCACATGGCCAAGTGATGCATTATCATCCTAATAATAATGCGTGGTACCGACGGGGCTAAAGGGCCTTGGGGTCCACCACATACTACACTTTCGTCATGTTGGCCAGCAAGTCATACACTAATATGTCCAGTCCAAGTGGTGCAAAAACTGCCTTGTGTTGCTCACAGGTGGGCCAAGCTGGTCATAGTCTATTGACATGAATGGAGAGTCACTAAAAGTGTAGTTCTCCAATAGATATGTCAAAGAACGTGTAGTTTTGTGAAAATTTTTCTTAAAAGTGTAGTTTTGTTATAGTTTGATCAAAATATATGTAGTTTCATGCATTTTACTCTTGATTATATTGGGAACGATGGTATATCCTAAAACGCCAGACTATAGAGTAGCATATAATCCTTTTATATAAAATGGAATTTTTTTAAAAAAATAATCTATATTTTATTATAAATTACAAATATAATCTTACCTTTTTTTAATTACATGAATATACCCCTGTCGCCACCCCGTTGGGCGACAGGGACTAGTCACCACCCCGTTGGGCGACAGGACCCAGTCGCCCAACGGTTAGGCGGGCAATAATTGCGGTCGCCCAACGGTTAGGCGGGCAATAATTGCAGTCGCCCAACGGCTGGGCGATAGGAGCCTCCAGTCGCCGAACGGTTGGGCGACTGGATGGGGCTTTATAAACGGCGCGCGCGGTCCCCGCACGCCTGCGCTCGGGAGAAGAAGCGAGAGAAGGGAAAAGAGGAAAGAGGAGGAAGAGGAAAGAGAGGAGGAAGAAAGAAGAGAGAAAAGAGAGAAGAAGAGGGAGGAAGGGAGAAGAAGATTTCATGAGGTAAGTTTTTTGATTTTGCAATGTACATTTTGTAGTAGGTAATCAGTTTATGTAGTTTAATTTGTTAGAGATTTTAGGTAGAGATTTTAGTCTGTTAGAGATTTTAGGTAGAGATTTTAGTCTGTTAGAGATTTTAGGTAGAGGAAAAAAATCGGATGTTAGGTTGAGGAAAAAAATTAGGGTTTAGGGTAGACTATGAATTAGGTGTACGAACAAATTAGTAGAGGTAAATTAGTATGAACAAATTAGCAGAGGTTGAATAGCTACGTAGTAGAGGTAAATTAGTATGATGACTTCTTTGGAATGAACGGGGTGGTGTTGATCATGATGTAGTGTAGTTGCCGACGATAGACGAAGAGCCTTAGAAATGTAAAATACAATGTAGTAGTGGTTGCATGTCGTGCGTTGTGATCTGACTAGTTGTAATATTAAAAATATTTGTAGACATATACAGTAAGTCATGCCTGTACCCACTACATTGAAAGTGCATTACGGTGTTGGCACCGTTCGTGAAGGTCCGTGCGGTGTTGACTTAAGTAGTTTTTCTCAAGCCACTCTAGTACACCCAGACGGCGGGAATGCACGAATCGCAGATGTGATGTACTGGCTCACCCGTAGCTTCTCCTTGGATCCTGAGGTGTGCAGCGTCGTCATACAAGGGCTTTGGAGTCGGTCTTCGACGGACATCAGATGGGAGTTGAGAACACTGATGCGCACGGCTGTGTGGAAGGGCTTCATAGAAGGCTGTAGGCGCCGTGGATATGAGTGTGTAGTGCTTGTGCAACCATGCCCAAAAGAAGCTGTGCAGGGACCCGTTGTCCGATATCATCCTGGTGGTGGGAGCAGCTCGGGTGCTCAGTATGTTGGTGAAGAAGAGGAGGTGGAGGAAGGCGTTAGGAATGGTTCGAAGGATGTTGCTTGTGATGAGCCCGACGCGATAGATGCAGAAGAAGAAGATCGGGCACCGCATGGTGAGCCTACAGGACAAGCTGGTGAAGGAGAGCACATGGAGTACATATTGCGTCAAATGGATAGCGATGACCGGATGGCCTTGGCTGAAGAGGAAGCTCTACAGGAGGCCGACGAGGATAGTTCTGATGAGGACGAGGATAGTTCTGATGAGGACGGATACTTTTGCGTATGTGATGCATGTCATACTTTTGCGTACGTGATGCACGTAATACTTTCGCGTTGTACTTCCCACTCGTTCGTGCAACACGTGTTCGTGGAATGCTTTTTCTTGACGACGTGACCCGACTAGCCTGCTTTTTCTGGACGATGTGACCAAACGAGCCGGCTTTTTCTGCACGGTGTGACCACACGACGCAGGTATTCAATCTGAGGGCATGACCCGACGAGGTAGCTTTATCAGGACGATGTAACCCGACGACCCAGCTTTCTCTGAGGACATGACCAGACGAGGTAGCTTTTCAGGACGATGTAACCTGACGACCCAGCTTTTTCTCAGGACATGACCATACGAAGTAGCTTTGCAGGACAATGTGACCCAACGAGCGCCTTTTTCGAGCCCGCTACCACTCCTCCACTGTACCTATAAATACTAAGCAACTCATCCAAGAACTCCACACCAGCACCACCAAGTAGAAAACATGGACAAGGAGAAGGAATGGGAGAAAATCCGCAAACTTTTGAAGGACTGGGTGTCTCCCCATGAGACCGCCGCTCGCGATCGTGCCGCTAGTCGTGACCTTTCACACACCAAACTTTTCCGTAACTAGTGGATGTGAGGAAGGCGCCTCGTAGTTCGCCCAATGATTTGTGGTCGAGCCGCGCCCCACCAATGCCCGCGAACGCCCCGGAAGGGCCACCGATAGGTGACGCCACCTATCTTTGGTGCGCGACGCGCTGTAAGTGCGTCAAATCAACCGATGAGTGGACCATTGGCCAGCGCTATTGGTGCTGCCCAAACTACGCCGCGGACTACAACGACAGGCACCCAGTAATGAAACCGTATCTCGGGGTACAATGCTCTTTTTCCTTGCGTAACGGCGTAACGAACTATCTTCACTTATTGCAGCCTCCGCCACCCCTATACGACTTCCGCCAGTGGATCGACGACAAGATCCACCCCTACGACATGTGGTGGTTGCTGACACGCAAGAGTTGGGCCAGGGAGGACATCGAGGCCCGTGAAAGGCGCCTCAAAGAGGTGAAAGCTGAGCAGGGAGAGCAACGTAGGCTGGACAGGCAGCGCGAGGAGCAGGAGCGTGAGCATGCCAGGCGACGGGAGGCCGAGAGGGAGCGGAAGAGGGCCATCGCGGCGAGAGCTAAGGCGCAAGGCGAGGAGTATAACGTCGAGCTAGGCAGCAAGGGCAAATGGCCCCGTTCCACTCAGTAGTTCTGCCCTATTCGGCCATCAGTAGTTCTACCCTATTCGTCCACATATCGTATGTATTTCTATTTCCCTAAAGGCATGTGTGTACCGTCCTCGGTTCGTTGTCCTTCGTGCCATGTAACCCCCCTATTCGATGAAACATTCTGTTCTTATTGTAATATCAGTTGCCTTCGTACGTACGAATCATTAAAACCGCAATCGTCCTCACAAAATTCTTACAATATTCACCTTACTACAACAATACACGACATAAATTAAAAATATATTCACATATATCCAGCCAGTTCTTCATTTTTCATGTTCCACTTAGCCACTTTTTGATTTTTATATAATTTAAATGGTACCAAATCTGTTGCACTCACAATAACACTTTGTCATCGTAGTATGTTATTGTACTATGATTAATTTTTGGAGAATTAATCGACAACGTTTGAGGTATGCACGATTAAGTAAGCGGAAGGTTAAGTGATAATGCGACTACGAACGCTAAACTAGCGATAGGTTCCATATTTTGGTAATTTTTTTTAGCGACTACATATATTTTGTAATTGATTCTTAAAAATAATATTATTTTCAAAAAAACAACAGAATGAGCACTGCCGCCCAATGGTTGGCGATCGCCAGTGTCGCCTAACTGATTATAAGACACATGCGTCGCCCTACGGTTTGGCGATCGGGTCTGTCGCCCAACGGGGTGGCGACTAGTCCACGCCGCCCAACGGGTGGCGAGTGGGTATATTCTGTACTAAAAAAAAGCAAGATTATATTTGTAATTTATAATAAAATATAGATTATTTAAAAAAAATTCTATAAAATGAGGTAGGAATGGAGCTCAGCTTGGGTGGCCACGTGTGCCTTTTTACTCTATCCATCCAATCCCGCAGCGCTCGTTCCCGCATCATTCAATCGGCCTTGCTGCTGGGTTGGCTTGCCTGCTCTCCACGTGTCCCCGTCTCGCTCAAGGAGAGGTGTGGGTGGGTTAGCTAGTGTTTTCGCTGCCTTGTCTCTCATGTGCTCGCCATTACACCTTGTCCATTCCTTCCTCCTCACTCCCATCACATGTCCCTCATCTTCATCGCCTCGTCTGTTTCGCCTCCTTTGTTTCTTCTTCCTCTCGTTCGTGTCACTTGCTCCTCGCCTTTCTCTTCCTCACAACCATCCCTACACCACGTCTTCTGTTTGTGTGGTCTTCCTCTCCTTCGTTTTTTACTAGGGGGCTCCTCCATGGATCTACGCCGATTTGGTCTCCGTCAGGTCTTTGTCCTCAGATTGCTATCTACATTTCCAACATGTGTTGCATTTTTAGGGGGTGTTCCTCCATGGATATGCACTGGTTGGGTCTCCCACGAACCTTTGTCCTCGGACTTCCTCCATGGATCTACACCGATTTTGTTTCCCACGGGTTTTTGTTCTCGGATTGCTATGTATGTTCCTTGCATCTGTTGTGTTTCTTTAGGGGAGGTGTTCTTCCGTGGATCTACGCCTATTTGGTCTTACACGGTTTTTTATCATTGGATTACTCTTGTTTCCAGTCGACGTGCTTGCTTTCTTTTGTTGCCTTTGCTTTCTTTTGGTTGGGTTGCTCTGGATTCGTCCTCCGTTCATGTAGTCTTCCTCTCCTTCATTTTTTACTGGGGGCTCCTCCATGGATCTACGTCGATTTGGTCTCCCTTGGGTCTTTGTCCTCGGGTTTCTATCTACATTTTCTACATGTGCTATATTTTTTAGGGTGTGTTCCTCCATGGATCTATGCTGGTTGGGTCTCCCACGAACCTTTGTCCTCGGATCTTCCTCCATGGATCTACACCGATTTTGTTTCCCATGGGTTTTTGTCCTCGGATTGCTATTTATGTTCCTTGCATCTGTTGTGTTTCTTTAGGGGAGGTGTTCTTCCATGGATCTACGCCTATTTGGTCTCACACGGTTTTTTATCGTTGGATTACTCGTGTTTCTGTTGTTGCCTTTGCTTTCTTTTGGTTGGCCTGCTCTGGATTCGTGTATTCGTGCCTCTTTTTCATGTTCTACTTCACCTTTGTCTCTTGTTTTCCCGGAATGCCTACCATTTTCCCCATGGAATTCTTTTTCCCCCGCGTTGTTTTCCTCGGCTTTATGTTCCTTCTTGCCTACAGCTGTCATTGTCCTTCTTCCCCCCTCTTGTGCGTCAGTTTTTCCCCATTTTGTCGGCCTTTCTTTGGTGTTTCCTGGTTTCTATGGCTCTGTATTTACCACATGTGCATCCTTCTTCTCACTTCTTCCTTCTGTTGGTCTTTGCGGCTCCTTTATTTAGTGGATGCTATCACTGTGCTCTTTCTTTCTCTTCTCCCTCTGCTTTGAGTTTCCTATCATCCTTACCTATTTGTTACTCGAACGTTGTTCTCCTGTTCGTTTGACTGCTATGGATGGTTTGAGTTAAGGTGCGTGCTCTTTCTTGTGCTTTTTGTGTGCTTAACAAGGTAGTTAAAATCGCGATCCTACTCGTAGAGTCTTACGATTCTACGATCCCACGACAGCCTGTCGATTCAGATCGCACTGTGAATCGGAATCAGGTAGAATCGTGGTAGAGTTGTGATCCAAAGCGTAGAATCGTGTAGAATCGTAGAGTAGAATCATGGTAGAGTCGTTAGAGAAAAAATTGCAATTTTTTGCATTTTTTTGAATTTTTTTTTATAGGTCACACTTTGCTAATATTTTGTTTTAGAGCAAAATTTGTTGATATTAATTTCAAAGAATAAAACTATAAATAAACAAGGAGTATGTAAAATATTATATCAGTGTGGTAATGCTAGTACCAATATCTATATTATGACATAAGCAATCTTGAGCTTGATAATGATAAGCTATTTTTTATTTTCTAGAGTATGTCTAGCTGCTTTTAAGGAACATGCAACTGTTGCAATTAGATATTGATTTACAAAAGTTGTGAACAATTCTCATGTAATTCTAGTCAACTAGTCATGGTCATTGGTTGTTTTCCTGTAATTCAGAACTATATCATCCATCATGTCAGTACCATTATACTTTTTTGTTGTGCGATAAAAAGTGATAAACCATATAAGAATCATACAAACTTATAGTATAGATATTAAATATGTGTATTTTTACAATTTCGTAGAATCGTCGATTCTATGATTCGATCTTATCGGAGGCAAATCGATCCAACTTAGGATCTCGACTCTAACTAGTTTGGTACTTAGTACATGTCATCTTCGTTTGTTAGTACGTGATTTATCTTATATATTGCTTCTCTTTTAGAGTTGGCCTCTTTGTTTGTTTATGTGGAATTGGCTGTCTGTTCTGCTGGGTTGGTCCTCTGTTACAGCCACCAAGGCTCATGCATGAACAAAAGCACAGGCTGCCATCATCTCACACACGCACTCCAAAGCTCATAGCAATTCTCTACGGCAGCCTAGCAATAAAAAAATCCAAAAAGTTACTTCCTGCCGAATGTGGTGTACAGCCGCACCAAAAACCTCTCATCAAAGGCATTGATTATAGAACCCAGTGTGTTCGTATTACAGCAGCGGCGGCCGTGCATGTGCAGCGGCGCGGCCGTGCGGGACCAGCGGCGCGGCGTGTTCGGGCACGGCAAGCGTAGCCAGCTTCGGGCACGACAAGCGCGGCGGCGGATTCAGGCTAGGCGGCGGCGCGGCTCCAGACCAGCGGTGAGCGCGTGCGGTGCGCGGTGGCGGCACGGTCACGTGCGATTTTTTCTTTCTCTGTGCATCAATGAACAGTGCAATCACCATCTACTCTTTTCATGTAATCTACCGATCGGCTTGGCCGGCGACTTAAAGTCAGCTCACGGTAGATAAGAGCGGATTTACAATCTACAATCCACAGTGCAATCGACATCTACTCCTTCATGGCTTGCGGAAGATTAGAGTGGATTGCACCGTATTTGGGTGAAAGGTAGAGAGAGTTTTCTCGATTTTCTGCTCATACGTGGACTGTGGTTATCTTACCACAAAGTTGAAGACTGATACAAATTCTGTGCAATGTAGAATTGTACTCCCCCACGATCTTGTAGTCAGCAAATCATAGTCGGTTCCATTCCTACTCTGCCCGAGAAAGAATGGTGTACTTCAGCTTCTCGAATCGCTTCTTCAGTGCGGTCCATAAAGATAGTGTGTTCTTCTCCATCATATACTCATTCTTGAGCGTTAGGCAGAGATGGTGTTTGAGGAAATGAAGTTCATTTTTCTCAGCAGTTGGAGTGGCATCCTTCGATGTGTCAAATCCGATAGCAACACATAGCTTCTTGGCCCCAAGTATGATCTTGATATCTGATGCCCAAGTCAGGTAATTCTGGCCATGCTGGGCCAGCTCTTCGAACTCCTGGTTCGTAATGTCAGTCATCTGCATATTCATACAAAGAGTTCATAAGATTGCTGCTGGTAATTTGCATAAAATGGTTGCAAAAATTATCATAATGTTCTCGTATTTCTCTATGCATTTATTATGATTTACTGCTATTTTCAGTGATTAAAAGCAATATAAACAATCACAGACAATCAAAATAGTAAGTACAATATATAAATTGCATAGAAATAATTCAAAAGTTCAAAATTATTCAAAAATTGAATTCTTGAGGCCCTATTCTGCTGGAATATGAATTTTCGGCGAATTCTGCAATTTTCAGGAACTAAACCCGCCAAATTTCAATTTTGAGGAATTTTTCATGCAATTTTCAAAGAGTTCGAGGGCCCTTTTACAAAATTTCCTTACCCGCGTAAGGATCCCTATAATTTTTAGAATCCCGAAGGCCCTTTTTGCAAAAATCTCCTTTTTTCGGTTTCCTCTTTTTTTTTCTTTTCTCCCGAAAATCTATGGGCCAGCTCAGCCCATTATGCCACTCGACCTGCCCCGCCTGCTTCTATATCGGGAACTAGGGTTTCCCTAGCTCCCTTGCAAGGTGGTGGCAGCGCTCAAGAGCATGGGTGGCCAATGGCTTTAGCGGGAGGCCAGTGCAGGGGCGGCGACGTGCGATGGGCGAGCGGCCGATGTGGCCATGCGGGGACGTCGGCGGAGGCGGGCGGGACCGGCGGCGTCGTGCGCGTTTCCATGCGCGGAGTTGATGGCGCTGCGGGACGTGGCACAGCCATTCGGCGTGGAGGCGGTGCGGCGCTGCGGGCATGCGTGAGCGACGGCGCGGAGGGGAGCTCGTGCGGGGTGGTGCCGACTTCGAGCGGAGCGGCTCCAGGTTGGCGCGTGGCTCCAGGCCGGCGTGACGCGATGCAGCTTCGGGCCGATTGCCACGCATGAAGGGAAAAAAAATTCATGCATTATTCATCCAATTCGACTTCGTCGTCGTATTGACGGTCTTCCATGTCTACTTTCTGTTGAAGATCAGAAAAAGAAAGTGATCGTAAGTTTTTCTACGATCACTAACTGGTCGTAAGTTCTTCTACGACCAGCCCACAGTCGTAAGTTTTTCTACAACAAATCCTTTAGTCGTAAACCTTTTTACGACTATAAGGGCCTAAAGGCGAAGTCGGTTCTCGATTACCTTTAGGCGCTCCACCTTTTCCTCTGCGGTCAAAACCACAAGAATTTGGGGAGCTGCTACACTGGACGGACTCTTCTCACAGATGAGCCTGACGCAGGCGTCAATCTCTGCCTGTGAAAGATCTATACAGACAAGTAGCACAGTCAACAGACCAGATCATGATTAACCAATGCCAGAGTCAAAAAATGAGCATTCCACTTACCATCCTTGTAGTCTCTGGTCGGGTCTTCTTTCCCCGAATACCTCCACATAGGAGGAATTCGTTTCTTCAGGGGACTAACTCGGCGCGTGATGAAATCCTTCACCACGTGCCATCCGGTAAGCCCCCGCCTTCAAGTCTTTGATAGCTTGAATATAGGGGGCAATTCGGTCAAGATTCTTGGGAGTCGAATCCCAGGAAGAAATCCTCTCGGTGGCATTCCCGATGAACGAGAGGCTATCTTCTTCGGTGACTTCCCAGTAGAACCATTTCTTCTTCCACCCTGGCCATGAGGACCGGGTGAACATCTGAATATACTCCCTCGACTTGCCGTCGTGGGGCTTCAGACTGCAACTTCCGACAATTCCGACTTGTCGAACCATCCCGTAGTAGTACTGGAAAAGCTCGAGGTCCACCAGAATCCCCA
This sequence comes from Ampelocalamus luodianensis, assembly GCA_036346255.1. NCBI lineage: Eukaryota > Viridiplantae > Streptophyta > Magnoliopsida > Poales > Poaceae > Ampelocalamus > Ampelocalamus luodianensis. The sequence continues at coordinate 11,656,709 of CM070626.1, forward strand.
GGTATGCCTCACACAAGTACACGAAAAAACTTAGCATTGTGATGGAATTAGGTCCAAGGTTTACTAATTCCACCCCAAAGTGCTCGAGCACAAGTGTGAGGAAGGGATGAGCAGGCAATCGAAGGCCACACTCACAATACACCCGAAAGACAGGGATTTGACTGTCCTCCCTTGACAACCAATGTTGTCCATGTGCCGAAATCCACTTCACGAGAACCGTCTCAGGGATCTTCTCGGCAGCAACCAAGGCGTTCATCTTCGTTGTATCCATTTTCGATTCAGCCCACTCAGAAACGATCCTAGGCATCTTTTCTCACGAAGGGGAGAGTTGGATTCGGAAAAGCTTCAAGAAAACACACAGTGTCGCTGGCGGCGGAGGAGGCGAGAATGCGATGAACAGTCAGGGTGAATTGGGGAAAAGGTAAGAACCCTAAAGTCACCTCGCGGTCCACTTTATAACCGCACGCTTGAAACAAAACGTCGTGGAAACTCAATGGTTTCCACCGCTTCGGGAATTTCTCTAACGGACAGATCTTTTTAAATCTGCATGTTCGAGAAAACCGAGGCTCTTTTTACACCTCAAGCGAAATTACCTTCTTGACCAAGTATACTTCTGGTCAAAAGAAATACCACTCGAAAAGGTTTTTACTTCCGATCATAAGTACCACGATTACTTCGAAGTCGTAAGATTTTCTACGACTACCTTGTAATCGTGAGATTTCTAACAAATTACAACGGCCAAGTATATTTCTGATCGAATGAAACACGCGTTAAACAGTATTTCCTTCAACGTTTTTCCTACATCCACCTAGTGGTCGTAGGATCATCTACGACTCCTTGCCCAAGTAAGTTATTTTCACTTGAAGCTGGGGGGCTAGATGACGAGGGTCTAATAATCCTTATTTTACTGTTTATTCGTAATTATGTATTATGGATAAATATGACGTCACACAGTTACTAAGTATACCCCTTACAGTTGTAAGGGAGAGGTCAATCAGGTGGTCATAAGTTCTTCTATGACCACCCCCATAAGTCGTAAATATTTCTATGACTACCGTGTAATCATAAGTTCTCCTACGATTACCTTCAGTCGTAAGTCTTTCTACGACCAATATCTAGTCGTAAGCTTTTCTACGACTACCCCCTCGTCGTAAGTCCTGCTACGACCAGTCCTGCCACGACTTCACCACAGATAACTAGGTCCACTCGCCAGTAGACTCTATTAATTGTAAGATCTGAGCAGTCAAGATACGTAGTTATACCTGGAATAACTACAGATAACTCACCATTATCTCTGATTGATAACCATCAGGCAACGTGGGGAGGTTACTACCCCAGTAATTACTCTCATTATTACGGAATAATGAGCGCCTCCTGACCTGGAACGACAACCGCTTTCGCAGCATACTATAAATAGGCATCTTTTAGAGGTAATGGGGGGCTTTTTGGAGAGGCAATCAGTAGCTGCATTAGCGTAAGCCTTTTTCACTGATTGTAACCAGAATACCCAATACAACACACACAGGAGTAGGGTTGTTATTTTCTCTGGAGAAGACCCGAACCTGTATAAAAATTTCCGTGTCTCTTTTGTCTGCGTGATCAATTGTGGAGACCCCCCGAATCAAACAATCTTTACGTAAGATCGGTTCTAAAACACCGACAAGAGCGGATTTGCACCGTATGATAAAATCTAGAAAACCAAATTTGCATAATTGAAAGCGATCTAGAAAATACGATTCGATCTGCGAGCGTCGTTCTTCAACGGTTACCTTTCGATCATAGTAGAGTAGGCCTAGAGGTAGGTCGGAGTCGATCGTGTTGATAACGTGTTGAGAAACTGTCGTTGGCGAGTCCAATCCGAGCGATCACCTTGTAGACAAACGTAGAATCGCACACAAGAACACGAGAACAGAATAGTAGATTGAACACAGAGATGTAGGGAGACTCATTTTTTCTTTTTCTTTTTCTTCTCAAAAGCATGTACAATGATTAAGAGTCCCCTTTTTATATAGTCTATAGGATGAATGAGAAACCCATTATAGATCAGACCCTGGACCGGGTTTCTTATCATAAATTGCCGCCACAAGATCCATCGCCGACGAAAGTGGATCTCACCACCGACCACTGCCACCCACAAATGTTGGTCTGATACACGTTGGTCCCACCTGGTTAGCCCTTTAGAATTAACGAGAACGAACGGAATCGGGGGTTTCTTGTTACCATATGTCTCGGTACTTGTGGGTTTGTGAAAAAAAATTAACTTGTGGTTTTGAGTTGCATGTGCAGCAATACACGTGGTTTTCTGAAATTTACTTGTATATAATTAGGGGTGAAAACGGGACGGATAATTTCCGCTCGATCCGATGCCGTATCTGAAAAGATCCGTCCGAGGTACCATTTTTTAGTCCAGACCGCATTCAATATTATCAGTTTGTATCCAGAAAATTCCATGAAATATGGGTTAGGATATGGGAATAGCAATATCTGATCTGTATCCGTATTTTATAGGATATCTGAAAGATATCTGGTAAATCAACAAAATAGATATCTGATAAACATCAATATCATTTAATATATCCTCTATGGTTTTCTAGTATTGACTAATATATAATATGAATTTACATTTAATTATATTTATGTTGTTAAGTAAGATAAATAATGCTCTAACAGATAGTATAATTTTTGTTGGTGAAGTTATATCTTTTATTTTATGTACACACTATCTGTCAAGTTATCCGTAACCGATTTGAAATCAATTCGTATTCGTTCCGTGTCCGTGTCTCAAAAAAATATGTATTCATATTCAACTTTGAATCCAAAGTAAAAAATATGGATTAACACACGAAAAGATACAGTATCCGACCTGTTTTCACACCAATACATATAATTGATTCCCCCGCTATAAATTTCCGTCGCCTCCCCCTTCCCACTTCTCGCACAGCAGACGCCGCCGTCCTCGAAGTTCTTCCCTCCCGCACCGTCGTTTCTCCCCTCGAGGCCAACTCGGAGATATCCTGACCTCTCCCTCCGCCATTATGGGGTTCGTGCAAAGATCTCTTCTGCTCCTTCCTTCTAATGGTTTCCAGCGCAGTCAATTTGTTTTCCTTGGCGATGATCTACCACTCTTGTTCGTGTTACATGTGCCTTTCCTAGAGATGATTCTTTGCTACACTCCGTTTCTTGCTTTTATTTGTAGGCGGTGTAGCTATGTGCCTGTGTGATTGATTCTTTTGTAGTATGGTCTTGGGCTAGTGTTTATTTTATGCTGCTTTTTGTTACGATTAGAGAATGAGATTCTGTTCAGTGCGAGTAAGCTGAGCTTATTGACGGTCCAATGCTTGATCAGATTGTACACCATCAGTGCTAAACATATTCATAAGCGATATTTATCCGTTGCCACCGCGTAATCGTACATTCCTTGGTTCAAATGCTTGGATCCGGGAAGGTATGCATGGTAGCATACAAGTTCTCTCTTTGATGCGTCATTTCAAGAACCTTCTCTTGATCTGTATCAGTTTGCATGCTCCTTAGTCTTGACAATGAGATTATGTCAACCTTCTTGGTTGTTCTGAAGTTCCAAATGGTGGCCATATGCAATTGGTTTGTAGTTTGATGAAATACATGATAGGTGGCTGATTGTGTGCTACAAAGATTTGATTTGCCTAGCTGCTGTTTACAATTATAGGTGAAATGGTAGGAGTTTGTATAGTGATGCAACGCTGGAATAAGTTTGCTGGTAGTAAACTGTAGTGTTTATATTCTCATGTTTTTATTCCTTGGCATGCTGCAAGATGTGTGTTTATGTAAATTTGGTTGTTTACGCCATATACTCCATTCTTTTAGCTTCGTCATGTTGCAAGGCACATACAGATAAGTTAGGGTTGTTGGGTTGTCTGATTGACCACTGTCAGGGGCGGATCCAGTATAGGGACATGGGTGTACAGATGTACACCCATTTTTTTTGGAAAAAATTCAATATTTATTAGGTATATTAGGTATATATACTAGTAATATACTTAAAATACATACTTTCGTTGTACACTGCGCTGCATGATTTCCCGATCGAGCCGGCACTCTCGTCCGCGCAGCGCAGGCGCGCAGCCCACTCAGCCCAATTCCACCACGCGGCCCAACTCCAAGTTTTATTTACCTCTTCCTCTCTCCTTCCCATTGCTGTCATTTGGTTCGGCCGAAGCACACACAGCCTGGAGCTGCTTCTTCCCCCAATTTCTTTCCTTACGCCTCTCTCTCTCCATTTCCATTTCTTTCCTCTCCAGATTTAGCTTCGACACCACTATTTCTCTGGCTTGGTTTCCCCCATGGCGCCACCGCCGCCGCCGGTGCTGGCGCCGCTGCCGCCGCTGGCTCCCTGTGCCTGTGTGTGCGCTCCTCCCGTGCCCGTGCACTGCGTCCCCTGCGATTGGCCCGAGCTCCTCCCCGGCTCGCGCTCGCCTAGGCTCGCCTCCAGCTCAGTCGTGCTCGGCTCGTCCGCTCCTCCTCTCGGCCTCGGTTCTGACCCGGTCCCGCGCCTGCTCGGCCCGCTGCTCACCGGCCTCCCATATTCTTCCTTTTGACTTTGTTGGTTTTGTTGTTATATGCACTGATGATTATTTCTTGATTTAAGGTTGAATGATGCTCAAGTATGGAGAGGGACGGTACTAGAGGTGGATTTTTAGTGGCTTGCTATGGCGGGGTGCCGCCGAGGTACACCCCTCTCTAAAATATTAACCGATGCATGCAACCCGCTTAAGTGCTTATCATCTAGTGCATCCCATAGCCAGTGCATGCCATATTTGCAGTTCACTTGTTTTAGACTACTAGGATGCACTCCATGAGGCTTGATGGGGAAGGCACACCTTCGCCACCACCGCCACCGCCGCCGTGATGGGGAAGGTCGGCACCATTGTGCTTCATGCTTTATGGATTGCTGAATTTTGAAGGGAGAAAATCATATAGGATTATATTGAGGATGAATGGATTATATTGAGTGATATTTACAAATTGGGAATCTTGTAGGATGAATGGATCATTTAGTACATATATTTTCTGTAGTATGAATGGATCATTTAGTACAGATTGTTCCAAATTGCAAAAAATATATTTCCAAATTGAGTGAGATTTACTCAATTGTGAGATCAATTTGTTAGTAAAATGAAGTCTAATTCACCTGGATCAAGGGAAGTACAACTTGAGCCAGTTAAAGGATGAGATGCATTTTTTCAATATACATATCAACATAAACGATTTCAGTTCAGATTCTTTATAGATAGAGCAAAGTGGAGATATACTTATACATGTCAAGATAAAAGGATTTTAGTTAAGGTTCTCTATTAATACAAGGAATTGGACAGAGTTCTCTTTGACTGCATGAGAGGTATTATCATGCCACAAGGTGTAGAATAGTTTTTTTTTTTTTATCTTCTTTGAGTTTAGGCCATCTTTTTTTTAATCTCCTAACTTCTTAGTGTCTGTGGTATGTATAATCTCCTAACTTCTTAGTGTCTGTGGTATGTATATTTGTACAATTTTGTTATAGCTAAAAGAGAAGATTATTCTTTCTTAAATGTCCAATTATTTATGTGAAACTTTTGTTTTTCATACCTGGTAATTCTTAACATTGGTTCAACAACATTTTGATCAACTACTCTATGCCTCATATGTAAATTGCAGAGCAGTAAAAAACTACAGATATTTATGTTTTACATTGAACAATATATTTGTAACTCCGAACACCCATTCTTAAAATCCTGGATCCGCCACTGACCACTGTGGCTTCTTCTTACTTCTGAAGTTGGGCAACAATTCACATGTTTATGGGATGGACAATTGTGTTCTATGAATCGCTGAACTTGTGGTTTGTGTTAAGTTGATATAATAATTATGAAATCTCGTCACTGGAAGACACGTGGTATGGGAGATAGGCGCGAGCTTAAGAACCACCGCAGGAACCAGAGGTGGACTGACAAGGCGTACAAGAAGAGCCACTTGCGCAATGAGTGGAAGAAACCCTTTGCTGGATCATCTCATGCCAAGGGTATTTTTGTTGGAGAAGATGCGTGTTAAATACTAGAATCATTTTCCCTTTTTTCTACTCATGCTTCGTATACTTGAGCTAAGGTGCAACTGTTCTGTTGCAGTGGTATTGAGGCCAAGCAGCCAAACTCTGCCATCCTTAAGTGTGCTCGTGTTCAGCTGGTGAAGAACGGGAAGAAGATTGCTGCCTTTGTGCCAAATGATGGTTGCCTGAACTACATCGAAGAAAATGTATGTGCTTTTGTTGGAGAATCAGTGTTAGGGTTTATTAAGAGTTAAAGTCGTATACAAGTTGGGTTAAAGTTGAACGATAACATTTAACACTGTAAATAAAGAATGTAGGGACTCCGAAAGACACATAATTATTCACTGAAATCCTACTTTGTCTTAGAGTCATCAACCATCACCGAACCCTAAGTCCCAACCCTCGCTTACCTCAGTCGCCGCTCTCGTTTGTCGTCGTCCTCGCCACCTCGAATCACTAGGGCGGGTGGGGAGGAGAAGGCCGACGACGGTCCATGGCCCTCGGGACGCGTGGGCCGCCGCTGAAGCTTGGGGGTGTCCGCCTTGGGTCACCATTGAGACAGGCGGGCGCGCGGGGCGCCGCCGCCGCGCCATGCGAGCAGGCGTGCAGGCCGCCGCACCATGCGAGCAAGCGTGCAGGCCGCCGCCACCGCTTAGGCCGGTGGTGGAGGAGGAGGAGGAGGAGGAGCGCCTAGGGGAGAGGAGGCGCTCCAACGCTCAGGCTCAGGAGAGAGAAGAAGAGGGCGGAGGGAAGAGATCCGATGAGGAGGTCGCTCAGGCCAGTGGTGGAGGAGGGAGAGGAAGCAGCGAGCCGAGGGGATCCAGCGTGGAGGAGAAGAAGTGGAGGTCTGGTGTGTTCGCTGGTCCTTCGGTGCGGCAGGAGAGGAAAGAGAGAGGAATCAGGGGAGGAGGAAGATCTGGTGTCGGTGGGGAGGAGGAGAAGAAGAGGATGTGCTTCGGTAGTGATCTGGTGTCGGTGCTTCAGGGGTGGAGGTCTGGTGTCAGTGCTTCGGGGATGGAGGTCGATCTGCTGTGGCAGGGTCTCGATTTGGTGCAATCTGTTGTGGCAGGTTCTCGTGTGTTGTTGTGCTACTGGTTTGTCTGTTAGGCTGTTGTTTGTTGATTATTGAGGTGTTGCCGTGACTGTAGAAAAGACGTGCAACATAGTTTGGTGATTGAGATGTGTAGATCAAGAGGTTGTGAGGCTGCGTGTGTTGTGTTGGGGAAAAGAGAGAGATGATGGTTTTGCTAATTATTATAGTGAAAGTTAGCGATGATGGTGAAGAAAGCTTAGATGGTGACAATGTTGGAGGTTACGATGAAAGGCATTGAAGATAGGGGGAGAAGATTGTTCACACGGTAGCTTTGGTGGTTGTGCTAATGGTGGAATTGATGGCAGTGATGCTCGAAGGTGGTGTTGACGTTGGTGTTGATAGCAAAGGTGCTCGTTGGAGTTTATGTTAGTACTGATAGGGGATGTGTTTGTGGTGGTAAGTGTTGAATGGTGGTGGTGAGTTCGATGGTGGTGTAGCGCCCCTTTTTCTTCCTCTCTCCCGGGGTCAACCCCGTCGGACCGGGCCCCCCCTTCGTTTCCCCCCCCCCCCCGGCCGGACCGGACCCCCCCATTGCCAAGCCTCCCCGCTCGCGTCGCTGCGCTGCCGTCGCGGCGCACGCCACCCCGCACCTCCACCGCCCCTCGCTACGCCTCCCGCACGCCCCCGCCGTCATCATCACCCCGGCCCGACGCCGCCCTTTGCCCGCCGGACCCCTTCTCCCGAGCTCTTCCCAGCCTTTAAAGCCCCACCCCGGTGCCCCCCTTCCCTCCCGTTCTCTCCCCCGAGCAAGTAAGAAGCAAGAAGAAGGAAGAAGAAGAGAGAGTCGACGCCTTACCTCTCTGTTGCCGCCGCCGTCGCCGCCTCCGGTTGCCGCTGCCGCCGAGCCTCCGGTGTCGCCGTCGCCGCCGCTCGTGAGTCCCGCCGCGCGCCGAGCTCCTCTTCTCCTCTCCGGCCACCGCCGCCTCATCTTCCCTCCGCGCGCCGCTTTCTCCTCCTCCTCCGCCGCCGCGCCCCTCTCCTCTCCCCTCGCTCGCCCGAGCGCCTCCTCCTCTTTTCTTCCGCCGGCAGCCGCACCCCTCCTCGCTGGGCGCGCGCGCTTGCCGCTTTGGCTTGAGGCCGTGGGCGGGCGAATTCGGCCATGGTGTTTCTTTGTTTTATTAATTTCTGTGATTTTGTTTCCTTTTCTATTTTAATTTAAAAGTGAGACTTCAAATGTTAATAACTCCCCCATTTCAACTCCAAAAATTGTAAAATAAATTTCTAAAAAATTGTAAATTCAAGATCTTGCTAATGGCATAGGTCTTGTTTAATTTGAAGTTCATTTGTGGTTCATTTGCATTTAATTGCTCTTTTTGCTTGTCCATGTCTTTTTCCGGTACGCTCGTCCGAATAGGATTTGAAGACGCCGGAGATCCCCAAGTTGATCAAGCCCAAGGTTATCAAGATCCTCTAGCCTATATCCCAGGCGAGTCAATACTTTGATCATATTGAGCCTACATTTTATGCAAATTATATTCTTTTAAAATAGCAAATTGCATGATTTAATTCTTTAAACAAATGTATGTTAAAGTTTAAGGTAGTTAAATACCCATTTGATGAATAATTAATTATTATGTCATTCTTGAAAACTTGAATCCCTTAACCATTGTCACCCTAGTAATTATATGGTAATACTAGTTATAGGTCGTACTTAAGCGACATGCTAGTCTTGCTTAAGTACCGGGACACTAAAATGTCCCAATCATCATCTCTTCAAACATGAAAATGGTTTGGGCAGTCATTGGTGGTCCATGATCGAGACAAATGTGGTAATTTGGTTTACTCCTCCAAACCCTAAATTGCTATTACCATGTCCGGCGGTGGTGTGATGGATGGTACAACAGTGGGTGCTAATGTAGCCCAAGGACTGTTGTGTTGTGGTTGGTATGTGGAATGAACCGCTTGGACAACCCTAAGGACTTAATCTTGTCATGACCTCCCGTGTAAAACAAGTGCAACCACAAGTCCAGAAATACAACTGGCTAAATAATTTGTATCCTCGCACGAGTTGCACTGTAGATGTCCTGCGACGCCGTAAGCCTCTGTGGCGAAGGGTGTCGGGGCGCACGACGTAAGTCGTTAAGAGGGCGCAAGAGGGGGTCTAGGTAAGGGTTAACGGATCTAAACAGACGTAACCCTTCGAAGACGAAACCTTAGCGGGTGTAACTAATACTGCTGGATGCATTGTAAAGGCCTTGTGATGATCTCCCCTGATTCACATGTCTACGGAAACGTGTGTACATATCCGGATGATTATCTCTTGTGGGTAAAGTGTACAACCTCTGCAGAGTGTAATAAACTATTCGAATAGCCGTGCCTACGGTCAAAGGCGGACATGGGAACTTAACTTGAGTTAGTTCTATTTCAAAAACTATTGTGGGTGGTATAAAAATGTGGTGGGCTCACCTAGCCCTGAGATTGGATTTTTCCCTGAGTTTCAGACTCAGCGCGGTTAATAATTGGAGGTAGCTCCAATCAAATTAAGCATCAGGTAGAGTTTCCGAGGGAGGGAACCTCTGCTGTTATTAACTATTGCACAACTACTCTCTTTAATAAAATACAATTTGTTAAAACGCTAAGTGCTAGGAATTTGTAATTATGATATTTGAAAATCTTGCTTTAGCAAATAAAAGAACCCGAGCCATCCTTGTTAAGCCTTGCATGTATATTATTGCATTGCGTATTGGCTCGCGAGCACGGAAGTTGTGCTCATCCTCGCTCTCCCCAAAACCTCGAGCGTGAAATCTCGGAGATTACGATTACTACGAGGATCCGTGGTTGGAGGTCCAGGAGACGATGAAGCGTAGTGTAGTCTTTAGTTGTTCTAGTCTCGCCTGATCCGATTGACTCGTCGGTACTTGCGTGCATCCACCGTTATCCAAGCCTTGGTTAATATCGGACGACACGGTTTCCCGATCGCTTGCTGTGGAGAGATGTGCTCTCACCCCCTTTTGCTTCCGTTGTCGCTTCCGTTTTTGAAATGTAATCAATTTGGCCTGTTCGGCCGTATTGTAAAACTCGACCCGACGCGGTCTATGTAAACTCTGTTGTGTTAATTAATGAATTGTATAGTTTTACGCCATGTATGAATTGATTCAGTGATGTATCTGTGAGTGCTAGCTAATGATCCAGGGAATGGCACAGTGTTTCACAGAGGATTCTGGATTAGAAAATCCGGGTCCGACAGGTGGTGATGACGAAGCAGGAGAGTTAGTGATAGCTCCAGTGGAGGCTATGTCGAAGGTGGCTGGGGGCATGTGGGTAGATGAGGAGGTTGAGGTCCAGGCAGCTGGTAAATAGTGAAGATAGATTTGGTGACGCGCCTGGTAGTATTGGTGGTGAGTAACTTTCGGTCTTTGTGATAATATTAGCTATAGAGTCGATGGTATATTTGGTAAAGTCTAGTGATGGTATTGCAATATGTAACAAAATGATCATAATTGTTATCTCATGCCATCTTGAGGAGGAGGGTTGGAGAATTAGTGTTAGGGTTTAATAAGAGTCCAAGTCGTGTGCGAGTTGTGTCAAAGTCGGGTTGTAATATTTAACAATATAAATAAAGGATGTAAAGATCCTGGGGACACACAATCATTCCCGAAGTCCCACAGTTTCATAATCCAATGCTTATTGAAATGATCCACTTGTCTACTCTCTCTATTTAATGAATCTTTTTTTTCCTTGGATGCTCTAGGATGAGGTGCTGATTGCCGGATTTGGTCGCAATGTTAAGGTATCTGGTGTGTCACTGCTAGCACTTTTCAAGGAGAAGAAGCCAGGGTCTTAGGTTGCTTTTGATAGGCAAGGATGGGAAGTAGACTGTCAAGGCTCACGATGTTTGGGAGGAAGGTTGCTTGATATGTTTACAATGTCCCTCATATATAACTTGAGTTGTATTAGCGAGAATTGTTCCTTCTCAACTGTTGCTTTTGTTAACAGTACTGTTAAGGGCTTTGTTTCTTTAATTTGGAGATACTGATATTGCGCTCACTGTGCTAGCTTGAGATTTTTCTCCCCTGTGGTATGTTTATACTATAAATTCCTTCTGCATGTTTATTTGTCGATACTCCACGATGAGCAGTTGTTTTGTTCGATTATTGTAGTACATTTGTCGTTTGATGGACTCCAAAATCAGCTGCTCCTTACTTATCTGTCATCGTACTTTGAAAATTTACCCACACTTGCGCAATGCAAAATTAAGAATTGCATGCTGTGCCTGCCTTTTAAACTTGCTGTCACAAGTTGACAGGGGTCGACAAGTCAAATTCTGGTAATTTCAACAGATAACTCACACAAACATGCGGTTGATGAGAGTAGGGCGAAGCAATTCGCCAGCAAATCTCACTACTCTCACTCTAGTTAGTACTTCGTAGTGCTAGCTACTGGCTTTACCATTCTACTGCTAAGAATATTTACTGAAATTGAAGGCTATACGTTCGTCTGAATTGATGGCATTTCACAAACACAGGACCAAACATCAGCGTTACGGAACACCGATAGTATAAGCGACAAGATATGGTAATCTGGATGTTTCATTAGCAAACTGGATGTTCCACACAGACGATAGCATTAGCAGCTATACATCACTAAGACAAACACTGCTTCCACTAAAAAAAGACAAAACTGCTAGCAAAGCTATTCCATGCATTAAAAGTTAGCGGTCATCCCATAGCTATACTTCTGTACATCCGGTTCATAAACGGTGCAGCCTTATTAAGAAGCATATCCCCAGTCCATACATCTGTCAAAACAAAGAGAGATTATATCCTGAATCAACAACCAGAGAGACAAACTATCAGACAATCATCTTGTTATTATAAGGGCAAGCGTTAAATCTTGATTCGAAGTGACTGAGAATCATCCCAACGTTAACAGGTAACAAAGGCATGCACAGGATTGACCTAGTTGTTGATTACTGAGCACTAACAAAGTCAGCACAATTCCAACACCGAAATTCGTATTTTTATGTAGGACGTAAGAAAACTCACCATCTTGACCTTGTTGGCTGGCTCTGTGAATATGATGAGGTCAATAGCTGTTGAAAAGAAAATGCTACGTCAGATTCTTAGTGAGAGGGCTTATGATGAATCTATTAGTCATAATCCATAATCAGAATGATGCCAGAATACGTGGCATCTAAAGTTATTCTGACGCCAAGAGCAACGTTGGCAGGGGCGGAACTGGGCCTCGGGCCTCTCGGGTAATGGCCCGAGGCCCAGCAAAAACCTGCAGCCAAAACTACTAAATGCCACCATGTACTATGTAGCTTGAGCTAAAATGCCTTGGGCCGGCCCGAGGCCCAGGCGAGCGCTGGCTCCGCCCCTGAACGTTGGAACAGCCAGTTTTATGAGACGATACCTGATACATTTTTGGTCCTTTTTTCAGAAGATAACCGGCACTGTTCAAATTTTCCACAACAGCATATAAATCTGCAACTTGCAAGCTGATCTTATCTGCTAAGCTGTAAATCTCCTGGTAATAGGAAAGTAAGAGAACATGAGGCCAGCCTCAACAATCAAGAAAAACAGATACATACTAAGTCCATTATTCATGCTTTGTTTATGCACAAAAACTGCAAACAAATAAATCAGAAACAAACAATATACTTCTATTTACTGGACAAACCCCATGACAAAAGAACCAGAGTGCTCAAAAAGCAGCTAAGGCAAATTTCTTCGATCGGAGCACTAGAGCAGAATGTAATTGAACTGAAATAGACCATTTTTTCCATGTCAACTGATTTGCCTCGTGTGATTTTGTATAATGCAAACTAACAGACCAAGAGCTCTTTCAACAAAAAGAATTAAGAGGCATAATTGCCACATTGCTTACAGCTAATGAAAAACAATCCTTTTGGTGCAACTCGGATTGCTTGTTTAAGGCACTTAGAAATCTCTTTGCTTCCTTCTGTTGGCTCATCCCACCGCTCCGACCAAAGTCCACGAAACCATGCTCATCAACATATTTGTCATACAAGGATTCTTTCATGATCTCTACAACATCCTGCCACATAACAAAATGCACAATATTAAAATAATGTGCCTCTTCTTTTAGATTGAAATAATGTGCCTCTCGATGTTGTCTAATTGTTCAATTGTGTTTCGTCACTGGACTTGTATTTGCCTGGAAAGGAGCTAAACCCTGCCATAGGCATTAGGCAAGCGGTATGACCACCGTATGATGAGAAATGTTCTAATTTAAAAGTAGAGAAGCAAATAAACACACACAAAAAAAAATCTGCAACATGGACAAAATATGTAGGGTGAAAAAACATGATTTCTCATCTTTTCAAGTTTGATTCAATAATCAACAATGTGTTGAGAATGGAAAATAATGAAAGAACTCAGGATTTCCCAGCAACCATGGATAAGAATCTGAGCAACTTCTGCAGTACTCAAGTATTCGACTTATTTTACCTCAGCATCTTCTGCAGTCACTACATCTCTTAGATCCACCCGAGCACGAGCTTCTGCCAACCTTACAAGGCTTTCCAATTGCCTGGCTGTGATGGGCGTACCATCAGCAGAAGTACTGCGATCTCTCAACAGCAAATAAAACGATCGCAGTTTTTCAGCTGCTGGTTCTGACATGCTTAAAAAGAGGGAAGAAAAGTAAGGGGAAAACACTACAAAAAGGACTGCTCATTGTGTAGCATTTATGTCATTTATGAGTGAAAAGGAACTGACAAGATACCTGGGGGTAACATTGCTTCTTGCATAAGATATATACTTGCGAAGAAGTGGTCCAGCTAATGGAAGGAAATCCTTGTCTTTCTCTGGGTGCAGTCTCAGCCTTGAAGTTAATGAATTTCCACCAACTCCAAGCCCCATACTACCATTACATTGAGGCACTGAGCAAAGTTGCAAATTAACAACAATGGATAGGGTTTCAGTTGTGCAAAAAGGAACTAGAAAGCAGTATGGAATAACCGAATAAGAACCTGTTCTTATCCCCTTGTTGGATGTGAAAGAATCTCCATCATTGGTATGGAGCTGCTTGTAGAAAATAGTGGCTTTGTCTTAGTTAATTAATTAGAAATATATAACCCCCAATGCTTAATCATTCTTACAAACTACAGATATATTGAATTATGTGAGCATATGCTTTATCAGTACTATATACTTGAGAGAGGTGAATAATGAACATGGTTATCAGCCACTTACTGCCATTATGTGGTCTGACACTCTTTTATCTAGCAACTCGTCTGGCTTGTCAAGTAAAATGAAAACTAAGTCAAACCGAGAGAGGAGGGCAGCACTCATCTTTAAATTCTCATTCACTGTTTTTGCTCGGCTGCAGAAAATTGTACATTAAGTTGGAAACAACCCACGAATTTAATACTAGCAGGTAACAGCATTGGAAATTGAGGGAAGCATCTCAAAGAAAAATAAACAAGATGTCATATTCAACAAACTAGTACTGGTACGTCAATATCCACCATATAAGCTGACATGAATCGCAGACAAGTGAAATGAAGAAACGACACCAGAAAATACCCGAGACAGGTCTGTCTTCTTCAGTAGCAGTATATGACCAAGAATTATAAGTGCAAAAAAGAACCTCTCATTCATCAAAATCACCACCAACCAAGAGCACCCGACTATTATAGTGATTGCACACACACTAGCAGTACAGGTAATCAGTATTAATTGAGAAAGAAAAGATAAATGGAGATGACAGATCAAGAATGGCAAGCATTATACAGTAAGTAGGGATGGAAAAGTATCAAGAATGGCAAGCATTACACAGTAAGTAGGGATGGAAAAGTTTATGAAGTAGGAATGGAAAAGATTAACCCACTCGTAATGACCACCAACAGGATTAGCAGCTGCCAGCACAGAGGTACGGGCCGATAAACTTGCCACAAGGCCAGCCTTTGCAACAGATACGCATTGCTGCTCCATGGCTTCCAGTAAAGCCTGAGAAGTGAGAAATGTAATTAGAAACATGATGAGATAGGCTTGGGAACTTTCCCACTGATAAACATTTCATCAAGAAGCTTCTATCATGTGAAAACTAAGAGTAATACCTGATGCTCTGCTGACATTTTATCAAACTCATCGATACAGCATAATCCACGGTCAGCAAGGACCATGGCACCTGTAAGCCAAAGGCTCAATGTTATTTTGATCTCATCACAAGTTCTAAGACATAAAACCCATCAGGACAAAGAGCACTTCGAACAACCAGTTAGATGACAACAAATAACCAAATTAGGTAACTTTTTTCTGATAAAATTCTGCACAGAAAGCTTAAACAATTGTCTGCTTAAGGAACCAAAAAGAAAGAAAATCTGATGCTTACCAGCCTCAAATGCATAATCACGTGTCATAGAATCTTTAACCACAGCAACAGTTAGACCAGCATTCGTGGTTGTATTCCCACATACATATATTCCCCGTGGGGAAACAGCCGCTGCAGTTTGTAGTAGTTGGCTCTTGCCTAGTCCCGGATCACCTGCAATTACAATTAAGCAAGAGTATAATTGCATCCTGAGCAACACTAAAGAAACCCCTAGCAAGATCAAGATGGATGGTAAACTATAAGCAGGGATTACCAACAATAACAACATGAATGTCTCCTCTAACTGGGACCTTGTTTTGATCCATTGAGTGCTTCTGAACACCACCGAAAAGAGCAAGTGTGATACCAGCTGAAATTTGGAAACATTAATTTAGTTATGTCCAGTAATAAAATGCAAGAAAGAAAGAGATGAAATCAGACACTAATGTACTGAAAGGAGTGTTTCTATGCTTTTGCAAAGAAAAGAAGAATGCATAGATCCTAATACAACTGCAGCTACTAATAGCTTGTTCAGTCCATCAACCAATGAATCACTTTAGGGTCTGTGATGCATTCTTTTGAGACAGCCAATGTTCGTGAAATCGGCCAAGGCGGACGCCTAGGCGCTCAGTGCCGGATGGCCGCCGCGACTTGGGCCAAAGTCGGCTGCCTAGGCGGCCCAAGGCAGGCGCTGGACGGCCAGGCAGAGCTAGGCGCGGCGGTGCTAGGAGGCCGACTCAGTGGTTTAGGCGGTCCAAGGAGGCGTGAGGCGAGGCGGTGACGAGAGGGAGACAGAGAAGGGGTCGCGGGGGCAGAGGGGGAACTCAACTTGCGGCAGCTGCGACGACAAGAGGAAGGGGAAAGGAAAGGGGAGGAGGGAGAGGAAGAGGGAAGGGAGCCGGCAATTTCATCATCGTCACCCTCGCCGCTAGGTCGTAGTTGTCGTCGCCGCTGCTGCTGCCGCTAGGTCGTAATCGCCGTCGCATCGTGGTCGTCGAGGAGGAGGCAGACGGCGGCTGGGTTTAGACTTTAGGGCGGCGACGGTGTGTCAGGACCTGAATCTTCAGAGATCCAACATTTGAATTCGGAAGTGCTTGTGGAGAGAACGCAGTGGGGAAAGTTAACTAGGGTTCTAACAAAAATAAAGCTAGAGACTAATATGTTGTCTTTTCGTGTCTTCTCATTACTAGCATCGCTGGTCATATAACCCAACACTGAAGTTACCGCTTGATATTACAGTTCGAATGAGTAAAACAGAGTTCAAAGGTGAAGTTCAGAGATGAAAAAACGAAAACGACAATCCAACTGACGTAACAGTAACTGCGAAGTTCATTCCGAGCCGTTAGATCTTCCTTCAGAACGTCCTTAAACATCCTAGCCTTCCCTCGGCGCTTAAGTGAAGTCGACGAAAAGGTATGTTTGCTGCCGCTTCTTCTCATCTCCTTCTTCGACAGAGTTCGTCCACTCTTCAGACTTCACTGTCTTTCCGGGGACTAACACGGTGGCCTAGCGGCCAGGGGAAAAAAAACGATTTACCGGATGGAACCGGGTTTTGAAAAACCGGCCGAAAGGTTTAAAAGTTGAATTTGAATTTTTGACTTCGTAATATCATTCTTTGGTTGGTTTAGGTTTTTTTGTGCTAGATTACATATTGAAATATGTTCTTTTCACATGTTATCTTTTAGTTGGTTGTTTTTTTACGTTATGAAAGTATGAATCAATTGAATTTGAATACTTGCAATTGCATTGCTTAGTTTGACAGCACATGAGTTGTCCTTTGATTCTTGCACAGTTGAAGGAGCACATGGGTGAGAGCAGGCCAATAGCTAGTTGTCTCCCCCTAACTTTACATTGGATGCTCCTTGCTTTGGTGCTTTTGCTGCTACAGCAGCCCTCTCGTGTCCTTCTTTTGCTTGTTGAGTTGTTGGACAGCAGGAGGGCAATAGCTAGCAGCTAGTGGCAGCAAGCAACACTCTCTTCTCCCCCCTTTTGCTTATTGATTAGCAAAGAAGAAATGGCAGCGGCTAGCGTAGAGGAGGAGTAGCAAAGAAGGCGGCGGCAAAGCAAAGCAGAGGAGAGAGAAGAAGAAGCAGCGGCGGCAAGAAGAAGAGGAGCAAGAAGCGGCAGCAAGAGGAGGAGGACAGGCAGCAGCGGCAGCAAGCAAGGGCTAGGAAGGAAGGTAGCAGCGACAGCAAGAAAGGAATCAAGACAAGCAGTTCGAAACTAATTGCTTAGTGCTTCTTTGTCGTAGATAGGATAAATTTCAAACATTAGTTTATATGGACAGAGATTACAGACATTTTTTTGATAAGGGTTTGTTGGTGGCAAGCAGTTCGAAACTAATTGCTTAATGCTTCTTTGTCGTAGATATGATAAATTTCAAACATTAGTTTATATGGACAGAGATTAGAGACATTTGTTTGATAAGGGTTTGTTGGTTCGACAAAAAAATTTCATGTATCAATGCTTATTGATTACCTGTCCATTATTGTATTTAGTCCATGTTGATATTTGTATATTCAGAGGTTCATTTGTGATTCAACTCGTAGGACCATGATAGCTATACTGAACACATTATGGTATGGATTATAGTAGATGATAGCTATAGAGCAGATCCACCAATCAGTGCAAGTGGTTATCACGTGTAGCCTTCACTATCGATCCAATAGGTTGAAGGTTCGAAGCCTGGCAGACGCCCTTTTTGTCCTATTTCTGCGAGGTGTTACGGAGGAGCTTGGGTCGACCCGGGTTAACTTGGTCGGTTCGCAACAAAATCGAGCGGTCCAACCTGGTTTCCTCTGGTTCAAGCCAGGCCAAATGCAGAAATGATCCGACGATACCACCCAAACCGGCCAGGGCCTTGGGTCCGGTTTTTCCCGGTTAGACCGCTGGGCCGATCCAAGTCTGATAGGTATGGAAATAATAGGAATCAATAGGTTTCACAAAACCATTTCTTTCCAATGTTAGGACAACTCAGTGCAAACTAAATTGCAAATCTTTAACCACATTAAATATCAGGCAGAAATACCTGGTAATTGAAGGATAATACCATTAGGATAAAAAAAAATAGCTTATTTGGACAGAAAAGTACCTTTTACAAGTTCATGTCCATAGATGGAGGGGCAAAAGGATTGAAGTATTTGACGAAATACATCAGCACCATGTTCTGCTTTATATTTGAAAATGAAATCAAGATTCCCATCGGTAAAACCTTCTAAAACAAAAGATCCACTATCCCGAAAATGAATTTTAGCAGAACTTGCATCTGAATTTTCTGAAATAGCATGGGCCTTCGAGTTTATTACTGAAATTGCTTCCAAGTACAAGTAGTATAAACCCTGGTTCCTGCTTTTGGACTTCCCTGGAGATATTAATGAAAGTATATATCTATATTAAAAAAATAACAAAGTACGCATGTTCCGAATTACAATGAAGAATATTTTGAAGAAAAAAAATCTCAGACTAACATGATTTCTCTGCTTGCATTAGCATCAGAAAGGACCAAACAGGAGATAAGGGTACACAATTACACATAATAAATCTTTTGCTCTCTCCATTATCCTATAAAGAAACCTTGAGTCTTACGTTCAAGGAACTCATAGAAAGAGGAGATATCTAACAAAGAGAGAATGTTTTGGCTAGTTACAGAAATATAAAATGAGAGGAGATTATAAAGATACATTTATGTTGCCAAATATAGCAGGAGATAGTTATGTCATAAGAGTGTTATGCGCACAGTGCACGGTTGGGTAAGGGTCCAAGGACCAAGGGTAGAGCGATCACCCTCGATTAGCTGGTCGGGGGATACTCCCCCATGCTGTACATCAAGGCTCTGAGGCCTGGATGAAGAAGAGAGAGACTAGGGACTTTCCTTTTATTTCTTGCTTAAGCTTTCACGAGACGAGGTCTCCCTTTAGATAGTTAATAGAGCCTCCCTAACACATGACACAATATGCAGGAATGCTGCTACTGTGCGCCGACCTGGCTTGGCCCATGTCCACAACAAAGAGTAACATGCACCATGATAGTGCTTTTCAGTTATCATGGACTACTTATGCCAAGTAGTCCATAATGCACTAGAACTAGACAACAATCCAAATTAATGAACAAGTGAAACAAAAGATTGACAACATTTGTGCATCTAAAGGTGTTGTAAACAATTCGTGGCATCTACAGATTAACAATTTTTGACAAAGTAGACTCAAGCTTTGAAGCTAATATATGAAACAGCGTATCAAGAAAGTTCAGAAAAGAACAATGCAAAAACAATATACTAGATTCTTTGAAATTGTACCTCCTCCAACATCCATATAGTTGTTCAATACTTTGACAATTCCAGTTACCGTTACAATCTCTCCAGGGATGCAACAATCTACAAGATCTTCTGTTAGTTCACACTCTATAGTTCGTGGGACTCGACCTTCTTCATGATTTTCAGCACTAGCAAGCTCTTGTATCCTGGATTGGAAAATAAGAAAAGCAAAGCCTTTAGCGTTATAAGTGGAGAATAGTGTAGATGAGTTTATTTATCGCTTGCCTTATTTTCTGAAAATCCATCAACTTTGCAGTAGATCTCATCGGCGTGAAGGTTTTGCTCTTGCATCCAAGAATTTTGCAGGATACTGGATGTGAAAATTTCCCATCACAAAACACACGGGGGAAGCTTGTGGCACACTTCATGCATTGGAAATCTAGCTGCAGAACTAAAGGTTTCACAGTGCTGACTTTTACAACAGTACCACACACTGTCACGAGTTTCTCTGCCAAATGAATCTACAAGTCAGTACTTTATTTATATGCACACGAACATGCAAAACACAAGGATAAAGACAGAAAGTTATTTACTAATATAGGCCGCTTTTAAATTCTTCAAAGCAATTATCATCTCAGTGTGGTTGTAAAGTCTGATATTGATCTTGTTGATCTCATCCAACTGGAAGTCCTTGCTCGAGCACATAGCCTGAAAAAAATATCGAGAACCGATATACAGTGAATGAAACATTGAAGCACAACTGCACAAGTAACAGTACCAGTAAATTTTAACATCAATAGAAACACCAACCAGATGAACTGCAGCTCCCATGCAAAGCAAGGCTTCTTTTGGATTTTCCTCGAGAGCAGGAACGAACTTGGTAACTGCTCCCATAAACAACTTCCGAAGCTGCTGGAAATCAATTGGAAGGAAGAAGACAATACCGTCATCTTCAACCTGTGCATGTAGTTGTAAGTAGTAACCACATGAATCACAGAGGGGTAAATTCTTCCATTTATAATTTTGTGTATTTTTATGTATTTTAAAGACAAAAGGACACCACGACAAAATGCATGTAAATATGCTCCATGTGATTAGTAATTTATTGTCTGGGTACATGATCCTATGATTACATTTAATTAGAACCTTTACATTTCATATTTATATGGTAGCATGAAATTGGAGTATGCATAACATTATGGTACTAACAAACCAAGAATTGAGGAAACAAAGTGAAAGGCAAACTATCAAACTTCTTTATAAAATTTTTGGGTTCCCTATTTCTTTTCTTTCTTTCTTTTTCTGAGAAGAGATTGTTCCCCTATTCTGATTACAGCCCTGCAAACCACTAGCTCGTCTACCAGGGACCAGCAGCACATTTGCGGACCTTAATCCTGAAAAAATGTGGAACCAAATCCGTGCCCTAAATTTTGAGGTCTTTCGAATCAGATAAGTAAATTAGTGCCCAAAAAACAAATAACATGAACTAATGCACATGTACCGTCATAACAGTAAGGAACCACATGCATTTTACTAACTATGACTCCCAATAAAATAGATGGCAATAAGGCACTAAAAAGGCTGAAACTAAACAGACATTGAGCATCGAGCCTGCAAGCATTTTAAGTTTCTAACGAACTAGGATCCCAAAATCCAAATAATTCGGTAATAGCTTACACAAGCTTAAACGCTTCCTTTTAAAAAAATGTTAGTTGCCACTTCAAGAACATTTCGACCGACGCGTCAATCGCTAAAATTATTTGCATTTCCCCAGTAAACATTCACGACAAACACCTACCACTCACATGAACCAATCTTCTAAAACCCTGGACATTTTTCCGTGTCCACCACACATGCCAACAACCGATCACACACGAACCGCGACCTTTGCACCGCACCCGAGTGCGGAACCCTAGCATCGCATCGCATCGCACCGCCGTGAGAAGTGCTCCAAAGGAGGCGCTATATGGGAAATGGAGGGCCGCGCTTACACGTGAGAGGAGGTGGCTCCCCTCCTGGGAGGAGAAGAACTTAGCCAGGTCAGCGGCGAGGCTGGCCTTGGGGCCGGCCGCCGAGAGCTCGGTCTCCTCGGGGAAGTACCTCGGCCAGACCTCCTCGAGCCTCGCGTCTGCCGTGGCGACGTCCATGGGGCGGCCACCGGATCCGCCCTTCTGGCTGTCGGCGTACATGTCTCCGGAGGTCTCGGGACTTCTGTTATCTGGCGAGTTGCGGGCTTGCGGCGGCGGCGGTGGCGGGAGGCGAGGCCTCACAGGCGGGCGGAACACAAATTTTTTTTGCGGGGTTTTGCGCAGTGGCCGCGGGGAACCGGGAAAAGAGGAGCTGGTTGGGCGCTTATGCTATATGCCACGGGCGGCATAGTCAAATGGAAAAAAATATATATATAGGATCTAGTCCATAACTCTATTGATGTGAATCAATTTCACTGTATGATATATGTTTTTTTACGAATCTCAAAGCGTGAAGTGGTAGTCTTTAGTATTCAATTCGTGAAAATTCACACCAGTGATTTATGAGGCTGTGCGCTTTGAGATTCGTAAAAGAACACGTGTTACATGATGGAGTTGATCAACATCAATGAAATTGTAGACCAGGTCCTATAGAATTTTTTTTCTAGCCAAATGGGTCATGCCTTGTTGGACATGTTCCGTCCGATTAGGGGACTGATCTCCTCTGCCATTAGATTGGTAATGACAGAGAGCTATAGGGTCATGACATTCGACGGATCCGAGAAGAATGTTTCAGATCAATCGCTATAGTGATGATATAGTATTTGCAAATAGTGCTAATGCTTTAGTGTTTTTGCTCGTTGCTGCAATGGTTCAAACCATAACATTACTGCACAATGTTGGATGATACGTTTCTCAATTAGACACGATCTATTTAACCATCTCTAACGCAAACCGCCGTCCATCTACGGCCCACAATCTACGCAGCCAGCCCGCCACGGCCATACAAAGTGCGCACCCTGCTCGAAAACAGCTTTAGCAACCCACGCAGCCACAGCAACCACGATTGATGCAGTATCAAGCAAAGGCTTTGTTTTTTTTTTGTTTTTTTTTTTCTTTCATTTTTTCAGTGAGTTGCATATTCTTTGTCGGATGTTGTAGGTTTTTTTTTACTCGTGTCATTTTTCCACCATTATTTTATTAATATTTTGTTATTTTGTTCGATTAATTGCTTTCATTTGTTTGACCGATATTTTTCATTAGTTCCGCTAAGAGTTTTTCAATTGGTCCATCAATAGTTTTGAATTTGTTCTACGAGAATGTTTAATTTATTCCACTATTTTTTTTTTATTTTCTCTGAACATAGTCAATAAACTGTTGAGACATCGTCGATGTACATTTGTAATATTGAAACCAAACTCGTAGAACATTGGTCATCCTCCCTTTGATCTTTAATGCATGGAATATCGAAACCAAATATATGGAACATTTCATTTTACTTGTTGGAACATCCAACACCCACTCTATTCATCTCCCTTACCCCGATTCAAAAGATGTGCGCTTGAACAGCGCCATGAACAAATAGACATTGGGAAATAATGCATGGAATGTTTTATTTTATCTAATGGGACATATGTCTAATGATATTATTTAATAACTCTAAATATATGTAAACGGGGTCTAGTTTTTAAGACCTCGTCGTAAAAAACACCCTGGTTCGGACAGACAGTGAATCGACACTTGGTTCAAAAATATGATCGTTCGATATTTTTTTTTTTTTTGGATTGCGAAAAAAGGCACCTTAAATTCCATGCGCTGAGTTGGGCCAAACGGCTGGGAGGTGGGTGGCGCGCTGTTTTCGCACGTGGCCAGACACGCGTGGTGGGTGTGCCTCAATGTCTATGACAGACAGAGGGCCGGTGCCTACGAGTCAAGGGTGGAGAGTGGAATTCCATTAAGATGGCTTAGCCTAAGAGACTAACCGGTCAATCCCAATAGTGACTAGTGACAAACAGGGGGCTGGTGCCTACGAATCGAGGGCGAAGAGTGGGATTCCATTAATACGGCTTAGCCCAAGAGACTAACCTGTCGATCTCAATAGTACTAGTGACAGACAGGGGGCCCGGTGCCTACGAGTCAAGGGCGAAGAGTGGGATTCCATTAAGGCGGTTTAGTCCAAGAGACTAACCGGCCGATCTCAATAGTGACTAGTGAGACGAATAAAAACAAGTCGGGATGGACCACACTGGACTGAAGTTAGATGGGTAGCAAGCCTCGCATCCTTGCACAAACCCAATGGGCTCGGACTGGGCCATGTTTGCTATTATTTTTCGCAAAAAAAGTGGAGCATAAGGAAATAGAGAAAAGTGTTAATGTTTTTTCTTTTACGATTACAAAGAAGACGTGCCTGCGCTGACGAGCACACAGCACCACCGCTCACACACGCGAGTACGCTCCCTTAACACGCTTAAATTGACTATGGGTATCATGGGGATATGCTCATGATCTTATGATGATGTAACAATTGGCAATGACGTTGAAGGTTTGCGGAAACAAGCGCCGCAAAGTTCGAGTTCGTCGGGCCTCAGCGTCCGACCGCCATGGTGGCGATCCGACCGCCGCGTTCTCGTGGTTTATCGGGTGAACTAGCTAGCGGTCCGATCGGCCAGCGTGATGCGGCCGACTGCCATCACGAGCGGTCGACCGCCATGTAAATTGTGTTGAATTTGAGGTGGGCCAAAAATAGAGGTGTAGGTAAGAGGAGGTTCTCGCTCTTGGTCCCATAATTTTGGAGCCTCTGCAAAAGTTATATTCGTTTGAAATTTCCGAGAGGTTACGGATTTGAGTTGAAATTTTGGCTAAGTCATGGATGGCGGTCGACCAAGATTTGGCTAGCGGCCCGACCGTAGGGAGCGTCCGCCGGCCATGGTGGCGGTCGACCGGTTTTCACTTGTTTAAATCGGCCGTGTGGCGGCGATGGTTGTTCGTTAGGTCAATCTCATGGGTTTGGTGCATATGTGTTGCATGATGCATGTTTTGACTAACGAGGTCAAGTTGTGAAGAATTTATTTCGCTTCGATTTGCTTGTCTATTGTTGTGCAAAGTTGCTTGGTGGTCAACGACGGTCAACGGCGAGGATGATCGGACTAGGCTTGGATAGCCGAGATTCGTAACGATCGACGATGCGGGTGAAGTTATTGGACTCAAGTATGGTGCAAGATGGACAAAGGTGACCGAACGCAGGCGGTTCGGCGACGGTTGGATCAAGCGGCGTGGGGTGGCCTGCAAGTGCCATGGTGGTTTCGGTGGAGCCGGATGGGAGAGACTTGCCGACATGATGAGAGCTGTTGGATCAACCTACACGTGGCGGAGCAAGCGAGTGCTTCGCGCAATCTGGACTCGGTCTTCGGAGAAGGATCGAGAAGGGGTATTTTGGTAATTTTACCAAATACCGCCTTGGTTACCTTTTGCGTGCGTGTGTGACCCGTTTGTGTTGGGCCTTAACGGGAGCCCATTATGGAAACTCTTTTAGAAGGTCTAGGCCTCCACTATAAATAGAGGAGGGAGGTGGCTGCACCCCCTCAACCCTTTCATTGTGATTGAAACCCTAGTTTGCTTAGGGAGAAGAGTGGTGGAGGTTAGGGTTCTAGAGAGTTTTGATTTGATTTCGTGCTCATGTCTTGAGCTTTGTCCTCCATTGATGGAGTGGCTTTAAACCAGCACCATATCAAATCAATCCAAGAAAGTTCTCTCAAAGATGAGTTCATTTGCTTTCTTTCTCTCTATTTGGTGATTTTGAGTCTTTCTTTGATCCGCGAGTTTTTAGTTGGTTTCTTGCTGTGATCTAACTTGCTGCAACATGTGGGAACCCATCTGAGATCATCTTGATCATCAATCACCCACGAGCAAGTTTCTAGATCATATTTCGTTCTTGACTCGGTTTTTGAACCACCTTCACTCAAATGGAAAAAGGTCTGAACTTTGGCAAGGATCTTCACTATCGTTGCTTGGAATAGGTTCCTGACATCCTTGAGAAGGTGTGTGTCAAGTTTCATGAGGTTTGGACGCACGAATCAAAAGTTAGCTCAATTTGCGTTTTGGTTTTTCGTGTTGATTTCACTGTTCATTGCACTAGAGGTCTGACCGCCCGAGAGAGAGGTCCGACCGCTCGGAGAGGTCTGACCGCTAGACCAACCGGTCTGACCGCCCCCGTGAGAGGTCAGACCGCCTGAGATTTGGTGTTTTGGTTTTGTGTTGATTTTGCTTCGGGGTTTTGAGTGGATTCAATACAAGTCTTCCGCTGTGCTTGATTGATTGATTTTCATAGCTTTCATAGCTATTGGAGTGAGATTCGTATTGAATCTAATTAGGGAGAAAAGGATATCGTGCTCCTATTCACCCCCCCCTCTAATCGCCTTTTCGGTCCAACATTGACAAAGAACAGAGATAAATACGTGATTTCACTAAGTTCCCACTGAAACACACTCACATGTGCATAAATGTAGGCACTAGAATTTGAATATGGTGGGTGGAGTCGTGGGTGCACGACTCCACCCACTCCACCCACCAAGAGGTGGTTTTTTTAAAAAAAAAGTGTTAATATCTAGATGACTGTGGAATCCATGTTATTTCAAACAACAACACAAATAAAATAGATTATTGATATAATCTTTTTTTCATACTTATGTGTCATCTATGGCTTCCAAAGAGGCGTCAAGTCCACTACATCATAAACCCAACAAACACAACAAGATAACAAAACCCCTCCGTTTTCAAATAACTGATAGGCTTGTACTGTTCTAACTTTGATAGTTATTTTTTAACAATTTATACGTAAACACACAAATATACAACACCATTAAATTACTTTGATAACAAATCTAGTAATACTATTTTTCATTTTAGAAGCTAAATATCTAAAAAAACTCATTATTGGTCAAAGTTTGAACAGTGAAAGTCCAAAGTGGCAGTAATTTGGAAACGGGTGTAGTAAAAAACAGCCGAAGAAATCCCATTCTTCCTTAACAACGAAGACTCGCCGTCTATCATCCCTCCACGTAATTTGCAATTACAACAAAAGAGGCTCCAAGTAATCCTGTACCAAGTTTCTTCTTCTTTTCCTCTTTTTCTCCCTTTCTTATTCATTTTTTCATGGAGTACCAGGTAAGCTTACTAGCCAATGGGCAATGCAATTCAGGCCGATCGCCTCCTTAATTACACGGCCCAAACAACTAAACCATGACCTATCACGAATGGGGCAAAGTGACACAAGTTTGACTATCTTCAATGTTGTATTTTAGCTGGTTCAAATGACAAGAAAGAATGCATTGAATCGATTTAATATATTGGAGGGGTCGATTTCAAAAAAAAAAATTACATGGAACCAGACTCTACTTAGGAGTCGATTCAAAGCATTAAATAACTACATAGGAGAGAGTGCGGTTGAGAGATGATATTATTATTTAGTAGTTTTTTTTAATGTAACGTTGGTACATATTTTGAGTTGTGTAGCGATATAGAATTGAGTAGGTTACATAAATGTAGCTGTCGACGATCAAGACGTCGATCTTACGAAAAGAAAAGGAGAAAGTGACGTGAGAAATCTAAGAAAATAATGGGACTGCTATTTTATTAATATGAACTGGGTTTTACAGAATATGATCTGAGAACACTACTTGTTCCCTTACAACCTCAAACTTATCCCACGAATCTACGGCTTGTGCTTTAGTCTGATGGCTATGTCCTGTCTTCCTCTCTCCCCTTGATTCGTCCAGGTTCCATCTTTAAATAGCCCTCGAAGAGGTGGCAGTTACTTCCGGAGAAGACGTCTGATGTGAAGCGTTGCGTCTGGTCGGAGTCAAGTGACGGTTGATAAAGGATCAACCGTTCGACGGTTATATGTCTATGAGACATATAACCGCATGGAGGTTGTTTGTCAGTGTGTCTGGATAAGAAACGCCGTATGGTGTGGAATATGCACGTGCTCCATTCGTCATACGGTAAAGAATATACTTGGAATCGGCCAAGTATCGTTCATACCTTTTACGAGCGATTCTCCGGTCTGAGCTAGGCTTAGGCCTTCGTCCCAGTGGTACCCATTATGTAACCTCTGGAATCTCTACGACCGGTGAGGTCGTGTACTCGTGGGTTACGACCACGAAGACGTATGGTCTTTATATATTAAAAATAATATATAGAGGTTTTAATCCTCGTCGGCTAGCCCCGAACTTTAAATGAATAGGTCGTGTGAACACTTTTCTTCCAAGAAATCGATCGGCCGACGCTCATTTAAATGCAAGGGCATTTGAAGCGGTTTGTATTCACTTTAAAGTTGAGAACTTTGCCTTGGGAATTGAAGAGTTTTTG
The DNA here is from genome assembly GCA_036346255.1 of Ampelocalamus luodianensis. Lineage (NCBI taxonomy): Eukaryota > Viridiplantae > Streptophyta > Magnoliopsida > Poales > Poaceae > Ampelocalamus > Ampelocalamus luodianensis. The sequence goes on from CM070626.1 coordinate 11,684,725, forward strand.
TGTCCGTTGGACTTTTTTGGGTAACTTCTTATTGTGGTTAGAAATTCCGAAGCTTATAAAACCCCTTTGTAGACTTAGGGTTTTTTCACTTCCTGCTTTCCTTCTTCATCTCCCGAGTAAAAAACTGCTTCCGACCTCCTTTTCTTTCCCCACCCAAAAGAAATATGATCATGTCGGACCAAATCACCAACTGGTCGGTTTCCAACTTGAGTGAGAATAAATTAGAGAACTTGGAGAAGATCGGGATGCTTCCCAACAGGGATCTGATTTCTTGGAGATCCACGGTTGGGGAATATTCCCCGGGTAGTGAAGATGGAGAAATTCCTGTTTTTCTTGCATATGTTGAATGCGGATTTAGGCTACCAATTCACTCCTTCCTTCCCAAAGTTTTGGAGTATTATGGAGTTGAATTGGTGAATCTTGCTCTCAATGCTATCGCCAATCTCAGCATTTTTATTTATCTCTGTGAAGCGTACTTGGGGATTCCAGCAGATTTGGATCTATTCAGGTACTACTACAGGATGACAAAGTCTGGGAAGACGATTGAGACGCCTAGAGAGTGCACCTTGCGCCTCCATGACGGAAAAACCGATGAGTACATATTTATGTACTCGAAATCTTCGTGGTCGTCGTGGAAAAAGAGCTGGTTCTATATGAAGATCACGAAGCAAAACAACCTTTATTATTCAGGTAAGAAGGCGGTCGAGAATCCGAGATGGCGCTCCTCTACAGAAAAAGAGGAAAAAAAAATAAAGAAATGGACTGAAGCAATCAAGCTTCTTAGTGTCAAGGGTCTAACATCTTGGCATGTAGTGAAGGATTTTTCCACGCGCCGGGTTAGTCCTTTGAAGGCCCGAGCACACCGGATGCTCTGGTATATTTGTCGTGACGATACGACCAAAGATTCCAAAGACGGTAAGCCATGAATGATTCCGACCAGTTTACCTATCATAATTGATTATTTTCGTATCCTTAAATTTTTTATTTTACCTTTACAACTCTATCTTCTGATGAGATTAGAGGCCGGATCAAAATGATCTGCGCCGGAGAGCCTGGCGGCAAGGCTAGTTTCCCCCGGATCTTAGCGGCTGTTTCCGCTTAAGAGATGATTGAAAGACTTAAGGTAAGAACATCAACCGTTTTTTGTTATCGTACGTATTATTTCTTATCGGTATACCATAAATCCTTTTTGATGTGTAGTCGGTTGGGTTGAGGATCAATAAGGTCACTGAAAGATGTGAGCCAATTGATGATCCGACCACCCCTTCGACTATACAGGATGTCAACCTTCCAAAGGTAAGAGACCGAACATAAATAATATTTTAGATAAGTGATGTTCATCACCTAATTATCTTTGATGATATATTAGGCAGTTGTCATACCTTCCAAAGAAGGTAATCAAGACCTACCGGTACTCATCGAGGTTATGTTTTGGAGGTCGACGAATCTACATCTACTGATCCGGCGATCAGGGACCTCGACCAAATGGTCACGGATATCGCTTCTAATTTCCGATCAGTGGATGTGCAAGATCTAGTCAACCCTACCGGTTTAGAACTGGTGAAATCGGTTGAAAAGAAGAGGAAGACCAGCGCAACGGACTTTGCTTCGATGTGTTACAAGGGTAAATTCAAAAAATCGACCAGGTATATATATTAAATGAAGAGGTCGTATATATACATACCTTGGATCTTCCTTACCTTCTCATTTTTTTTGTAGATCTTCTGGTGTTCCAGTCGTGTCCGACCAGAGCACTCCTCAGGAAAAGGTTTCTGGGGAAGAGGTGGTCGTGGAGGTTCCTGATCAGGATACTCCTAAAACTAAAACTACCGAGGATGAGGTAGTAAAAGAAGCCTCCGAGCAGGTTTCAGCATCTGCTCAGGATCCTCTAGTAATCCTTACTCCTTCTCCGGAGGTAGTCATCTCCAAAGATCTTCAATAGGTTCCACCCCCTCCTGGAAATGCTTCTCAGGTTAACAAATTCCCTTTTTCTCCCCGATTTATCGAGGATAAGGAACTTGATGAAGCCTGGGGAAAGATATCGGACCATCAAGCTGAGATTGGTCCAGATACAATTTTTTCCGAATATAATGACATGGCAATTCGGGTAAGTATTCCATGACCATCCTTACAACTCTTTCTTTTGAAGTTTCTTTGAAAACTTATGAAAGAAAGGGATTTTGTTTTTGTAGCACATGGTCTGGATAAGAAACGTCGTATGGTATGGAATATGCACGTGCTCCATTCGTCATACGATAAAGAATATACTTGGAATCAGTTTCAAGTATCAGTTCATACCTTTTTACGAGCAGTTCTCCTGGTCGGGAGCTAGGCTTAGGCTTTCGTCCGACCAGGGTACCCATTATGTAACCTTTGGAATCTCTACGACCAGTGAGGTCGTGTACCTCAGGGGTTACGACCACAAAGACGTATGGTCTTTTATATATTAAAAATATTATATATAGGTTTTAATCCTCGTCAGTAGTCGAACTGTGTAGTACATATTTTGAGTTCTGTAGCGACATAGAATCGAGTATGATACATAAATATAGTCGAACTGTGTACTATATATTTTGAGTTGTGTAGCGACATAGAATTACGACAATAGCGACATAGAATTGAGTATGGCGCTGGTTGACCGCTGTAGTAATATAATTAATGCAGGAATTATCTTTTAAACTAGGAGAATTGCATGACACATTTTTAAATTGTGAGAAAAACACAGAGTAGCTGATTAGGTCGAAAGAGCAATGAGAATATTTGTGCGCGTTATTATTTTGTTAGTGCGCTGTTATTATTGTGTTAGTGCGCGGTCAATATCTTGTTAGTGCCGAAAATACCATTTAAACTAGGAAAATAGAATGACATATATTAAATTTGTAAAGAAAATTCGTAGTTACTACATAGGCTATGTAAAAAAGCATGAAAAAATATGAACTTTGTTTTTTGCTGCATTTTCAGGTATAGCAGACGCGAGTCACTACGAGTTGCTTGACCTAGTGATTGACACGCGTCACCGTAGCCGCCTCAGTACCGTGCTCCCCCCAGAAGGTGAGGCGCCGATAGAGCTTGGGGCGTTTCGTTTACTCACCCCCATCAGGGCATGGAGGCTGCACCGAGACTGGATTCCGAGGTACGTGAAGTTGTGACCTTCATGCACTCAATCGCGATCTGAATATTTTGCGTTGACTCATGTTTGTTCTTAATCGTTTGGACGCAGGTTGAGAGCGGCAGGCCTTCTTCCACTAGCGAGGATGGTGTAACATCCTAAGGTTATGTTACCAAAATTAAAATAAAATAATTATTTTATTAAATTTTCTGAAATTTGATAGAGTTTCATTGCTTTATTTGAAGTTTTGCAATTTTAAAAGTCAAAATTTAAAATAAATTTGAAGTTCTTGAAGTCTCATTTGGTTTTATCTAAAAAATAAAATTTTAATTAATTTCTAGAATTTTCTGCTTTTTTAAAAGCTTTTTCCTAAATAATTTAAAGCCAAAACAAATTTATTTGCAAAATTAAAAGCCAACTTTAAGTGGGAAATAATTTTATTAAGTCCAAAATAAGTATGAGAATTTCTGTGAATTTTATCATATTTTTTGGATTTTATTTGCTATTTCTAAAAAGCCAAAAGGAATTAACTGATTATTTAAAATCGCAAATCATTTAAAATCCGGAAATGCCTTTTGGGCCGAAACTCCCTCCGGCCCACTCCTTCCCACCGCGCCTCCGGCCCAATCGCCCGCCCGATTTCTCTCTCTCTCACTCCCGCCCCACCCGCCGCCGCCACCACGCCACGCCGTGTGGTCCCGCCACCCCTTTCTTCTTCCCCCGCTTCTTCTTCCTCTCGCGCCCGAGCCGGCCATCATTTCCGCGCGCACGGAGCTTCACAACCGCCGCCTCCCACTACCCCGCGTCCCCCGCGTTCGCGCGCACGACCCGGAGCCCCTAACCGCCTCCACCCCCCACCTTCTCCTCTTCTCTTCGTGCCCACGAGCTCTAACCGCCGCCGCCGATCCCGCGCGCACGATCTACTCCTCCGGCCACTCCCGGCCCCTATAAAAGGGAGCACGGTGAGCCCCTCTCCCTCCTCATCTCCTCCCCGTCACTCACTCTTCCTCTCCCCCTCTGAGGTCGCCGCAATCGGCGTTTTCCCGCCGCTGGCCGCCACCTCTTCCGTCGCCTCCGCCGCCGCCGCCGTGTCCACGCCGCCACCACCATTGGCATCGTCATGCCTTCGCGGTCCCGGTGCGCACCTCGCCCTCGTCGGAGCACCACGGGAGCACCTCCGTCGCCGGAGCCCGAACCACGCCGCCGCTTCTTCCACGCTGCCGGCCGCCTCCGTCCCCCTCCGGCCACCTGGGTGAGCGCACCATGCTCCTTGCACTCCCCTCTCCCTTCGCACTCTCCGGCCGTCGCCGGAGCCTCTATCGCCGGCGACCCTTGGTCCCAGTGCCCGCGCCGCTCCGTGCTCACGTGGCACCGCACGCAGCGCCACCATGTCACCACGCGGGCGCCACCTCAGCACTCTCGCCTACGTGGCATGCCTACGTGTCACCAGCGTGGCACGGTCCACCCCTACCGGAGTTCCAAAACTCGGTGGGCTGGGTTCACCATGAGCCGAGTCACCGACGCTTGGGGCCCGCATGTCAGAATTTATTTTAATTCTTTTTATTTCGGAAATTTGTGCGCTGATGTCAGCGTTGCGCAATAATCTATTTTTCCTTTAGAAAAATAAATCGGAAAATCTAATAAAATCAGAAATTAGGTTTTAAAAAGGATTCAAACTTCAAAAATTCATATCTTTTGAATCCCAACTCCAAATTGGGTGTTTCAAATTGCAAAATTTGTATAAAATCATTATCTAGCCAACCACATCAAAATTATTTAATTTTGAGTTCATTTGATCACAAATTTCTTTAAACCCTAAATTTATCATTTCATGTAATTTCAAACTTCAAAAGCTTATATCTTTTGCATCCAAACTCCGTTTGAGCCCATTCAAATTTCTAAATTTGTCTAAATTCAAGATCTAGCTAACTAAACCAAAATTATTTAATTTGGAGTTCATTTAATTTGTTATTTGAATTTTGTTTGAATTTGGCTTATTTCGCGATTAGATTTCGTCGACTTCGGAGAGTCAGATTTCGACGCCGTTTGAAGAGCTCGTAAGAGGATTGATTTTGACTGTATGATCATCGTGATTGTACACATAGACTACCTGGAGGAAGTGCTTGTGAGTACTAGGTGACCTGTTAAGAAAAACAACATCACCTCAGTATCAGTTGATCTGTTCACCTCAAGCGAGGCAAGTTACATTCTTGATCATATTTGCACCCATTATTTAAAATTATTTAAATTCTGTTTCAAATTATTACTGCATGCTTAATTATATTCAAGTATTTAAATTCCTGTTTTTAAATTTATAGTGATGCTTAAAATCCTTTGTATGACCAATTTTGGTAATTGAAACAAGCATATTGTCACCCTAGATAAAAACCTAGTTGATACAATAGTATGGACTAGGATCATTTGGAAAATATTGTGCTTAGCCATGCTTATAGATCACATATGTTTCATTTGGGGAATTTCAGCCAAAAGTCAAATTTGTTTAAATTGTACCCTTGGCATTGGTGTGTCATGGGAGTTTTACAAATGCTTGAAAACTAAAATAAAATGATGGTTTGGACTTGGGCGAAATGGTTGTCCGTGGGTGCAGTTTATGCACGTGCTCAACCTGTAGGTTGAGGCCCGTGGTTCTATTGGTTGTCGACACAGTCGCTTAAGGATCGGTCTTCGAGCCGCATCTTGCTAAGCCACATCGTACCACCACATGTCTTGTATGGGCAGGACCTGGCTGATTAATTTGCAAAGCTCCACCATGGTCGTTCCTATTGATGAGGTGGGTAGTCTTTCATGACTTTTGTTAGTCCCACCTAGCGCAAGAGGGGGCCTGAACCCTGCGGACGGGTAGTTCAACGGGGGTGAAACCTTAGCGAGGGAAGACTATGGTGGAATGGCGCATTGTAAAGGCCTTGACACGAGCTCTAGACTGCTTACCTAAGGTAGTGAGCGGTGGTATCGACGGATGCCAAACAACTAGAGAATTCATGTCTTGTGGGTAAAGTTATACAACCTCTGCAGAGTGTTAAACTATTCGAATAGCCGTGTCTGCGGTCATGGACATGCTGGCAAAGCCACTCAAAGTTAGACTTCGATTTGAAAATATTTTTTTGTAAAACAGTTTTGACATGGATGGGTGTCCATGAGAAAAGTTATGGGTTGAAGCCCCGGGTTGGTGCCCGTGTTTTTGTTGGTGTTAGGTTGGTGCCTACACTATCGTTATCAATTCAAGATCAATTTCAGATTTTATAAAACTTGAGCTTTTGAACTTAGTATGGTATTTAATGTCAAATGTTGTTTTTGCACAAATAACCCTATAAGCCATCCTACGTTACATCCATTTATGCATGTCATTCTGTTATTTTGACGGGTGTAACTTGCGAGCACGGAAGTTGTGCTCATTCTTGCTTAATGCAAACAAATGTCAGAGGAGAAGAACTTCACTTTAGGTGTGGATCATGACGACTAGGCCGCTACCCTATCGATTGCTCGTGGCGCATTGTCGACCCTACTACTTCTTCATCGTCTTCCGTGTTTATTTAATGTTGCCCTGTAAGGCTATCTTGTAATCAACTCTGTTGTTTATTAATAAATTTTAGCGTTTATGGTTGTGTTATCACACTTGTTTACTGTGTAAGCTAGCCACTGATCATGGGACTAGTTCGCTTATGCACGTAAGATCCGGATGTTAATCCCGGTCTTACGATGGTGGAGGCGACGTGGGAGGACGGCAGATGATCGCGTCGGGTCGACGCTCAGGCGTTTTCCATACGACCGGACCCTGCTAACGGCGTTAGTTGACCGCTGGAGGCCAGAGACCCACACGTTCCACCTCCCGTGCGGGGAGATGGCGCCGACGCTGCAGGACGTGAGCTACCTGACTAGGTTGCCCTGCGCAGGCGCTCCGATGGCGGTGCACGACGTCCCGGCCACGTGGCGCACGGACCTCCTAGCCAGGTTCCACGATGTGCTGCCACCAGGCAGCGGGTACGTGGAGTTCAGCAGCCCGCACAGGGCCAAGCTGAAGTGGATCTGCCAGTTCTACATAAGTGTTCGTAACTATTGTTCTCTCGCAACAATTCGTATGTGAACCTTGCTGACGTGTACGTGTCTTCTTGCAGCTTGAGCGTATGGCGCAGAACGCAGGGGACGTCGCTGTTAGGAGGCACTTGGAGGCCTAACTGCTGTGGTTGTTCGGGTGGGTCATGTTCTTGGGCTCCCACGGCGACAGTGTCGACAAGCACTACATCCGGTACGCGCGTGAGGTGGCGGACTCCCAGATCGACCAGATCCCGCAGCAGCGTGGGTCCGGCCGTCTTTGGCGCGACGATCGCGACCTTGGCGGCGTGTGTCAACGTGTGCACGATAGCTCCATCCTCTCGGGATGCCCGCTTCTACTGTAGCTGTGGTCGTTGGAGCATTTCCAGATCGGACGGCCACAGCTGGACTTGGGAGCGTACGAGGATAGCTTGTACGTCCCGCAGGACGACCTGGACCGGCCGACCATGGGCACTGTGTGGTGCCGCCGACAGGTTAGTTTCATAGTTATTTATTGTTTTCGTATTGCGATCACTATTTTCGTGTGCTTAGTTTGCAGTGTTCTATTGCACAGGTCACCTTCACGCTGATCACCTCGCAGGACTCTTACCCGGAGTACGTTGCGATGTTCGATCAGCTGACCGGTGACCGCGTTATCTGGACACCGTACAGTGACGACAGGGTGATCGCGCGCGCCTCAATGGATCCGGTGCTTGCACGCGAGACTACTCATCGTACACGCAGAGTGCCTTAGTGCATGATATCTTCGTGGAGGAGTACCAGGTACAGCGGGTCATGCGCCAATTCGGTCTGCGACAGGAGGTCCCAGCCCCTTGGGAGGGGAGGCGGGTGCCGGCGCACGTACACGCGTAAGTTCACTCTTTACTTCTTTCGTACAATATGTGTTACATGCCCACCAAATATTTTTCTCGCCGTCCACAGGTACACTAGGAAGGGAGTTCGTGGCACGATTTCCTGGTCGGACAGGATGGCCCCTTGGGTCGAGGGTTGGAGTAGCGTGCACGACGACCTCATCCAGTGTGGGCAACATCCCTACGACCCCGAGGTGGCAGGACACAGCCTCCTGCTCCGCACGTGGCGGGCTCGTCGTCGTGGCAGGGTGGGGGGAGCACCTCGGGACATGTCGGAGGTGAGTACAACACGCTCACATCGCTTCTTCATTTCGAACCTCGGAAGTTTGTAACGACTATCTTCTGTTACAGGTCCTCAGCTCCATCCATACGCGGGCCAGGACTATGTCGCGTCGTCCGAGCACATCTTCGGGCCAACAGGTAAGTTCCGCTTGGTTGCGTAACGTCCTTTCCGCCATGATTATGTTTGTAACGTAATTATTCGCAGGAATGGCTTGGGAGGACGATGCATTGTCGCCAGGCGATTTAGACCTATCGGCACCCATCGAGGACTTCTTCAGGGATCCGCGTGACACGTAGTTCTCTTTGGAGGCTTCTCAGCTGTATGGTGCGTCGAGTTCGACCCAGCTGACGCAGACTCAGCCGACGCAGACCCAGCCGACGCAGGAGCAGCTGACGCAGGAGCAGCCCCTGGTGACACCACCGCAGGCTACTCGCGCGGGTCGGGTAGTCGCAGCGGCCCGACCCTCGACGACTTCGCACCAATGACGGACGAGGCCCGGGACGACACGCGGGGTGCGCCCTAAGAGGGGACACAACTAGATATTGATTTCTGTTAATATCAGTAATGGTAGCTATGTAAATTTTATTCTATTTGCAATTATTATTATGACAGTCTCAAGTTTCGATACCAAAAGCTTTTGAAGACCACGTGATCCGACGATCAAACTTTTGACAACGACGTGAGCAAACGAGCTAGCTTTTTAGGATGATGTGACCAGACGAGCTAGCTTTTTAGGACGATGTGACAACATGAGCTAACTTTTTAGGACGATATGACAAGACCAGCTAGCTTTTCAGGACGATGTTACTCGACGATGCTGCTTTTGCTGAGGACGTGACGAGACTAGGCAGCTTTTCAGGACGATGTGACCAGACGAGATAGCTTTTCAGGACGATGTGACCAGACGAGGCAGCTTTTCAGGACGATGTGACCAGATGAGGCAGCTTTTCAGGACGACGTGCCCGGACGAGGCAACTTTTCAAGACGATTTGACCCGACGAGGCACCTTTTACCAAGACAAGAGCCCCGGCTACGACTCCGTCCGCTCTAGCTATAAATACAGCGCAACTCGTCCAACAAGTCCATAACAGCACCACCAAGTAGAAAACATGGACAAGGAGAAGGAATGAGAGAAAATCTGCAAACTTTTGAAGGATTGAGTGTCTCCCCATGAGACCAGCGCTCGCTATCATGCCGCTAGTCAGGAACCTTTCACACACAAAACTTTTCCAGAACTAGTGGATCTGAGGAAGCTGCCTCGTAGTACGCCCAATGATTTTGGGTCGAGCCGCGACCCCCCACCTATGCCCGCGGATGTGTACGATCTGACATTGAGTTGCCTTGCCCCCCGGGTAGGACAGCCCACGTATTGGGAGTCAGTGCAAATAAAGGGAACAACTTCATGACGGTCGTATGTACACATGGCGAGGGAGAGGGGATGGAAATTGGTCCTTCTGGTCCAGACGTATGCAAAATCCACTCCTGCATCTACGTCAGAACAAGTAGGAGTTGCTGACACTAAGGAAGAAATAGGTGACTCCAGCGCGGCGCACACAATGACAGAAGGGCAAGAGGTTGCTGATGTCGTCGATGAAGACTATGCTGAATTACCTCATTCAGTGAGACAAGCTAGTGGCCTTACTGACGAGGGGGAGCATCTTGAAGACCTGGTGCAAAGGATGAATCTCGAAGACCAAGACTACATGTCATTGTCCGAAGATGAAGGTTCTGATGACGATGATGATGCGGACCAGCAGGCGGTTCCATCCGAGTGGAACACATACCAGTTCGAGAACCTCGTCGTCAACGAAGGCTCCCATGTACCGTGGGAGTACGACCAGAGCGAGGTCAGACTAGGAGATACATTCAAATGCAAGGAGGCCGTGCAGGATGCGGTCAAATTCTGGGCATTATCGGTGCGTCGCACATTCACCGTCGTCAAGTCTACCCCAAGATGCTACGACGTGAAGTGCAGCATAGAGGGATGCCCTTGTCGCGTGCACGCATTTCAGCCCAAGTGGGACACCTACTGGAAGTGCTCCATAGTGGTCCCTCACATATGCGTCGTCGCTGAGTCAGTGCAGTCCCACCGGAACCTATCATCAGGCTTTATCGCCAATCTCATGTACGGTGAGATCATGGATAACCTAGATTTTGAGCCACGATCAATCATTCAGGCTATTGAGGCAAGGTTCCAGTACACTATCAGCTATGCCAAGCTTGAAGGGCAAAACAGAAGGCATTGGAATCAAGGTTCGGCACGTTCGAGGATTCCTACCACAACCTCCCTAGGCAACTCCGAGTCATACAAGACAGGAATCCCGGCACTCTTGTCGACATTCAAGACGACATGCATCCGAAGTGGCATAATAAGAGGGTACTACAACGAGCATTCTTCGCCTTTGGTCCATGCATCAATGCATTCCGGCACTGTCGTCCAATCTTGTGCATCGATGGCACGTTCCTGACTGGGAGGTACAAGGGCCAGATACTGACTGCAATAGCGACGGACGGAAACAATCAAGTTCTTTCTGTGGCATTTGCTTTCGTTGAAGGCGAGAACACGGATAGCTGGTTGTGGTTCCTGAAGAATGTGAGGATTTTTGTTGTGCAGAACCGTCATAACGTATGCCTCATACATGACCGACACGTAGGCCTGCTGCGTGCAATAACTCAGCTACAACGAGGAGAGAACGTACCACTTCCATGGCCGGATCTACAGAGTAGGTGATGCATGAGGCACTTGGGTGCAAACTTCTATAAGCAGTTCCGCAACAAGGACTTGATGAACCTATTTAAGCGCATGCGCAACCAGAACTAGCAGCGTAAGTTCGAAACACTCTGGAAGATTCTGGACGATCGGATCCAAACCCACGAAGGAGGCGAGAAGGGCCGCCTGCGCCGACTGCACTTCAAGCATTGCCACAGCTACCCACAGACGCTCCTAGTGTCACGAGGAAGACAGGGGCACAGGTCAAATGCTTCTCATACTGGATTGAGCATGAGCCTAAGGAGAAGTGGTCGCTGCTACATGACAGAGGTGGTGCTCGATATGGTATCATGACAACCAACCTAGCTGAGGTCTATAACTGGGCCATGCGCGGCGCCAGGTGCCTCCCTTTGGTTGGTATTGTGGAGGCAATTCTCCACGGTACCACAAACTACTTTGTTAACAGATGCAACAATGCGTCGCTCGCCATGGCAAATGACAGAGTACTCTACTCCGCCATGATCACCGTATACATGGAGGAGAAGAGCAAGAAGGGTGAGATGCACCGGGCATTCAAGATGGGCACGAGGGAGCTTCGCTTCGAGATAATGTGCAGGGATAAAGGATGTCGCGGGACTAACCGCGAGAGGATCACCCATGAGTGCACGCTACGCTGCGATAGTTGCGTATGCACTTGTAACAAGCCCTTCTTCTGCATAGGCCCTGCTCCTATGTCATGGCCGCCTGTTTGATGGTGGCGTAGCATTCCGGGCAGTACCTTTCTCACTATTTCACCAAGGAGGCGGTGATGCAAATATGGAGTGGAGAGATGTATGGTTACGCCGTTGTTGGCCATTTCACTGGCCATCCAACCTGGGAGCAACTAATTTGGGCCGCGGATATTGGTAGGCTCAAGGGAAAGGTTGGTCGGCGACAGGTACGACGCATTAGGAACGATATGGACGAGGCAGAAGTCGGACGTCGCACAAAAAAGTGCTCCATTTGCAGGGAGTCTGGGCACACCTTCAAGACATGCCTCACACGAAATACTCAGGACCAATGAGACATCGGCATTCCGGACGTCGCCGCGGGGATCTCATCCGGTGCCCTGACTAGAGGTAGTCCACATAGGAGACGTTGACGTCGCGACCACGAGAAAAATATTATTATCAATGTTCTGAATTATCATTTCAATTAAGTGTTATGACGTTTTGCTGCAAGTTCTGTAATAGCAGTGTGTATGAATTCCCGAGTGAATCGCAATATCACTTACCTTTCTTTTTACGAATCGTTCATACTTCAAACGTCCTCGCTAAATTCTTCAAAAAATTACCGTAGTAGAACAACATACGCCGATGATAAAATGTTATTGCGAGTCTAACTGATTTCGTATCGTTTAAAATTTATGTAAATCACAAACTGCTTAAGTGAAATAGGCAAAATCAAAAACTGGCTAGTGCTAAGGTATATATCACCAGTTCAACTAACGATAGTTCGCCGCTGATTGAATCTGGCGATTGATTCTCGCCGCCGATTGAGCTGGCGATAGGATCGACGATGTGGGGATAGGGTCCTGCCGCCAATCAAGCAGAGATATATTTTTGTAATTTTTATGAATAGTTATTTATTTTTGTAAATATCTTTTAAAATAATATTATTTTTTTAAAAAAAATCTTTAGAAAACTACGCAGCCCCTCGCCGAATGCCGAAACAACCCAGCCCCACCCAAATATAATAGCGGTGGAGCCAAGCGCCCGAACAACTCCGGCGCCCGGTCGAAACACGCGAGATTTTCCCCAAAACCGCCCCAAATCGGTTAAAATCCCTCGAGTTTAAACCGATCGCGGAGTGCTAAACCCACCCCCGCACGCCTCCCGTATATACCCGCGGCCCCGATCGGTCGGTCGTATCAAAAGCGGTCAGGCGAGTGGTGCTGGCTTACACGTCTCCGGCGAGGGCTCCGCGATAGCAGCCGGGCTGATGGATCGCTGCCGGAAGCGGCCCGACTCCGACCCCGGCGGCTCCGGCGAGGCCGAGCCCCCCGCCGATAAGCGCCCCTGCACCGCGGAGCCGTCGACCTCCGCGGCAGCGGAGGCCATCGCCGTCTCTGCGCCGGCCCCAGCGGCGGAGCAGGCCGGCTCGGACATGGACACCTCGTCTTCCGGCCACGCCGGCGAAGGCGATGGCGATGGCGATGGGGATGGGGATGGGGATGGGGATGGGGACGGGGACGGGGAGGGGGGATCGTCTTGCGAGTCGGATGGGAGCGGGAGCCCGAGGCCGTGCGGCGGGGGAGGGAGGTTCCAGCGGTTGGTGGCGGCGGTGGCCGTGGACGGCGCGGGGGAGGGCGCGCTGGTGGTCGCGCTGACGGAACTCTGCGAGGCGCTCTCGTTCTGCGCAGAGGACGCCGGAGGTTACTTCCCGACGGAGGCGGCGGCGCGGGCTCTGGTGCGGCTGGCCGGGGGCGGCGATGGCGCGGTGTCTAGCCCCGACGTGATGCTTCTCTCCGTGCGCGCCATCACGTACCTCTGCGACGCTATGCCTCGCGCCGCTGACGCCGTTGTCCGCCACGGCCTGCTCCCCGTGCTCTGTTCCCGGCTCCTCGCCATCGAGTACCTTGATGTCGCGGAGCAGGTAACCGAACAGCTCCGACAACCCGATCAGACTATCACATTGACGATTGACCTGACGTGCTTTACGTGATCACATCGTTGCGTGCGCAGTGCTTGCAAGCGTTTGAGAAGATATCACGGAGACAGCCGACGCAGTGCTTGCAGGCAGGCATGATCACTGCTGTGCTCACATACATTGACTTCTTCTCTGCAAGTATTCAGGTTAGAATTGCAAAAATTCCATCATTTGTTCTGAGAATTTACTACATTCTCTAATTGGATGCCTGCTTGCATGGTTCAGAGGGTTGTCGTCTCAGCTGTTGCAAATGCCTGCAAGAAGGTCCCCACAGATTGCTCCCAGTTTGTGATGGATTCTGTCCCAATGCTGTGTAATCTACTGCAGTCTGAGGACAAGATGGTACTCTTGTTCACCCATCTAACTGAGCTTGTTCTGGGCATGTATGTAGTGCTTTGCTTATGTTTTAAGTGATATAATATTGCAGGTAGTGGAGAAGGTTGCAACTTGCTTGATAAGCATTGTGGACTCTCTTAGTGGTTCAGTGGAGCTTCTTGACCAGCTCTGTCACCAGGGCGTGGTAGAGAAGGTCCTTCCTTTGATCAGCACTGGCGGACTCACCTCCCTTAGCCCATCAACTTGCAGTGTATGCCTGCACTTGAACTTCTATGCATATGCCTGAGTATGTGTTGAGGGAGTTGATTGTTGTTTGTTGTGGTTGCAGAATTTGATTGGGCTTCTCGCTAAGCTAGCCTGTAATTCTCTTGTGGCAGTGAAGTCCCTCTTTGAGCTGAATATTGGCAGCACCATAAGGGGGATTTTGGTCACTTCTGACCTCACCCATGGTATGCCTTACTTGCCTTTGGAAAACCAAAATAATCAGGTTGGTTGTTTCATAGCTTCTTTACTTCCAAACCATTAAGACTAGATGCACATAGCAGATGTGTTTTAGTTGTTCATTGCTAATAATGACTTTTGACAGCCATAATGATGGTAAGCATTATTTTTTCCTTTGGTGGGAATGATAATGTGCTCTGGTGTCACTCATGCACATTTGATAGTGTTGTATGTGGGATTGATTTAGTAGTACCCTGGCATGAACTGTCTAGATTCTGTGAGAAGAGAGTGTAAGAGGTTGACCCGGGTAGGCGTGCAAGGGCTCAGGGTGGGGCAGAGGAGAGGGGTCGTATCAATACAATATTTTTGGCACGGCATTTTATTGAGAGCAGTGGACATCTACCACTTTCTTACAACTTCACTTAATACATCACTTCTCTTATGTTTACTTGAAGAACAAAGAGGAAATTAAGGAAACCATATACTTTGTTCCATGATGAACGAAACTGAAGATTTAAGAAGGATGTTTCAATTTATGAGGCATTATTTTGTCCCCAGTACACAAACTCTAATTTGCGCTGATATGTAAACTTTCTATCATTTTTTTTTGTCAATGTCAACAACAGGTGGTGCATAAACTAGCTACATATGGCACTTGACACCGCAAACTGCTTATGCTATGTCAGTAGTCATGTATGCACCAAGCTGATTTACATCAGTATATATGCTCCAAAAGAACTTGAAATCTAATAAACCAATGTTACTATCAAGTCTATCATTGTATATCATGTAATTGTCTAATCCAATTCTTTGTGACTTAGATTTTACAGTAACATTACCTTCCACTTCTGAACTAGTGGAACAGTATCTGTACTAACTGGTGATGATGGTACCATGTCAGCCATTATATTGAAAATAAGTAACTACAAGAGTACAATTTGTCCCAAGTGCATCCCGTGATTCTTTTTGCCATGCAGAGTCATTCTTAAGAGTGCACACTCTAATTGTCATCCAGACATCCACATGATTTGATAATTTAATGGTGATTATATCAGGTTAAGGAAGCTCTGAAATTAGCAAACCAGCTTATTCCTTCAGTGGCAAGAGATGTTGAAGACACCCAGATGGTACTTGCGAAAGAAAAAATAATTGTGGATGAACCAAGGTTTTTGTGTCAGTTCTCTAGGGATATTCTTCCTGTCTTGATCAAGGTCTGTTGATAATAACGAACTAACAGCTCATAACAATTCTTGTGCTATGAAATATGGAAGTGACTATGTTGTTTTGTGCAGGCAGTCGACTCTGGGGCAAATTCGTACATTTGCTATGGCTGTGCTTCAATTGTAAATAACATCTGTTACTTCAGTAAACCTGAAATGCTTCAAGGGTTGCTCAAGGAAACAAACATATCAAGGTAAAAATGACATGCAAAAAAGGGAATGCATTTCTTGCATGACAGTCAATAGGCAAGATAACATTTGCATATAAGTTGTGCTAAAAGTGCTGATTCTAAATGAATATATATTTTTAATCTATGTGGCAGCTTCTTGGCTGGTTTATTGTCTCGGAAGGATCATCATGTGCTACTCTCATCACTAACGATCATCGAGATTCTCATGCAAAAGCTTCCTGATGCTTACCTTGGATCTTTTATCAAGGAAGGTGTAGTCTACGCGGTAGAGGCTCTTCTTATGCAAGATGAATCCAATCCTCATCTCTCTGATGACACTCAACAATCAGAGAATCAACCTGTCATAAGAAATAAACCTACATGTTTCTGCTATGCATTTGATTCCCTCAGATCTGAAGCTTCTGAAACAAGAACTTGTAGGATTGGGAAGGGCGACCTTTTTACTTTTGCAAGGCATGTGAAGACAACCTACTTTACTACCGAAGCAGTGAGTTCTGAGATGGGGTTAACAGAGATTTTGCAGAAACTCAAAACTTGCTGTGCAGTTCTCAATGACTCTGCAGATAAGTCATTAAACCAAGATAATCTCCAAAATGAAGAACACTTGACTGACATTTTAAGTGAGGTGATGATGGAGCTTCATGGGGGAGAAACAATGACGACCTTTGAATTCCTTGAGAGTGGATTGGTCAAATCTTTGTCAAATTACCTCTGTAATGGCAAGTATCTCCAGGTGGAGGAAAATATGAAAGATCACGATACTGACCATCTTTCTGCTGTGCTGAAAAGATTTCAGTCATTTGCTCAGATAACTTTTTCAAGAATGGAGCAAGGTTGGCGTGATATGCTCTTGACACTATTAGTAAGGAAGCTACAGAATGCTCTTACTTCGCTTGACAACTTTCCAGTGATAATGAGCCACAATTTCAAGCCAAGGAGCAATATTTCTGATATCCCTACTAGGCACTCAACAATTACTCCATGTATCCGAATACGATTCAAGAAGGATGAAGCTGAAATGAACTTGTCGAGCTATGATAATGCTGTGAATTTGGAAATATCTTCCTCCTGGCATGCTATTGAAAATTTTTTGTGGCCCAAAGTTAGTGCAGACACAAGCAATCAGAAGGCTGAATCATCACCTAGTAGTACTGCTTTCGAAAGCAAATATGCTGAAGATGATCCTCAGGAAAGAGATTCCACGCCCGAATCTTCTCGTCCATCAGAGGTGTTGTTCTGTCTATGTTGTAAATATCTTAAGAAACACGATTAATTAGGATTTCTTTAATATGATAAGTTCTTTTGATGAGTACAACTTGCTTAGATTTCTAGCTTTCCTTTACTATCATAAGGGTGCCATATATCCTTCAACTTCATTGCACACTTACCAGTTACCACCTATTCTTTTCAAGTTCGAGTTTTAAAATAAACATAGAGAAATATAAGCTGCTTTCGGTTGAAGATGTGTTTGGCTTTGTTGTTAGTTCCATATTGTAAATATGTTTGCTGTCTGCCTGTAAACTATGCCTATTTTACAAACAACTAATTGGACTCTGACTTCTTAGAAATGCATTTATTACTTGCTATGCTATTTCTGCAAAGAATGTCCTGTAAAATATTTTGATGGCCATTTTTCCTTGTTTTAAGACTAAAATGACTCTTTTTTTTAGGGAATTTTAAGTGAAAATCAAAATCCATATGAGGAACCATGCTCAAAGCAAGGACCTTTGTCTTCTGGTGAGTGCATGTAGTCTAGTATTGTCCTAACACTCACCATTACTCTCTGATTTGCAAACCGCCTTTTGTTCTGGTAACCCCAATATGACAATGAATGTGCAGCTGCAGGTCAACCAGAAAGAAACACGTTGATGTTGAATGATCATGCTGCACAACCGAAATTGATATTTAGCTTAAAAGGAAAAGAGCTTGACCGATCTGTTACTCTCTATCAATCAATCCTGCAAGATCAGATCAATGCTGGGTCTGACATAATTTTGGACACCCAGTTTTGGCGCAGTGTGCACAACGTTACATTTAGAACAGCTGCAAATCCAGAAGCAAACAATTCTCCTAAGCATCCATCTAGTGTAGCAACATCAACAAATGACAGTAAAAGTGGTTTTATGTGGCAGGCGCTTCCTTTCTTTAGCAGCCTGTTGCTTGGCAAGCTTCCTTGCAAACTTGATAGATCAAGCCCATCATATGACATATTGTTTATGCTAAAAGTTTTAGAGGGATTAAACCGATACTCCTTTCACCTCGTGTCTGATGAGAGAAACCATGTTTTTGCTCATGGAAGGATTACTAACCTCGATGATCTGAAGGTTGCCGTTTCTTCAGTTCCACAGCAGGAGTTTGTCAGTGCTAAATTGACAGATAAACTGGAGCAACAGATGCATGATCCCTTGGTTTTAAGATCTTGGTGTCTGCCTTTATGGTGCACTGAACTGATGTCCACATGTCCTTTCTTGTTTTCTTTTGAGTCAAGATGGAAGTATTTCCAACTGACAGCATTTGGTTCTTTGACGATGCAACATGGGCATATGATAGATCCAAGTGGTAACAATATAACATTAGAAAGGGGGTCTTCCTTTTCACGGAAGAAGTTCAAAGTCGATCGCGATGATATACTAGTTTCAGCTGCTAAAATGATGCAGTCACATGCTCGGAGTAATGCACTGCTCGAAGTAGAATATCAAGAGGAAGTAGGCACGGGTTTAGGTCCTACGATGGAATTCTATACATTAATAAGCCATGAGTTGCAGAAGTCTGGTTTAGGCATGTGGAGGGGGGAGCTTCCTTGCGAAGCTGGCACTGACAATGCTCACAATGGTTCCAGATTTGTGGTAGCCCCTAATGGACTGTTTCCTAGACCGTGGCCTGCATCTGTAGATTGTGCTTCATTCTCAGAAGTGAATAAAAGATTCCACCTCCTCGGCCAGGTTGTTGCAAAGGCTATTAAAGACAGCAGAATTCTTGACATTCCATTTTCTAAAGCATTCTACAAGCTTGTCCTAGGACAGGTATTTTGGACCCTACATCCTTGAAATGTGGATGGTGTTCCCTATGCTTGTTTTACTTGTTTAGTCTATCTAATAAGCTTTTTCTTTGTTAGGAGCTTAATATATATGATATCCACTCATTTGATCCTGAACTGGCAATGACCCTTATGGAGTTTAAAGCGCTTGCTTGTCGGAGAAAATATTTAGAATCAAGTTTGAGTAGGGACTGCCAGAGCACACCTGATTGGTCTTATCGGGGTTGTAAAATTGAGGATCTTGCTATTGATTTTGCTCTTCCAGGGTATCCAGAATATGTGCTTTCTTCAGAGATTAGCTCAGATAATGTAAGTGTATGCAAGCGTGCACTTTCTGTTGCCAGCTTCTCGGCAGATTGAAGTTTTTACTAAATGCTTATGTTTTTTTTTTCAGGTAAATGTTGAGAATTTAGAAGAATATGTTTCTTTTGTTGTTGAGGCAACGGTTAAAAGTGGAATTGCAAGACAGCTGGAGGCTTTTAAGTCAGGATTCAATGAGGTATGCTCTAGCATGGTGTGGTTCTTCTCCTTTGTTTATACTTATGCAACTAATGGCAGTTTTCCACTTACACTATGATTGGCTAGTTTGGCCCTAGTTCTGGAAATGTGCAGAGTGAGTAGGGCGCATTACCACTTAACTAGCAGCTATCATGGCTCTACATTTCTCAGTTTATATGAGTTTTTTTCATCTATTGGAAAAAATAATTAGGTTGATGTTTCTTTGGACCGAAGACAGCATGCAAAAAGATTTCTTACCAGCACACAATCTTTGAAGGAACTCGGCAGTAAATCTGTAACCAGACACTAAAGCCTTTCTTTTTGTGATTGACATCATAACCCTCTGTATTTCTTAAGCAATCTTAATCCAGTATGGCAGTATGTAACTATGTATAAACTTCAAATAGTGTCTCTCTCTGATACTAATAATTATGCTTTGGCAACTGACTCGCCCTCTGTCCTTTTACCGCATAAAGCTTCCTCATTTGTCGGGTTTAGATGTATTTAGGGGTTAGTGTGGTTCCCTGTGCTGCTTATAGGGTGACATGAGCTCTATGTTCAATTTCCATTTTGAATATTCACTCTTCTCAGGCGTTGTCTCTACTGTTTGTCCATTTGATAAATTCATTTTATTTGACACACCGACACTGGGTATTGCAGGTATTTCCATTAAACACACTCCAGGTTTTCTCAGAGTATGAGCTGGAGCGATTACTCTGCGGTGAACAAGACACTTGGGATGTATGTGCCTGTCATTTGTTGGTATTCTGTAACTACTATATTTCCCTTGTTGATACCTTGTTTCTGAACAGTTTGCAAAACTTGTGGATCACATAAAATTTGATCATGGCTACACTTCCAGCAGCACTCCTGTCATTAATGTAAGTCCTTTTCGTTGATATATTTTGAATGTGAAATAAATTTTGTGAGATGTTAGTGAAAGCTTATTCTTTAAAGGGAAAATTAGCAGTACCATCGCAATAAATGCCAAATACATTGCAGTTGTTGGAGATCATACAGGAGTTTGGATGCCATCAACGCAGAGCTTTCTTGCAATTTATAACGGGTTCACCTCGACTCCCTCCAGGCGGTTTAGCTGCACTAAATCCGAAGTTGACGGTTGTCCGGAAGGTCTGTTTTCATTGTAAAGCTCTCTCTTGATCTGTTCGTTCTTACTATCTTTGCTAACATTGTGTGATACAATCAACAGCATAACAGCAACGATGCTGACGATGACCTGCCGAGTGTGATGACTTGCGCAAACTATCTTAAGTTACCTCCCTACTCTTCCAAGGTCTGAACTTGCTATCATTCTGCTATCTAAGGGCATGTTCAGTAGTTTGTCTCTAACACTCTCAATGTCATTTTGAGACAATTTTAGAGACAACTATTCCAATATATTGTCTATTGAGCTGTCTCTTTAAAGCCTCACAAACATTTAAGCTTTACATTAATCAAGTGTATTGTTATGCGTGAATAAACGACGACTGTGCTCCAACAACAAAAAGATTCGTCATTAGTGCCTTGTTTCGCGTGATGTGCTCGTTGCTTTGTGAGAGGACGACCTCATTCTCTCTCCTCTTTCACTCTCCTTCACATTACCAGAAAACCTATGTAGCAATCTTAGAGACAGCTGAAGTAACACTATTGAAGATGCCATAAATTGACAGCATCTTACTAGATTAATTTACTTTCTTTCTGCTTATGTTTTTTTTATAATCAAGAGTAGATTCTGGAACTTCTTATACTAAAGCAAAGCTTTAGCTAAACCGTCAATGTTTTACGTCAAGGCACAATTTGGATAGTAATAACTGGCATACGAACATGGTATTTCGTGCACGATGATTTGCAGCGATTTAGTTCCAGTTACTGTATGTTTGTATTAACACCAAGATTTTTATCCTCAACCTGCAGGAAAGGATGAGGGAGAAACTACTCTACGCAATTACGGAAGGCCAGGGGTCCTTCCACCTATCTTAACTGGAAACTGGAAGCAACACTAGCTGCACACGAGGTAGAAATTCGTGTGTTTTGTAAGTTTCACGTAGGAAAACATGGTGTAAATCTGGGCGGTTCACTGCTTAACTTATGATACGATTCGGTGGAGCTGATGTTAGGAGAAAAAAACTGAGGGCGCCCGCCCATCCTATGTATCCTTCTCTGTACATAGTGGTAGAAGCTTTTAGGTGTGCTTAAGTAGTCGCGCACATGGCGACCATCAACTTGACCATCAACTTAACTCGCTACTATTTATGCAGCCTTCTCTTTTGGTGTAACATATACGTGGCTGTCAAGTGTTAATATTATCTATCTATCGTTCTTAGTTGGTGTTCGCATTCTGAAACTTGTATTGCCTAACTACTGGCAAAATATGTTTACAAATGGTCCTGAGTCTTCGCTTCCTGTGTGTTCTGTTTGGGGCGGAGGGTGCAGGAATTTCACATGTACAATTTAACTCTTACGCCCTGTTTGGCTGCCTGTAAATCTGTAATTGAATTTAATTCATGCATTTGGATTCCAAATTATATTCTAGTTGAATTTGAATTTGATTCAAGTCAATTCAAAATCTTATTTTATGTTTGGATGTCATTTGAAATTCTACCAAGACTGTGGGGCCCACCTGTGCACCTAGGTTCATCAATGTGCACAAATTAGCTTCGCTACATATTAAATCATCTCCAGCAAATTTAAGATAATTTCGTCAAAAATTTATAGTGCGAACACGAGGTTGAAATTTCAAATACCGAACTTTTATGAAATCATTGTCTACTAGATAGGGTTGCGTGCTTCGTTGTGCCCGATGAATTTCAGTACAGTGCTTAGATGACTAAATATATTTAACAATGTGAAAGTATCTTGACATATACAAATAGCTAGAAATAGTAATGAAACAAACAAGGAATGTCCAAGCTATAATAACAAACTTCACATATTATTGAGGGTATGTACACACCAGCCAAAAGCCCATTACTGGACTTATTTTCAATAAATCGGTGGAAAACACAATATGGACAGAGAATGAAGACAATATATACATTGTAATGCTACAAAGTGATAGCTTTGCATATGAGAATCCTTCGATCTGAACAATTGGTGTGTAATACTAACACTCGTACATTGCGATGTGATCATGTATGCATAAGCACAACCACAACCGCGCTTCGTTCACTGAGATACCACATTATGAAAAGGTATGAGTAACTCGGAAGGGATATGGAGCAAATACCGTGGATGTGAATATGATCAAAAGGTACAAGTAGTTGTAAAGATATTTGAATTTAGGTTCAAATCTAGAGGCCTCTATTCTTCAAATTCTAATTAAAGAAACTTGAAAACCTCTTTTTAGTGCTGACACCCGGAATGGATTTCTTTATTTTTCAAACTTCAACCTTGACATCTTAATATATTAGGCTCTCATCTAGTACTACTTAAACCTAGAAGCTCAATATTCTCAAAAACATAATTTGGGATCAGAACCTAGAATAGAATAAAGAAGCATAGCCGATACAATATTGAGAAAGAGAAGCAATCAGCAGCATGGTAAGCAAGAAGGTAGAGCAAATGTACCTCTTAGAGTGAGCTAGCGAATAGTCGGGGCAAACAAGAAGCCTACCAAGTAGCTAAGCGATAGGTAGACCTGGAAAATGAAAGCAAGATGCTGATGTACATAAGTAGTACAAAGATAGGAGTTTAGATCAAAACCGACATAAATCATCCTAGTTAAACATGATAATGCTCCTTAGCAATCAGTGGTGATAGCTACAATTTGTAATTATGACCTCATGTGAAAAACAGCTTAAGTTAAAAAATATGGTGATGGGAGACGTAGAAAGAAAATGGTCATGGCAAAGCGATCAATAGAAAAAATGCATAACCATCATCGGCGAGGACCTAGGATCTCTAATCAGTAAAGAACAAACATCTCTTGTAACTTTGCAATGAACTCAAGTAATCTATGCATTTCGAGGCAAACAAGGAATTGCATCTCTATCCGTGGGCCTTTTCATCTCTACTACATCTCTCTTTATTTCTTTCTTAACAATATGTAATAGCATAATTAATTGGAAATCCAAAGAAAATATTTCTCCCAATAAGAGAAACTGGTGTAAAGAAAAAGTTGTAACCTGCAAGCAATGAGATCGACAAGGCATGAAATCTGTCTACAGAACTATAAGTCATGGATCAGTAGGGCATCTAAGAAGTGATAGTGATGATTAAATGAGGAGAAAGAACATTTGTTTTTGCTTTGTTTGCTCAGTTATAGTACAGACCGCGCATCTCACACATCTACTACTGCAAAATTATAGGACAATCTCGTATTATGAAAACTAAAAGGGGAATCGGCAAACTTAGATATTTTCACCTAAATAGGTCAATGTTGTGTAAAAAGATTTGGTATAGCATTAGGCAGAACACATCAGTATTTAAGATATGTAGATGCCATCTAAAAAAAGGATATCTAGAAGAAACATGACTAAAACTTGCATATATCATTCTAAGACAAAGACATATGTCTCTTGTTGGATACTTTAGTCTAGATCTCCCTACAAAATTTCTGAACAACTGTGTGAACAAAAAGACAAATTATATGAATCGAGATGGCTTTGCCAACAACTACTATCTAGCTGATAGTAATCGAACAGGGAAAAAAAGCACTAACATAACCAAAAATCCAATTCCATATGCACATTGCGCTATTTGCTAGCATATATGTATAGACATAGGACAACATATATATGTCAACTTAAATATGCAGTGCATACAAACCCATGCATTAGGCGATACAAAAGAGACATACAAACTTTTTTTTCATAACTTAGGAAGAAGACATTAAGTAGACCAATATGTGCTTCCAAAGCTATATATCCAAAGGAAGGAGCCAAAAACTAATCCTACTTGTGACACATTTCTTTTATCTTCTCATTTGGTAGGTCAATACTAAATCCTAAAATCAATACTTTTCTGAGAAAGGATAACATATAGATGGACTCATATAATTTTAATGTAAGAATAATTATTAAAACAAATTCCATAGAAGAACGACAGTTTGCAACCAGTATCGAAGTCGCTGTGCATTGTGCCAAAAAGATGGAATTAATGGAGTTAGTTTTTCCATTTATGAAAGCAAAGAAATAAACACATAGCTAGCACTGCAAAAACTTGGACTCATCATGTTTTCCAGTACAGTAAACGGTGAAGACAACTGATTTCCCAGAATTAGCATAATGGCATTCTACAATGATAATCTCTATTTTAAGTAACAACATTGTCTAAAATTTTGCATTTTTTTTAGTAACATGCCATCATCTACTAATCTTAACTGTAGCTTTGTAAAAAAAAATGCCGTGTATATGATAAGACATGTTCTGACGAGGATTAAAACCTCTATATATTATTCAATATATATATATATATATAGAAAAGACCATACATCTTCATGATCGTAACTCCTGAGGTGCACGACCTCACTGGTCGTAGAGATTCCAGAGGTTACATAATGGGTACCCTGGTCGGACGAAGGCCTAAGTCAAGCTCCCGACCAGGAGAACTACTCGTAAAAGGTATGAACTGATTCCAAGAATATTCTCCACCGTATGATGAATGGAACACGTGCATATTCCATACCATACGATGTATCTTATGCAGACACAACAACAAATAACCTCCATGCGGTTATATGTCTCATATACATGTAACCGTCGAACAGTTGGTTGTTTATCAACCATCGCTTGGCTCCGACCAGACGTATTGTTTCACATCAGGCGTCTTCTCTGGAAGTAACTGCCGCCTCTTCAAGGGCTATTTAAAGATGGAACCTGGACGGATCAAGGGGAGAAGGAAGAGACAGAAGACAAGACATAGTCATCAGACTAGAACACAAGTCATAGTTTCGTGTGATAGGTCTGAGATTGTAAGGGAATAAGCAGTATTTTTAGAGGATACCTTGTAAAGCCCAGTTCATATAAATAAAGAGCAGCCCCATTATTTCCTGAGATTTCCCACGTCACTTTCTCCTTTCTATTTTCGTAAGATCGACGTCTTGATCGTCGACAGCTGGCGCCGTCCGTGGGGATCGCGGCGTGGAATCTCAGAAGAATTTCTCTGCTCATCAAATCTTTGTCCATTCCCCGTTTGTGACCTCTGATGCGGTTATAGCGGGAAGTTGGGATGAAGAAAATTGGTTCGACTTGGCGGACTACGCCGATCTCGACATGGATGCATGCATGCGCGCCATGGAGGAAAACGAAATCTCTTCATCATCCTCCTCTGCCGGCTCGCCTAGGGCAAAAATCGGCGAAGACGACCGGATGGATGAAGACACACCGCTACAATCAGTTGCGGTTCCAGAGGAAGTGTTTCCGACCAGTTCGGAACACCCCAAAGCCTCAAGCAAGCGGGCCTTCGGACCGCAAAAAGGTGACGAAAATTCAACACCGCAACTCGAGGTTCAATATACCTTTGATGCGATCATGGTTGATAGGTACTCACCGACGGCTTCTAGCAATTCCAGGAGCCAACCGACACCTGGTGACGGTGTCGATGAAACCTCCATTGGTCATAAACCAAGTGGGGATGATAAAGCTCAGCATTCGATCGGTGACTCGCAGGATCAGGTTGAGACCCTTCCGAAAACCTCAGGAAGTGCTGATGACCGACTGCTCTCCGTCGTGGAAACTTCTCGTAGAAGCCCTGAAAGGCTCTCCATCGATTACGATGGAAGCTCATCGGAGGATCGCTGCTGGAAGCACGAGGTCAATGCGATCGGAGATACAGATCAAAATACCGTGTACGGTCCTCCATACATTGCCCCGCCACCACGTCCTAATGGAGATGGTACGAGCGATCAGGCACCAAATGCCGAAGGTGACAGAACTGGTGGACGTTCACCAGTTAATATGCCTGATCCTTCCCAAACCAATGTGAGGGACCAGGCAAGATCGACCAGGAGGTTGGGGGATTCAAGCCATCAAACACCTTCTTCTGGCAGAAATCCCTTGAGATCTTCGGTAACAATACAAAACTTGCAGCGAGTTAGGGATATATTAAATACTTCTGACCCTGCCTTGGCAGAGACTCCAGGTTTTGCCCAACTCGCAGGTCAAGTATCGGAGATTATTCAACAGACGATGCAGCGCACAGAAGCATATCGGGAACGAAGGCACCCGCAAAGTCAGACCATGACTTCATCACAACATTCTTCCCGAAGCAGGGGCCTGCATGGTCATGTTGAGGATCAGTTGACACTACGACCACCTCGACGATTCCGACCAACAAGTCATGAGGGAAGGAGACTATTCCAGGAATCCTCGCCCTCACTTCGTCGAGAGGAGCAATCGCTTGGACCAGGTGATCTCCGACATCACCTGAACCAGGCAAGCGGTCAGGGGCGTTCTACTAACGTCCACGACCGAATCGGGACATTGGAGCACCGACAATCCGTTCCTAGAAATCGGTCTCCAACCGATTATAATCCGACACCTTTTCAAAGAAGGCGCCACGAAACTATCACAGGCTGTCGAGCCTTCTCAGCAGGGCTCCAGGCTGTACGTTGGCCAAATAGGTTCCGACCGGCCAATATGGATAAATTCAATGGGACCCAAAATCCCTTAGAATTTCTCCAGATATACACCACCGCTATCAGAGTCGCGGGTGGTGATGAAAATGTAATGGCAAATTATCTTCCTACGGTATTAGAAGGATCAGCCCGATCATGGTTGCTTAACCTACCGGTCGGGTCCGTGTATACTTGGGAGCAACTCTGCGACCTTTTGATTGCAAATTTTCAGGGTACGTATGATCGCCCTGGAAAGGAAGACGATCTCCATAGAATACGACAAAAATCAAACGAGACTCCCCGGCAGTACATTAAAAGATTTAGCCAAGTTCGTAACTCAATACCGAAGGTTGCAGAATCTTCCGTTATCCAAGCCTTCAAAGCGGGATTGAGAAATCGAAGGTTTACGGAGGATTTAGCTATACATCCCCCACGAACAACCATCGAGCTTTTCGACATGGCTGACAAGTACGCTACGGCCAGTGAAGCGGTCGAGTGGAACGAAGCTGTTGATCGAAAGGATAAAATTCCCCAACCTGGCTTAGATAGGGCGGAAAAGAAACAAAAGAAGACTCTCAAGAAAAATAAGCATGGCAGAACCAACGACAAAGAGGTTCTTACTGTTCCTGAAAAATTTTCCAAAGGAAGAAAAGATTATACTGGTCGTAGCAAGGCTAGGGCTCCGACCAATGATTACAAGAAAAGTAAAAAATGGTGTCCTCTTCACTAGCAAGCAGGACACGACCTGCGCAATTGTCGCGCTTGGCAAAAGAAACTGGAAGATTATTATGCAGGTAAAGGATCACTCCCGTCGATTCAAGAACAAGGGGAAACAAGCTCCAAGAAGGATAAAGATGGTGACGAAGAGATGGAGTACCAAGAACCCCAGCACACCGTTGATGTGATTTTCGGCGGATCTTCTTCATACGAGTCCAGACGTCACTTGAAAGCCATGGAGCGAGAGGTCAACCTTACCGAATCTCCGATCGCTGTTAAATCTTCAAGGTGGTCGGAAACGATAATCTCCTTCAGCAAAGAAGACTGCCCCATTCCTTCAACTCGACCAGGTAGATTTCCAATTGTCGTTGAGCCTACTATTAATAACTGCAAGGTTAATCGAGTTTTGATAGATGTGAGTAGTTCCTTAAATATTTTATTTGCAAGTGCTTTGCAAGACATGCAGATTCCCAAATCCAAGGTAAAACCTGTGAAATATGCCTTTCATGGCATAGTTTCTGGGTCTACCGCTAAACCAATTGGGCACTTGTCCCTATTGGTTACGTTCGGAAAGCCTGACAACTTCCGGACAGAAAATTTTTTATTTGATGTGGTGAACTTTGAGACTGCATACAATGCAATTCTTGGTCGTCCAGCTTTAGCAAAGTTCCTGATAGCCACGCACTACGGTTATCAGAGTTTAAAAATGCTGGGACCAAAGGGTGTAATCACGGTCCGAGGCGATCAGAAGATAGCCTACGCATGCGATCGGAAATGCTTAGAACTGGTCGATGAACTCCCGACCAGGGGAACTAACACCGTTAACATGCAGGTAAAAAATTCAAGGCCGAAGATGACACCGAAACCTTCCGACCAGATAAAAGAGGTACAACTCGACGGAAGTGCTTCTCCAGAGGGTGCCAAGATGCTGGTCGGAGCAGGACTCGACCTTAAATAGGAAGAGTCGCTCGTCTCCTTCCTCCGAACTAACCAGGACGTATTCGCTTGGCAGGCGTCCGACATGCCCGGAGTCCCCAGGGAGGTGATCGAGCATAGGCTAGCTCTACAGCCTAACAAAAAACCGGTCAAGCAGAAGCTACGGTGTTTCGCATCTGACCGAAAAGAAGCAATCCAGTCGGAGATTGACAAGCTTCTTAAAGCTGGATTCATTCGTGAGGTCGACCACCCAGAGTGGCTCGCCAATCCTGTAATGGTTAGAAAAGCCAATGGGAAATGACGAATGTGTATTGACTTTACAGATCTTAATAAAGCTTGTCCGAAGGATGACTTTCCCCTTCCTCGCATCGATCAACTTGTAGATTCTACTTCTGGGTGTGAGTTGTTAAGTTTTTTAGATGCTTATTCAGGGTACCACTAGATTAATATGAGTAAAGAAGATGAAGAGAAAACTTCCTTTATCACTCCATATGGTACTTACTGTTATGTAAAAATGCCATTTGGTCTCAAGAACGCTGGTGCAACATTCCAAAGGTTAATGCAAAAGACTTTTAGCCCTCAGATAGGACGGAATCTTGAAGCCTACATTGATGATCTGGTCGTAAAAAGCATCAACGTTGGCGATCATATTCTAGATCTACAAGAGACTTTCAATAACTTAAGACGTCATAACCTTAAGTTAAATCCAGAGAAATGTGTGTTTGGAGTTTCGTCGGGAAAGCTTCTTGGGTTCCTAGTTTCGGCTAGAGGTATCGAAGCAAATCCAACGAAAATCGCCACCATCGATCAGATGTGCGATCCAACCACAAAGAAGGAAGTTCAGAAATTAACCGGTTGTATGGCAGCGTTAATGTTGGAGATATGCCTTAGAGGCAATCATATTGATGATGATATTTCGTTGTATCCATGATTTAATAAATGTTCCTTGAATATTACCTTTGTGTTGATTAACAAGTATGTGACTTGTTTGTGAAACTCTTTACTTGTATGGTTATTCTAAAGTTGTCCCTAGTCGGAGTTCATGTGAGGACACACGTGAATGATGGATTAGCACATGTATCGGTTGATGACCATGTTTCACAGGTCATAGACATGGAGATGTCAAACCAATAATGTGGACACATGTTTAGAACATGGGGTTGGACCGACCCAACATGAGACATAGTAATTATTCTTATGGTTCTCTTTACACAATGTGTACGCCTTGTCCTTAGACCTGAGATTGTCGCATATACTTGAGATGTGAATCGACCTACTTAGGGGATATCAAACGCTACTCGTGGCGGGTAGTTATAAAGGTAGCTTTGGGTTTGTCATGAAGCATCTTTGCGAGGCATGGTCGATCGAGATGGGATTTGCCTCTCTACCGAGAGATATCTCTGGGCCTCGAGTGATCGGATCCGAAATGCATGGCCATGCTACTTAAGGTTAAGAGTTAACCTAGTAAGGGATTAGGATCACGAGGATCGAGAAAGAGTGGTCGACTTGGAGCTCGACCGAATATCGTGAGGCAAAGGGATTGACATGTACATAACGTTGTGATGGTTCGTCCGATATGATCTTTACGTGCGTTTAGGAGTTGGCACGTCTTGCTAGAGGCCACTACCAACTATTGACCAAGTATGTGTACTTGCGTTATGTCTAAACATCGTGAACCATAGGGTCACACACTTAAGGGTGAAGCTTAATTCGGATTGGATCCGAATTAGATGGCATTGAGTCCTAATGGGCCTCTATTCGTAGAAGCCCATTATAAGGGCGTCTATAAAAGGAGGCGGCGCCGGTTGAAGGATGAGTTTTTCGTGACATCCTCAAACCACGGCGCCACCCTCCCACGCCCTAGTCGCTGCGCGGATCTAGTAGTCCGGCGTGCGTCGCTTCCTCCCGCACGTGTGGATACCTTTGAAGGCGCCGCATCGTGGCGTTGGGACGAACCGCAAGAAAGGAGCATGACGTGGGGCGCCACGGCGAGGGCGAGGAAGTAGTACGACTACTGCGCCCGACGTCTTGCATCAGCGAGTACGACTACACTACCCCGACGTGCTGCATCAACTTCCGCACCTGCGCGTCTAGTGGTAAGACCGTGATCTATAACTGCAGTGATCTTGGTTTACGGGTAGAATTTTTTTAATTTGCGCTAGTGTAGCCTACCCGTTGCCCTTCAGTTAAGTCGTTTCATAGCACGGTTAGGCGAAAAATGACTACCTTTTTTTAAGCTTCTCCGGAAACATGGGAGTTTCGAATGGTCTAAAGAAGCAAGCAGCGCCTTTGAAGAATTAAAACGGTACCTTACAAGTCCCCCAATCTTAGTTTCACAAAGATTGGGAGAAACATTGCTAATTTACGTGGCTGCAACGCCACAAACGGTTAGTGGTGTGCTGGTCGTAGAACGAGACAATGTTCAACGACCAATATATTACGTAAGCGAAGTCTTGCATGGACTAAAAGAAAGGTATCCCCAGGTACAAAAGTTGCTCTATGGTCTCCTTATGGCTTCAAGGAAACTAAGGCATTATTTTTAGGCCCACAAAGTGGTCGTGCCTACGGGATATCCCCTTGGTCAAGTTCTAGGAAACAGGGAGTCATCAGGACGAATATCAAAATGAGCGGTTGAGCTTGGGGCGTTCGATCTCCATTTTGTCCCACGAACAGCAATCAAGTCCCAGGCAATAGCAGAATTCATTGCCAAATGGACAAACCCGGAACCCACCCAAGGGCCCAAGTACGAGCACCACGATGAGTAGATAATGTACTTTGATGGTTCCTTGATGTTGCATGGCTCGGGGGCTGGGGTCGTCTTCATTTCCCCTACTGGCAAACAAATAAAGTACGCTATCCAGTTAAACTTTCCTGCTACTAACAATGTGGCAGAATATGAGGGTTTACTGGCAGGACTTCGAGCAGCTCGTTCGCTCGGGATTCGCATATTGCTAGTGAAAGGCGATTCTCAACTAGTAGCGAATCAAGTAGGGAAAGAGTATCAATGCTCTAGTACCAAGATGTCATCATATCTCGGCGAATGCGGAAACTCAAAAGCATTTCTTCGGTTTTGGATCCAACACATTCCTAGGAAGGAAAACTTTGCGGACCGGTTGGCGGATGGCTTCCACAAGGACATCCATCCCGCTGAGTTTTTCTCGAGAAACTCGATTCACCCTCGGTAGTCGAGCCTTCCGAGGACATAGATATTCGCAAGGAGGTTGCACACCTTGATTACGCAAACATGGATGCTCCCATGTGTCGATGATGGTTGGCGCCATCAAGATCACGAGAGAGATTGGATGACATCGATCTACAATTATCTTGACATGACCTAATTCGAGAAGATGATGTAGAGGCTGATCGTATAGCACGAAAAGCCAAATCATACACTCTAATTGAACATACCTTGTACAAACGAGGATCTCACGGAGTGTTGATGAGATGCATATCTCGCTCGGATGACATTAAATTGCTAGCCGAAATTCATGGAGGAGTCTGTGGAGCTCATCATTCCTACAGAACTTTGGTTGGTAAAGCCTTTAGGCAAGGATACTACTGGCCAACTGCCCTTCATGATGCTAAAGAGCTCGTGACGAAGTGCGTACAATGTCAGTTTCATAGCCGACAAGTACATCAGCCGTCTCAAGCTTTGCAAACAATTCCTCTTTCTTGGCCTTTTGCAACCTGGGGACTGGACATTCTGGGACCTTTCCCAAGAGCACCCGGGGGCTTTGAGTTCCTGTTCGTCATGATTGACACGTTCACTAAATTGATCAAAGCCGAGCCGGTTGTAAAAATTACAACTGAAGCCGCCAAGAAATTCCTAACAAAAAGCGTGATTACACGGTTTGGTGTACCCAGTCGTATAATCACCGATAACGGTGCCCCGGTTCTCGGCGGCAATTTTCAGAATTCAGCGAAGACCTAGGTATCAAGATACATTTCGCTTCTGTTGCTCATCCACAGAGCAATGGAGCAGTTGAGCGAGCCAATGGTATCATAATGCAAGGAATCAAACGACGAGTATTCGACCAGTTACTTCAACGGTCAGGGGCTTGGGTTCAAGAACTTCCTTCTGTATTATGGGTCGTTCGTACCACAACTAGTCGTGCGACCGGTGAAACACCATTCTTTATGGTTTACAGAGCTGAAGCCATGCTTCCTCCAGAACTTAAAATTGGTTCTGCTCGAACTGATTGCTTTTCCGAAAGTAATCAATGTGAACGACGACTTGAGGACATCAATTTCCTTGAAGAAAGACGAAATCAAGCTTTTCTACGATCAGCAATCTACCAGCAAGCCATGCGTCGGTACCACAGTCGTAAGGTGCAACCTCGCAGCCTAGCAGTAGGTGATTTGGTTCTTAGAAAAATTCAGAACCAAGCGGGTCACAACAAACTTTCACCTAAATGGGAAGGTCCATACACTGTGGTCGAAGTCACCCGACCAGGATCGGTACGATTAGCTATGTCGGATGGGCAAATTTTGTCTAATTTTTGGAATATTGATCAATTGCGTAATTTCTTTATTTAATTTCCTGTATATATTTCATTTCCGTTCATTTTTCAATAAAGATGCATTTCCTTTTTCAAACAAACAAAAACGATAAGTATGGTTGTTTATACTCATTATTCGTCGTATCTGGTCGTATATCTTTATTGTTGCTGGTTGGTCGGAGAAGACTCTCATTCTCTCCGATATTCCTTTCCATAGGATCTCCAACACTCATGGTTCTTGACTTAATCATCACTGGACCACAATCGGTTTTAGTCGTGATCATTGCTTCCATGATACACACGCACAACCAAATACTCTTTTCTTAAAGAAACATATGAGTATCCGGAGTACCAACTCAGACAATTTATATGGTTTTCGTTATTTCTCGAATTTGAAGACTGTTATTTTATTTCAACATTCCGTTCTACTCAAGTTTGGTTACTGGTCGGGACACGGAAAGCCTCCTGGTCGAAGTCTCTCCTCTCCGCACGTGGTCCTGCCCACTGGAAGGAGCTTCCTAGTGACAGTCCTTTTCCTACGATCTTCGCTGCCAATCGGATTTGAACATGAGCACGTTTAGCGAAATATTTTACAAATCTTCAATTCTTGAGATTCGATACGACCAGATCCGAATAGTTTCTAAACAAGGGTACTTATCTTTTTTATTTCATTTCATTTTTTTTGCATACGTCCTTCATGCATATCTTCTTATCACCAAATCTGGTCTTTGTTATATCTTCCGACTACAAGTGGTATTTCATAGTACTTCGATAATGGACAAGATCTAGACTAGTCGAAATCATCAGTTGGTTCCGACCACATGATTTCCTAGTATTTCCTAGATCATTGTCATACACATTATCAGCACTCTTACCATGGTCATTGTTATTACTCAATTTCTTGGTCTACTGCTTTCTTTTAGTAACGTTCATCTACTAACATAAGCAGTCGGGGGTTAGGAGATATATGGGTATTTAATTACATCGATAAAACAAAGCAAGATCTTCATTGATAAATGGTAAGTTTCATTTTGCATATTCTAAATATTACTTTCCATTTACATAGTGGATCCACCAGACTAGTCGCTACATGATGGAGATCCGACTTCCATTTCTTCAGCAACTTTCTCTCCGAGAAGTCTTATTTCCTTGAGAAGTTTTGTTGCTTCACTTTCAGAGCCGTCGAAGTCTTCTTCCACAGGTTTAAGACTAATAGAGGGGTCGGAAGCCTTTAGTTTTGCTAAAGCAACACTAACTCCATTGATAATAGCTTCCTTCATTGTCTGGGTATGGTTTTCCCTCATAGTTTTGAGCAGGCCTTGGATATCTTCCAGAAGTTGTCCAAAATAGTTTATCTTTTCCGCTGAATCTCCTAAGGAAGGCAAGCTTGATCCTGATCCCATATCAAAGATCATTTTGTTAAGCGCCATGATTTTCTCATCAAGGCCAAATACAAGGGCTGCCTTTTGGCCACGCTCAAACTCGAGGATTTTATCTGTTCGTTCAAGTGCTTGGGTTTTTTCTGCACGAGTGGATAAAAATTAACACACACTTAAATAATTGGAGTTATGGAATACTGGTTAAGTCTACGACCAGTTACCTTTGATTTTCTTCTCACAAGAGTCGAAAACCTCCTTTTGCCTGGTCATCGCATGTTCGATCGACCGGTCTTTACCCGATTTTCTTCCTCGCTTTATTATTATGGCTTCTTTGGCCTTGATCTCTTCTTTAATTTTCTCTAAATCTATCAAATATGATAGAAAGAGAAGGTTAAACTATAAGGAGAATCAAGATAATAAACCTTAGGAGATCAAAAAGAGAAATGTACTTACTTCTCAGATCGGAGTGTTTCTGCTCCAAAGTGTTTATTATTTGAGTGGGTCCTCCGACCACAGCATATTTCTCGACCATGTGCTACAAGAATAAAATCCCTTTCTTTGGTAAAGTTTCCAGGGGAACTTCAAAAGAAAGAGTTGTAAGGATGGTCGTAGAACACTTACCCGAATTGCCATATCATTATATTCGGAAAAGATTGTATCTGGACCAATCTCAGCTTGACGGTCCGATATCTTTCCCCAGGCTTCATCAAGTTCCTTATCCTCGATAAATCAAGGAGAAAAAGGGAATTTGTTAACTTGAGGAGCATTTCCTGGAGGAGGTGGAACCTGTTGAGGGTCTTTGGAGATGACTACCTCCGGAGAAGGAGTAAGAATTACTAGAGGATCCTGAGCAGATGTTGAAGCCTGCTCGGGGGCTTTTTTTACTACTTCATCCTCAGCAGTTTGTGCTTTAGGAGTATCCCGATCAGGAACCTCCACGACCACTTCTTCCTCAGGAACCTTTTCCCGAGGGGTGATCTGGTCGGACACGACTAGAACACCAGAAATATCCAAGATTCGACTAAAACTCATTACAAAGATATGAGCAGGGTTGATCGAAGATTGATTTCTGGCAGAAGAAGATTGGAGATATATAACCAAATAAACACCAGTTTCGCACTCTTCTCTTGACATGAACTTCGATCTTGATTGAAGACTATACATAATGAAGTATTTACTCAATCTTCGAAGGCCATATTCACCTTGACAACAAAACTCATAGGCCAAATTGACTTTTAGACCGGTCTAAAAGTCAATTTGTCCCATGATTTTTGGTCTTATCAAAAGACATAAAGGTGTTATGAACTCTGGGATACTGAATCCCATTCTAGGGAAGGTTTGAGAAGGAAACTCACAAACACGAAGTGAAACTAAGAAAGCTGGGGATTTCTTCTGAATTTTTTCTTCAGATCGACTTTCTACGGGTTATTTATAGCCTTCAGATCTTGATAGAATTAAAGAAGAAGATAAGGAGTTACCAAAAGAAGTCCAATGGACACAAAAACTCTTCAATTCCCAAAGCAAGTTCTCAACTTTAAAGTGAATACAAACCACTTCAAATGCCCTTGCATTTAAATGAGCGTCATCCCGATACGACTTCATCGGAAGAAAGGTGTTCACACGACTTATTCATTTAAAGTTCGGGGGCTAGCTTACGAGGATTAAAACCTCTCTCTCTCTCTCTCTCTCTATATATATATATATATATATATATATAGAAAAGACCATACGTCTTCATGGTCGTAACTCCTGAGGTGCGCGACCTCACTGGTCGTAGAGATTCCAGAGGTTACATAATGGGTACCCTGGTCGGACGAAGGCCTAAGCCAAGCTCCCGACCAGGAGAACTGCTCGTAAAAGGTATGAACTGATTCCAAGAATATTCTCCACCGTATGATGAATGGAACACGTGCATATTCCATACCATACGATGTATTTTATGCAGACACAACAACAAATAACCTCCATGCGGTTATATGTCTCATATACATGTAACCGTCGAACAGTTGGTTGTTTATCAACCATCGCAGCTCACCAGACGTATTGTTTCACATCGGCGTCTTCTCGAAGTACGCCGCCTCTTCAAGGGCTATTTAAAGATGGAACCTGGACGGATCAAGGGGAGAAGGAAGAGACAGAAGACAAGACATAGTCATCAGACTAGAACACAAGTCATAGTTTCGTGTGATAGGTCTGAGATTGTAAGGGAATAAGCAGTATTTTTAGAGGATATCTTGTAAAGCCCAGTTCATATAAATAAAGAGCAGCCCCATTATTTCCTGAGATTTCCCACGTCACTTTCTCCTTTCTATTTTCGTAAGATCGACGTCTTGATCGTCGACATGTTCGTGATTCGATTTGGATCCATCTCACACAACAATAATATTTAAGTAATAAAAACAACTAATCCATATTGGTTTATGGCAATATTATAAGATAAAGTGAATTTTCATCCCAACATTAAAAACTACGATGTGCATCCAGGAGGTTTCCTCTTCAATAAAAATGACAAACCAAACTTTTATATCAAAATCCGACATTAGGCGGAACATCCATGATTGATCAAGCTAAGGGAGCACATGAGCAAACACATTATCGTAGCTATCAATTGGAATTGTCTAAGAGAATCTTTTTTTCCATAAAATAAAATCAAAAAAAAAGGATAATAAGTTAATCGCAAACATCTTATATTTGCTAAAATGATTATTCGCAACTCTGGATATTTTCATATGTGCACACATGGTAACCATCTATTATAACATCATAAAGTTTCTGTAAATATGAAACTGGCAAGAAAAACAAGGTAGCACATATTGGAAAAGGTGAATGCTCTTTACCAACGAATTTGCTTTGGATGTTCCGCAACCTCACTTAGCAACTCGTTTGGGAGCCTGACAAGGGACCGTAGAAGCCCAGCAGAGCCTGTCACTACCTTTAGCCATTCCTGCAAAAGCTACCAGAAAGTAAACAAAATTAAACTCTACACATCTAGAGCAGGAACACAAAATCTGATGCAGCGCAAGGCAAAATGGAAAGGACGATAATAAGGCTGCAGACACATGTGTGTAAGAAAACATTGTCTCTATCATAGATCCAATGGTTTTGTTCTGAAAGGGTATAAAATTCAGAAAGAGTATGAAAAATAAATATTCCCATTTGTCCCACGAAAGCAATATGTTCCATAATTCGTTCCAGCAAAGCAATACACTATAAATCAAACAGCTAGATTTATTTTTTAAAAGGAATCTGAAAGCTTAAGAGAGCATAACAACCTTATCCTAGAAAAACACGACCATTCTAGAAGTGTAGAACAAACGAATGCTACACAAAGTTTATCCAATAAAACATTGCAATGAAATAATGTTAATTAATCATAGTTTTCGCACCTTAGCACCATCGAACAACAAACAACTACACACAACGTCCAAAAAACAATAGGTGAACACGACACATCAATCGTACATACATAACAATCAGAATCGCTTAACATACTGCATGCAAAAGTTTGGTTTCTACCTTGAGCCGTAGCAGCTTGGTTTCTATTTGGACAATCTTTTTGCATATAACCTCGTCCAAGGCATTTGAAGCATTAGATGACACTACTTCTTGCTGTAGAATCCACTGAAGACGAGGTAGAAGGTGCTGAACTCTTGGCAATGGGTGTTGTTGCATTTTTCCCGCCTGGTGCAGCACTAGTACTAGGAGCAAAACTTCCACTAGATTGATTAGGTTTAAAAGAATTAAAACGGGATGTGGGTTTACCTCCTGTAGGTGCTGAACGGGGTGTGTATGATGACGTTCTTGTTGCTCTCATATCTTGTTGCACTTGCCTTTCAGTCTTGGTTGCTTATGCACCAACTCCACCATATTGTTGTAGGGCTGAAATTCGGTGATGCGCTTGATGGGAGGGTGCAAACCAGCAAGGAAGCGAGCCATTGTTTGTTCTGCTTGCTCAAATATATTAGCTCGAATCATGACCATCTCCATCTCTTTATAATAGTCCTCCATCGTGAGAGTTCCTTACTTCATTTGCTGCAATTTATCAAATAAATCACGTTTGTAATATTTAGGAACGAACCTCACTCTTATGTGATACTTCATCTCTTCCCATGTAATGATGGGAGGTTCGTCGTACCCTCTAATTTGATTTTGAACTTGTTCCCATCATATGAGCGCATATTTGTCAAATTCAAGTGCAACCATGTGCATTTTCTTTTTTTCGAAGTAATTGTGCATACAGAACACCTTGTCCACCTTGAGCTCCCAAGTGAGATAATTTTCGAAATCATGTGTACTTGAAAATATTGGTATAGTAAATTTAAGCTTACCAAATTTCTCTTCATGAGGTCGTTCATTGTCGTGGCGGTGTCGGCGGTGGTATCCATCATCGTAGTGGTACAAGTCGTCATCGTCGTCGAAATGAGGCAGTCCCCCACCTTGGCCACCATGCCCACGGCCCCTCCCAGGTCCTTGGGCGCCTCCCCCACCTCCTCTCCCAGGCGGAGGTGGTCGTATGGCTTGTGCCACCACACGGTCTCACCGTTGTTGAGCATCCTGGGCGACTCGTGTAGCGACCTCCTCATCTCGTGGAGGTATGTGAATCGGTAGATGCACACTATCTTCTTCTTGCTGTTGACGAAGTGCCCGCACAACATCATTCACGATGCCCATACGCAACACATTCATTTGTTGATTGAGATCAATGCGGAGATCCTGCATATCCGCCTTGAGTTCTTCCCCCATTGCAGTGGTGCCAGCTACAAATTCTTGTTGTAATGTACTTCTCAATGCCTGATGCTGGAAGCGAGTCACTGGGGCATTAAGATCAACATTATGCTCCTCACTATAGTTGTCTTCTCCACCTGACATGGTTAGATTGGGCAAAAAAAAAAAAAAACACAAACAACAAGAATGTATATGGATGATTAGTAAAATTCACTCAATCTCTCTCTTTTTTTCTCTCTCCCAAGTAAAGTTCTTACCCTTCCGAAGTGAATTAAGGCCAAAAGAAACTTACACTTGGTGGAAGCTATAATAGCAAAGTAATGATCAAGCGAATTTAAGAGTGTTCACAATTGCACAACAACGATTATTTGGTGGAGCTTGGTATGGAGGTGTATATCCTAGCAATCTGAAATTCTTGATGTTGTAAAGCTAAGTAATAATCCAAGCTAGAATATTTTGCATAAGTGCTGATCCAAAAAGTTTAAGTAAAGTATATAAACGCATACGCAAATATCAATGTGACTCAATGCAAACAAAGGAATGAGCCAGTGAGATGCAATCTGAAATTGAGATGAAAACTAGCTCATTTTTTGCATCAAGTATTAGGAGAGACGCTAGCCAATTGCAATAATATGAAATGTAAGGGCACAAGATTGCTCAAAGAACTTAAATACACAATCTGAAATTTATGAACTAAGATTATCCCTTTTCCAAGTTTCGGCCAATGTCTTCTTCTTTTTTCCCTTACTTTTTTTTACTTCGTAGCCACAACTCTTTTTTTTGACTTGTGGCTTGTCTTTTCTTCCTTCCTTCCTTTTTTTTTTGTTGTTGTTGCTGAAACTAGGGTTTAAGCTCCCCTTGCATAAGTTCAAAATTTTAACTAGTGTAAATAACTCAATGAACAGCCCCTAACCAATTATCAAAGACTAGTCTCAAAGATGAAGGGAAAAAAATCAACGAAATTTTCCCCGCACTAGACACAGTTTGGCGATGCACTGCAGCAGTCTGGAGCACTGTAGCGATTTGTGTACTGTAGCAGACGCGAAGGTGACGTGTCGTTCCTCGGTTCTACGCCGTCTAACGCGCGCTTGGCTATTGTAGCAGATTTGTCTTGATTGAACACAAGGATTAAGCGACACAAAAGAACACTACGATCAGCACTAAACAAAAATTCTAATGGATTAAAACCTAACTAAACTCACATGAAATAACATAGGAAAAAACTAGGGTTTGAAATTTTTATGTTGCAATTTTCGGTTTATGGGCTCTAGGTATTAAGAACAGCAAATAAAATCAATCTAATCGAGGGATTAGTAATCTTACCGAGTCAACCGCGTTCTGATACCAAGATGATACGGGGTTGTCCAGTCTTCTTGACGTAGGATCAAGATACTCACGTGTAGCCCCTCGAATCGTAGTGATCCCCTATTGCCAATGCAAGGACGAACACTCTTTAATTCGCAAGAACACACGCGCCAGACTTCACGACCACCAAGCGAATCCCTATCGCGCTTCCAATTCCCAACGGAAAGATTGAACGATCTTGATTTAGACGAACTCTCAATTTCCCCTCATGATGAATTCAGTCACCATGGAAGAACTATCAAACAAAGCAATCTATTATCTCAAAAATATCTGGTTCCCTTACATGCCAAGGATTTTGGTACTTATGGCATCCTTTGGTAATCACGTATGGCTAGTGTCGGCGGGCATGATGACGGCCAAACCAACCGAAGTAGTCACGTATGGCTAAGATTACATGAGAATTGCCTAAGATTCGGAGCAAACAGATTGGGCACGCAGGCCTTGGAGCAAACAAGGACTAATGTGCCATTAATTACATGTTCGACTGACCTTCGGTCATTTAGGAAGGCATGCAATATTTATCTCCTCACGCGCATGGCCTTGGGCTGTGACTCTGATTTGTGTTCAACCTGGACCATGCACGCCCCCACATGGGCTTTGAAGGTTGATCCCCATGGCTTCTTGGGCCATACTGAATGGACTGCGTTCCATTTGATTGATTTGTGCTAGGCCGCGCAAGCCTTCCTCCTCGTACCTAAGTATGCACAAAATACTAGAATTAGGTAGCAACAAATTATCATCAAAATTATACTCTTTAAAGAGCAAGTTCACCTGTTGTTGTAGTTTCTTTGCTCGGGCTCTTGTAATCGGCCCTGTTGGTTCAATGAGAGGAGAGGAAGGAGCAGGTTCAGCAGGGATGTCCTCATCACGCTGCCGTGTGCATGTGACTGCCAACCAAGAGGGTGCAGAAGTGGTG
Source organism: Ampelocalamus luodianensis (assembly GCA_036346255.1). Classification (NCBI taxonomy): domain Eukaryota; kingdom Viridiplantae; phylum Streptophyta; class Magnoliopsida; order Poales; family Poaceae; genus Ampelocalamus; species Ampelocalamus luodianensis. The sequence goes on from CM070626.1 coordinate 11,726,252, forward strand.
GCAAAATCCAAAAACAAGGAAGCTAGAAAGAATGCATACCTCCCAACAATGGTGGCTGGAGGCAAGAAGCGGAGGAGGCGACGGGGAGGCCTTGGACGAAATAAACAAGGGCGGTCGACGACGGGGAGGAGGCGCAGCTACGAGGGTGAGGGCGAGGGCAATCGGGGGCTCGAGGCTAGTACGACTAGGGAGAGGGAGGAGCCGTGGGCGAGCGGAGCAGCGCCGGTGACGGGGGAGGGAGGCGGCCGAGTGCGACGCGCGGGAGGGAGGAGAGAGCGCAAGGGGAGGAGGCGAGCACGGAGGAGGAGAGGGAAGAGCGCCGGCAACGGCGACACCCAGGCGAAGGAGAGCGGGAGGGAGGGGAGAAAGAGAGTGCCACTTCGAGGGGTCCGCAAGGCGGCTGAGGCCCAACTTGATGGCGCGGCAAGGGCTGGACGGGGGGGGGGGGCGAAGTGAGGCGGGAGGAGGGAGCAGTGGCGGTGCAGACGACATGGGAGAAGACGGAGAGGAGGCATGGCAAGGCAAGAGGAGCAAGCAGCGGCAGTGTGGACGACGTGGAAGGAGATGTGGACAGACGAGCGAGTGGGGCGGTGCCTGGGGTGAGAGTGGCGATGGCTGGGAGGGGTAACCCTAGGGTTAGGGACGCAGAGCTGGGACGGAGAGATCCAGATCGTCCATTCCAAAGCCATGATCCAAGGCTGTGTACCCGGTCGGTTCCGTCCGTGCGATCGCAATCTGACAGTTGTAGGTCGCCGAACTGGGGACCTTGACACGATTCCAGAAACCACCAAGCGTTTTTTTTTTTGCGAAAACAGCGAGGTGGACACTCCCAGGGACGTATGACGACGATCCGATAGCTGCACTTGCCGAAACGGGTACCTTGACACGATTCCAGAAACCCCCAGGGTTTTTTCCGCAAAAATAGGGGCATGGATGGTCTCAGGGCAGCGATCCTTGCCGCTTTAAGATAGAGTATATATGTCTTTGGGAGCCACCTATGCACTTAGGCCTACCAGTATACACAAATTCGCTTCTCCACACGCTGAATCATCTTCAATAAATTTTAGTTGATTTTGTGAAAAATTATGGCACGAACGCGAGGTTGAAATTCCAAATACCGAAGTTTTACTTAGTTTTGTACAATGAATTCCAGATAAATGACAGGTGTAAGTTAAGAATTGCTGCTAGCTCCATCATGTCTCTTGGAATAAAGTTGTCAGAATCTCGTTTCTAGTCATATGATCCTACGTTTCTACGATCCAGATTGACTGGACCGATCTGATCCTACGGTAGAATCTTAATATTATTACGATTTTAACAAAAAAAAACTATACAATGATGATAAAGTTTTTCATACAATTCTACCCGATTCTACTGATTCTAATGATTTATTATAAATAATTATTTGCATACGTCCCTTTCATTGTAAACCTTTACTTTCTATTTCTTCGTGTCCATTATAATTTGCATAAATAAGAAGCAATGTTTCCTTTGCACTGCATTTTGGTAAACAAATGTTCCAATAGTATAGTTTTAAAAATGTAGAAGTATTAAAATACAAGTTATATTTTAAAAAATATTTCTTTGGTAGAATCAGGTAAGATCTTAGATTCTACATCAATTCTACGATTCGCGATCCTGCTGAAGAACCTTCGATTCGATTTAGGATCACGATTCTGACAACATTTAGAATTGACTTTGGAATCATCAATTCAATTCTAGGTGGTAGCCAAACAACTGCATCCTTGGAATTGAACTCCAACTCCACAATTGCATGTCAATATATCTGAGAGCCTGTTAAGTGAATAAAATGAACGCGATGGAATTCCGCCTTCCGAACGGGGTTTCACTTTCCCCCGACTACTTTCAGCATGTTCGTCATTTTTTTATGGGGGCATTCGTCATGTTTCTGCACTGGCTCTGTTTCAGCTGTGTTTGCCTTCGAGGTAGGATGAGTTGTTCTCTCGTTTTTTTCTTGAAAGTTTCCCGTCGATGATAGAGGTGCTTAGCTGGGCAGCGGAAGTCGCTAGAAAATGGTGACGCGGTTTGCTTCCAGATGCAGTTAAGTCATGTATCTGTCCTGGTACTAGCCGAAGGCAATCATACAATTCTGTCGAATATATGCCGGTTAAGTATATCGGTCCTGAAGATGATATGGTATAATACTCCTGTTGCTTTGCCCATAGGTCATCTTAAAAATAAATGAATGCGCAGTGATCACAATCATTTCTGAAAAGTTCTAGTCTTATACAGCTTGATCTTCGCAACGCAAAAACTGTATTTGATTATAATTCTGTCCGAGGATGATAAGCTTGTTTGCTAGTTGCAGCATCTTGCCATCTAAAGCTGCCTTTAGTTGATATCTTTGTTATGGCAGAGCGCAGAAAAGACTTGCGTGTTTGTGTGGTTAATATCTTCTCAAAAGATATGTACTAAAATCGATCCGGTGTCACCGTATATACATTCGATAATGTAAAACGTTATTAAATCCAGTGTCTCGTGCACCTCCTAAAGTTTCACTTGGATTCTTCTATATATATTAGGGCGGCTTATATAATCCGACCGCTTTGGAATAGGTCTTTCTTTTTTGTAACATTTTGGGGTTGAGTAGAAGCTAGTGAGGAAAGATTTAACTTCATGTTTTGTCGATGTCGTCGTACGTTCCAATTGAATACTAAAAGCGCAAGCGACACTTCCCTTAAAATAAAAAAAAAGCACAAGCGACAGTTACTACCACAATATATATAGGAGTAGACTTAAAGACGGAAAACGTAAACATTTTGTAGCTTTTTTTTGTGGTTTTCTGTTCGATGTTTACATCTTGATGACGAATATTGACGACGAACTCAATCAAACCTTTTTATTTGGAGGCATACATACTCCTACCTATTTGTAAAGCATCCGTTCACCAACCTAGTAGCATACGTATTGTGTCGCCCTGCCAGAGATAAAACGTGCACGTATAACTTGGAAGACACATGCGAATGTGTAATTCAAATAACTTTTAATCGCTGACAAGTTGTCCATATATTACATTACCTTGCTATAACAAAAAAAATATATCAGTGTGATTACTAGATCATGAACAACTCGGTGGCCCAATTTACGGTACACAGGTGCTAGCCAAGTGGCAGCGTCGTTAGATATACGTTAGATATACGTGTTGAAGTATAAGTAAATTGTTAGTCTTTCTCTCATCAATTTAAGTTTTTGGATGAATTAATTAATGCATACAACTTAATAATACGATCGACAAACGTCCATTCACCGGTTTGGCGGCCCAGAGATTATGATACCTCGCTAAGAATATGTATTACTAAGATCATTTTAACATAGAAGAATGTTCAATTCATAACGCATATACGCCAGACAAGCATACGCTCACCCGCGTGGATACTCTAGAAACACCCATTCACCAATATTTTTTTTGTCTGCAAAATTTTCCTTATCGCGCCAAACAAAAAAAGCTCACGTCACATATTACGCATTGTTCAGCGCATATGGATTTTTTAAAATAATATAATTTTAATAGAATTATAGAAATAAATATCCGTTTAATAAAATTCTAAAAAATAAGCTTCTATCATGAATCTAAATAAATTGACGACAGGCTGGTGTGGCAAATCCAGTCGTTAATTTATTTGGTGATAGAACTGTGTAATTTTCATAGAATCAGGAGCTTCTCTGCCAATTGAATTGCGATAGAAGTTTATTTTTATAATTTTATTAAAATTATAATTTTCTTTAATTCTATTAAAAATGTATATATATTTTTTTAAAAAAATCAGCTCATATGCGCTATCCCTACACGCTTTTTGCCGGGGAGAATCTTCATACCCAAATTTTACTAAAAACCTATACGCAAACACCGATTATGCACACAAGAAAAAAAATATAAAGGAGCACAGATTACACTGGACAAACACGCAAAAAAAACACACCGGACAAAAGATACGAAGAAACACAAATTTACAAAGTTTCACTTCTCTTTCAGGTAAAGCCGTAAAAGGCTCCCCTGTCACACTGTCAGCGTCAGTCTCTCACCAAACGCCAAAAACCACATCAAAGAAAACACACGCAAAGAAAACGCCAAAAACCACATCAAAGAAAACACACGCAAAGAAGAAAAAAAAAAGGAAAAAGAAAGCCTCCCTCCCGCAAGGCTGCGACACCATCCTACACCGGGTCCACGGTGCGCCGGCCAGTCCCCCACTCACGTCCACGCCCGCACCCACGCGGCGGCGCCCGCGCCCGGCTATTTATACCCGACGAACGGCCCGGATACCCCGACCCCCGCAATCGCACCCGCCTGGGCCGCCTTCTCTTCTCCAGCGTCCGATCTCCCACTCGCCGCCCTCACCGCAGCTCCGCACCTCACCTCGCCTCGCCTCTCTCCACCCTCCCTCGCTTCACCACCTCGCTCTCCCCTCCCTCCACGTCGCTCGCGCGCGCGCGCTGCCTATATAAGGTACGCCTCCCTCTCTCCACAAACCCCTTCTCGAGCCTTCCAGGGGCTAGGGTTTGGTGGGCCGATCTGATGGATCTAGGGTTTCGGCTGCGGACGTGGTGGTGGTGCAGGAGCGCATGGCGGACGCGCCGGCGAGCCCCGGGGGCGGCGGCGGGAGCCACGAGAGCGGCAGCCCCAGGGGCGGCGGCGGCGGGGGAGGCGGCGGATGGGGCGTCAGGGAGCAGGACCGGTTCCTGCCCATCGCCAACATCAGCCGCATCATGAAGAAGGCCATCCCGGCCAACGGGAAGATCGCCAAGGACTCCAAGGAGACCGTGCAGGAATGCGTCTCCGAGTTCATCTCCTTCATCACCAGCGAGTGAGTGGGTCTCCTGCTGCTGCTGCTGCTGCTCTGTTTGGCTTGGCTGGAATGGCCTTTTAGCCTTTGGTTTTGGTGGGTCTGTGCTGACTTGTCAGTGATTTGGCTGTTTGCAGGGCGAGCGACAAGTGCCAGAGGGAGAAGCGGAAGACCATTAACGGTGACGACCTGCTGTGGGCAATGGCCACGCTGGGGTTCGAGGACTACATCGAACCCCTCAAGGTCTACCTGCAGAAGTACAGAGAGGTGCGTAGTGTTGTGGATGTTTGGGTAAAATCGAAATTGAAGCGATTTTGATATAATTAAGGTGGATTAGTGGTCTGGGAGTTTGGTAGGGCCATCACCAGTTCGTCTGTTATAGTTGTAACCTTAATTAGCTTACTTGCTCTGTTTGGCTTAGCCTTAATTGGTAAGTTTAAATAATTTTGTTCATCTTGGGGACCGATGGATGGCCCACACTGCTTGTGGCACCAATTAGCTGCTTTAGTTTTGTTGTTGTACAAAGAACTTCTTGTCCTTAACAAGTGCTGCTTTATCATTCCAATGTGAAACATGCCAAAATTGCTGTTTTTTCAGAAAACAGAATGGTTGAAACGCTAAGTAAGAGTATTATTGGGTCATTAATCAATTGGAAGTAATTTCTTGGACTGAAAAGAGAACACTACATGCCCTTGTACATGCCTGAATTATTTTTATACCAGTTACCAATATAATAGGTGTATGATAGTAACCGTGTATTAAGTCTTAAATTCTATCTATGCATGAGGATAAAACAGCACTTATTAAAGACAGGTAGCATGTCTACCTAGAACCCCACATTTTTTCAGAATAGTTTAGATCTGATGCAAATGAAATGCATTGAAGCAATCAGAGCTCTTATAAAAAGAGCAACTTTGTCGTAGAAGTTCCTAAATTCCTTTCCTGAAGCTACGCCTCCTGCTTACAGTTCGTACATAATCTAGCAGTCTAGCTAATCTATCTTAAAGATAAAATGTCTATGCAACACTTTTTAACACAGCTTAAAGTTTATGCATAATTTGTGCATTATTGTTTTTTTGGTTTGTTTATACATCTGACACGTCTTCTTGTTTTGTCTTTTGTTTGGTGGGTGGCTATGCCAATTGCAGATGGAGGTATGTCAATTTAACTATTTTTTATTATGTTTCATAAGCTAGTTTTTTTTGCTTTATGAATTCCTGATAGATTTGTTCATGTGTTCCTAAATACTGAGATGAAAATGTTTTGCAACTTGAAATTTCAGTTGAAGATGGAATCAGCTCGGAAAAAAATGATAATTTGAGCTATTTGAGCCTGTCTTCATCATGATTTTAGCTCATTTGTACACAGCTGAACTGTCCATGTTCAAATTATGAAGGCATATAGCCCATTTATTGGATATTTGGGTATAGTTTCAAAGTGTGAAGATATCTTGTTAAAACAGATGTACTAGGATATCTATATAACCTACTTAGGTGAGTATACAGTTTTAGTTACTTTTCTAGTCTCAGTAGTTGCCTGTATTGATTCTTACCAACTGGGCAAAAAGTTGCATATATAATGGAGACTGTTCGCATATATATTATGTAAGACCCATGTGATCCTACGGTATTATTTCCTTGGAAAATCAGTAGGTGCAGATTTGAGCTGAATTCCAACTTTGCACCATAGAGGTGAGTAGGCGACTAATATGTCCCTCAAGTAGAATTGTATAGTGTATACCTTCTTCACTGATGTTGGCCATTTAATAGTTGTCCATTTGGCTTCTCTGACTGCTTGCAAGTTCTGATGCTCCCCTACAATGTTTGCTGTAAAAAGTAGATGCTTCTTAATAGGGTTAGCAGGGGCGGAAGTGGGTGAGCCCACCCGGTGTCACAGGACACCGGGTCCCTCGAAAAAATAGTAGATATTATCATTTATATACTATGCGTGCACCCCTTAACCTAAAAACTGTGCACCCCGGTTCAGCCCAACCTCTGGTCTCTTGTAGTCTTTTGCCGCATAAATTTCTATTTAATATGGTGTTTCTTGAAAATTATATATGTTGTTATATGTACGGTGAAGTGGTGAACCTGGTCATTTTCGTTCTGGTTCCGCCCTGGTTAGGATGTTGCTATGATTCATGATTGTACTATCAAGCCTACATAAATCTGAGATGCGATGAGCATTACTCAACTGTCCTTTCTTCAATGACTATTAGGGTGACAGTAAGTTATCTGCAAAGGCTGGTGATAGCTCTATTAGAAAGGATGCAGTTGGTACTCATGGGGGAGCAAGTAGCTCAAGTGCACAAGGGGTTGGTATATGTCTTTTTCTTGCTGTTATTTTGATCATGCTGGAAAACTGAACTGTTTGTGTTTTTTTAGATGGGCCAACAAGGAGCATACAACCAAGGAATGGGTTATATGCAACCTCAGGTGAATTATCTTGAATATGCTTGACAAATTAATACTAGTTGTGTAATATTGTTTTGAAACACAATGTTAGCTTGAGTACTGGCAGGAATTAGGCATACTTGATCTTTGCAAAAGTTGTTTTTTCACTGAATGTACTATCAACTTTTGGTGCCTATGAGGCATCATCATCTTTTTCACTTGGAAAAGTACATTAGCTAGTTGGTTGGCAGTTTGTTGATTTTGTTAGGATTTTATAGGATATTTCCGCTAGAGTAAAGCATACCATTAATCCCTAAACTTTGTGCGGGTGTGTCACTTGGGCCCCTGAACTTGATAATTGTACATTTATGTCCCTAAACTTGTACAAGTGGGTAAACAAAGGTCTAAATTGTACTTTAGGGGCCTATGGCGCATTTTACACTTTCTCTGAGTCCTAACTAGGGAAAACTATATCGTTTCGGAATTTTTATCGGACCCCACCGATAGAACCGGTAGCCGCCGGTTATCGGATGTTTCGGCAAAATTTCGGACAAAATTTTTTAATTGAAAATTGATTTTTTCAGATGTAAAGACGAAATTTATCTAAATTTTGAATTGAAATTTGAATTGGGGTGAAAATTAGATAAATCCGATTTTTTTTTTGCCCAGTATGTAATTTTATCAGACCCTGCCGGTAACTGACGGCATGGTTGTCACGATGTGCTTGGCGACCATGGTGCCTGAGAGGTGCCATGGCGTCTTCAAGGCAAGTTAAGGCGATCGAGCGGCGAGGAGGAAGCGAGGGAGTGGGGCGGAGGAGGGAGGGAGGTGGCGCGGAGGGAGGAGGAGTGGCGGCGGGAGCGGGAGGAGGAGGAGGAGGCGGGGTACCTAGGGGCTGGCGGCTAGCGCGGTGAGGCAATCGGAGATGGCCAAGGCGAGTCTCCACGGCGTCCCCTCCGCACCGTCGGGACACCAAGGTGACGCCTTGGCGATACTATGACAAGCATGACCGTCGGTTACCGGCGAAATTTCGCCGATAGATTTTTCCATGATCTTGACTGTAGTTTCTCTGGACTTAGCAGATTGACAAACTCGTATTAAGCTCCATGTTCTATAATGCTGCTATCTTAGGGTGCAATCGGAGCGGATACAGACGGATATCGCTCATCCTGCATCTTATTTCGTATTTTTTTCTCGGAGTCGGGCGCAGATAGTGTCGGATACCCATTTCTCCGTCCCGTATTCGTTCTGTGAGTCTTCGGTTGGTCGGATGGACAGAAAATATCCGCTTCTTTTGCACCCTTACACACGGCATTGGACAGTAGAAGTGCAATCAAAGTGAACACAGAGAGACTAATCACTGAGATGTCGAAGGAAAAACACTCAGTATCCTCAGTTGCTCAAATACAGCAACCAACCTATTTGTTATCCAGTTCCTAGGTGGAGTTACGACAAACTTTCCTCATACCACTTAACATATAGATGGATATCGCTTATCCCGTATCCTATTTCGTATTTTTTTCTTGGAGTCGGAGTCGGACAGAGATAGTACCGGATACTCATTTATTTCCTCCGTATTCGCTTTGCAAGCCTTCGGTTGGTCGGGAATTATCCACTTGGTTTGCACCCTTACTGCTATTAGTAGGAAACTAGAAATAAATTTTGTTATGCTTAAATTTGTATTCTAATAACTGCACAAATGTGAGATCATCTGCTAAATATGTAATGCTACCACCTCATTATGGTGCTCCCATGCTACTGACAGTGTGGTTCCTTCTAAATCACTCTTACCCGGTATGTAAAGGAAGAAACAAAAAAAGGAGATAAATGAAAAGAAAAATAATATTTACTGTGATCCCTCCTTTTTTCTTCAGCTGATCAGAGTCACGAGTGTTGCAAATTTTGTACAACTTGGAACTTTGTCATCTAGTAGATTAGCCTCTGTCCTCTGTTGTTGTAGTGTTCCTTTTTGGTTGATTCATAGTCTGGTGTACCAGAGCACACAAGCACTGGATATTTTTCCTAAAAGTCGATGGTTGATAATGCATAAAACCAGGTTCATTCCATCAGGACATGAACCAGAACATTTCCAGCCATAGCCAGGTCTATTTCATCTGTTAGAAATGCAAAAACTTTTTGGATATGTTTAATGATCTGAGTAAAAAAAATTGTTCGTATGTGTTGCATCTGCCTCATGTAGTGAGGCACCCCGTACTACAATTTATACCATTGTCACGCACAGGGATCAAAATCCCGGTGGTTACTGGAAATCCCGGTGGGGACGAGATAAACAGTAACTGGCCTAAATTTTTCAAATTCAAATTTAAGTTCATGACTGCATAATGTCTTTTTTGTGCTAGATTACCTATTGTATGAGCTAAATATACTTGAATTATTGTTTCGGCCTGTTTGCACTTCATATGAACTAAGTATGTTAGATTACGCATTGTATGAGCTAAATATGAACTTCATTAAACACTTTCTAATTAATATTTGCATTATTCCAATTGCTAATTACCCATAACCGACTTTCTCTGTTTTTTCCGGCTTTGGTTCCAGTTTTTCCAATCGGTTTTTCCGGTTTTGGGGTAGTAACCGGTTTTCAAAATCCTCAATTAAAAAATTCAGTTTTCGAACTTCGTCCGGTTTTTTCTTGGGTTTTCTGGTAACCGGCGGTTATCGTTACCGGCCTCCAACCGGGATTTGCATTGGTACTGGTATTTTGATATATCCAGAATTTTGTTCATCCACCAACATTCAAAAGGGCAGTCTACAATGTAGTTGCGTTTGATATCTTTTTTCTAGAGGAGTTGCTTTTGATATCTGTATGTCTGCTGATACCCTTTTCCCTTTGTCTTGCCCAGTACCATAATGGGGACATCTCAAACTGAAGATTTGGACTTTATCTGCAATTGCTGCTCCTCGCAAGGTATATATTTGATCCTGAGATGCTTGCCTGTCACAGAATCAGGTGCTATTTTGATCTCTGTATGAAATGTCTCATGTGTTGATACATTTGTAACCCTTGTGGGTTTCCGTTGGTGTGCAGTTAATTCGCTAATATATACCCTGTGGTGAGCAGTTAAGGAACTTACTACCCCCATTAGGTCCGTTTTCGTTTGCCAGAACCGGTTAAAGCTGCATATTGCCAAGGCTGCTTCCCAGATGTAAATTGCCTCCGTGAGAACAGTTTCGGTTGTGGTTTAGCGTCGTTGTCTGTATATTCAGGATAATTTAACAATTGGCCCTTTTGGCTGTCATTTGGTTCCATATATTTGTATTGGGGGAGGCATAAATCCTGTGTAATTTGTCCTAAACTAATGTGTCAATTCTGAGCGGAATTGCTTTAGTTGTAACAATCCTCCTTCACTCAGTGTGACCGTGTGTTAGGCTAAGAAAGCATTTTTTTTACCGACCAGAAATGCGTATTACCATCTGCATGAATGCCAACCTTTTCTTCTAATATGCTGGCTCACTCACTCCACTTGAGCTTGTGAAGCGAGGGGAGGGGACTCGGCTCAGGTTTTGCTGGAAGCTAAGGTGAGCTTGACCTGTCCCGAACGGCTCTGTTTGTCTGCATTCCACTCCTTGGCTACTAAATTTTACTGGTACGAAGCGATAAAGAAAATGTTTCTAAGCGGCATGACCAGGCCTGATTACATACCGGTGCCCAGAAACACGACAGAAGTGTTGTTCACAACAGACTCTTTTGGTTGCCGATGTATCATCAGATGTGCAGTTGTCACTTGTCAGCTGAATAGCTTCGGTACAATTGATGTAATACAAGAAGTGCAACTGTACAAGGGCATCCCCTGCCCCCTGGGGCCTAAGCAATGAACTGATGAACACGCCTCCGCTCCCCTGCTAATCGGTTAGCACAGAAAGAACCCAAGGTGGCACAGAAAATGACGGGGTGAAAATGAAATAAAATTTGATGATCGATCAAAATGCAAGTAGAATCAGCCTGCAAAATATATGAGCTAAGATGGAAATGGGAGAAATGAGCTCCAGAACACAGCCAGTGTACAAATGACAGTTGATACAAGAATATAGGAAAGAACATGGCTTGCCATACTTGATTCGGGATGCTAACCCAGTGGCTGATCTACTGACTACTGCACCAAAGTTTCAGAGGAACCTCTGTTTGTGTATCTGAGTTTATATGAAAGGGGACAATGATGCCCTAGTTACTAAAACCTAAAAGCATTTAAACACTAAGTCGATTCCCGTTTTTCTATACAGAACACATCATCTAGACGGGAGAATCAGTTGGGCAGACTTACCCAGTATCAACAGGAACTTACAAGAATTCGACGCAGGCTAGCCGGTTCGCTCAGCTACACCCGCCTGTCCATCTCGTGCCTCAACCGTGGCATCTCTCTGCCGCTGTAGTTTTGTCATCGTGCCTCAACCGTGGCATCTCTCTCTGCCGCTGTAGTTTTGTCATCTGGTGCTTCCACCGTGGCATCCTCTACAGCTTTCTCGGCTGTTGTAGTTTTCTCATCTTGTGTTTCAGCTGTGGCATCCTCTACAGTTTTCTCAGCTGTCGTAGTTGTATCCCCTACAGTTTTTTCAGCTGTTGTAGTTTCCTGATCAGGTGCTTCAGCTGTGGTTTCACCTTCTGCGGTCTCACAAGCTAGTGCTTCAGCTGTAGCTATATTTTTTATTTTCTCATTCTCGTCTGGTACATCAGCTGTAGTTTCACTTTCTCCAGTCTCCACAGATTGTGCTTCAGCAGTAGCTTTATAACCCATTGTCTCATCTGGTGCTTCAACTGTAATTTTACCTTCTGCAGTCTCCCCAGCTAGTGTTTCAGCAGCAGCTTTATTTTCTACAGTTTCATCAACTGGTGCGTCGACTTTTGACTCCACAGCTCCCTCAACCATGACTGAGTGGTCAGTAGTTGCATCAGCCATAGCTACATCTTCTACAATCTGTTTCCCCACCTCAATTTCTCCACCTGATGCTTCAGTTACAGCTTCCACTCGAACAGTTCGCTCAACACTGCAGACTTGTTCTGCTGACACTTCAGCGGCGGTTTCGGATTCCACAATTTGCTTATTTGACCCAGCTTCTTCGGCTGATGCTTTGGTTAGGTCTTCGACAGTGTCAGCTTCTACATTTTTGCCCTCTTGTTCTACTGATGCTTCGCATACAGTTTGAAACTGCACATCTGATTGCCCTTGAACTTCTGAAGTTTCAGCGGGTACAGCATCTGGTAGAGCTGTAGTTGATTCCTCCATTGGAACTTTGACTTGCTCAGTTGCAACTTGACCGACCGGTTCTGCAGTTACAGCTTCAACTTCCAACTTTGCATCACAAGGAACTTCAGCTGATTCTTCTTTTGGAGCTTGAAATTGCATTGTTTGATCACTTGCATCTTGTTCCCCTGGCTTTTCAGCAAAACTTTGAGCTTGCAAGTCCTGAGATACACTGGTCTCTTCTGGCACTTCATGCCCACTATCAGCCTCAGTGACATCTTTGGAGGCCTCGTTCAGAGGTTCTTCCCTGGCTTGCTCAATCACACCAACTACCTGAACCGCTTCTTCTGTTTGAACTTTGAAATGCAAAGCATCAGATAAAACATGGACCCCTTGTAAAGGTTCAGGTACGATAACAGCTTGCATAGTACTTGCCAGAACTTCAGCTGATGCTTCTTGGACAGTTTGCTCAACTGTATCAACTTGTGCAATAATAGCAACTGCCTCATATACAGCATTATCTCCACAAGCATGACCCTGTTTGGGGGCTTCAGCTACAACATCAACTTGGATAGTGTCTGAAAGAACTTCAGCTGACTCTTCATTTGTAGCTTCACTGTGTGAAGCATGCTTGATAGTGTCTTCAGTTTGCGCCTCGGATGCAGCTTCCATTTGCAAGGTATTTGATGGAACCTCAACTGATGCTTGATTTGGAGCTTCGCCTAGCTGGATTTCATCAACCGTGCCTCCATTTGATGCCCCAGTTGCAGCTCTAGACAGAGCAATCTCCGATCGATTTTTGAGTGACGCTTCATCCTGAGCGTAAGCTTGCTCAACCGTGCTAACTTGCTCAGATGACTCTTCGGCAATAGCAGCTGTTCCAATTTGATCAGGTCTCCCAGTTAGCTCAGCATCAATTTGTCCTGTTTTCTCAACTATGTCAACTTGATCAACCGATGCCTTGTCTGCAGCTTCAGCTTGGAATGTTTGCTTGACAGTCTCAACTTGTTCAGCAGATGATTCTTTTATAGCTTCAGCTTTGTCAGCTTTGTCAACCTGGTCAACTTGCATAGCATCCAGTGGAACTTCGGACTCACGTGGACCTACAGAAAATACATTGTCACATGGTACAGTAAGCATGTAATTTTGTCGAAGTTGTAAACTAACTTAAAAACAAACAAACAGAAGGAATGCTTACCAGGAATCTGCAGACCATGATCTTCAGGGTGTGACTCAGGATTATTCACTTCTGACAAACCTAGAGAAAATGGCATATTCACAAGACGATAGCTACGAAGCGAAGGACCAAAAGTGCCATACTTGCCAGCAGCACTGAAAGCCTTTTCAGCATCAGCACGTTTCTTGAAGACAACTTTAACAGTATTTGTGTTCTTGTGCACTTCAGTCTCGGATTCTTTCAGTGGCCCATAGTGACCGAACATCTTAATCAGATGAGTTTCGGATGGAAGAGCAGTTGACCTGCCAAAGCTCAAAACAAGTGCAGTAGGCTTGCACTCGTCAACCATCTTTTCGTCAACATGGATAATTGATCTTTCCATCACCTGTATCTGTTTCTTAGGACCCAACGTTCCAAGTTGTAGATGCTGTACAGAGGGCACATTTGTTTCTCGTGACGCTCTACACCTACGCCTTGGCCTCGTGTTGGTACTAGCTCCTCTGAGGCTATGAATTGGGTGATTATGCAAACTCAAGCCAGACCAATAGGAGTCCTGCATATGATCAGTTGTCTTAACCTCAGGAGAAGGCAAAACCTTCCTCTTTCTCCCCCTCTTTGCTGTACTTTTTTCGACAATGTTTGCTTCAGTAGTAGTAGAAACAATGTAGTTCCTGTAATCACTGAAGTAACTAATTATCATCGCTGAGAAACTATATCCGTTCATTGGCTCCATGGCAACTGAGCAGAGCAGTGACAATAATTCCTTGGGGTCCGCAATGTGGTGTCTATGCATGCGTCTCCTTTTTGCGCGCTTCTCTATGGTAAGTTCATTAACGGCGTCATCACTAGAGATATCAAATTCTCCATTCTCGGCTTCAGTGGAGTTTTTATACACTGTTGGTTCATTCTGAGACTTCACAGTGGATGAAGATCCTGTCAGCTGGCTTGCAGCTCGTCGAATGCACTCCCCAATCTTGAAAGAACTACCAAAAGTTGGAGTTGATGACTTGGTCTCTGAATCTTCAAACGAATCAAGACTTTTCTTCTTCTTGTTCTGGAAGTCATCAAAATCTCCAAAGTCCATAACCATATGTCTTTCATAAGCAGTATCATTGGACAGATTGGATGTGGCCTTTTTGTCCATCAACTCTAGGTCATCCTCAGGCTTCTGTTCACGAGGTCTTCCCCGGCCTCTTTTGGGCTTGTCATGACTAGGATGCACTTCATTGGTGACAGCTTCCTCAACCACATTCCAGGTGGAAGAAGTGTCCATGCCATTCTCAACCCACGCACTGCTAGTTTGGAATGATGCAAGTTCAGGACATCCCTTAGATCGATAGAAAGATGTGAGTTGAGAACAAGCTATCACTAATTCTAGCAGATCACCCCCTTGGCCAGGGAACAGAGCCAGCGACTTAATATAATGAAGAAGGTTTCCTGGTCTGAAACATGTTAAGATCTCAGACCGGTTAATTGCTGAGCAAGTAACTCCATCCTTGAGCCCAGCATTCTCAACCATATAAGACATCCCATTGTCAGAGAGCTCTTCCGGCAAACAAGAACAACTCGTCCCTAACAATATCCGCCTTGAGAGTTCTTCAAGTGCATAATTAACTGAACTGACGAAGGCATCTGAACTGCTCTGTTTCTCCATTTGCGAATAGTTTGTTACAAAAGGCTTCAGCTGGGATTCATCGCACCATGCAAAAGTGTTGTCACCAAAATACGCTACCAAATGACTGCCCTTTTTCTGGTGCTTCAATGCCAACTCAGACGCATCTGAAGGATAAAAAATCTCACCAGGCCACCAAGGATGACTTTTCACTTTACCCCAGACAAGATCAGAAACTCGAAAACCACCTTTATCAAGAGGAGGAAGGCAGTATCTAGCACACTGATCAACATTTGCTGGACTAGAAGCGTCATTACTGCGCTGATAATTTCCACTGTCAAGAACTTGCTCCCATGTTGGCGGGAGCATTTTGGATTTATCATCCTGCTGCTCAAGCGTGGGAACTCCACCATCTTCATGGATCTTGGAGCTTCTGTCCACATCACTGAGCACATGTATTTCCTTATCGCAATGTGCTACACCGTTATCCTTTTCTTTATTTCCTATCGCAGGGGTTGCACTACCGCGATTTTCTTCGAGATTATTCGACTCTGAAATGGAGTGAGTAAATATTATCCGAAGTGAGTTAGAAATAGTGTCATCTATAAGCAGTACATCAAAGTGACCGGAGCCATGGGTAGTCTCCTTACCGGCTTCAGCATGTTCAGTAGTGGCAGAACCAGGTGCTTCCACTGCTTCACCAGCAACAGCACCATCTCCTGCCGGAACCAGCTTCCTCTCCGCCACACTCCGCAAACCTCCAGCCTCTGCTTCCAACTTCTCCTCGCCACCATCTCCTCCATCCAGCCCTCCTGCGCCGTCAAATTCTTCTTCACTAACCATACCAGCCGACTCCGTCGCGTACAACGGATCACTCGCCGCTGCCGCACCGCCCCCTTCTCGAACAACATCCGCCGTCACCACCGCATCGCCCGCCGCCGCCACAGCCTTCCCTTCCATTTTCACCTCAGCGACAACAGGCGCCTCCTCCACGGCTTCCATCATCGTCACATCAGCATCTCCCGCCGGGCCCGAGCTGCCAGACAAGCTCCCCTCCCCATCTCCCGCGGTCGCCCCCGCAGCATCCACCACCCTGGGCCGCAACTCTTGCTTTGGCTCGCCGTATACACCCGGATCTGAGGCCGCAACAGCCACAGGACTCGAGCTCATCGGAGCAAGGCCTCAGGACCCCTCCCTGCCGAGCTCCGGGCGAGGAATCTGGAGGACTGGAGCGGGAAAAATCAGCGAAGGAGCTCGAAATTCCCCCCTCGATCTGGCAGCTGCAGAGCGAGGGGGCGAAACCCTAGGCCCGGATCAGCACGGGAGCTGGGAATTTACCTGGCACGGGGCGGGCGGGCGGGCGGAGATGGGAGGCGAGATGGATGCGCATTCGGGAGCAAACAGGACTCGTCTTTTCTTTCGCGTAGTAGCACAGCAGCTAGGGCTGCTATTGGGCTTGGACCGGTCCACGATTTTGGATTAAGGTGGCCCCGGGTTGGATCACTTTGGATTTGTCCACGGCCAGAAGCCGACCACAACATCCTTCAGGCCACCCCGCTCGACGCTCGTCATGGCCTAGGGCTGCTAACGGGCCTGGGCCTGGGCCTGGGCCAGTCCAGGCTTTTGGACTATAACAACACAAAAGTTCATACGGATTGGATCAAATTGGGCTGATAGCCCTTTGGACTGCATTTGGACAAGGCCATAGGACGTATAATTTGTCATACTAATAATAGAATGTTCGTGCGTTGTATGAATTCTAAATTTTACAGAAATAATATTTATCTTTAACATATAAAGTGAATCAAACAATTAAAAGATGAATCTGTTGAAAAGGACCAAAACAAGAATAAAAACTAATTCATCTTGTTTGGCAGTATGTATAGGCCGTAAGAGAAGTCAGAACGTTAGAAGCTAGGAGCCTTGGACTATCTTGAGTCCATCATCTCCTGTGATAGAATCGCTGTGAATTTTTGTTGGTGGTTTATTGGATGATTTGTTATGTTCATGCATCATGGACTTTTTCGATGGTATCCTACTATCCTGTATAATGAGACTCTGGTTCTGGTAATTTCTTATAAGTCATTTTGTGGAGTTTATTAGGAAGTTGCAATTGCTGTATCACGTTGGCAATCTATGGCTTCCAATGTAACCTAGACTGCTTGTTATAATTTCTCACAAGATGTAACAAATCCATTATTCCTCTATTTTGCTGGCTGGTGTTAGGTCGATTACTAAATTTCAGTCATGCTGTATTCTCATAACCATATGTAATCATTGTGCGAATAGTCCTGTATGATTAGTAAAATTAAAAAAAACCAGAAATCTTTCAGAATTTCATAAGCAGACAGTTGATTTTCTTTATGCCTTTTTTTTTGTAACATACATGTAGCATTGAAGACACTTGTAGTGACCCATAGACTTCTTCGGGAGGGTGATCGTACATTTCGAGAAAAGCTTCTTAATTTTACACAAAGGGGAAGGATTCTGCAGCTCTCAAACTTCAAGGACGACTCCAGCCCAATTGGTTAGCCCTTAGTATTTCTTTATTTGATAGGAAATTTCTGCAGACCTTGGGCCGAAATGGAGCAGGGCCAGACAGTAAAGAATAATAGATTGTGTAGAAAATGAGTGACTAATTTCAAGCCACACTAATGGATTTTTAGCAAGGCTGAGCCTGAGGGGGCCACAGCCCATGTTGGCCTATGAGAAGCTCCGTCACTGCTGCTTATTACCTTTTGATTTCCCGATGTACTAATATTAAGTGTTGTCTAGCTTGGGACTGTCCTGCACAGGGGCGGAACTAGAACGAAAATGATCGGGTTCACTAGTTCACTATACATATAACAACATATATAATTTTTAACCAATATAATACTAAATAGTAATGTATTCGACAACTTTTAACATCAATAATTCAACATAACCAATGACATGTACAATGATAAAGGAGTAGCGATCAAAATACTTACCAAGATAAAGAAACCCACTTGTAATATTGGTTAATTGTAGAAAAGTGAAGCAACTAAGGGTAAAATCATGAACAAAAGATAGTCGGTATTGGCAAAATACATCATCCGACCTAAATGACCTATAAAAAAAGAACAAAATGAATTAAAATTATAAAGTAAAAAAGTAGAATGATCGAATGAAACTAAATACATTACATTTTAGTATTTACTTTCTTTCAAGTTCATGAAATGATGAACTACGGCATCATTGGTAATTTTCTTCATTCTTCTTTCTCCACATAGCAAATTAGGTTATCACTCATGAAATCATCACTGATGTGATTGCACAAATAATTTTTCACTACCATTTGTTCTTTGCAAGAGACATCTCTGGACTCATCAACAAGCAAGCAAAACACATCATGCCCAATTTCTTTGAGAATAGAATGCAATATGTCATTTGCAAAACAATGAGCAATCTCCTTGTGTATATGAGGAGTCGAGGAGACACCATAAGACAATTACGTGCAACATTTTTACCCACCACCTTACCTAAAGTTGAATCATGCTCTACTAAGAACTCATAAAATTCCAAGAAATTCCATTTGTTATAGGACTCCATTTTGTGTATAGATAGCAACATCAATGTGTTGCTCTCTTTTTAACAAATCATCGCAATTTTTCAATGCTCGGTTGTGAACACTATTCACACCACCTACATGCTCTTTTAGTCTAGCTTTCTTGTTCCAACCATTTATAACAAATGTCTCATACCCAGTTTCTTTCTTGTTGCGGTCCCTAAACAAGAAACAACAAAAGCAATATGCTCTATCTTTGGACTCGCTATATTCAAGCCAACTCCCAAACTCATCAAACCATTCAGGATTAAACCTTCTGTTTTTATCCCCAAAGTGTGTATATGGAAAATCATAAGTACGAGATTGACATTGGTTAATCACAATAGACACTGCACACGGGTCACGATCACGTGCAATTTTTGCCTAGATCACGGGTCACAATCCAATTTGGAACCCTACATTTCAAGTTTATAAGTTATAACCCTAACATAGTAACATTTGATGAAGAAAACAACAATCATCATTCATCGAGTTGAAAATCTCCATTTCTTGAAAGAAATTGGAAGAATGGGGGGAATTAGGATAAGAATTAATACCTAACTCATCTTTCCAAATTCCAATTCCTTGGCTGGTGATCGTTGTTTCGTTGCCTCTCCGCAACTAATCTCGCGTGTGCATATATATGCACAACTAAATAACTAATGGTAGTAGTAGTACCACTAGTACGCTCAGTTCCTCCATAGTACCATATAATCTATTAATCTTTGCGTACTAATGGTAGTGCCTAGTGGCTAGTGTGTACACCATATATACATGATGATTCATGGATGGAGATTTTATAGAGCTACAAGCCTACAATAGGAAGAAGCCACGAGATTACCACTTACCAGAAGAAGCCCCGGTGGCTGACAAGGTCTTCGATCAGGCGGGCAGGTGCTGCCGAGTGTCGACGGCGTCCAGGGCTAAGAGGCGGGAGGTGGCTTTTCGTATTCTGTTCTTGCCTCTGCAGGCACTGCAGCATCGGCTAATGCCATCGTCCCATCGAGCCACGAGCAATCAGCCGCGTGGGCCTACGCTGCGCCTGCTGGGGCATGCGGCCTGCTGGAGTGCTGGTAGTGTTGTGCCTGATGGGCCGGCTAGCGCCGTAGCGCGTCTGCAGCGTGCGCTGCGTGTGCAATCAGTGAGTGGGCCGCGTGGGCTCACGGACGTCCGCGCGTGGAGGCTACTGGCGCGACACGCACGTGGGTCGGAAGTCCCGGGTGCACAGTAATTTTTCTTGGGGGTGCACACATTATACTAAAGCGTTAATCTCCACTAATTTTTTTGTTGGACCCGGTGTCCTGTGACACCGGGTGGGCCTATTGGGCTCCGTCCCTGGTCCTGCATGGGTTCATACGTATGGACTATTTTTGGAGGAAAGATTGGAATGCTTCAGGGTCCTGAAGTATAAAGTTGAAGCTGAGCGTTTGTCCAAACAAGGCCCAGGTCCTGAAAAAGGTTTGGAATAGTACATCTCATCTTGGTACCACAACTGATTAGTTGTGAGGATGACACATGTTCAGCTAGCACTGTTGGAATACCAGGCTTTGCTACAGGTTCTATCTGAACAACAGCTCACGAAAGGAACTTTAGACCGAAGAGTCATCGCATCGACAATGGCTGAAGCAACTACATCAGAAATTTATAAAACTTTGTCGTGCCATGGCTTAAAATGGAGAGTGTCAAATTATGTCTGGCACGGATCAATCCCACACAGATACATAATCTTCTTATGGCTAGCCTTCAGAGGAAAACTTAACACTAAAGATAATATGATAACTAAGCATTGAATAACGAATCCTCACTATGACCTTTGCCCAGCATTGGAGACAATTGATCATATCATACTACGATGTAAAGTTGCTGACTATCTCTGGAAAAAGATAGGATTATCAGTACAAGCTACTTCCTCCAAGGACATATTCGAATTTGTGGAAATCGTTTCAACACAATCACTGAACTACCATGAAGTCTAGCCCATTTGCTTTGCAGCCTGCGCTCATACATTATGGCTCATGAGAAATAAAAGGATATTGCAAAACAATGAAACAGGAGTAGCCGAGATGCAAAGTCAGATCAAGGATTACATTGCACTTTGGGCTCACAGGACCAAACCTGAGCGTCATTCTTCGCTTCGACAGTGGAGTCAACTCCTATTGTAAATTCATTAATTTCTTACATTTCCATTTCATTTTCCTTTCCTTTTCTTTTCCTTTCTTTCCTTTCCTCTCTTTTCTCTTTCTCTTTTTGTTTCACGTGTACTTTGTATTGCCTGACAACCATTTTAATATAATGGTTATAAGATAGATATTTCTCTACCTTTTACGTCAAAAAAAAGGATGACACATGTTAAATTTCAGTATCAATTCTAGCTCACTAATCATTGCTTCAACTCATTATATTTTGTTATCAGGGACACAGTAAAACCAAAGAATTAGAGTCTCAGGATTTGTTAGAGCAGTTGCCAGCTTTGCAGCAGTTACTATACCGACTTGTTGGATGTCGGGTAATTATCTCTTGACTCTAGGCTAACAAGTCTTAGATTCGAGAATCTTTCAATTTCTGTCATTTTCTTCTCTTCCTATAACATAACATCACTTTGCATTTGATATTGCAGCCAGAAGGAGCTGTGAATAACAACTACTTGTAGCTTTGGTAAGCTCTAGATTTTGGTCATTGGATTTGTTTGTGCCCTAGCCTCTACTGGACCTTTTCCTCAATGCTTATAAGCTATATTTAATTTCACCTTAAGGCTATTCTTTTATAAACTCATTTGTCTTTCCCAGCTCTTTATTCTATCTAAATGGTATTGGTGAAAGTGGAACAATTTTTGTATTGTTTTTGCTATAACTCTACAGTTTGCATCTATGTCCTAGATATTTTTTAAACACTGTCATGCAATGTGTATATGATGCATATCCAGACACAATTTATATGATGCATACCGCATCGACAATGTCACCAATTTATTTGACATTTTGACATTTACAGTAACAGTACGAAATGAAAAACCACTGTATAATTATTTATCTAGTCTGAGAAGGGACTGCATGTTAAATGATATATCCTACCTCTTTTGGTTTTTCTTCAAGGAGCCTTTGCAACGTGAGAGCTTGCCTCCGGTCAAGTTGAATCTAGAGAAAAAACATGGAAGTGTACATTGGTTAGCATTGAATTCAAGAGCATCTGAAGAGTTCAATAATAAACAGTACAAATTTACAGAGTCAAAACTATCTATCTTAGAAGTCGATTTAATAAAATAAAAAAGAAGTTCATTTAATAAAAAAGGAAAATGGCATTCTGCTCAGCAAAATATGACGATCTGCACTAAATAAAACAATTCTGCAAAGTAAATAGCGTGTTTCTTGACATAATACCTTCAAATTTCATCAATCTTTGAGTAAACATGATCACAAGCCATACATAATTTCTACTTTGGCATTTAAAAATAAACATGATCACAATCCATACATAATTTCTGCTTGTTCCTTGTATTCCTGCATCTTGTTCTTGATTTCATCAATTCATATCCTACTTGTATATTATGGCTACTGAATTAACTGCTGGTGTAATGTTATTTCTGGATAAGTGTGGTGAATTCAAGCAATTATAGCTGACCTTCAAGATATTTCCTCTCTTCTTATCAAGAACCAGTCCTCTAACCATATATTTCCAGTCAAATTGCCATGTTAACAGCTGCATGGTGAAAACACAATAAATAAAAATTTAGAACAAAAACTAACAAAGCAAAAGATCAATGGGTTCATAAATCTTAGCATCAAAATGGTAATTCTGAGAACAAGCTAAATGTCCTTTTCGACTGATAATTATGTTTAATAAGTGGATGTAGATCTTCATAGTCTTATGCTTTCATTAATGCAGCAGTCAATGACCCTCACTAAGATAAACAACAATAACTCCTACAAGGAACTTTGGTCAAGAACTGCAATAACTTATGGCTGCAGGCATGACTCCAAAGCATGAGAATGGACAAATAGAGGTGAAGGGAATGTATTACTCGAGACAGGTAAAGAATCGCCGTCACAAACTATCAGATCATCGCAAGAGTCGACTAATGTGCTAAATGCTATGACAAAGTTACATTCAGGCCTCTCGAAATTACATTACATTAGTATAGAAAGATAATTAAAACTACAAAAGTGATGCATGGCAAGTTGGCAACCACTTCAACTTTTGTAACTATCAAACAGTAGAATCTTAGACACGACAACAAACGGAAAGTATCTATATAAAATCTGAAATGACATCAAATGGGAGAAGTTCCTATGTGACATGAACTGTCTCATATAGTGTAAATAGTGTAAACAATGAAAGACCTCGCACAGTTGCTCCTAACCTCTAAACCAACAATTCTAGCTTGACAGTTGCCTAGTAGTAACTATTGACTAAAATTTGTTTTTGTTAAGAGTGCACTGAATATAAAGAGACTAAGAGAGCAATGTAATGGAATGTAGCTTAACAGAGACTGTGATAAGTGGTGGCATTTTTCGTATATCAATAAAAGCCATGAGGATTCCATCTTATTAAGAGTTAACCATCCAAACAAAAAATGTTCTGTAAATAAGTGTGAAGAGAAACTTTGATCTTGGCAAGTTTACTTATAGGACCAGTAAAATATATCAAACTCAGTTTAAGGAAATGACAAAACAAATTTTATAGCCAATAGCTTACAGATGATTATAGAGTCTAATTGAAATATTACCTTCAACAGACACCTCAACTCAGGTGGTTATTTGATTGGCATATTTGCGAAATCCAGGTCCCATTGCCTGAAAGAAGATAAATGAAAGGCAGCGTGGTCTCAATTTTGTAAAGGAGTTAAATGACAGTTTTTTATTGGACACTTAATTTTAATAACCTTTTGAGGTAAATTACACCCAAGTAATGTACCTCCTAAATCTTAATTTGTTCACACCATAAATAGCATCAAGTTTGAAAAACACTACTGACTAATCAAGATGATGCCACATATGATAATTGTAAAGATGCAGTAGTTTTGAGTTCAATATTTTGCATCTATGAAAAGCTAGCTACAATATGCCACTGATGATAATAGCAAAAGCTAGATGATAATTGCAGATGTATTACTGAAAGTATTAGAAATTTAAGTGTTAACTGAATGTAGGTCGTTTGTGTGATAATTGCAAAAGCTAGATGATAATTGCATATGTATTACTGAAAGTATTAGAAATTTAAGTGTTAACCGAATGTAGGTTGTTCGTGCAACAGATAAAGGATTAGGAAGAAATGGAGACGGAGCTGCAAAGGAGGAGATGACACAAATACAGAAGAACCCATTACAAGCAATTCACAAGTCACAAGTAAAAGAATGAAGAATCACCTAACCAAGATGCCTTGACCTTAACCTCCTGACCTCAAACCCCAACCCAACCAAGTTGCCTTATCCACCAAATCCTTGCACGGGCAGAAAGACAAAATAATCAAACCAAGAACAATGTGTTCATGAAAACAGAGGGAAAGAGTAGTGGAAGTATTCACCTCTGATTGTTCATGCAACAGAGAAAGGGAGATAAGCAGGAGATGGTTGCCGCAGATAAGTTGACCTTAACCTCCTGACCTTGAACCCCAACCCAACCACATTGCCTTATACACCGAATTCTTGCACAGATAGAAGGACAAAATAATCAAACCAAGAACAATGTGTTCATAAAAACAGAGGGAAAGAGTAGTGGAAGTATTCACCTCTGATTGTTCGTGCAACAGAGAAAGGGATATAAGCAGGAGATGGTTGCCGCAGATAAGGAGGTGGAGAAGTGGAAGAAAAAGGTGGAGAGGAAGAGAAGTGAACCTTTTGTAGTGTGGAGGTAGCAACCGTCAGGGGACATGGCTAACTTCAAGACTGGCCATCACCACCACGGGAAGCAAGGGGACAAGGGGAAGAGAGCGATTGGCTGCCGAAACTAATGAACTTTGTTCCAATCGACTTTATTTTTATTCCAAAAAGGCGCATATGTATCGTAGGTGTATTTTGGTTTTTTTTTTGCATCATGCATGATGTCGTTCCTTATGCACGTAACCAAACTCTGCATGCCATGTAATTTGTAACTTTTATAAAAGCTATTTGAATTAGCAACTGCGTTGTAAAGCCAACTTCAAATCTCGTTCTATTTTTGCATTCAATTCTTTGCGTAGCAAGACAGAGAACAACATAAAAATAAAGGTTCAAAAGACATGTTCTGGAAGTGGGCACTAATGGTCTTCGACACCTAAGTGACGACGAGCACCACCTATCATTGCAATAGGATGGGATGTGCCTTCCTATTCATCCATCTCTTCATTCAAACTAAGAACATCGAAGGTTCGAAAAAAGATTTACTGCATAGGATTGTGCATTCAGTTAGCACCGTTCAATTCTTGCTATCTCAAATCAGGTTTAAATTTTTTGGAATAGATGTCTGTGAAAAATCAAACGCTAAAAACGATGTACATGGCCACATGAAACAATGAACTTGTGCATTAAAATTTCATCTTTCCTGTAAAATGGTCCACATATCTTATGCAACGATCATAATATTTTTTTATCTGGGAACACCTTTAAAAAATAGCTGGCTTTGTCACGCCAACTCAAGTGGTGTGACAAGGCAGGCTTGTCACACCATGAATGTGGGCGTGTGTAGCATCCCTATTTTTTTGAGCTTTTTGAAGTTTTCAAAATAAAAATAAACATTTGATTTTGTGAATTGCTAAAGCTTAACTTGGAGATTTTAGAGTTTGGAAGCATCTTAATATGAATTAATCAAACTTCAATTAATTCGATTTGGTTTATCTTGAGTTGTTGGAGTTCTCTGGTCCTTAGTTTTCCCCTTTCTCTGTTCGTTCCTCCTCCCGCGCTCCCGCGCCTTCAATCCTTGTGAGTTGTTCGATTGAGTTTGAACGGTCCGATCTCATTTGCACGTTCGCCCTGTCCGAATGTTCCCAATCCTTGTGAGTAGTTCGATCTAGTTTGAACGACCCGATCTCGTTTGCGTGTTCGTCCAGTCCGAACGTTTTCAATCCTTGCGAGCCGTCCAATCAGAATCGAATAGTCCTCATCCCCTCGACCACCCTCTCAGTGGTGACTGCCCTTTTTGCAAAGACCACCCTCTCGATCGCGGCTGCCCTTTTTGCAAAGACCACCCTCTCGGTCACCACCACCCATTTTGCAAAGACCACCTCCTCCTCAGGATCTCCTCCTCTTCAGGACCTCTTCCTCAGGACCACCCTTTCGGTTGGACCCCCCTCTTGGTAACAACTTCCCTTTGACCTTGACTAACCTCTCTGTTTCAACTAGACCTGCTCACTTTCTCCTTCTTGCACGTTTGTTGCAGAAGTCTTTGCGCATTAAATACTGTTGCATCACATTAAATACTATCACCTTTGTTGTACCCATCTCTCCCTCTTGTCTCCTCCCTTGCCTGCTCTCGTCCCCTTGCTCACCTGCCGACCGTGCGCTTGTGCTGCGCCACAGTGAATCCTGTCACTATATCCTTGTCACCTAGTTCTCCTATCTCCTCTATAAATAGCGCACCAGGGAGCCTTTTGCCTTTTTCACTCCATTCATTTTCACCACAACACTTTCTCTTTCTTGCTCTCGTCCCGCAGCTTTCCACCATTGGACCTCTTTCCGTTGGATCTCCTTCTCTAAAGCTTTTGAGTTAGTTTTCTTTTGGATCTTTATTTGGGCTTTTATTTGATCTTGCTCTATTCTCACGTGTAGACGCCGGGGAGCTAGAGTTTCTCGACGGAGTAGATCCTCAAGCTCTTGAGCAAGGCAAGTCATACTCTTGATCATATTGCACCCATTATTTCAAATTATGTATCTTTCGTTTTAAATTACTACTGCATGCGTATTTCAATTTAAGTACTTTAAATCTCTGTTTTAAATTGGTAGTTATTCCCAATTCCTTTGTACACCCAGACTTGAATGTCATTTGGACCTCCCTTGGTACCTTAGTTAAAAGCTAGTTGGTATATTAGTATGAACTATAACTTGTTGCAAAATTCTATGCTTAGCCGAAGCGTAGCTCAAAAATCTTTGATTTTGGGAAGTTTGCCAAAAGCTCAACCTTGATTTCAAATAATGATGTGGTATGGCCAATACCATGGAGTTTTTCTAAAATATTTTAACTGTGGTAAACAGAAGTGAAAACTGGTTTGGACTTGGGCGAAATGGATGTTTGGATGGGTGTATGTTCATGCACGGGATCGATCCATTTCTATGGTCGAGGCCCAAGGTTCGTTTGGTTGTCGCACAGGTCAGTTAAGGACCGGTCTTCAAGTGTATTTTGCTATGCCTTCCCGTGCTACCACATATCCTGAATAGGTAGGATTTAGCTAATTAATTTGCAATGTCTCACCGTGGTTGTGCCATCCGGTTGCGTGGGTGTCTTTCATGACCTACTTTCATGTATTCCCACATGACGCAAGAGGGGGTTTAAATCCGACGGGTGGTTAGCCCAATGGAAGCGAAACCTTAGCGAGGCGGGATTACGGTTGGATGGCGCATTGTAAAGGCTTTGTGATAATCTCTTAATCGCGCACTTTAGGAAGTGTGCGAGCAGATAGTATAATTGATTATCTCTTGTGGGTAAAGTTGTACAATCTTTGCAGAGTGTAAAACTATTTGAATAGCCGTGTCCACGATCATGGACATGCTGGCAAAGTTGCTCCAAGTTAGATTTCTGGTTTTGTTTTCAAAAGACTTGATTAAAAGGGTTTTGGATCTCTATCCAAATGGGTTTTCGGCGGGCAGCCTTATGATAGGAGGATATCCTTCACCACTTGTTGATGAATGTTATCTAACTATAAAACTTAAGTTTGAAAAATGAATTTTAGCTATGGTTTAGACTGCCTTGGAACTTAGTACAAGTATTTGGAAAAAAAAACTTGGCTTTATGCAAAACAACTCTATAATCATGTTACTTGACGGGTGTGACTTGCAAGCACGGTTGTTGTGCTCACTCTTGCTTGTTGACAAATAGGTGAAGAGGCCTACGCAGAGGACCAGGAGGTCCATGACGACTAGGATGCGCCCCCAGCCAATAGCCTGTGGTGAATCGGGTGGCCCACGACCTGTTTTTTGTTTTCACTGTTCCTGCTCTTGGCCTTGTGCCCTTTTGTAATCAACTCAAGGTTTTGTTAATTTAATGACGTTGTATGGATTTGTTATTGTGGGCTCCCCGGGTTATTGGAAATGTACTTAATTAAATTCATACAGTAACATGATTATTAATGAAGGAACAGTACTGTCCCTCAATTAAAGATCATGCTAAAGGTATAAATTCAACAAGTAACAATTCCAATAAACGGGATCCCCGGATATATATATATATATATATATCTCACAATGGTTCTCAGGATCAATGACCATTGCATATATACATCCTTTAACAACATTGCATCATACACATACAAGTCGTACATTTGCATTATTAAACATAAGTTTACAACATTCGGGTTTAGTACCACAATATAGAGTGACTTGGTCACTACAACATATTCAACAATGAAGCAAAATAAATGAAAAAGTCCACCAATGGCCTCATCCACCCGCAGCAATTGCGTGGAGGAAAGAAGTAGCGTTACTCGTTAGCGTCACCCGATCGGCGCTAACGGTACTTCATAAAGAAAACCGTCCTCACCGCAACAATAGGTGATAGCACCTTGAGTACGGAAGGTACTCAGCAAGTCTTACACAAACTATTAAAATAAAGTGTTGATTAGAGCCTAACCAAGGGAAATGAATTGTTACATGCATAAGGTTACAACAGAAGGTATAAAGGTTCAGATTTGCATAAAGCAGACATCTTAACCTACAATTGCTAAATTTTGGTAAAGCAATTTAATAAATCAAATTTGGACTAAAACGGTACCTAAAGACATTAAAAGTAATGAAAGATGCATGATTCCTCATGCAAACCGAAAATAAACCCAAACCAGATTTTTGAAAATCAAAGCTTCTATACTGGTGACATCAATTCAAGTTATCGTCCATGACCGTGGACACGGCTATTCGAACAGCTTTATACCTGCAGGTGTACATCTTTACCCACATGACTTAGCTAGCCGTTGCCTTGGATGCCTCCGAATGATGACACACTTCCTTTGGTATGCCGACCGGGAAACTAAGATTTGGTATTTTTCAACAAGCTAACACTATTGAGTTGGACCCCATGTGTGAACCGATCCCGCTTAAACAACGATCGATAGCATCCGCTAACCGGCACACATGTTGCGTCGATAATGCCGATCCAAACAATTTAATGCGAATTGGGTTCCCTACCCATAGTAGAATGCTATCGGCACCATTAAGGTATCGTATATGCGACGAGGCACATATACGCTCACTCTCCTAAGAACATCCGACATCGACATACAAGCTCACATGGCATAAAACGCATCCTCGCACCAAAGCATCTATGCCATACAAGGTCAATACACATGTCCTTACTCTCCTGTTTCCAACTCAATAGTCTTAACATTTTACTTAACCAAACAGCGCCCATACACTGCATGTGGAAGTACGTGGGGGAACTTGAACTGAATAATCAGAGTTCGGTCCTTAATTAACCCGGACAAGTCCACCACAAAACCCAATCTCGTGCACAAAAGCACCATCACTAGCTTCCTCTTGTCTAGATCAATTTGAATTTCAAATACAAGACTGATTTAAAGAAACTGGACAAAGAGTTTAAAATAACAATAGTTCAGTTGTGATTCCCATATTTGACAAGATATGCTTGTCAAACTCTAAAATCTCTAGACTGCATGTCTAAGCTAAAACTAAAAATATAGGTTATGATATACAGTACTATGCTAGGGTTAAGTGTATGGTGACATTTGAGGTAATCCATCATGTTTGGTCATAACTAACTACTAACAGATCACATTTTGTATTTTCAGAAAAATAGCATGCACAGATATCACTGGATTTGTAAAAGCTATTGTACAAAATTTGGGATCAATATGGTGCAAAGAGGATGCTTGCCTTGGTAGTAATACACTTCTATTGCAGGTTCAGGTTGCTCAGAGGCAGATTCAAAAACTTCAATTGAACCAGATTCTATAGAAAGCAAATAAATCCAATAAATGCCAAATCTGACAGTAAGCTCAAAATGAAGGAAAAGGCATGATCAATTTGAAATGCATGATTACAGATGCTTAAGCCATAACGCCCATAATAATGATAATAACCCCTTATATAGCTTCTTTGTTTTCAAAAGACGAAATTAGGTTTTAGTGCAAAGTTCCAGTTTTCAGATTTTAAAAGAGCTGAAAACATGGCAGGTTGCAATTTTCGGAAAAAGGAATATAGAACATGCAAAAGTTCATAAATAAAACTTAGCATGATCTTTTAGGGTAATTAACATCCCAAACCAATCTTAGGCTAACCCTAACTAGTTAGATCACATTAACTAAGAAGAAATTCATTTTTGTCGGTTAAGCCGACAAAAAGAATCAGAGACAGATCTCAACTAGAAGTCAAAATAGATGATGACAAGAATTGAAAGATCAACTTGTCATGTCTGCTAGGTTTAGTCAAAACCTAAATAAGATGGTAAGTTGACAGGAAGAGCCCTAGGTTTCGAAAATGGCATGGAAAACCGAAAAGGTATAATACCAACTTTTCAGTTTGAAGCAAGTTGAAGCTACTGATGCTTAAAAGAATGATTCACAGGAGCATCTAAGGTCCTTAAAATGCTCAAGATATCATACTAGGGTTTTGGCTTACCAGTATAGGAAAGATACCAAGATTCTGAAAACTCCAAATTGATCGACAGAGAGATAAATTCGATTTAACACGCAAAAGATATCAAATCTTTAATGCAAGGTAAAACCAGTGCTTAAGGATGGATAAGCAAAGGATATGAGCAAAATCCCACTGGGCAACAAGGAAGAAAGTGAGCTTCAGTGGTCAACAATGGCTGTAGCTCAAAGAAACTAGGGTTTATATATAGATGTTGAGCTACAGGGTAAGAGAGAAAGATCTAGAGTTGATGAGGTGTCCATTTAGGCTAATTATCCCAAAAATTAGTTGCAAAAACTTTGGGATAAATCCTCTCCTCTGTTCTAGAGAAATCATGAGAGAGAGGAAGAAGATAAGAATCATCTGACATGTGGGTCCCGCTGGCAGTCACAGCCGCGCGCGCCTCACAAAGGCTCAAACGAATGTCAGCCGTCCGATTGGAAATGGGCGGATGTGATAAATAGAGAGATTAAATGATTTGAATCGGTATCAGTTAATATGGACCGCACGATCTAGATCGGTTGATCGAGATCTAATCGAAATCCCGAAGGGCTGCGGGGCTCCGCTTTCAAAGAGAGACGTTGGATTAAAATCCAACGATCGCCTAAAAGAATACACGCCGCCCGCTTAGATGCGATGGCACAACACCGTTGGATTTGATTTCTACGGCGGGATGGAAAATTGAACCGGATGGTCCGATTGCACACACTCATATGGACCTTACGATTGAAATCCAACGATCCACCGATTTTGGGCTTTAAAGGCCCGGTCAAAAAGGAGCGCCGAGATTTAAATCCAAGGGCCCATATAATCGCGCTACCGATTTCAAATTGGAATAAGCGACGCCGTTAGATCAAGAATGAATGGCTGCGATCGTGAGGATCCGAGTCGTCCGAATGCATACACTAACTGGACCACACGATGAAGATCCAACGGCCCGCAGGAGCGCGGGCTTAATAACACGCGGTAAAAGGAAAAGCCGAGGATTTGAATCTAACGGCTCAGATAAAAGCGCGCCTTTAAGTTTAAAACAAAAAGGGGTGCGCTGTTGGATCGAGAATGAACGGTGGAGATTGAAAAGAGATCCGGAGTTGTCCGATTGCACACACTGATCTCGCTCGTTAGATCAAGATCCAACGACGGAGATTAAGATGCACACGTGGGCGACTCGCGGGGTGTTATAAGCCGCTCGCTCGATTGAAGATCAACGGCTCATATCACGCGTGGAGTTTTGGGCTTGCGCCCGAACGTGACCGAGCCAGACCAATTGCACTGGGTTGGACCCAACCACATGAGACCGAGTCGCTACAGTGCAAGGGTTTAGGTTTAGACCGGTTTAGTTGACCAAACCTTATTCAATTACTTAAAAGGTTTGACTGGGCTTTTAAAAATAGCAAATAAATTTATAAATTCATGAAATTTTTACTGGAAGCTACTGGGATAATATATTTCTCAGATAAATTTTATAACCACATTTTCACTTTGTAAAATACATAAATATTTATTTCAGGCCGAAAATATTTATTTAAAGACAATAAATTTTTCTTTAAGCCCAAATAATTTCTAAAAATGCAACAAAAACATTTTTAGTCAAGATAATTTATCTAGGCTTTAATAAAAATACTTCCCAGTCATAATACAAGTTTTATCTTGTATTCCTTTAAGACTTCAAATGGTTCTTTAGGGTTTTGGCTAAAAAGGAAGGTTTTTAATTTGTAGCATGCTGCCCAAAGTGTAGAAATGAACAGTAATGCTATGAACAGTACCTCATTACTGTTGATAAAAGCATTTTATTACTGTTTATAAACTTGGGGCTGTTACAGTCATCATCTCTTGTTTGATTGTTTATACTAGCCACTGATCATGGGACTAGTGTGGTTTACACAGTGAGGTCCCAGGGTCCTCTGCCCCCGGGGCCACGACAAGAAGTGGTATCAGAGTCATTTCGACTGTAGGTTGTAACCTAGTAGAATGGCCGCTAGAAAAGTTCAAAACTTATTTTATCTAACAAGAAAAAAATAAATTGTTCTCTCCTCATCTTGGTCGTCTATCTACCCTTACCCTTGTAGCAATTCTTTCTTACCTAATTATCTCTTCTCACCATTTTCCAGTGTTAAATGGATCCTCTTTCCCTTATAACATTCTTTAGTTGGTCCCTCGGTTCAGTCTTGGTGATCAAGACCTCAAGACTTGAATCTGTCAAGAAGACCTCGTCGTACAAGAAGCACCCAAGACCGTGAGTATCGAATAGAGCATAGGTTAAAGCTATTAAAGTTATTTGGAAAAGATTTTGAGTTGGTTGGTTTTGCGTGGTTGGTTGTTTCGCTCCTTTCCCCCTTAGTTTCTCCTCTCTTTCCTTAGTTCTTGGTGTTTTGGTAGATGGTGACAATGCGCAATGTGTTTTTAATAATTATTTATTGTAATTATTTATATAATGATTGTTTTTTATAATAATTATTTATTGTATTTATTTATGTAATAATTGTTGTTAATTGCAGTCTATTGCGTTAATTTGTTGTTAAATGCGATCAATTGTGTTAGTTGCGGTAGTCATCATTAATCGTAGTTAATTGCGGTAATCATCGTTAATTGTAGTCAATTGCGGCAATTGGAGCGTTAATTGTCGTCAATTGTGTTAGTTTGTCATCAATTGCGTTAGTTTATCGTTAATTATCGTCAATTGTCGTTAGTTATCATTAAATAACATCAATTGCATTAATTGCCGTTTAACGGGATCAAACAAACCATTACTTGCCTCAAGGGCATTTCAGATATTTTCCATCTCAGAAGGTGCAGTCATTCTACCTAAAAGCCAGACAGGCAAACACCAAACATCTTCAGCTCAGCCGCACAACCCTATAGCCTAGCCGAAAGCTGTTTTTCAAAAAAAACTGCAGCCGGGCCAAACATACCCTTTCATTCATCGAATAGTTATGGATTTGAAAACATGCTAGGATAACAGTCTTGTACAGTGTAAAGCAACAAATCATTCTCATATAGTAGTAGTATAGATATCTGACAATCCTCTGCTATCTGAATCTGAATGTGTTAACAGATTGGTGAAGGCTGGGATCATAGCCATCAGTCTTAACAGATTGGTGAAGGCTGGGATCATAGCCATCAGTTCAAGGAGCAGATGGAAGGCGTCCTGACGATGAAACAAGAAGCCGCTTCGAGGCTGCAAAGGGCGTTGGCATACACATTTTTCTCATTAGGCAGAGCGACCAACCTGTCATAGGCAGCCGGTTCCGTTGCTTGTTCCTTTTCTGAAGTGGCGTGTGCTCAGTGATTACCGAGAGTACACTAATATCTGATTTTTTTTTTGCGTGATATGCACGCGCACACACCACCACATACGCATACACATGGACGGATAATTGTTAGGATCATCCTACGCCGTGGCCACCCAGCGATCCAATTTTTTTTAGAGCAACTCTCAATATCTAGTAGGCTAGCAGCGAATTAGGTCCATTTATCACCCTTGCCCCTGGCCACCCCTGCAAGTCATTAAGACATTAAGTCCATGTATTTTGGGCTCTCTCCCGTGCTATTTTGGGGTCTCAAGGTTGCGCCATCGTCCTCCAGTCGTCGCCCCCAGTCACCAGCCTGGGAGTCCAGCCGTCGGGCTGCCTTCAATTGCCGCCACCTCTGACTTCAGCTGCCTCTCCGTCGTCCCGACTTCAATCACTATTCTGCCTTGTTGCGTGCGATGTATGACCTCCAGATCGGAGGCATTAGCCGTCTTGGATGCTGAAGAAGTTAATTAAACTTCGCGTGTGATGTATTTGAAGGGAATACTGGGCATGCACCATTTTTTGTGTCATGAGTAGTATTCAAGTAGATTTGTGATGTTAGTATTTGTTAAGAACAGATCAGATGGTAAGGTTAAAATAGTATTGAAGTGTGGGTTCTTGGAATTGTTTTAACAATGTATAAATCCTTTTCTTCCAGTGTTTCTCACTTTGTAGGATCAAAAGTTAATTTGAGTAACTGAGTGTCACTGAACTTCGATGAAATTGAACAATGATCCACAACTTCCCCCTTTGGCCCCTTTGAGATTTTACTCAAGCTTTGTCACTGCTTACACACGTGAGTGTGCCTCTTAGCATACGTCTAGAAAGATAGAGGATGTGTATAAATCCACAAGCTCATAAAATCCATATTGAAAATGCATTTGTATGTGCATAAAGTGAGTACCAGGATTTGAGTCATGATAGCTGGAATCGTACAATCACAACTCTACCGTCCCTGTCCGTCCCACCAAATGGTGATTCCCATATCTGATTTGTTTTAATTCTCACCTCCAATCAGTTTAGCGTTTCCCTACGATCTTTAGCGTTTACTAACGCTGGGCTACTGAGCAATCAGGGAATGGAAGGTTCGTCGTGTTGACTGCAATTATAAGATAGTGGCGACACTCTGGCATGGTCATGAATATGTGATGGTTCGTGCATGTGTGATTGTACTGTTTTCTGCTAGTTCTTTGTATGATCTAAGTTTTGCCTTTGACGGTTTGAATTTCCTTTTGCCTACCGATCCCTGTATGTAATACACTGATTTAAGCTAAACTCTGCTCTATCCATACATGTATGATTTGGATTTTCATTGTACGTTGTTAGATTCCTGAATGTGATTCCTGGAATTTGTAAACATAGATTCTACTGTGTTATATGCTCCAAGTCTGTTTGCTCTACGTATTGGAACCGGATGCAGCACTGTTAGCATGCTAAGCGACTGTGTGGAACACAGGAATTCGACGAGAATTTTGAAAGGTGAGCATAGCTCACTTGGTCAACTCTGTTGATGCGAGGGACGGGTCGGGGGTTCAACCTGGGTCTCACCAAAAGATTGTACTGGGTCACAGTTGATGTAAGGACTGTGCAGGAGCACAGTGATATAGCGAAGTTTTACACTCTCAGCCTATTATGGTTCAAACGCTGCTTTCGTAGGCGTTTCGCAGAGTTAAATGCTTCTTCTTCTTTAACTGAATGGAACTTGAAAAATCTCGGCCAACAAAAAAAACCAATGGTTTAATCTCTGTAGCCGGAGAAAATTTCCGGGTTCGAAACGGGCCGAGTTGTACCGTGCTATTTTCCTTCGAGCCAGCGAATTCGTCTCGCGGTTTCCGGTAGATTTCGTCTAGTATTATAGCACGGCCCAATGTCAGAACAAGCAGGCCCAGAGTGGACAGTCAGGCAGGCCCATACCAATGGACGCCGCGGCTTCTAGAACCACCCAGCTCGCTTTTATAAACGCACGAGGCCTCCCACCAAAATCCCTAGCCCTCAAGGCGGCCGCCGCCGCCGCCCGTTCTATGCGTGGAGCCTTCAAGATCCATCTCTCCCTATTACTCTTCTTCCTTCATCTCTCAATGCATCGCAATCGTAGTTGCATGTGTGGGAATTTGCTTACCGGAAACAAATCTGCGGTTTCTTGTACTGCTCGTAGTCGTAGAAGTTTTTGTTGCTGGTTTTGTGAAAGAATAAATCTTTTAGATCGTGTGTTTCGTCGCCTCTTCTTTCGGCTGCAAGAGAAAACACTCCACTCTTGGCGGCCTTGTTCTGGGGGCGTAGAACGAGCGCTGTGCCGCGGGGGGGCTTAGTTTCTATGGTCCCGGCTGCCGTTTTCGCGGCTTCGGGATCTTCTCCCCTGCGGCGCACACATCTTTAACCAAGTGCAGTCGTTTGATCCGCACCTGGTAGCAATCAATCTGCTGGTGATTTTTGCGATCGATTTGTTTCGTTCTTTCTGTTTTTTTCCCAAAGATCATCGACATGCTGGTGGTTTTCGATTGGAAATCTTCGTCGGGTCATACGCTTCATGAACAATGAGAAGCCGTTCAGGGTCTGTATTTCCCGGTCAGGAATTCTTGTGAAACAATATTGCTCTGTTTTTAGAGTACTGAAGTGGTGTGCATGCTTGGGATTAACGAGTCGTGTGATGCTTCTGAGTTGCGTATCTCAGATCGTGGTGCCGACTTGAGAAGATTTCATGTAATAGAACTAAGAACGTGAATCTGACTTGGGTGTGCTATGCGGTAAGCAGGGCTGCCTGTGAACGGAACCGAATGATTGAAAGAACGAGCAATAATGTATGTGGACTTTGAACAAATGATCAGGTGCACAAATTAACACCGAGCATAGGCGCATAGCTATTTGTTCGAATATCCCTAGCGATGTGCAATGGAAATGTGCAGGCGCATAGCTTGCCGTTTGGATAGCACAGGAATTTTGTGGAGGGATTTTGGTAGTGAATAGTGATGTGGCATTTTAACTACGTTCTTACCCGCTCGTCTCACTCCACGCCCTCACCATTCCCTTTCACAATCAAGGGCGGCGGCGGCTTGAGGAAGAATTTCGGAGTTCTATTTTGATGATTGAGTTCTTTTTCATCCACAATCCGCGACGCGGTACAGTGGAGCTCTCTCTCTCGCGTGATACGCATGCGCTTCCCTTACATTATTCGCACACGAACTAATCACTCGCCTTTCTCTGAAGATAGCGCCTCCTTCCTCTCCTTTGCTTGTTCATGGTCGTCCTTGTACTCGATGGCACACCGCGTGACAGTACCTCACCCTTGAGGCCCAGCTTGCCCCTAAGCTGGTGCCAATGGAAACTGCTCCCGAACCACATTATAATCGTCCCTTGTGGCCAGGGCTGACGGCAAGGATCTCCACTTAATCAGTACTTGAACATGAGCAACATTTCCCCTTTTTTACTGGACGTCTATTCACGATTTCTTCAGGTTGTAACTCTGCCACATCCAACTAAACTGGTGTAGGCAGCGTAGAGAAAACTAGACTATGATCTGCAATGTATTGCTTAAGTTGAGAGACATATAAAGACCGGATGGATGAGACTTCCTGATGGTAACTCCAACCGATACGCTGCTTGTCCAATCTTTGTAATTTCGTAAGGGCCAAAATATTTGAATGAATACTTAGGGAAAGGTCTGCTGACCATTGAGTGTTGTGCATAAGGTTGCAGTTTCAGATAAACTTTGTCTCCCGCTACAAACTCTCTTGAGGATCGTTTATAATCAGCAGATTGCTTCATTCTGAGTTGAGCCTTGGCCAGTTGTTGCAGCAGATCGGAGTAAAATTCTCTTTCTGCTAACACTTTTGCAACCTCTTCAGACCTTGGATTAGTCAATCCTGGGACCATGCTGATATGAGGATCGATGCCATATAGTGCTTTCAATGGAGTACACCCAATTGATGTATGGTATAAAGTGTTGTACCAATATTCAGCTAATGCCAACCAAGATGACCATTTCTTTGGGGATGTTGCCACAGAACACCTTAAATACATCTCCAAACACTGGTTTACTCTTTTCACTTTGGCCATCTGATTGTGGATGATATGCAACACTCAAATTCAGTTTGGTGTCAAATCTCTTAAACAACTCTTGCATTGATGAATATTTTGTCTGTCAAACACTATAAACTATGGAATGCCATGCAATTTCACCACATCATCCAAGAAAACCTTAGCCACTTGGGCTGAAGTAAAAGGGTGTTTTAACTTGAGGAAGTGAACATATTTTGTATATCTAAACACCACCACCAAAGTCACATTATAGCCATCTGATTTTGGCAAGCCTTCTATGAAATCCATTGTCAGGTTCTACCATGCACCTTGTGGAGTTGGCAAAGGCTGTAAAAGCCCTGGTTTCTTACATTTTTTATGTTTGGCTTGCTGGCACGCTACACATTGTTTCACAAACTCCTCCACATTCTGTTTCATACCACTCCAATAAAAAAAAATTCTTTATTCTTTGGTATGTTGCTTGAACTCCAGAGTGCTCAACAATGGCAGAAGCATGTAAGGACTGAATTGATTTGGTTTGGAGTCCTACATTGGCTCCTGTCCAAACCTTACCATTTTTCCTAATCAATCCTTCAACCAATGAAAATCCTTTTTCATTAGTTCTCGTCACTGCTAATTCTTCTAGTAACGTCTGTGCTTGAGGATCAACAGCATAAGAATTTAATACTTCTTGTAGCCAAACAGGTTGTACTATTGATATCGCTTGTAAGCTGAACAAGTGCCCTACTCGGGACACAACATCAACTGCCTTATTGTCCATACCTTTCTTGTACTGGAACTTGTATTGAAGACCAATAAGTTTAGTCATGGCTTTTCTTTGCAGATCTGAAACAAGTGTTTGATCTTCGAGATGACATTGACTCTTTGTGGCCGGTCTTGATGGTGAAGGGTACCTTGATCAGATATTGTCGCTAGCATTCAGCTACCATCATTATGGCTAAGAATTCCTTCTCATAAATTGTTGTGAACCTTAGTGTACAACGGGGTAAACATCCGTCAGAGGAAGGTCGGACGGCGACGACTTGAGGTAGAACGGCGCTAGGTGAAGGAGGGCACCGATTGGGGAGGAATAGATTTAGAATAGCCGGCAAGGGAACGACCACAGTTGGACTTTAGGGACTAGGAACTTGTCTATTCATCTTTGCTTGCTTGATAATGGATACACGCTATCCCTTTTATAGGGACGACCCGACTTGACCCCTAAAAAATAATCTATAAAGAAACTTATCTCTAACAATCCAATATAATAATAACTTGTCTAACTAATAGATACTACCAAACACCAAATAGGTAGATTCCTAAATAACGAAGCTTGCCTAATAACGGCGCGCTACAATAACCCGAGGCGCTATAGTGTGCGCACGGTACAGTCCACGCTCGTGGTGCAACAGTGCACGTGCTACAGTACTCCACACGGATGTTGGCCCATAACATAAATCGATAATTTCTGATTTGCAACACTAAGTGCTTTATTGTAATAAGCAACTGGATGACCACCTTGAATTAATACTGCTCCAATGCCATCTGCACATGCATCTGTTTCAATAACAAAAGGTATGTTGAAATCAGGAATGGTTAATACTGGTGTGTTGCCCATTGCCCTCTTGAGTTTATCAAATGCTTCATGAGCTATTTCAATCCATTGAAACCCCTTTTGCTTTTGCAACAACACTAAGCTATTTCAATCCATTGAAACCCCTTTTGCTTTTGCAACAACACTAGAATTCCATAATTTCTCATAAACTTTCTATAGTAACCTGTTAACCCTAAGAATCCTCTTAATTTTGTAACAGTATTAGGGACTGGCCACTGCATTATTACTTGTGTTTTATTAGGGTCTGTGGCCACACCTCGATCAGAAATGATGTGTCCCAGGTATTCCAGTTATTGTGTAGAAAAAATGCATTTGTTTCTTTTGGCAAATAACCGGTGGTTCTATAGCACCTGAAAAACTACTTCCAAATGCCTGACTCCTCCAAACTTTTACGTATACTAATATATCATAATATCATCCATGAACACTAGTACAAAGTTTCTCATTTGGGCAGCAAAAATTGCATTCATTATATACTAAAATGTAGCTGGAGCATTAGTAAGCCCAAAGGGCATTACTCTTAATTGGAAATTGCCATGGTGAGTTTTGAAAGCAGTTTTTGAGTTCATCATCCTCAACCATCCTTATTTGATGACAGCCACTTTTCAAGTCTAGTTTAGAGAAATACTTTTTCCCCACTAGTTCATCAAGTAATTCATCTACTATTGGAAGAGGGAACTTGTTCTTAACAGTAACAGCATTCAATCTTCGATAATCCACACAAACCCTCCAACTCCCATCCTTTTTTACCAGCAATATTGGTGATTGGTGAAGCAAATGGACTGAGGTTAGGTGTGACAATGCCTGCTTTTATCATTTCTCCAACTTGCCTCTCAATCTCATCCTTTTGCAATGGTGAATATCTGTATGGTCTTGTGTTAACTGGAATTGTACGAGCAACAAAGTAATGGCATAATCAAAACTTCTATATGGGTGTAGTTCTTTAGGTTCTTGAAAAACTGATTGGTACTATTGCAGTACTCTTGATATCTGAGGGGGCAATTGTTCTGTATTGTGTTCTTGACAATTTTCAACGATAGTTGTGGCCTATACATCATTGCCCTTATGCCATTTAATTATCTGCTCCATACTGCTTTCTTGCAATGTTGTCGGTTCTTTCCCCTCCACACCCTGAAGCTTGATTGAGTTGTTTTTGTACTTGAACTCCACCCACTTATTTGCCCATTGGCATTTCATGGGGCTATATTGTTCCAGCCAATCTATTCCTAAAACTGCATCATATCCCCCTAACCCCGTGACCTTCATGTCATGACAGAAGGTATGCCCTTGCATCCACCAAGATAACAAAGGAAACTGTGTGAACTTCCTGAATCCAAAAGCATCATCATCACTTGATTTTCAACCAATGTCTAAATCCTTATTATTCTTGGATTCTCAGTTCCTGCAATGGCATTATATGATAAGTACATGACTTCCTCATTCATATGCCCTTCCAATCCTGTAATAGCATCCAATACTTCATCCGAAAGAAACACATTCCCATCATCTAATTCCATGGCCTTCAGTTGAGCATTTACTTTATTAGCGCACTGGTGAGTTGGTGTATACTTTTCTCCATAACTGAAACACAAACCGTTTGCCCTTCTATACTCCTTAAGTTGTTGTGCTTTCCATAATTCCCTTGGTTCAAATTTCTTTTTGCTATCACCCTTGTACCCTCCATTAGTATTCTTCAACTGGCCACGTTTTGCCACAAATTTTCTTGATCTCTCCAGATCCGCCTCTTACAATTGAGCAAATATGGTCATCTTACTAACAATGTCAGGTAAGTATACCTCAATTGCTCCCTTCAGCTCATCCTTCAGGCCCATGATAAATTGTGTGACAAGCATCATCTCTCCCACAAAGCCATCATAGAGTCTGATGTGATATACCAATTGATATAAAAAAAATCTGTATTCTTACACAATTGATGTCTAGCGTAACTGAAGGAGTTCTCTCATCTTGTCTCTATGTGTATTTGTTTAAATTTCTTCAGTACGACTTCTCAAAATTGATCCCAACTATACCATGCATTTGCCATTTTGTAAGCTTGGTACCCGTGAGCCGCACTATCAACCAGATACATCGTTGCCACTGATACTTTGAACCCATGAGGAATTTGATACATATTGAAGACAATGTGGAATTTGTCTATCCAAATATGTGCACGTGAGTCATCAAACTTTGGAAAAGTCCATCTTGCGTATCCAATTCCTCCTGTTCCCTCTGGCACATTATGAATCACAGGGGTGGGGGGATCACATGAGGAGGATTGTTGGTTTGTGCCATTGTTTCAGGTCGAGCTCCCACTAGTCCCAGCTTCCTCTCGTGCTGGTACTATGATCGGCGGAGGTGCCGCCCCCCTTAAGTGCTCTTGCCACCTGAACTTATTACTGCTGCACTTGCCCCAGCGACACCATTGACAAATCTACCTTGGTTTGAACTCGATCCAAGCGAGCAACCTGATGTTCAATCTTCTCATCCAACTCCCCTATCTTCTCCTTAACTTGATTAACCACCTTGATCTTGGCTGTCAATAATTCGATCCTTTCCAACAACCGCGCCTCCATCGCCTCCATGGTCTCAACAATCTGTCTCACCTAAATACCTTGCTTTGCTGGAGCCGATTCCTTCTCCAAGCCAAGTGAACCCAGTGTAGGATTTACGGTGACCAACCCAAAGGTGTTCGCCCCCCTTTACCGTGGGATTTTACCGGTCTAAGCCAAGAAAGTCGAGGAATTCGTCCAGAGAATCAACGCAACTCTGATACCAAGTTGTTATGTCTCGATCACCGACGAGAATTGTCGCCGATCCGGGATAACAATTGCAGTGTGAACATGATACAAATTGGAGAAAGCAGGGACTTGAGGAAGAACAAAGCAAAGAAGAGACTAGGACAACTTGAGTTCTATTTCATCCACAATCCGTGATGCGATATAGTGGAGTTGACCTAGGCACTAGGTAGGGCTTTTTGGGCTGTCCCACAGCACGGTTGGTCCGACACGGCGGAAGCATGACAAGGCACGAGCACTGTTGGGGCCGTGCCGGCACAGCACAAAGACTAGGGCCGTGCCGGGCCTAGTACTTTGGCACGACGGGTGGCATGGCACGTCATGCCGTCACGGGCTGTGCTTTGGCTGGCATGGCATGTGCCAGGGCACGCTGTCGCACGGCCACACTCGACGCTGTCGCCCGCACGGCCGCCCCGCCACGGCTACCTTGCCACACCCATCACACGCTGCAGTGAGGAGAGAAGAGGAGGTGACAGAGGAGAAAGAGACTAGTGCTTTCAGGAAACGAAAGAAAGGGCAACAAGAAAAGTATTGTTGGTATGTGTTCTACTTCTATGGTTGTACCCAAAAGAACAGGAAAGAACAATGTCATGAGACTCAGGAGCAAAAAGAAGATATCTGTGTTCAAATATTATGGATGGTGAAGGATTTTGTGAAAACAAAACTAGAAAAATCAGTGTTCAAATATTATGGAAACTAAGTACAAAGAAAAGCAAGATATATTCCATCTAGAATATAAAACATTACCACCCAAAATGGTTAGTATGTAGATGGCTCTGGCCTCAGGTCGTTTCAAGAAGTAAAGATGGTGCGTTGGGAGAGGCGAGGCTGCGTCGGGCTCCCGCTCGCCGGAGAGGGTGAGGCGGGAAAACATTAGTGGGGCATGAGCATGACCCATGATCGCTGAAGCACCGAACAAATCCTGGAAACCGGAGGCGCGCTGCAATTTGATGACGCCATTTTCTGCTGGTGTACACGTATTGAGTTGGAGAGGGGAGGGAGGCAGCCGGAGAGGGAAGGGAGGCGGCTAGAGAGGAGAGGGGAGGGAGGCGGTTGGAGAGGGGAGGGAAGTGGTCGGAGAGGGGAGGGAGGCGGCCGACAAAGGAAGGGAATTGGGGGATGGGGAGTGGAAGAGGCGGCCGTTGGCATTGGATGGGCAGTGGGCTGGCGATGGAAATGGAGAGGACGACTCACGAGAGACGATGGCGATGGAAATGGTAGTGGGCTAGTGGCAGTGTGGCAAACTGGCAGTGTGTTTTAGCCGTTGGGACACCAGACGTCGGGAGGGATGAGAGACATCAGGAGGGATAAGAGAGGGAGTGGTTGATGAGAATAAGAGCATTTTTCGAATTACTTTAATCCAGAAATATAGTAGATAAAACATGATGAATATTGTAGCCACTTTCACAAAGCAAGTAAGCAAGAACACTATAGACATACTAATATCCAGAAGAACAGAAACTAGCATATCTATCACAGTGTTCAAGGTAACAACTAGTAATATTACTAACCAAGCAATAAATATGAAATAGACATACCCGGATCTAGTGGAAGGAAGTGGAAGAAGAAGCGGCAGGAGTCTTTGTGAGATCGTCGTTTGTCATGGCGTAGTGGTAAGTAGTCGATGCGAAGAGAGCGTCGTGGTAGTAGTCATGCGGTTGTAGGCGTAGCAGAGTCGAATGGAGAGGAAGCGTGGCCGATCGCGCGAACGCTCCCAAAACCTTATTCGCCCTTGCTCGTGCAAGCCTTCAAGGACGAGGGTTCGGAGGCTCGCTCTCCCGGCGCGACAAGACACGCGCCTCGCCGGGATGGAGATCGCCGAGACAAAGAACAAAATCAAGAAGCGTGGTGTCTTTCGTGGAGAGAATTGGAGAGACTCACTGCTCCGATAATGACTATATATAACAACCGCATCAGAAGCGATCGCGAAGCGGTCGCCATTACTCACTAGTAACAGCCGCCATTCTTGCCTAGTCAGAGGCGAAACGGTCGCCATTACTCACTAGTAATGCGAACCGCATCGCGCGTACCATTATTTGAATCGGTTACCTTTGTTCTTTTAATTGCAAAAATGAAGAGACCAGAAACAGTCGCAATTATTGCCAGCCGTTTATTGCGAGTCGGTGCGTTTCGATTTTCGAATAGATAAAGAAAAACGCGCACGCACCCGACACGCCTGTGTACGCGCGCACACGCACACGCACACGCACCGCACGGCTCGGCTCGGCACGGCTCGGCGAGGCGAGGCGAGCGAGCGCGCGCGTGTATTGACTCTCTCCAATTCCACAAGAGGACTCCCACGTTCCACCTTATAAATTGGTGTAACTCCCCTTTAACTCTCCATATGGG
Source organism: Ampelocalamus luodianensis (assembly GCA_036346255.1). Taxonomy (NCBI): domain Eukaryota; kingdom Viridiplantae; phylum Streptophyta; class Magnoliopsida; order Poales; family Poaceae; genus Ampelocalamus; species Ampelocalamus luodianensis. The sequence continues at coordinate 11,770,841 of CM070626.1, forward strand.
ACTAAAAAGGTTTAGCACATGCACATGGGCCTTTGGGATTTTCCAGGAATTAATTAGAATTAAAGTTGGGCCTAGCCCATATTAAATCCAACAATCCCCCACCAGATCCCAAGGGCACATGTCAAATTCCTTGATCCACAGTATTGTTTTAATATATCGTTGTTTCGATGGAGACCAGGTTAAGGTTGAACATCCATCTAGAATGAAGCTACACTTATCCACAATCGCACAATGGACTAAGCCTTGAATTGGCGCTTTGTGTGAATAAGTTTCACTTAAGTCCTTAATCGATACTAGGTGCCAGCATCCCCGCGGTTGGAGCATATAAGTCATACTCTCGCCTATTCATGAGCTTCCTAGAGATTACCCTATCTCATAGGCGTGACTAGCGATCGGGCTCATATAGGTGTGTTCTTTCAAGACCGCTCTGAGGACAAGATATTTGCTTAAATAAGCCACAGAACACATTAAGATAAAATCAACCTACCATACTGATTTAGGAGAGAATTGCATCTCCAATGGGTGGGTCTATAAAGGTACTCTCCTCCTAGTTAACCAAAAGCTTGTTTCGCCAATCCTACTTCACGGATCTCCGATCATATAGGATGGGTTACCACTATGGTATAACTCACGTGGGTCTCAAACCCATCTCCCTTGATGCATTGTCTATCACATTCCATGATAAACCCTTTGTGAAGGGATCTCGCGCGATTCTTATTTGTTTGGATATAATCCAAAGCTATTACTCGGAGTTTCTCATTTTCCGACGGACTTGATCTTCTCTTCACATGTCTTGATGATTTCATATTATCCTTAGAATCGTTCACCTTGACGATCACGATCGATTGTCACAGTTCATCGAATAGCGATGCATCGGTTTATCAACCACCGCAGATCCATCAAGAGCTCACGAAGCCATTCGGCTTCAACGATGGCGATATCTAATCCGTGAGTTCGCTTCCATTGTTGACCTCGTTAAGATGGTGTGCTTGCAAGACTTCCATGAAACAGCGCCACCTCCAAGTGTGAAGACATATCCACTTGTGGCCTTAATCTCATCAGCATCAGATATCCAGTTTGAATCACTATAACCCTCTAGTACCCTAGGTACCCGGTATAGTGAATGCCATAACTCATATTACCCTTTAGATAGCGCATTACCCTCTCAAGAGCATGCCAATGATCATCTCCGGATTAGAAACAAACCGGCTTAGTTTGCTCACAGCAAACGAGATGTCAGGCCTGGTACCGCTAGCTAAATACATAAGTGAACCAATTATCTGAGAATATCTCAATTGGTCTCTGGCTATTCTCCGATTCTTCCTAAGCAACACGCTAGGATCATAAGGTGTTGGAGAAGGTTTGCGATCGCTATAACCAAAACGACTGTAACCTTTTCCACATAATGAGATTGCAACAATGTAATCCCACCATCATCACCTCTCAACGACTTGATGTTCAAGATAACATCAGCTACTCCTGATCTTTCATCTCAAAATTTCGAGACAAGAAATCCTTGACCTCCTTAATCACATTAAGGTTGGTCCCAAAGATCGATATGTCATCAACATACGACATAGAATGACTCCTCGCCCCACCATGGCGATAATACACACATCTGTCGACTTCATTTACAATAAAGCCTGCAGATGTTAAGGTTCTGTCGAATTTTTCATGCCACCGCTTAGGTGCTTGTTTAAGACCATACAAAGATTTCAACAACTTGCACACCTTTCCTTCTTGACCATTTACTACAAATCCATCCGGTCGTTCCATGTAAATTTCCTCGCCCAACTCTCCATTTAGAAAAGCCGTCTTAACATCCATCGATGAATGAGAAGACCGTGTGAGGCAACCAGAGATAGTAGTACTCGAATAGTGGTCAATCTAGCCACAGTGAATAAGTATCAAAGAAATCTTCGCCTTTCTTTTGGGTATAACCCTTGGCCACAAGCCGTGCCTTATACTTCTCGATAGTACCATCAGCCTAAGCTTCTTTTGAACACCCACTTACATCCTACAAAGTTTACAACCATAAGGACGCTCGGTGATCTCCCAAGTTCCATTAGAGATAATGGAATCCATTTCACTGGATGCTTCCTTCCAAAGATTCCGCATCCGGAGAAGCATATGCTTTAAATGGTACTTGGAGTATCATCCACAAGATACACAATGAAATCGAACCAAAAGACTTTGCAGTCCTTTGTCTTTTACTCTTCCTCGAGTTTCATTGTCTTCCTCCTCAGAATTTGATCGTGGGTTTGCTCAAAATATTCCATTGGAATGGCAGGTTCGTGGAGTTGTATCGGGCTCGACTCGATAAACTAGGCATATCTTTCATCGGAAAAATATCCTCAAAAAATGTAGCATCTCTGGACTCCATAATTGTACCGACATGCACGTCAGGTACTCCAGATTTCACCACTAGAAATCTATATCCAACGCTATGGTGAGCATAGCCTAAAAAGACGCAATCCACGGTTTTTGGTCCAAGCTTACGCTTTTTAGAAATTGGCACGTTGACTTTCGCCAAACAACCCCAAGTGCGCAAGTATGAAAGTGATAGTCTTTTCTTCTCCCATTGTTCAAATGGAGTTATCTCTTTATTCTTTGTGGGAACCCTATTTAGGACATGACATGAAGTCAATATAGCCTCCCCCCACCATGCCTTGGAAAGACCCGATGTGTCTAACATGGCGTTAACCAAATCAATTAGAGTACGGTTCTTTCTTTCGGCAACCCCATTTGACTGGGTGAATAGGGCGTCCTCTCATGGATTATACCATGTTCCTCACAGAATAAATTGAACTCATTAGAAAAGTACTCGCCACGATCGGACCTAACCCTTTTGATTTTCTTTTCAAGTTGGTTCTCACTTACGCCTTATAGATTTTAAAGTAGTGAAAAGCTTCATCTTTAGTTTTTAAAAGATACACATAGCGTAACCTAGTGGAATCATCAATCAAAGTCATGAAATATCTCTTACCACCTTTTGTCAACACACCATTCATCTCACACAGATCTGAATGTATGAGTTCTAATGGTGCCAAGTTTCTACCTCCGCGCCTTGTGAGGCTTACGAGGTCGCTTTGATTGCACACAAACTTGACATTTAGAACCTTTGGCAAGGGTGAATTTGGGATTAACTCTAAAGCGGCTAACGCGTCATGCAACCAAAATTTATGTGACAAAGTCGTGAATGCCAAATAGTAGTCTCATTACCACTGAAATATGATTCACAACATTATTACACAAATGAAGAGATAGGCGGAACAAGCCTCCGCTGACACATAGCCTTTACCAACAAATTGTCCACATTTGGACATTACAAATTTATTGGACTCAAATACCGATCTAAAGCCATCTCTACACGTAAGAGATCCGCTCACGAGATTCTTATTGATAGATGGCACATGATGCACGTTCTTGATTGCACAATCTTTCCGAAGTAAACTTCAGATCGACTGTACCAACACCATGAACAGTGGCATGTGACCGTTCCCCATTAGAACTATTTGAATCCCGAGTGACACGGTAAGAAGAAAACAATGAAATATCAGCACACACATGTATATTAGCACGGTGTCTATCCACCAATCGGTAGTTTGACATACGGAAAAACAAGAGGTAAATTACCATACCACAAGTTCCGCCTCAAGAGTACCAACAACAACATTGGCGATTTGGAATTCGCCCTGCCGATTCTTCACACCCTTGCGTTGATGCAATCCTTGGCCCAATGACCAGATTCGCCACACACAAAGCAAATGCCATCCTTTGTGTTCTTCTTCTTCTTTTAAAGCTTGTTGTTTGTGCATCTTGTTTTTGCCTTTGAACTTTTGAGCTTGGCCATTCTTTTCGCACCACATTGGCACTAGAATGTCCCTCATTTCCTCTAGTGTGTGTATCTTTTGCCTCGCTTTTCTTCAACATCAAGAGACCCAATGAGATTTTCAATGTAAAACTCTTGTCTCTTGTGTTTGTGAAGTAGCAAAATTCCTCCAAGAAGGAGGAAGCTTGGTAATAATGCCTCCCGCGACAAACTTGTCCAGTAACACACACTTGAAATGCTCAAGTTCTTTGGCCATGGATTGTATCTCATGAGCACGCTCAACTCTGTAACGCCATCGACCATTCTATAGTCATGGTATTGCTCCATGAGATACAGTTCATCGCTGCATCCAAACCCCAAACTTGGCCTCGAGTGCATCCCACATATCTTTCCCATTTGTAATCACCATGTATGCATCAACTAACTTCTCACCAAGAACGCCGATCACGACACCTTTAAAAGGTTATCGCGACCTCGAACGCTTGCTCTGCTCAGAGTAAGTGTTCCTTCAGCTTGCCTTTGCCACATGAAAACGTTCATGGCGATTAGCCAAAGCGCCATCTTGGTGCGCCACCTCTTATAATTCGCACCATCGAATTGAGAGGGCTTAAGCGCAAAGAACAAAGCCGATTGATGAAAAATGCCTATTATAATAAGGTTTTGGATTGATGAGAATAAGAGCATTTTTGAATTACTTTAATCCGAAATATAGTAGATAAAACATGATGAATATTGTAGCCACTTTCACAAAGCAAGTAAGCAAGAACACTATAGACATACTAATATCCGTAAGAACGAAACTAGCATATCTATCACGTTGTTCAAGGTAACAACTAGTAATATTACTAACCAAGCAATACATATGAAATAGACATACCGGATCGGTGGAAGGAGCAGGTGGTAGAGTGTGGGCCTAGTGTTTTTGCAGTGGAGGACGAGAGATGTTGGGAAAGTGACATGAGAGAAAGTGGCTATCGTTCGGCTCTCTCCTGCCTATAAATTTCGTCATCCACACTCCGCACAAGTCACAAACTCACAACACAACCATCTCTTCCTCTGTCTATGCTCTCTCTTCTCTCTTTGCTCTCTAAATTCCACTCGCTAGCCTTTCAACATGTTTGGCAGAAAGAAGTCAGGAAGGGGGAACAGGAGATCACGCCCTCGCACTCCTAGTCCTCCTCCCCAAGAACAAGAAGAATTGCAAGAGCAAGAGTTCGATCCTTGCCAACTCTCCCCAGGCATGGGAGACTATGGCATGGATGACTGTCATATGGACGAAAGAGGGGGTTTCGAGGATGCCCACATCTCCACCCCAGACGCTGGAGCCTGTGCATCGACGCCTGCAACGATTGGAGGTTCCAGCGGCCGATGTGCATGGTGTTGGCATCATATGGAGTACAACATAGAAATGGAGGATGGGTGTCAGGTACTTTATGCAACATATAAATATTATCATACTAAATTGTCTGCACGCTCAGGTGGAGGAACAAATCATCTCAAGCGACACGCGCAGGCTTGTTTGAAGAAGATAGCGGTTGGGCGGACGCAGAGGGGACGTCTAGACCCAACTTAACTTTGGGGCCGATGGTTTGGTAAGTACATGGATGTACAACCCTCAGATAGTTAGAGATGAAATTGCTAGATATATAGTTACTGCATAAGTTGCAATGGGATATGGGCCAAATCTAGTTTATATATAAAAAAAGAGCAAGAACAAGAATAGTAAATCATGCACGTACTAGAATAGTTCATGGAACTAACCACGATGGATCAGAGGTGCCAAATGTATGTGTACAAGACCAAGAACAAGAGCAATTCATCACTAGCAGCATGCACTAGAGCAGTTCATGGAACTAGCAAGGGTGGATCAGAGGTACTACATGGCAAAAACAACGTCCATGTGTCAGATCTAGCAGATTCGCAACTACCATCATGGAATGTTCTCAAGAAAATAACAAACCTAGGCATTCAAGCATGCAAATATTCTCGACGAAAGCAGAATAAACAAGATAAAGTCTACCACCATGGTCCAATGCGGGATCTTGGCTAGATCTACATAATTCCAAACCCATCGAACAAATTAAAGAAACAGAACACCTCTATGTTCATTATGACACTGAGAACTATGAGGAAAATCACAGTACCAGAAATCTCCATGAAAGCGCACAAGATGGGAGAGGGGGAGGAATAGGAGGAGAGGGGGCACTGGGGCCTTGCAGCATCGGGTACCCTGTCGGACCACCATTTGTCGATCTTACCTCCATGTTCGGTGGAGGAGGGATGACACGACAAACAGAGGCGAGAGCAAGGTCGAGGCAGAGAGCGGTGAGAGTAGTGAGGGTGAGGAGTGCGGCATGGATGGGGTAAGGGCGGCCAGAGGTACCCCTAACGCTAGGGTTATGCACATGCGGGTGCAATGTCAGGGCCTCGAAGGCGCACGCGCCTGCATCCGCGCGGTCTGGCTCGACAGCGAAGCTCAATCCTCGCGTTTCTCTTGGGCCAGGCCTAGGAGGGATATTTGCACGAGCTCAACTGGCCTGATAAGGCGTGCAGGCAGTTGAACATGCCTTATGTAACATCCCAGGGTCCAAATCGGCTCTGGCCCATTCCCACTTGGAAAAGACCATGCACACACAACTAACCATTTGCATTTTTCCTAAATCAACTCATGCAAAATGATTAACTCATGGTTAGTTGCTTTGGACACCTTGGCCTTATATGTTGATCAATTTCATCTCGACTAGGCAATGTGGGACTATCACCTCCTACATGCATTCATCCATTCACACCCATACATGGCCTGCACTTGGGACCTATTTATCTTGGGTTGGGTCATCACACAGAACTCGACGTCCTCATCGGACCGACATACCCAAAGTGGGACAAATGACCAGGACCTCCCATCTTGGCACACATCCGTGCGTCCGTCCGCCCCATATGCCATGCCGTATGACCACTCATCTGGGCACACACGCGTCATGCACCATATGCCTACTCCTCTGACCCGCACATACGTGTAACCTTGAGGGTCAGCTCTGATACCATTTGTAATGCCCTAAGGTTCAAATTAGCTCGACCCACTCCTACTTGGAAAAGACCACGCACACACAACTAACCATTTGCATTTTTCCTAAATCAACTCATGCAAAATGGTTAACCCATGGTTAGTTGCTTTGGACACCTTGGCTTTATATGTTAATCAATTTCATCTTGGCTAGGCAATGTAGGACTATCATCTCCTACATGCATTCATCCATTCACACCTATACATGGGCTGCACTTGGGCCCTATTCATCTTGGGCTGGGTTATCGTACCTTTAATACCCCATACATGATATGTGCACCAACTAGACCTGTTCATGGGCGGCCCGGCCCGAGCCGCGCCCGAATTTTTTGGGATTGGGCCTTGATTTTCGGACAGAAGGCCCGACCTGAAGCCTGGAAAAACCCCATAATGACATTAAAAGTAATGATTTTTTTATTCTCGAAATGAACTAAATATTAATTTTTATTCCAGAAAAGAGTTAAAAATATTATTTATATTGGAAAACACACTTTTCAGGCTGGGCCGGGCTCAGGCCTACCAATTCAAGGCGAGGCTTTTTCAGGCCCGTCCTGTCCTGGGGTTTGAACAGGTCTAGCACCAACACAGTAGCATTGTTCTTCTACTTATCTTAACTATTAAAGGAAAGAGTTTACCCCCGCGCAGCGAAAAATCGTCCCACCCCTTTCTCTCCTATTCGCACGTGCCCTGACACGTGGGTACTTGTTGTCAGGAGTCTCCCCCCTCATAAAAACTGACTCAATAGCCACCTCCACCGTACTCCTCCACCGCCACCCCCATCTCTTGCTCTATGGAGTGTACACAAAGAGAGAAAACCGAAGCACGCCCCATACATCCCAGTCGGTTGCCATCTTCTTCAACTCCCTTCTCCCTTGCAACCTAACTCTGAGCCTCCCCCATCCTGATCCCCTGATGCCGCCACCGAATCACCGCGTCGCCATCCAATTTCATCATAGGCAACCAGCGTAGTGGCGGGATCAGGGACGATGACGAGGCAAAGGATGAATCAGACTATCGCACGAGAGGACGATGACTGGACCTCTGGATTCGAGCAGCGAGGGACGACGATAGTGGACTTGGAATCCCAACAGCTGCTAAGATGTGCCAAAACTGCTCTCCCTCTCAATTCGCCTCCTCCAATCTCCTTCCCTGTCCTCACATGTCGGTGGCTAAATCAGGGCTTAGGTGGCCGTTGGCAGTGGTGCAGGGTAGGAGAAAAGGTAGTAGTGACGCACGAAGAGGTGGAGGTGTGGCACTGTGGCCGACACAACTGCCTGTGGAGGACACCCTACACGAATGCAGCGGTTGTGTATGGGTGCCTTGGCTCCACATACACGGCCTGGCCAGTGTCGACCTGCATTGCGCTGTCAATTCTCCTCCACAACATCTCCTAGCCCATGCCGACATCCTCACGTGCCCTCTACTCCTTTTTCATTGCCATCCTTCTACATTCTAGCTTCGACCTCCTCAATGCCTCCCTCCTGTTCGACAAAATGCCCAAAGATATACACATCCCCTTTGGGAGCAACTCAACCAGTGTCATGAATTACTTGCGTAGAAAGAAGAGCACGATAGTGTTGTTTATGCCACATTTGTTCATGTTCTTTTTTGTGCCATTGTTGTAGTCTAGCCACCATGAACACACTGCATAACACTGACCGGGTAAACATTTTAGGGATGGTATTTCTATTAGAAATATACTAACAAACAGATGATGCTCTCCCCATTGGTCCTCTGTGCTGAGAATCTTGAGAATTTCATATATGGAACACTATAATTGATTTTTTTGCTCCTCTTAAATTCATGAAAGCAATCGAAATATAAATCAAATGGTATAACCTTATGATTTGTGCTATTGCGTGATTGATTTGTGTAGAAACAAATTCATGCCTCTGAAGCGACCTTGGTATGGACTAGAATTTTTTTTAATTATTGGTAGATTCCGGGTTTAAGGACATAAAAGGATGTTACGATTACATGTTTCCAGGCTGTAGACGTAAACTGAAGCTTTAATTTATGAGAGCTCGTACCTTCTAGTTTGCCATTTGTATTACTAATATAATGACCTTGCCCTTGTTTTAAGATATCTGGCAATGGTTTTGTAGTGGTTGTTTTGTTCAAGCATGTAACTACATAGAACTCAGTTAAATTCTCTTGTTTTTGATGGTTCCATACACATGCTGTGGCTATCAGTTTAAACAAGGGGAAATTGGCTACAGGCCACTACATAAGTGCGTCATTTGCCAATGGATATCCAAAAAACGTGGTGCAGCCAAAACACACTAACAAAATATGGTATTTTGCCGTAAGACACTCTTCTCATTAAAATATTATTTTCGGACTGAAGAAGAGAGAGAAAGGCAGTGAAAAGTCTATTTTACCCTCCATCTTCTTCCTTTGTTCCTCTCTGTCTTCTCTCCATCTTCTTCAACACCGGCGAGGAGGGTTGACGGAGACGGCCGCATATGGGCAAAATGGAACCGGCTATGTGGGGTGATCCTATGGGCGGTGGCGGTGCGACCGGAAGTGGACTGTGGTGGTCGAGCGACTATGTTTGGCGGCCAGAGCCGGGGAGGAAAAACGGGCGGCGGCGCCGGAGGGGAAAAAGGAAGGAGAATGGTGCGCGCATTTGCTACTGGGGAACCAAGGGAACTCACTGGAACCTGTGGTGGAGGCAGAGGTGGCCTGTGGTGGGCCGGCGACGGTGAACCACGGGCGGCGCGGAGGGGGCGTCGTGGGGGTGCCGTTGGTGAGAGGGGAAGTCGGTGTGGGTGAAGGGAATATGATGAGGGAGGGGCGGAGGTACTCCCTGGGGAAAGAATCGACCAGAGGTTTACCGTGAGGAGTGCGATGGCGATGGTGGGTTTTGGCCGGGAACGGGGAAGAAGTCCGTGCGGCGCACTCCGGTGCTCGAATCTTCCAATTACTTGGGGGTTTTTTCTTGCGAGCTCTTGGGTCACGGCGTGACACAGACGGTCGACGTCGGAGATCACCACGGCCACTTCATCCACTGAGGAGCTGCGCACACTTCTTCTTCTCCGGTTCCGGTCGCAACCACCTCCACCACCACCACTTCTTCTCCGGAGATCTTCCCTTCAATTCATCACCACGGGAGTATCTCCTAGCATCCTTATACCACCTCCTACCTCTAACTTATGCACTCCTTCTCTACAGGATCACCTCCACGGTGGAGCACCTGCATCGCCCATGGTCGCTGCCGCTAACTCATTCCCGACCACCTCGGCTCCCCCTGACTGCACTGGTGAGTTCCTTAGGACCCACTAATGCCCATGCTCCCTCCATTCTTGCCCCAACTCCACCCTACACCGCCGTCACCCTTTCTCCTCCACGACCGGCCGCCGCAAGCTGTCCCCCGGCCACCACAGTCCACCTCCGGTCGAGCCACCACCCCCTCCGGTTCGCTTCCACCCCACGGTTTTGTTTTTACTACTCCTAGCCGCCACCATCGCCTCCACCACTGGCGATGACCACCGCTCCAAACCAGCCCGAGCCCTCCCCTGTTTCTGTTGCCTTTCGTCGCTCGCCTGGCCGTTCGGACCACCGCTCGGTTACAATACCGTGTGGGCCTGAGTGCACAGTTGAACCAGACCGATCCAGTCCATTGAGGACATTTTACAACATTTCTCTCTCCTAATCACTCGAACACACTAATACCATATTTTGTTAGTGTGTTTTGGTCGCACCACATTTTTTGTATGTCCATTGGCAAATGACGCACTTATGTAGTGGCCTGTAGCCAATTTTCCCTTTAAACAAATGCTTGTAGGGTGTTTTGAAATAAAACTATGAGCTACGTGTGTTCCTGAAAATGGCATTGTTATAAGCTTCCATTGCTTTTATATTCTTTCAACTTTTTGGATTTATTTGTTGTCTTTACACAAATTTTTTTCTATATTTCCATATTAGCTTCTGGTGCCAAACATGGCGTATATGCATTTTTCTGCTATGTAATATAGAGGTTGTTGGGTGAAAGGATGATAGTAACTTGAGGGTGAATGGATGCTACTGACTTGCTATATTTCATTCATCAATAGAAAGCTTGCCGCGGTTTCTTTTGGTACACAAATTTAGATATGGTATGTACACTCGATGAATAGCTTACCCCAACTTGTTTGGGATCAAAGGCTTTGTTGTTGTTTTTGTATGTACACTCGATAAAATGTTAGCATATGCTCCATCCTGATAGAGCATATGACAAGCTTTTAAACAATATGTGGGCCATCGACATGGGCACATAGCACTGAAGCATGTAATTGTGTCACACGTCACGTGCACTGAGATTATCATTTGAAATTACATACCACTCAACTGCATCAAACAGAACAAGCAGAAAGACAAATTCTTAATTCACCCTTGAGGTGAAATAAAGCTTGCCTTTTCTGTCTTCTTTTGTATGCTTCTTTGCTTCACAGATAAGTGCACAGCCACAAAACATGGATATTATTTGGCACAAAGCTTGAACTTCCGTTGCAACGCACGGGTACTTGACTGGTGTTGCTCATCAATTTGCACGCAGTAATTTTGTCTTTGAAGGGTGTTGCACATGGTGATTTTCGAAGATATATATTCAAAAGTCAACTTGGGGTATCTGTGATGATCATTTTTCGTGTAGTAGTTTTCTCTTTAATAGAGTTGCACACTTGCACAGTTGAAGAATCTAGACCCGCCATTATGTGTTAATGGAGTTTTGGTTATTAATAACAAATCTATTTATGAGACTAACACTCTTTTCGATATACCTATTGTTTAGTCTCAGTTGGATTTAAAGATCAAAGATGTTGCATTCGACAAACATCTTATTATATCTTCTTGCATTCCTCGGATCCAATATATAGGTTGAACTTCACCAAAAAGGAAAACTTGTATATGTGCATATGTTTTATTTACACACGTGTATGCACACATTTAGGGGGAGTTCAATCTATATCTTGTGGTTTCATTAGTATTGATCCATATTTCCTTGTCCACATATATTAAGGATCTTTACCTTGAAATATATCTTTGAATATATTTAACTTGTGTAGTTAATATATTCATATGAGTATATGCAACTTGTGTAAGTTTATATATACTCATATCCTTGAATATATGCAACTTGTGTAGTTCAGTATATATTCATATGGGCATATGAGACTTATGTAGTTCATATATGCTCATGTATCTTTTGAGTATACATAACTTTTGTAGTTTATATATACTCATACCAATTACATTCAATTATCTGTAATTGTGTTGGTTGTCATAAATTACCAAAGAGGGAAAGATTGTTGTATCTTGTCCCACCATTATTGGTTAATGGTATGTTGTGGTAATTAATGACAATCACCTTGTGGAACTAACAATTTTCTATGAGTTGGTGAAATAGGCTATGTTCCATGTGATTGAAGACTTCGGATGATGTCATGAATTGATCATCATCAAGTCAAGTGTTTGAAGAAAAAGAATATCGTCATGTGTTGATGATATCAAGAGAAGAACATCATCATGGGTTGATGATATTGAAGTGAAGAGCTTGGAGTAAAGGAGATGATCATGAGTTGATCATCAAGACAAGAAGAATTCATCATGTGTTGATGGAGGTCAAGTGAAGAGTGCATCATGAGTTGATGTATGTCAAGACTTGAAGCAAGGATATGCGTCATCAAGCTTCAAGTGGTTGTGCAAGGAAAAGGTATGACTAGCTAGGGCTAAAGATTTGTTCCTAGTCTTTTACCGGTCTCGGTGTTTGGTTGGAGACCGGATTGCTAGTATAGGTTGCCGTACTATTAAGAGGTGTCTTAATTAGTAACTTGAGTTAGTCATGTGTTGATCACTCATTGTGTTTGCTCTAGCTCAACTTAACATGTTGCCTATATTTGCGAATGCGTTTTGCAAATAGTTGTGGCTCATGGTTATTCCTTGTAGCATGTGACTTCAGTTTGCAAATGTGTTTTGCAAACGGTTTAAGTCCATGTACCTTATTCCTTGTGGCGATGATTCTAAAAGTTGGCAAATGTGTTTTGCAACTTGTTGAGAATCTAGCTTTCATCTTTTGTGTACATGTTGCATCAATTTGGCAAATATGTTTTGCAAATTGAGTTGAAGCAAATGTACAAAGTTTGATCTCGATCTTGGGATCGGCGGTCCGATCGCCTCGTAGCGATCGGCCGGTGGTAGTGATCGACCGCCATGGGTTGGGCGGTCGACCGATTCTCGTGTACTGCGGCCGAAGAAAGCGGTACTCGAGTCGCGGTAGTAGTAAGTTTGAAACGGTACTACCGGAGTGCGGTAGTACCGATATTTGTTTGGCGATGCGTATTTACGGAGGAGATGTTTTCGGTCTTCTATGCTCGTTGAGCGGGCGACCGCCTCGCGGTCGGACGGATCGCAGTGAGCGATCCGATCGGCCATTGGTTGGCGGTCGGACGATTGTGAGTCCAACGGCTAGTTTTATAGCCGTTGGCGCTAGCGGTCCGACCGCCATTAGTTGGCGATCGACGGTTTCGTCCAGATTCTCTGGAATTTTCTCCCAACGGTTAGTTTTTGTGTGTTGACTATAAATACCCACCTTGGCCGTGTGAGGGAGAGATGCTGGTGCCCCCATTGAGTTCCTTTGAGCTAAGAGCAAGCCCTCTACTCTCATTTGTGCATGTGTTGCACTTGTTGAGGTTTGAGAGGCAAATCCTATTGCATGTGTTGCATTAGGTGGTGGATTTGGTATCCATGAGAGCTTTGACACTTGATTGGTTCAAGTGAAAGTTGGAGACTTGTTACTCTTGGTGTTTGCCGACACCTAGACGGCGTGGAGGCGTCGTGCGTCGGTGATCTTCTCAAGTGAAGCTTGTGAGAAGACCCGAGCGTTTGTGAGTGGCTTGGTGCTCGCCATCTCCGGAGTGGAGTAAGAGTAACCCTAGTGAAGCGAAGTGGTTGATACCTCGGAGGAAGGCTTAATTGGTGGAGCCGCCCAATAGGTTTGGGTTTCCTCAACGTGGATTATGGGAGACCAAGCAAGTCTCCGAGCACCACGGTAAAACATCACCGTGTCATTGTGGTTTGCATTCTTGAGCTTTACCTTATTGCAATTTACATTTATATAATTAAGTTGCTCATTTATTGTGTATGAATGATTTCCAAGCTATGTGCTATTTACATTGCCTAAATTGAATTGCTTACAAGTTCTCGCTCAATTGTTTATTATCATTAGACTTGTATTGTTGGTGCACTTAGTTGAGACTAGTGGTTTTAGGTCTTAATTGTGCAAAACCGTATTTGTATTAACTTCCGCATTAGAAATCGGTTTTAGCGTATAAAAGTTTTAAAACGCTTATTCACCCCCCCTCTAGTCGGCCTACTCGATCTTACAACAGTGCAAAGGTGATTTTCGAGGACATACATGAAATTTTCTTTGGCTGATCTACGAATATGTTTGTTTATAATCGATATGTGAATATTCTGTTAACTTGTTTGGGCATCGGAAGGACAATGGTCCAATCACAAATAAGGTTGAAACACCTTTTGTTTTAAAAGGGTGCTATGGAGGTGTGATTCTCAATATGGACTATGGAGGTGACAAGTTGCCGCCTAAGAGCATGTACAACGCTACACGCTGGATAGTAGCTCTGAGCGTCCACGTTGGAGCCGAGCCCAGCGTGGAGGACAGAGTAGGTGAGGCGGTGGCTTGCAGAGGTGTCAGAGCTGCTTCTGCAAAACGCGGTGGTTCTAGCTCAGGACCACAAACGCACATGGGCTCGGGCGTGGTGGCAACACGTGGTCTTTGGTGGAGGTAGCAAAGGGACGATAGGCGGCTGGGAAGACGGCGACGACAGCCGGGCAGGGGCGGTTGGAAGGACGGCAGCGATGACATGATCTTGACAACGACGACTGGGATCCTCCGTGTCGACGGACTTCGAATCTAGGCGAAGATGATGATCACCACGGCTCCTTGGGAGACGAAGACGACGATTAGAGCGGCCACGGTGACCGGATTCGTCCTGATCTAGGCGGCTGCGACTAGATCCGGTGGATCTGGACGTCGGTGAACCTCCCAGTGGAGGCAAACGACAACGAGGAGGGCGAGCGGAGGCGCACGATGACAGCAACGAGCGCAGGCGGAGGCAAATGATGGGGAGGAGGAGCGTGGGGCGAGGCAGACGATGACGACAAGTGCGGGCGAAGGCGTGTGGTTGGCGGTCGTTCCCAGCCAGATCCGGCCGGGAGCAGCGACGGTGGTGGTGCACAGACGGGAGAGGGGAGGGGATGGGAAAGTGTTTTGTTGAGAGAGAGAGAGAGGGTGAGTCGGTGGGGAGAGGAAAGTGTTAATGTATGTCTGATATGTGGACTACGGGAGGTGTTTGTAATAAGTTTTTTGCTTCGAGGGTTCCAAAAGTAAAATGTTCATTAAAATATATTTAGAGGGCTGAAATAGAAATTTTAAAGGGTTGAAATACAAATGTAATCATGGACCCAATCAAACCACCATGCATTGGGAACAGAAGTAGCCTCCGAACATGAATATCTAGGTGGCACATTCTCTCTCCTCAAACCACCGGTTGGTGCTATTGTGCGTTTTATATGCTATAATGCAAAATCTAGAAAGAGTGCTACCACATGTACGATGATGCACGTACGATAGTATTATGACGAAGCAAATGGATGGTGGATGCCCTTCCCTCTCGCGCGAGCAGTCATATCAATGCTTCGTCATACACGCATCGTAGGGTGAAACATCGTATGTGAAGCCACAAGGATGAAAACGGGATGGATATTTCCCACTAGATTCGGTCGGGCCTGGATTTTCGGGAAGGATTAGACTATCCGACCGGATCCGGGATGGGATCCGGATAGTTGAATCCAGATTCGGGGTTAGATGCAGAGCATGCATTATCCGACGAATCCAGGACGGGACCTGGATATTAGGATTTTTCCTTGCTAGATATCCAACAACTAGCCTCTCCTGAATCTTAGCCCATGGATATTGGCTGGCCCAGCCCACTAGCAAAGACTAAACCCTAGCCCCTGTTCTCCCCTGACCCAGCTACCATGCTCCCATCCCACACAGGCACAACCAAACCACCCACCGGCCACCGCAGGAAGCCACAGCCGCCGATCTCCAGTCGTCCTCCCCGGTCCATCCGCTAGCTCATACTATGGCTGGAATCCTAGACATCTACCAAGCTGAGAGGAAGAGGACCTTACTCATATTTTAGACCGAGGAGCAGGGAGGGCTTTGTGCCCTGCTGTAGATGAGGTGACGTCATAGCCCCCAAAGAAGGTGCCGGCGGCAGCCATATCCCATCGAGACCGACGACGGCGCCCCAACGTTTGAGCGCTTGGGCCTGCTGCATCCTCGTGAAGGGGCCAATGGCGAGGAGAAGCCGAGGAAGCAAGCAGTGGTGACGAGTTGCTACAGCGAAGCTCGACGACAGAGGAGCGTAGAGCAAAGAGGATTAGAGGTGGTGGTGGTCGGGACTCGGAAGCTTGGAGTGGAAATGGGCAGCGCTGAAGGAGAGACAGGAGTAGAGAGGATAAGGATAGATCTGGACGGCTAAGATCAACTGGACTGAGATCTGATGGTGTCTAATGCTTCGAATAGGACTAGTCTTGTGAGGACAAGTCGTGAGTGCTCTCGGCTAGAGAGGAGAGCAGAGTAGAGCATTACAAAACCGGAATAAGATAAACATCATGTGCTAGTATATGTTATTTTTTATATAGCCAACATGATATTATGATCATGTACTCATGTAGTGGTTTGATTCAACATATTACTCTATGTATGCACATACTATTCGTGTATTTTTATCCGTTTCTGACCTGAATCTGGCATGTATCCGTCTCGAGCCTGTATCTCGAATAACCCGAATTCTTATCTGTATCCGACTCGTCCGTATTCAACTCCGAATCCGAGAAAAAAATATGAGTTAAATTGTTAGAATACAGAAAAAGCATTATCTACTCGCATCCAACCCATTTTCACCCCCGAAGCCATTCCCGTCTAGAACCGTAAAAACTTGGCGCGTCATGTACGAAATTTCAGGCCCGCCCCGCCAATTCACCGATCCGGGCCTCACGACACGTCACCGATCCGCGGTATGTCTCCCACGATCCTGATCTCACCTGTCCATTCCGACGGCAGGCACCGCCCTCCCCCACCTCTCGACCCTTTTTAAACCCACTCTGCCCTTTCCCCAAATCCCACTCCAAGCACCACCTCTCCTCGAATTCCATTATCTCCTCTCGTGTAGCCTCGAAGTGGGGATCGGTCGGTAGCCATGTCTGGCCGCGGCAAGGGCGGGAAGGGGCTCGGCAAGGGCGGCGCGAAGCGCCACCGTAAGGTCCTGCGCGACAACATCCAGGGCATCACCAAGCCGGCGATCCGGCGCCTGGCGAGGAGGGGCGGCGTGAAGCGCATCTCCGGGCTCATCTACGAGGAGACCCGCGGCGTGCTCAAGATCTTCCTCGAGAACGTCATCCGCGACGCCGTCACCTACACCGAGCACGCCCGCCGCAAGACCGTCACCGCCATGGACGTCGTCTACGCTCTCAAGCGCCAGGGCCGCACCCTCTACGGCTTCGGCGGATAAGCCGGACCCCCTTCGTATCTGCGTCCCAGCTAGTGTTCGCATCGCTGCCGTGCCCACAGGTCTTGCCGTCAAGAACTCTGTCTCGGTCTTGCGGCAGAGGCGAAGCTGCCATGTCTTAGTTCAGTTAGCGTATTAGTTGTAGGTGGAACAAGGCCTGCCGTGGAACAATGCTACTAGTACTTGTATCGCAAAATCTGTACTATGCAGCGCTATATGTATTCAGATCCGGAATTCGAATTCAAACATGTCGTTTCGCTATGCAGAAATTTTGTACAAAGTGCAACGAAAATATACGCAAAGGGACTACATAAAAAATGGATAATTGATTAATTTTCGAGAAAAAACAAATGCTGGAATCCGGAAATATCCCCGCGTGTATGCAGAAAAAAGTTGGGCCGAGAGAGTGCCGGCCCACCAACTGCATCAAGCCCCAGGCCTCCAAACCAAACGGGCGCCAAAAATGGCACACAACCAAATAAAGCTACCTTACATTCTTCTCGGCTTTGCAAGTGGCTTCATTTGGTTTTATGTCATTTTTTTCTCTATCTGAAGTGTGATCAAATTCGAAGGCCTTGCCTAGTATAGTGGTTAGAACTACGCGGTATCGCTGAATCTTATGAAATTCTAGTCGCACAAATCACTCCAGTGTTAACGAATTTAACCAATGCAGATCTAGAACATTTTCTATCCCCTGCATTACTGAGGTTGTCTTTTTAGATTAAAACTGCACTAAGGAATAAGGATGACTCTTTTGTCCGTGGCTGTGCTGCTTCGTCATGGTGCACAGTATCTAAATGATGATGACCATTTTGTTTGCTAATGGCATGTCAGCGGTGTTGGGCAGACGAACCCGTCTCCTTATCCGTCTTTAGCTTCCGGACATCATTCATGGTCCTCGTCAACTGGGGAAGCAACAGTTTCGTCGAACTATCAGTTTACTATGATCCACCAAGGGATGTATCGGTTTCAGGAGGTAATCAAAATG
The DNA here is from genome assembly GCA_036346255.1 of Ampelocalamus luodianensis. Classification (NCBI taxonomy): domain Eukaryota; kingdom Viridiplantae; phylum Streptophyta; class Magnoliopsida; order Poales; family Poaceae; genus Ampelocalamus; species Ampelocalamus luodianensis. The sequence continues at coordinate 11,789,302 of CM070626.1, forward strand.
TGGCAAGCAGTGCACCTCATATTGTTCAGTCGACTATTGGTACGGAAAATGCAACTCATTCTCATGTGCCTTACTCAAGTTCACTTCAACATGGCTACAATCCTGCAGAATATCCAAACTATTATTATAACTACCCACAAACTACAAATGATTCTTCTGTCCAGCAAGGAGGAGCAAATCAACATTCAGTAACTACAAATGATTCTTCTGTCCAGCAAGGAGGAGCAAATCAACATTCAGGTGCAGCTTATCAGACTCTTACTTCAGAATTCAGGGTCTTACGTTGGTCCTACAAGTAACACTTATTACAATGCTGGTGGTCAACAGACTGCGCCAGGATATGGAACCAGCAGCTACTATTATCAGAACAACGCATGGAATGGTAGAAGCTCAGGAAATAATTATGCTCAGTCATGCCAGAGTTACTCATCATCCGATACCAACGCAGTCCAGAGTTCCAGTTCAGTGCCTGGCAATTCTTTCTCATATCAGCAGCAGTACAACCAGTGGCCATACTATTACAATCACCCTGTGCCAAGTGTTGAAATAAGGGATATATTGTGATCCGAATTTCTAATATGGAAGTGTCCGGATTAGTTACCATATTAGCGGATTAGTTTCCTACTTGGACTCTAAGTCCTTTTACCCCTTTATATACCTCTTGTAAGCCATACGGGAGAGTTGACGCCTTATACCTCATTGTAATCCCGGCGCTCGTAATCGCTCCTCATATAGTGATCATCGCCGGTTGGCGCCCGTGGTTTTTTCCCGCAAGGGTTTTCCACGTAAAATTCGTGTCTCTTGTCCCTGTCGATCCGTGCATTATTTCTAACAAGTGGTATCAGAGCACAGGAGTTAGGGTTGGGAAGAGATACGAAAAAAATAGCGATTGATCCGCGCGCCACGCACGCGCGTTGCTCCCGTCGCGTCGCCTCCGAGGGCACGTCGCCAGCGCGCCTCCACGCCTCGTGGTTTCTACGGCGTCTACGAAACAACAACGTCCTTTCGTCTGCACGTGTCGGCCTCCGTCTTCTGCTGCATCGGTGCCAGCCTCATCCGTGCGCCAGCCTCGGTCCATCGCGTGCATGCGAGAGCGGCACCAGGCGCTTCCTCGGTTTCGTGCACGCGAGCGAATCAGCAGGCAAAACGGCGCTCGTTCCTTTGCTTCATCCACAGCCAAGCCGACGGAAGACAACACCAAAACCATAAAAAAAAAAAAGGGCAAAAGCAATAGCTCAAGTTCCAAGGAGAAGTATTTCTTTAATCTATCTCCAAATTTTTTGCTTCACATCTTTCAATACAGCAAGGTGTCTGTTGCATCACGTGGAGAAGGCATTGTTGGCCACCTTTGCTTCGTCTACCCAGAGCTTGTACCAGGAGTTCCGAAGTTGTTTGTTTCGCGTACACATAACGTGTACCCAACAGGTCGTGATTATTGCTAGGTTTACACATATCAGTACCAGCAATTTTCAGGTTTTATTCCTCATGGCGACTTTGAAGTATGATCTTCCACTCCTGGATCGTGACACAAGATTTTCACTGTGGCAAGTCAAGATGAGAGCTGTGTTGGCACAAATGGATTTGGATGATGCATTGGAAGGATTTGCAAAAGAATCTATTGCATGGACCGCAGATGACAAGCGTAAAGACCGTAAGGCTTTATCTCAGATTCACCTTCATCTATCAAATAATATTTTACAGGATGTTTTGAAGGAGAAGACAATACGCGTGATTATGGTCAAGTGGAACAAATTTGCATGACAAAGGATCTTACCAAGAAGATGCATCTCAAGCGTGTACTCTCACAAATTGCAAGAAGGAGAATCTGTGCTTGATCATCTTTCGGCGTTTAAGGAGATTGTTGCCGACCTAGAGTCGATGGAGGTAAAATATGAGGATGAGGATTTGGGTCTTATTCTTTTGTGTTCACTGCCTAGTTCATTTTCAAATTTCAGAGATACCATATTATATAGTAGAGATACTCTCACTCTTAATGAAGTTTATGAAGCTTTGCATGCCAAGGAGAAGATGAAACAGATGGTACCTTCTGAAAGTTCAAGCTCGAAAGGAGAAGGCTTGTTTATTCGTGGCAGGCAAAAGGAGAAGAGCTCAAACAATGGATTTCGAGGCAAAAGTCCGAACGGCTACAAGAGCCGGTCAAAATCTAGAGGCAAATACAAGTCGTGCAAATATTGCAAGAAAAGTGGGCACGACATCTCTGAATGCTGGAAGCTCCAAAATAAAGAAAAGAGAATTGGCCATTATAAGCCAAAAGGTAAACCAGATGATGAAGGTAAAGCCTCTCTTGCTGCTGATGATAGTCCTAATGGAGAAATCCTTGTTGCCTTTGCTGGATGTGCTAAGACCAATGATGAATGGATTCTTGATTCTGCCTGTACCTTTCATATGTGTCATAATAAGGATTGGTTTGCCACCTATGAACCTGTTGAAGGTGGTACTGTGTTGATGGGTGATAACTCATCTTGTAAGGTTGCAGGAATTGGTTCAATTCAGATCAAGATGTTTGATGGCATTGTCAGAACTTTGACAGATGTGAGGCACATTCCAGATTTGAAAAGGAACCTCATCTCTTTGAGTACTCTTGATACTAAAGGGTACAAGTATTCTAGTGAAGGTGGAGTTTTGAAGGTATCAAAAGGCTCTCTTATTGTGATGAAAGTGATATTAAATCGCCAATTTGTACCATCTGCGAGGTACTACAATATCGTGTAATGTTGCTGTAATTTCAAGTTCATTATCCGATTCGATGCTACTAATCTTTGGCATATGCGTCTTGGGCATATGAGTGAACTTGGTTTAGCGAATTGAGTAAGAGAGGACTTCTTGATGGACATAGCATCGACAAGCTTAAATTTTGTGAGCATTGCGTGTTTGGCAAACACAAGAGGTGAGATTTAATACCTCAGTTCATACTACGGAAGGTATTTTAGATTATGTACATTCGATTTATGGGGCCATCTCGTAAGACATCTCTAGGAGGTGCTCGTTATATGTTAACAATTATTGATGATTATTCTAGAAGAGTGTGGCCTTATTTCTTGAAGTATAAGTCGAAGCATTTTCAGATTTAAAGAGTGGAAGACTATGATTGAAAGGCAAACCGAAAAGAAGGTAAAGAAACTTCGGACTGATAATGGGATGGAATTCTATTCTGATGAATTTGAATCATATTGCAAGATTGAAGGCATTGTTAGACATTACACTGTTCCTGGTACTCCTCAACAAAACGGTGTAGCTGAGCGTATGAACAGAACCATCATTTCCAAGGCGTTGCATGTTGTCTAATGCAGTTTGCATAGGCGTTTTTGGGTCAAGCCGCTTCCACTGCTTGCTATCTCATTAATCGGTCACCCAATATTGCAATTGAAAAGAAGACTCCAATTGAGGTATGGTCTGGTTCCCCAGCAAATTACTCAGAATTGAGAGTTTTTGGTTGTACTGCTTATGCTCATGTTGATAATGGAAAATTAGAGCCTAGAGCTATTAAGTGCATCTTTCTTGGTTATAAATCTGGTGTTAAAGGATATAAGTTGTGGAATCCTGAAACAAGGAAGGTTGTGATTAGCAGAAATGTAGTCTTTAATGAATCTGCTATGTTTCCTGATAAACTGCCTACTAACGTTCCTGTTGAGAGTAAGCAGAATTCAAGTGTTCAGGTGGAGCACTCTGTTGGTTCAGGTAACACATCAGATAAAGAGAATACCATTGTTCATGATGCACCTATTGTTGAGCAGCCACCACAACATCTATTGCGCTTAATGTGCCTAGAGAGAGATTAATCCACCCAGAGGTTGATTGAAGAAGCTAACATTGTTGCTTATGCTTTAAGTGTAGCAGAAGAAATTGAAGGTAATGCAGAACCTTCATCATACTTTGAGGCTATTAGCTCCACTGATTGTAAGAAGTGGATAACTGCTATGCATGATGAGATGGAGTCACTTGAAAAGAATAACACTTGGGAATTAGTAAAATTGCCAAAGGAGAAGAAGCCTGTTCGTTGCAAGTGGATTTTCAAAAGAAAGGAAGGTATTTCTTCTACAGAACCAGCAAGTAGATATATGGCTAATCCTGGAAAAGAGCATTGGAAAGCAGTTCAGTGGATATTCAGATATTTGCGTGGCACTTCTAATGCTTGTTTGCAGTTTGGGAATTCTAGAGATGGACTTGTTGGTTATGTTGATTCGATTATCTTGGTGATTTGGACAAGAGGAGGTCTCTCACAGTTATGTTTTCACCATTGGTGGTTGTCTTTGTTAGTTGGAAGGCAAGTTTGCAAACTCGTTGCTTTATCTACCACCAAGCGAATACATGGCTATTTCAAGCTTGTAAAGAAGCTATTTGGTTGAGAGGTTTGTATCTGAGCTTTGTGGAGATAATTCTTGCACTACTATATTTTGTGATAGTCGAGTGCTATATGCCTTACAAAGGATCGATGTTCCATGAGAGAACAAAGCACATTGATGTGAGATATCACTTTATTCGAGGTGTTATTGCTCAAGGTGATGTCAAAGTGTGCAAAATAAGTACTCATGATAATCCGGTGATATGATGACAAAGCCGGTTCCTTTTACTAAGTTTGAGCTTTGCTCAAGCTTAGTTGGTATCTGATCTAGTCCTAGAGACTAGTTGGCGCACGGTGATTTTTATCTTATTATGGAGATATTTGATGATTGATGATTCTTCATTATCTTTGCAAGAGGAAATTCGTCTCAAGGTGGAGATTGTTGAAATAAGGGATATATTGTGATCCGAATTTCTAATATGGAAGTGTCCTGATTAGTTACCATATTAGCGGATTAGTTTCCTACTTGGACTCTAAGTCCTTTTACCCTTTATATACCTCTTGTAAGCCGCGACGGGAGAGTTGACGCCTTATACCTCATTGTAATCCCGGCGTTCTGTAATCGCTCCTCATATAGTGATCATCGCCGGTTGGCGCCCGTGGTTTTTTCCCGCAAGGGTTTTCCACGTAAAATTCGTGTCTCTTGTCCCTGTCGATCCGTGCATTATTTCTAACACCAAGTGCTTCTGGCAATCCTGTTGCCGGGAACAGTAACACAGATAACAGAGATGTTAGTACCACTTCTGGTTACTCCTATCCTAGTATCCAGCCACCTCCACCAGGCACTACAACATGGAAAGGTAGTTCAAGTGCTCCTGTTGTGCCTCCTATGCAGGTATATTTCCTCCTTTCACCCTAAATTGTTACTCCCTGTACATAGCTTTCTTCACCAGACTCTGAAGTCCCGAGTCCCGACAATGATTTCTCATATGTTTTAGGCTGCCTGTTCTTGTTTGTTATTCTGGACTATGATTTCTCATGTTTTTATCATTGTATGATGGTTGATGGTTACTTATTTTGTTGTATGAAGTGCTTATTTTGTTGTATGTATTATCACTTCTTCATCCTCTTTTCCGTGCATTTCGATGCAGCCATTCTATTTAAGTTGAGCGTCCTGGACTACAGAGTATAGACATGCCCTTTATGATATGTCACTTTAGAATCCATTATAATTCGTGTATGTATTCTTGTGGCAATACTACCTCCGTTTCGCTATATTTGTCTATGGTATCGGGAGTATCTGTTTCAATATATTTGTCCATTAAGAGAATCTGGAGTGTAGTTATTGTAATTTTTTCACTTTCTGCCCCTACTTAAATGCTTTGAAAGAGGTTAAGTGGTTGTGGTGTGTCATTTAATAGAGGTATGTATGACCATTCTCATTAACTATCTTTTAGATTTAGTGCTTCCTTGGTATGTACGTATGATGGGCTCTGGATAGATATTGTGAAACAGAGGGAGTAGTACTGATTATTGTGTGCTACATGCATAGAGAAGCTTTTAGTAAAGTACACACTACGTACTTAGAAAATTATCTGCATACAGTATGAATAACCATGAATATTAATTGAAGTGGAAGATTTTCTAAAACAAAAATAAGATGGTTATGATGTGTTGTCTCTTTTGGACCTTCCAGTATCAAGCTGGCATAAGATGTTACATGGCCATTATGTTTATCGTAAGATATCAAATGGCCTTTTGACTTTTCTATGTAGTTGATTCATGTAGCTATTGCTTTCAAATTTATGACGTGGTTGCTAGTTGTTACTTTTGATTTTATTTGTACATTAATCTTTTTATTATATTTGCTGAAACATGGAATTATGATACTTATTTTAGAAATAAGAAATCAATGGAACTATTCTATTGGAACTTTTGCAATGCCCCTCTGTTATTTTTTAATATTACAACACACCCTTCGTTTGGAGGGTTTTGTTGCTTGCAGGTCTTGAACAATATGTCAACCAGGCACAAGACACATGAGGGTTGCAAAACCAGTATGCTAACCAGGCACCAGGTGTCCCAATGTCTCAAAACCATCATGTCAACCAAGCACCAGCATTCCTAGAGACAACAATAACAACAAAGCTTTTGGTCCCAAACAAGTTAGGGTAAACTAGGAATGAAACTTCCATAAAGTCAAAGAGATAAGAGCCTTGTATAATAATAATAATAATAATAATAATAATAATAATAATAACTCAGCCGTACAACCTGCCATCTGAACCGAGAGCCTAAAACCTTCTTATGGTTCCGGTACATAGATCGCTAACTTCCATGCGCTTTTATCCAAAGCTAATTCTTTAGCTACATTCCAATCCCTCAAATCTCTTCGAACTGATTCCTTCCGTATCAGTTTTGGTCGACATCTGTCTCTTCTTACGTTTTAATACGTCTTAAAATTCCACTACGTACCGGTGTCTCAGAAAGCCTCCGTTAGTGATGTCCAAACCATCTCAAGCGATATTGGACAAGCTTCTCTTCAATTGGTGCTACCCCTACCTTATCACGTATATCATTATTGCGGATTCGATCTCGCCTTGTGTGGCCATATATCCACCGCAGTATTCTCATTTCCGCTACACTCATCTTCTGTATATGTTGTCTTTTAGTCGCCCAGCATTCTGCTCCATATAGCATCGCAGGTCTGATTACCGTCCTATATAACTTACCCTTTAACTTTTGAGGGACTTTTTTTTATCACACAGGACACCCGATGCTTGGCGCTATTTCACCCACCCTACTCTAATCTGGTGGCTCACGTCTTCATCAATCTCGCTCGTTCCACTGTAGCATCGATTCTAAATATCTAAACGTGTCCTTCGTAGGCACTACTTGTCCGTTTAGACTAACATCTCCATCATCGCCTCGGCACTACTGAAATCACACTTCATAGACCTGGCACTACTGAAATCACACTTCATATACTCAGTTTTAGTCTTAGTAAGTCTAAAACCTTTCGATTCTATGTATTTCTCCACATCTCCAGCTTCCTATCGACACCTATCCTACTCTCATCAACTAACACTACATCATCAGCGAAAAACATACATCAAGGGATATCTCCTTGTATGTCCTGCGTGATCTTGTCCATCACTAGAGCAAAAATGTATGGGCTCAACGCTAACCCTTGGTGTAGTCCTATCTTAATAGGGAAGTCATTAGTATCACCATCACATATTCTGACATTAGTCACAACATCTTGGTACATAGTGGAATTTGAATTTGAATCGTGTACCACACTAAGCAACCATGAAGATCAACAGAAGACTGTAGGTTCAAATGGTCTAAGCTCCGATATTTCCTCGATCAACCATGTTTCTGAAAACTTTCTGCCAAATTTGCAGGGTTCTGTGACAACAGATACTTCCAGCGAAAAAAATACAGATACCAACCAATCCTCGAATTGCTCCAGGTTCACTACCGGACACAGCCCCTTTGCCGAGTGCAAAAATCTTTGCCGAGTGCCAAATAGCGGGCACTCGGTAAAGAGCTATTTTGCCGAGTGCGACACTCGGCAAAGAACTACACTCGGCAAAGCCCTCTTTGCCGAGTGCCATGCACTCGACAAAGATTAACACTCGGTACATTCAACCTTTGCCGAGTGCCAGGCACTCGGCAAAGGGGGGCACTCGGCAAAGGCGGCCTGAGGTAACGGTTCCCGCCCGACGTCAAATTTTGCGAGCGCCGCCGCTTGGCACTTTTCGGCAAAGACCCGCTGCAGAGTGCCATGGCACGACACTTCGGCAAAGATTTTTTTATTTTTTTATTTTGGCCTCCAAATTTTTTTGCAGCCCTACTCTGAGATCAGTACTCTATGTTAGGATTTGGTACATTTTTGTGGCTTTTGTTATACTTAGTTAATTTATTTCATTTACTAGAATTATTTGGAAAATGCAAATTTGAAGCGCACGTGCATCGAATAATGGAATTTAATGATTCAAAAATGATAGTCATGTTATTGATCGTAGTGTGAGGCAAGTATCGAGAACGGACCGAAATTTGGACATCTTGTTGTGAAACATGATCGTGAACTTGCGGGCGAAGTGTTTTAAATTCTATAAAAGCAAACAACGTCCAAAATTATGAAACTCGTGGAGATGTCATGATATCATATGTGGAGGCTGTGATAAAAATTTGAGAAGGTTTCGTGTATGTTGTCACGCACGATGCTTTCAAACCAGGACATCTCCAATGTTTGCTTTTATAGAATTTAAAAACACTTCGCCCGCAAGTTCACGGTCATGTTTCGTCAACAAGATGTCCAAATTTCGGTCCGTTCTCGGATACGACCTCACACTACTGATCAATAACATGACTATCATTTTTGAATCATTAAATTCCATTATTCGATGCATCGTGCGATTCAAATTTGCATTTTCCAAATAATTCTAGTAAATGAAATAAATTAACTAAGTATAACAAAAGCCACAAAAATGTACCAAATCCTAACATAGAGTACTGACATGTAGTAGGGCTGCAAAAAAATTTGGAGGCCAAAATAAAAAAATAAAAAATCTTTCTGAGAGTCTTAGTGCCATGGCACTCGGCAAGGGGTCTTCCGAGAGTGCCAAACAGACGACACACGGCAAAGATGGGGAGAGGTCTGTTGTTTTTAAAAAATTTGGAGGTGAAAAAAATTAAAATTTTTTTAAAAAATTCCACTTTGCCGAGTGCCAGATCTCGAGCACTCGGCAAAGAAATTAAAAAAAATTTAAAAAAAAAATAAAAAAAATTAAAAAACCTCTTGCCGACGGAGTGCCATATATGGGGCACTCGACAAAGAAAATTTAAAAAAAAAAATAAAAAAAAAATAAAAAAACCAATTTGCCGAGTGCCATATCTCGCACTCTGCAAAGAAAATTAAAAAAATTAAAAAAATAAAAAAATTTAAAAAAATTGAAATTGTTTGCCGAGTGCCGATCTCGGGCACTCGGCAAACCTCGACACTTAAAAGTTTTTGCTTGGCACGCGCGCGCGCCGCCGCGCCGCTGCCGCCGCCGCCGCCGCGCGCGCGCCCGCGCCGCCTGCCGCGCCGCCGCCGCCGCTGCGCGCCGCTGCCGCTGCGCCGCCGCGCCGCGCGCCGCGCCTGCGCCCGCTGCCGCGCCGCCGCCGCCGCGCCTGCCGCGCCAAGGCGCTGGCCGCGCCGCCCGCCCGCGCCGCCGCCGGCCGCCGCGCGGCGCCGCGCCGCCGCCGCCACTGCCGCCCCGCCGCCCGCCGCGCGCTGCCGCCGCTCGGCCCGCCGCCGCCCGGCCTCATCGACGAAGTTCATCCTCACCATCGAGGGCGAGGTCGCAAGAGGTTTAATCGATATCGTTTCATATAGCTCAAGCTAATAACTCGTAGTTTTTCTAAGGGTAGTCGTGCAATGTATTTACAACCGGATAGCATAAGTGCATAAACTATCATATGGATTCTCCGGGTTGTTGTATAGCACAAGGAATCATTTTTAAGTAGGTCATGAGATCAAGGCACGATGGAGGATATACATAACTTCCGTAACAAAATTTGGTAAAATATCATATTTTTCGATTGTGCATTAGTGATTTAAACTACCCTTGTATACAAGGTGCTTTCATTTTGAGAAATAATTGCACAATCTCGGTATGTGAGTTATAACTTGCGATCAAGGAGTAATAGATTGTTGATTTCACATGTGATTGTTAAGCATAAAATGCAAGTTGATTGATGAAAATTGGTGACAAGGAATTTAAGAAAGACTAGGTATTGTCATGTGACCTTGTTTGAAGTGTATTCTGTTTCACGGATGATTAATAAAATATGTATAAATGTTTTGACAATTTTAAGTTAGCTGATTTTGTCCGGATTCTAGAAAAGTATTTATAAAACATTGATATGTGAAGTTTGATTCTTTTTAGCTCTTGATCACAAGTTCCAACGTAAGTAGAGCATGTGAAGTCCGATTGAAATTAGGTGAAAGTTGATTTATATAAATATTCATTTTATATATCATACAAAACCTTTATGTGCATGCAAAAGCATCATACATGAAATATAAGCATCAAACATTTACACTTGGGTGACTGAAGTATATTATCTCATGACTGATTTAAGTAGACACATTGAGCATATACACTTGAGTTGGACTACATGTAGCATACTTTGTAATGAATGAACAAGACCGCAACAGGCATATCTGCGAACTTTACATAACACCATCTGCATTTCTAATTGAATACTTTATTGTGCATATCAACATATGGCTATATCCTTGTATGGAACTATGGATGTTAAGAAAGAATTGTAATGCTCTACAGCCAATGTGGTATTAATGACTGATTGCTGATCTTTTTTAGATCCAATTATTATTTTTTC